>CM053574.1:95430235-95835730 GCA_028646485.1 Cryptoprocta ferox
GCAACAGAAATCATAAACTTTTACTTTATACATTCACTCTTGTTTTCGCTGATGTAATCCAATGTAAATAAGAATTGCATTCTATTGAAAAGCAATTTTTTGCAGAGGTTCTCATCTTGAACATCATATTCTAATACCAACTAAATACATGAGAAATACTAATAACCATAGGTAACTTGCTACACAATCTATATACATTGTTATATATGTTAATAAATTATGATCATGTTACATATTTAAGCTATTTTCATTATTTGGCCTATCAACAAGTAGCTTACCTAATAAAATGCATTGTATATATAATTAAATCTGATCCTATGTTTTTTCTCTTAAAGTTTATTTAAAATTTCAGGTGTTAACAAGACCAGAGTTGTTTTCCTTTTCAACCATGAACTGTATCGTAGTTCACAGACTATAGTTCTCTTTTGATTTCAACCGGGCATCCACATAGCTTATTTGCATGACTGATTATAAAATTTAGTTATTCACTGAACGATGTTCAGCTGCTGCACTGTTCAAGTTCTGTATAATAACTGCAGGGTGACGGAGTGATAATGGCTTATCACCTTTCTACTGCAAAAGCAGGTAAATTAGTAAACTAGATGTTTAATTGCATATGTGTATGTTTGTATGTTGGAGCAGGGTCTTTATGCTCTTACATTTCAGTGCAGTGCTGCACATTCTTTATACAATCTGGGAGGGAAAAAATGTGTAGAAAAATGATGGTCAATCCTACCCTAAACCCTCAGTTAGTCAATAGCCACTGTATCTATTCCCTTAGCCATGAATATGATGTAAGAGTTCATAAATTACAGACTGTTTAATTTTCATTGGTAGGTGTCTTCATCACATCTGCCAAAATGGGAACATAAGCATTTCCTGTATTTTCCTTGATATGAATAAATGATAACAACAAAACAAATGCAACTGGAGAACCTGTTTTTTATTCAGGGCAAAAAATTCAGGATAACCTGACACTATCTTTAACATGTAGATTGGAAAAAAAGTCCAAATACTAAATAATCCATCTATACAGTTGATGGGAGAGGTATGACCTTTAGTTGCTTCTTTTATTCTTGGAATTTAAACTAATTAACATCTTATTACAATTTCTATGGTGAATCTTCAGAGTGATTTTCCTATAGATTTTTAGGGGCACTAAAGCCATGATAGCCTGAGAGGACTAAAAATATATAGCAAGGTATCATCAATTGCATAGAATATTAAGCTACATACTGCTCCTCCAGAAGATTTGCTTCATTCTCAATAATGTTTAAGTATCCAAAAAAAAAAAACAGAACAATCACATAATAGAGTGAAATAGAGAAAAAGTAAATACGCAAAACAATACATACAGCATGATTCCATTATTATACTATCATTGCATACATAGTAGATACATGTCTACTATATGTATCTACATATGGTAATATCTATATCTATACTTTTATCTGTATCTACATCAATGTATAGATAGATTTCACAAGCAGGATAATTAAAGGAATAATTCGAACTAAACTATGAACAAAGCCCACCTCCACAAATAGCACTGAAGAGGGCAGAGATTTTGATTTTTAGTTTCTACACTTCCGTTTTACTTAAATGGGTTACAATGAATATGTATTGCTTTGCAATAAAAAAAAAAGCTAAACTAAAAAGGGGGCTATAATTTATATTTGTATGCTTCTATTTCAGTCCATCAAAGTAATGCTTTGTAATATGTATATTTCTAAGCTTCTTGGAAACATTTGAAATCACAGTTCTTTTTAATGATTCCAAGGCTACATGTTGGTAATTTTCTGCAGCATGCATGTGAAATATCTATAGAGCCCAGCTTCTTCGCCTGTTTATAAACACTCAGAGGACCCTGGTGTGATCACTGGCATCATTACATTGCTGCTTAATAGCACATGCTGTTGATACATTAATTGCTTTATTGACTATTTTAAAAGTTTATGACCTCATCTGCATTCCAATTTGACCTTGTTTTGCACTTTTCTAGTGAAACGCCACATTCAACAACCTACATAATGTGTATTATACCAATAAATTTACAAAATGAAAAAAGAGTCATATGATATGCACCTCATTATTTTTTTAATCAACTAAATCATTGGTAGGCAGAATTTATATTGCAAAGAACTGCATAATCGCAAAACTGTGATGCTACAGCTTCATGATTAGAAAAAATGCTCCACATTTTTAAAACGTAATTTTCTTTTAAATAATAATTACCAGATGAGTGGGCCAGGCAATATACTCATGGTTTGAAGCAAGGGAAGTGTCTCTAAAACTTAAATTTTAAATAGAGATTATAATTAAAAACGTCAAACAAATTATGAATGTGCTTTAAGATGCCATAAATATCTATTCAAAAGTATTCTGTTAATAGAATTGTTGTTTGCAAAACCTGAATAAAGTCTTATGCTTCCCAAGAAATGAAGGCTTATTGGAAAATGCACACAAGTTAATTAGGCCATAGAAATTTGGTTACAATGCAAGATGAAAAGAAAATCCTCTATCTTAAAGGCAACTTTTTAACATGTGGTCCGTTGTTTATACAATAAAGTCTCCCACAGAGCACTCTTGCCAATTTCTCCATTTCCAGTCCACCCTCCAAATGCCAAGAAAAGTTTTTCTTTTTTTAAAGAGTCCTTACATAATTTCTCCCTCACTAGACACCAAATAGCAAGTTTGTGAGTTTTGTGTTCTAAAAAAGACAAGGTATTACATCCCATTACAGAAAGGATGACGCAGATTTTGAGATACTTATTGAATTTTCATTATTGGAGAATATTGCTCTACATAGTGCTCTGAGTGCTTAAAAACGTTTTAGGTGTCCCTGCGTGGCTTAGTCCTAAGCATGCAACTTCGGCTCAGGTCATGATCTCATGGTTCATGGGTTTGAGCCCATGCCGGGCTCTGGGCTGACAGCTCAGAGCCTGGAGTCTGCTTCGGAATCTGTGTCTCCCTCTCTCTCTCTGTCTCTCCCCTGCTCTCACTCCGTCTCTGTGTCTCAAAATAAATAAATGTTAATTAAGAAAAAAAATTTTTTAATCGTTTAGAAAGTAGAATGCATATAGTATTTCCCATATGGAATATAAATGAAGGAACCAGGCAAGAAGACAAATGAAAAAATGAGGAAAGAATTAGGGAGTATAGAATGTCAGAGCTAGATGTAGTAGAGTATAATTACCTATTCTTATTTCCTCATATGAGGAAATGGAATCCCATAATCATTAGAGGATTTGTTCACAGCTTCAGGGGGTGCAATGGTGATCTAAACCAAAGAGATCTTGTAACTACCTATCCAGGGCTTTGTTGCTATTTGCAGTTGCAGAGAAAACTACGGGGAGTCATTCAGGGTAAATAAATGGTGTACAAATTTGCTGACATATGAAAGAGATTCTCACATGCAGCAAATTTTGTTGGAGCACAACATATACACTAAGCAACAGAAACTGCTAAGAAAATAGGTGAGTTTTAGAGAAAGGATTTTTGAGAGGCAAATATAAAGATCTACGCTTGCTTCCCAATCATGATGAATAAGTATTGGTATAAATATTCGATATGTTACAAATCATGAACTGATGGTGGTTCCAACTGAAATAATATGGAGAAACTAAAATGTGTAATATTGAAAAAATTACATTCTAATTAGTTTATGAATATTACTTGTTAAATTAGCTAGAAATATTTTCCTTATCTGACCCACGAATATCCCAAATGACCTTATGAAGACAGTCACATTGCTAGTAGGAACAGGCAAGTTCCTTAATATAGAGATTATAGCCATTAAATAGGCTACAATTTAATTTCATCTTTCCAATGGTTTGCTTCCTAGAATCTTATAAATACAATTATTTGAGAAACAGACAAAAATTTATTCCTCCACTAATTTTATCAAGTAATAAATGCCACTTGGTGATTGTAGAAATAGCACTTTATGAAATTACTCTTTGCTCCTAAGTCTTTTTTTTTTTTTACTCAACCTCTTCACCAGAAAGACTTTCATCTCAGCTTCAGCTCTAAATCACTTTATTCATGAATAATGAACTAACAATCCTGTGTACTTGTGAATTATTTTAGATATCTAAATTATTGTTAAAATTTACATTCTCACTTCATGTGACAGTGTGTCTAATTGACTATGCACTTGATACAGCAGCCACTTCCTAAGACTCCCACAGAATATTAAAGAACAGGGCGAGCCATTAGCACAATGGGGAAATAAAAAATTGAACAAGGAGAGGAATACTTCTTCAGACTGGCAGCATTTTCACCTGCACTGTAGAACAATTCAAAATTACCACCTTGCTAGATGCCTAGACTGTTTTCTTAGAAGAAACAAGGCACTCTGTAATAGCACATTTCAAAGACTGATTGAAAAATAATAAGTTTTCAGGCCATAGCAGTTAATAAATCTTATCAGCAACTTTTTTTATCTAAAAGAAGATAGTAATTCTTTTCAATGGAAGAAAGGTTGTATTTTGTTTTCATTTGGTTTGGTTTTCTGTTGTTTTTCTGTCATTTTTCAGTTTTCTAACTCCTTTACAAATTTGGTAATAGTCCAGTGAATGGGCCATTAACTTAAAGGCTAAACTAGATGAGATTTAAAACAATAATCAAGTATATCCTTCTATCCTGAGGAGTAAAATAGGATAAAGTTTTAAAATCCAGCCTATTTTAAAGAATGATAAGCAGTAAACTCCAAGCACTACCAATGCCTGGGCTGATGAAAACTCAGGTGGCAGTTCATCATCTCCTTATCCTTTTCCTCTTCCTCAGAAGAATAGAGCATTTGTAACACAGTTAAGCAAATGTCAGAACCAAATCAATATCAAAAACAAATTCAGTAGCAAACAAAATTGATAGCAACTTCTCATTTATGTTCAATGGGAATTCACATTTCTAAAGAGGGTAGATGTCTCCACACTTGATTTCTAATAAAATACTAAGACTTGTGCTTATTTGTATTTAATATTCACATTATCCATTGGGTAACTTATATATATATATATAAGTTTTTCTATCTTCCAACTCCTAGTCAACCTAATTTTGATTAAAAGTTTCCATATTTTTTCTTAATAGAGAAGTACTTTTTCTAATCAAGAATAAGTTCATTCATTCATCAACCAGCTAGAAACATTTGCTTTGACTCCGCAAACCCAATTCAGGGAAGCTATCCTATAGAAATAACTACATATGCAGACAATTTTTATAAAGAGATGTTCATAGCAATTAGAAAGGAACCAAAATTAAAGCTAAGAAAATTATTAAATAAGTTTCAATACATAAATTTTTAAAAGATATACAAATGGCCAATAGGCACATGAAAAGATGCTCAACATCATTAATCATGAGAGAAATGCAAAGCAAAACCACAATGAGATGCCATTTCAGACACAATAGATTTGGCCACCACAAAATGAAAGATAAGTTTTGGTGAGGATATAAAGATATTGGACCATTCCTGATGGGAGTATTAAATGACAAATGAGTGTGGAAAACAGTGTGGCAGTTCCTCAATTATTTAAGCAGACCACATGACCCAGAAATTCCACTCCTAAGTATATACTCAAAAGAACTGAAAATGGGTGTTCAAACAAAACCTTGTACGCAAATATTTATAGCAGCACTATTCCAGTAGCCAAAATGTGGACACCACCCAAATGTCTATTAACTGATAAACAAAATGTGGTGTAGCCACATAGTGGACCATTACCCAGCCATTAAAAAAGAAATGATGCATGGTGATAGCTGCTACAACATGCATAAAGCTTGAAAACATTATACTAAGTGAAAGAAGCCACAAAAGTCACAAGAAGGCCACATGTTGTATGATTCCATTTATATGAAATATCCAGATTAAGCATATTCATAAAGACAGTAAACAGATTAGTGGTTGGCAGACATTAGGAGGAGGAGAGAATGGAAAGTGACTGCTTAATGGACAAGGAGTTTCCTTTAGGGGTGACAAAAAAATTCAGGAATTACATTTGGGTGATGGCTACATAACACCGTAAATGTTCTAAATGCCCTGAACTATATACTTCAAAGTGGTTAAAATGGTGAATTTCATGTTTTGAGTATTTTACCACATACAAAAAGTTATAGTCATAAAATGAGAAAGAAAAGAAAAAGTTCACTACAGAAAATATCCAAAAAAAGAAAAAAATAGGTTCTGGCATTGCTCTCTTCATAAACTTTGGTTTTCTTATTATTATTTAATGATAATTTTCCTTTCCAGAAGAGCCATCTGAAAAGATTTTCAATAGTAGTATTTTCTTAGCACGTCCTTGATTGTAGTTTGCCAAGATCAGAGTTCATAATACATTTTCTTATTCTTTTTTTTCCGTGAGCAAGTGCTTTTAACTTGTCCATGGTCCACAACTTATCTGTGTATATGACATAGAATCAAGATGGAGCTCCAAGACATCAGCAGGTATAAACTCAATTTTGCAAGACCAATTCATTCAATATCTAAAAACTATTAATAGAGAAGAACAGATGAGGCACATTTTTCCCATCGCAGTGAACAAGGATGATTCATGCTGTCTTACTAAAATTAACTATCTCCTGTATATGTTACCAAAGAGTACTCTCTAGGAAGAAAAAAAATACATTTTTTCTAAGAATCACGGGAGACTTCAGAATAAAATTACTTTCTCCAACTGCACACTCTTTTTAAAGCATAATTTTGATGTACTCTTCTTTAATAAACTTACCATCTGCTATAATTTTAATTTACCTCAAATTTAATGTATTCATTGTAATTTCACTTGACTAACTGCTTTTCAATTCCATTAAAATTTTCACCTAAACTCAAAACTCAAACCTAGAAATAATTTTGAGGTTGACTTGAAACCAAGCAAAAAAAAAAAAAAATCCAAAAAACCAAAACAAAATAAAAACCAAATGAAGTCTTTATTTCAGAAATAAAACATATTTTCATGAAGGAAATAAAATATTTCCTTAGGGGAAAAATAGTAGTGTTTTCCTGAAGGATAGTAATAAGTTTCACTAGCATAAATATAAATGGAAGTAAGAGAAAGAGGCAACGTAAAAAATCATTGGGGCATACTCCTTGATTTAAAGAAGAAGTATCATACCTTCAGAAGGTAGGAAATGATAGATGATCATGTTTGAGTCTATTTTTTATTTAATATTATGTCCTTCCAATTTGATGGAAGTTTTAAATCTCAAGAATTTTTGTCTAATGTTACAATAAAAACAGTGCCACAAACTCTTGATTTTTAGAGAAACTATTAAGATGGTGACCAATGACTTCCAATAAATCTTTTTATGTTGCTTGATCTATCAATGAGCAGAGTATAACCTGAGATTCAGGAGAAAAAAGGAGACTAATATCCCCATAGGAAAACAAATGGGTTCGGTCATCTACTGATACATTCACTCATTAAGTACTTTCTGAGCACCCCCTGTGTTTTACATGTTAAGCTCGTAGATGGACTACAGTGGAGGAAAGATACTGTTGCTGGCTCAAGAACAGGCAAGGGATCTAACCTGATAGTGGGGGAACCATTCCCTCCAGTGGGGTGAGGCAACTTGAAATGCACGGCAAGCCATGAGAGGAGTTGCCTGTTTTCCTCACCAGCACACCAGATTGACTACACCTAAGTAATGCTCTTTCCTTTGACTCTTGTACCTCTTTTGTGATATTCACTCATTTATTCTTTTACATATCATCACACTTGTCTTAGGAGAAAAGCTCTTTTAATTTTAGAGCCAGTATCTGTTTTCCCTTCACAGACTCCTGACACTCTTAGCTGAATACAGCAAGTGGTACAAAAACATTGACTAATTAATAGCTTAATCCAGACATAAAACCCTGGACAACTTTGGACTAGTCACAACAAATGGAACTGATAGAAATCCATGTTCAAAGGACAAAAGACAGAACAGCAGAGAAAACAGGCCAATGAATTTCATCATCGAGGATCTCCTAGGACCAAGGAATATCATTATTTTTGCTTATTAATTGTCTTTATGAACATGTAAATGAGAACTACAGAGTAAAAATCTCTGATCAGTTAAAGCCTAGACTCAAAAAAAAAAAAAAAAATCCAGAATGGACTACAGCTGGAAGGTAAAAGAGCAGCAAAGAGAAAACGTGTCTGCCATTATCATATAAAGAAAATATTTTACATCAATGTTTACACACTAAAATTTAGATTTCCTATAAAACGGACTCTAGTAGAGACAAGATATAATTTTCAGTCTTTATGAAACAGTTTTTTCTGAATGCTTACACCAGCTATTATTTAGTAAAGAATGATTCCACAAAGAAGTTGCCATTAAAAATGTTCAGTGTTTAATATGTTGCATAAGATGTAGGAACCACTTGTGAATTATCTATTAGAAATAAATGAATGAATGTATAATAAATACAAAAATGATTCACCAAGGAAACGCTTTTCTCTATTTTACTGATTTACCTGATATTTACATGTATACCAAATATGGAAAAATAGGACAACATCAATAATTCTAACCTTCTATAAATAAAAACTAGCAGCTAGGGTCTTTAATTTAATTTCATTTGGCGAAAGAGTTAAGTTAGACTAATTCTTAACATAGCCTTTGTTCAGTATAATCTGATGCATGGCTATGAAGCGAGACAAGCTATTCCAGAAGGCAAAATTGTTAGTATACTGATGACATTAATGAAAGGAGGGTGGCTTCTCTGCTTTTTATCTGAAGCTTCTCATTTACTCTGAGGGGGCAGGGAGCAGGGAGACAGAACACCAGATCTCCTCCACTAGTGCCAATAGTCAATAAGGAAGAGATTTCAGAGTTGTAGCCATGTCATACCGTCCTTTGTCATACCTTGGCCTGAAACACAAAAAGACATACTGAAAGGCTAGGAAGGGTGGGAGGGAAGAAATCAGTAGGTAAATAAGCTGTGAGATAACCTGCTAAGAACTTTGATTTTATAATAAATACATACATACAAAACATTTTCAATGGTCTTAGAATGAGAGAGACCAGAATTCTCTAATCGTCCAATGACATGGAATCCCTTAGAAGCTAGGGACAATTTTTCTTTTTAATATTCTGTGGCACTTGTGTCAGCCAAGGACCAGTTGGGAAAACACAAAACATATTAGTTGTTTTGACAGAGAGAATTTAACATAAAAAATTGTTAATCAGATCTTGGAGGTTAAAGAGGCAAATTAAGAAATGAGAAAAGGAAGTTAAGGGAGGGAGGGAGGAAGAAAGAAAGGGAATGAAAAAAGACACTGAGGTGACATAGTTATGAATAACTGTGGAGAAGATCAAACACTTAGACAGCTTAGGACATAAAGGGAAGAGCCTGGGGTTATTAGAAACTAGATGCCTGTCAGAGGACCCCACAGAATTGGAACCTAGAATTCTGAAGTGGAGCAATGCCTGGCTACGCCTGGGGATTCCATGGGGGTGCAATAAGACAGACTCTGGGAATGAAGAAAGGAAAAAGAAAAAAAAAGCACTGCATAAAGGAAAGGGCTGCTACCAAGGTGAAGTGCCATTGTTGGGGGACAATGAAAGAAAAATTAGCAAAGAAGGAAGCCACAGTTCCCCTATTCCCTGGGCCAGGCCAGTATGCCTCCTTCTAGCACTCCCTGTTGTTGGCAGATCCTAAGGGGAAGCCAGAGGACCAAAAGGAAACGCAGTTTGAAACGCATCTGCCCTGAAATCACAAAGCTGGTGGGTCTGGAGCTGGAAGATAATGGCGTAATTACCAACACTGAAATTTAATAAAGGAAATTGAAGATGTGATAACTGATAAGATTCCCTTCATTTTAAATCATAATATCATTCTGTGGAAGAACCTGAACTAAGGTACTGACTCCAAAAATAGCACTGAGCATGTCCACAGGCTAGGTGGTTGAGGACTTCTGTGAGCAAGAGAAAATATGAAAATGTTCAAAGTATGATTTTGTCATCTGAGCTCCCTTTTTGAGTCTCCTTTGAAAAGAAACGTTTCCTCAATGATTCAGTGGCATTGTCTACAAAACTGTACTGACTTTATATCTTATTCTATACTATATATAAACATAGGCTAAAACCACACAGTACCTGGCTATTTTTGGTATGCCCCATCTATCATGGGATAGTTAATTTGTGCATTCATCTTTTAAAACTAATAATGAATTTCTAAAACCTTTTAAATGGGCTTAAGTTTGTAATCCATTTATTGAACATGCCTGCAATGAAAAATTAATTATTAAACAAGAACCTTGGGAAGACATCAGCGGCCTTGTCACCCACACTCTAGATTGATAACATGTCAGTTTCCAGACCAGGGAGGGTGCTGACAACTCTCAAATTTAAACCTAGAAGGGTAATGCTAAGCATGTCATGGCGTAAGTCACATTTTTAATTTATTTTTTTATTAAATGTTAGATAGAATAAATTCATCCATGCCTCTCAAACTCCTCCTGATTAAATGAGCTGGCACTCTTTCAAATGTAAAGCATGGTTACGGCTTCTCAAGGGCAACAGAAACGCCGAAGCATAAGACAACGGTAAATACAAAAGGCAAAAGAGGTGGGACAGTGATATATTCACAAGCACCACAGATGAAGTGAGGTTTTTTGAAGATGCTGAGGTTAACAAAACAAGGGCAGCACACTCCCCAAATGGTAAATGCACTTGCAGAGGCTCTGCTTTAGTGCTGGTGCATGAACATGTCGACCACTAAGAATGAAAAAAAAAAAGGAAAGAAAAAAGAAACCCTAAGAAACAGAAAGGAACAGCTGTAACCAATTTTCAAACTCTAAGTTTTAGTGTTGGGTTAAGAAGTCAGGAGAATGGTTCAATATTTGTGTCAGTTCTACCCTTTAATTTTGCAAAGTGAAGATGGTTTACTGTGACTATAAAGAAGAAAAGAACATCTGTTATATTTTGTGTTCCCATAGCAAATACTGCAACATCTTGAACTCTTCTCCTTCCAGGCAGGGCTCAATCTCATTCTATAAAATGATTAGAAATAGTTTACATCAAACATACTCGACCAGGTGAGAGAGAACAGATCATCCCATTATTATTGGGCTACACTATTTGAAAAAAGATAAAGAAGATCTTCATAGTATATTCCTTCAGTTTGTAATTCTCATTCATTTTTTTCCAGTAAACAGTTATTTGCCGTTTACTGAGCTAATAGGGCTAACTGCTACAGAAGATAAAAATATGTACATGACACTGTCTAGCCTCACAGAGCTTTTTACTAAGAAGATACAGCAAGGAAGAACATTAAGTCTTGTCAGAAAGGCACAAGAAAAGTACTAAATAAACTGTAGCTTGGGTCCTCAGAGGAAATGTCCTTAAGAGACTGTCTTCTGAGCTGGACATTTTTTCGACTGTTACTATGTTACATGCAGTTAGGATACATTGGTGAGCCTTCACAGATCCCTGCCCTTCCAAAGCTAACATTCTAGAGAATAGAGGCAAATTATTTGCAATAGGCAGAATAAAAGTAAGTTATATGTCATGTTAGAACACGAATGCTAAGAAAAAAAAGGAAAAGCGAGGTTAGTCAGGGATTCAGAGTGCCCACGCTGCATATGAGTGATTACAATTTTAAATAGTGTGGATGAGATAGGCTTCATTGAGAAAGTGACATTTGAACAAGAACTTGAAAAATTTTAATAAGCATTTGCTTGTGGGAAAGACTGTTTTAAGGAAGGAAATAGCATCAAAATTATAATTCATTTTTATGTTTATCCTAAGAGCCTAGTACTAAACTGACACAGAACAGGCATACAAAAATATACTGAATGAATAAATGTACGAGCAACCTTAATATCACCTAGTGCACTTGTCCAAATGTGAATAGTCCCATTTAGTTGAAAAGTGTGGTGTCTGTAGCAGAATTATAGTAGATAAAGCTTTGAGAGAGAGAGAGAGAGAGAGAGAGAGGGAGGGAGGGAGGGAGAGGGGCAAACCATAAGAGACTCTTAACTATAGAGAACTGAGGGTTATTGGAAGGAAGTGGGGGATCGGGGCTAAATGGGTGATGGGCAGTAAGGAGGGCACTTGTTGGGATAAGCACTGGGTGTTGTATTTAATGGTGAATCACTGGACTCTATACCTGAAAGCAAATTTACCATATGTGTTAACTAAAATTTAAATAAAATTTTGAAATTAAAAACGTGAAAAAGTTAGGACAAAGTTTTATTTTAAATTCAAAGATAAAAGATCTTACAGGAAATTCAGTATAGAATTGAAAACTACTGAAGTTTTAAACTAGAGCCAAGGTGGAGAGGAAAAGAGAAGAAAAGAGTGGTAACACAGCGTGGCACTATAAAGGGATGGCTGAATTAGATTAGATGTGGAGATATCAAACTGGAGACATGAGAAGTGATTAACAGGCTCTTAAATAGTCCTTAAAAGAGATAACACAGACTTCACCTCAGATTATAATATTGGAACTTGAATGCTGGGCTATATCCAAAAGAAACTTACCCACTTAATTCATTGAGAGCTTAAAAAAAGCTATATTTTAAAACTCAAAAGCAAATATAAAATAAAAAGTGAAGACTTCATCATTATTGACTACAATCCAAACTAAGATAAACCAATACTTTAGAAAGACTCAGAGCCCTTTGCCATCTATACTAGACTCCTTTTCATCCTTTGTAACCATTTCCCCAACCAACCACCCTTTACAACACTGTGCTCTCCAGACAAACCAGGTTAGTTCCCACCTCTGCCTGTGCTCAGGCTATAGCATTTATTGTTTTGTACTCAGTCTGTCATACTCCTACTTATCTTTCAAGGCCTAGTACATACATCATTTAATCTCTAAGTCAATTAGTTTGACCTAAAATGTCAAGCAAGTTTGAGATACAGGTTTCAGAGTCAGCAGCACGTAGTCAGAATGTTGAAAATGGATGAAAGTAGCAAAGGAAAAATATTTTTTAAAAAGATGCAAAGGGAGATGAGCAAACCCATTTATATTTCTAAAGTATATGTTATCTTTACACGTCTCTTCTACATTCTTTGACTTTTAAACTAAATAAGTTAACTGCTAAAGGAAAAAGTAACTCGACATCATTTCCATTCTTCAATCATTTTTGAGAAAATAAAATTCAGAAGGAATAGAATAAGATTCTTTTTGTACATTTGGAAATAATAACATTCTTAATTTTTTAATGTTTGTTTGTTTATTTACTTATTTATTTATTTATTTATTTATTTTGAGAGAGATAAAGAGAGCATGAGCAGGGGAGGGGCAGAGAGAGAGGGGGAGAGAACCCCAAGTAGGCTCCGTGCTATCAGCTTGAACCCACAAACCATGAGATCATGACCTGAGCCAAATTCAAAAGTTGGATGCTCAACCAACTGCACCACTCTGGCTATCAAATATTCTTAATTTTTAACCATGTTGAAAAAGTGAGTTTTAGACTTAATTCATGACCAATTCATTGTATTTGCAATATATTTAAATACTCATAAGCTAGGAAACAAATACCAAAAGTTTCCTAATGCTAAAAATGTTAATTTCTGCTGATACTTTAAAGTGGTAAATTTATTTATATATGATATATAATATATATAATTATATATAAATATATACTAATATATTTATATATTTTATAGAAATATATATATATTGGTATTACTGATATGCATTTATTGAGTACTTATATGACCTTATCATTTTTTAAGTACATAACATTCTCTACACAGTTACAAAATTATAGATGTAGACTAGCTTTTATTGTAATTACCCATATTTTACAAAGATTAACTAACACTTAGAAAGGCAAAATATCTTCCCGAAGTCACGTAGTTAATAAATTCAACACACAAGTAAGTTTGTCTTAATCAGAAGCTTACTTTCCAACTATAGAGCTAAGCTAGTTTTTATAATCACTATACTCAAGTAAAAGTGGGAGATTTAATATCTGAACTAGGATTTAATATCAAAACTATATAAAACATTGAAAAATTGTGCCATAAACTTTAAGAATTATTGTCCCTGAAAATTATTTCACCAGAGACAAAGGAACAAGAGTAGGAGCTTTGCTGTGCTGCCGAAAATCCAAGTTTTAGTTTGTTTCTTACTGCTAACAAAACAAGGGTAGAGAAATCCCAAAATGGGAAAAGCCGTGGCTTGTTCCCTGCCTGGCATGGTCTGAGAATGCTCTGGGTACAGCATTCTAAGTACCTAGGAGAGAATGTCAATCCCCTTGGTTTAATTAAAACTGGAGTTGTTTGGCTGTGACTGAAAGACAGAGAGAGAGCAACATGGGATCTAAGAAGTAGGAGGAACAGACGGAGTCTATACTCCTAGTGGGACAGAGGGGACGGGAAAGTCCCCCATGGTAATACTGAATCCCAGAAACCCTGCTCAAGAAGAGAATCTTCCAAAGACAAGTAATAGCCATACCAAAAACATGAATGCGTTTGATATATTAAGCATTTCTAGCTTTTAATTTCTATCAGTACAGGTGAGTGGTCTGTAGGAATCTTGTAAGAAATCAGTTATTGTCAGGAAGACTTTTCAGCATAATTACAATGCCTCAAAGTTTTCATACAAAATGAATATAGATTTCTCCTGTATCATATCATTTTTAAAATAAATATTTATTATTTGAAATGATGCTAAGCAATTGTTCCCAGAATCCCCAGAAACCAGACTACTTTAATACAATAAAGAAGCAAGTTAAATTTTCCCATAGAAGGTCTTTATCTTCAGAATTCCTCAGGGAAAATCTTTGTAAAATTTTCAAAACATTTAGTTCTATGTAAAACCATCAATCTATCAATCACTGAAATATGGACACCATAGCAATCATGAAGAGAAATGTTTATTATTAAGATCTAATTTATTATGTCAACAAACTACAAGGTTTTACTCAGGATTTTGAAGTTACCTATAATAATTCATAAGCTCTTCAAAATCCTAATTTAACTGAAATAAAAAAGATACAATAAATTTCTCAAAATTTGGATCCAAATGCATACCATCTAGATCATAACCATACTTTATACTGAGTTAGAATGGTAATAAATATGTTTGAGACTGAATGTTTGAATTTATGAAGCCATCCTCAGAGGTCACTATTCTGTTTTTGAAATGAATTTAACAATTAACCAGGACTCTAAGATATCCAATTTTTGCATTTCTTATTTATTCCCCTTTTAAGACAACTACCAATTTTTAGAGATCAATGATTATCCCTGTCTGGTTTCCAGATAGGATTAATGATGTGCTAAATCTAATTAGTCACAACTTAACTTTGACTGAAACAAAGTTAGTTTCCCTAAAAGAGAGTTGAATCTTCTATGAACTTCGGTCTTTCTATTCATTTGCCATCTGACTATACTTTTATTACCAGGTTTATTATGTTGTTATTGTATCTAATGGAAAATATTATGAATGGTGTTTTAACAGGACATATTGACCAGTTCACTAATTATTAGTCTATCTACTCCTCACATTTTCAGCCGTCTACCTCTGGGCCTTTATGTAGTTATTGTGTGGACATGGACCCTGTTTGGGGTTGTTATTTGTTTGGTTTTGTTTTTCGATTGCTGTTTTAATGTTAAATATAACAACTGTATTGAGACAGACTTGTTTTTAAAAGACTACACATCAGTTTATAAAACCTCCTGCCACATCATATTTGTCTTTACCAGACATGTTTTCCATGATCTCCCAATCAAACTGATTTGACCTAGTTCATTTATGGAGCTTTCTCTCAATTATAATTGTACACACATACATATATATGGTAAGTGCACGATTTAGATCCTTTGTATGTAGCAAGTATACTTCTGAAAGTATGGTTATATTTTATTTATTATTATTATTTTTTTTATTTTTAGAAAGAAAGAGAGAGAATGCAGTGGGTAAGATGGGCAGTGGGAGAGACAGAGAGCATCTCAAGCAGGCTCCACACCCAGTGCAGAGCCCACACAGGGCTCAATCTCACAACCATGAGATCATGATCTGAGTCAAAATCAAGATTCAGATGCTCAACTGACTGAGCCACCCAGGTGCTGCTGTTATATTTTAAAAGCAGCTTTACAAATAGCTTCCTTGCAACAAAGATATTATATTATTTTATATATAATACCTGATTCTAAGAAGTTGATGATTCCAAAAACTTTCATATTCTAGACCTTTACACTGGGCTTGAACAATAGTTTAAATTTCAAAAAAGGGGGGGATAGATTCAATCAATTTATCTCCTCATTCTACGGTGTGTTTATTAACATATATTATCACCATATTAAGAAACTATAATGATGGAAGTTTACTTTCACAACTTAATTTTTTATTCTATTTGAGGATATCTACACAAGATGTTTTTCTTCAGCAGAAGTAGCCCCTGATGTATGCACATATTATCAGATAGATCTAATATTACTGGACTTGGAATATACTTACAAGCATCACTTCCAATTATTTAAATAAAGATGAAAAGGAAACCAATATAGTATGAAGCAGGAACTTTCGTTACTTCATATATTGCCAAATAGTTTGCCCAATTGTAAAATCAGTCATAATATACTCTTAAGATATTTCACTCTCTAGTCTATCCATTATAACTACAAAATTAAATAACATTTTACAGGAACTATTTTAATAATTGCTACTCATTATTGGAGAATAGCATAAAAAGAAAGAGCCTTTATTTAAAAAAATAGTCTCTTTAAAAGGCATAATATCTGTCATGAGTTCTCTTCCCTACTAGTCTCTAGGGAAGGCAGATGGATGTGCCTGTTCCCACGTGCAGGAGAGATCTAACAGACCTGACCGAGCTTCTGATAAATCTTCTCTATAGTCCCATTAGTTTTGATGAAGTTCTTTGAAAAACTGAGAAGAAAAAACGCCTTTGAAAAATGCTCCTATTCTGCAGTGTGATGTTACCAGGGTCCTGATTTATTCCATACAAAGGATTAGGTCACAGAGGAGAAAATTAACTTTTGTTTTCTTTTGATAATATTTATTTGCTTAATGTAAACATATAGTTAAAAGCCACATTATGGATTTAGAAACTTCTCACAATAGTATAATCAGATTCTTTTAAAATATTCACATAATATATCAGTTTCTTAAATGGAAAAAGGAATTTATACCTTGTACTTTGTTATGAGAATTTCATTATATAGAACATATTTTAAAACAAGTGTTTTTACCTTTTCCCCTTCCCCTTCCCCCCTCAGTTTGTTTTCAGGATTCAAGAAGGTGATAGTCTTGGTGGAGGTCACTTGTGGGGAAGAGCACTGGGTGTTATATGGAAACCAACCTGACAATAAACTATAAAGTTAAAAAAAAAAAAAGTGACATTAGGACCTCCCCATGCTCAAAAACCATCAAATGATCAAATTACTTCTTATTTTACCAAGAATAAAACTCAAAGTCCTCAATTTGATCTCTAAAAAAAAAATAAATAAATAAAATAAAAAACAAGTGTTTTTAAAATTTTAGGCAGTAAGCAGTAGACTGTAGGCCTCTATGGAGTCAAGTTTGAAGTCAGCTTCTCTCATTTGGTAAATGTGTGATTTTGGAGATGTGTCTTGAATTATTTGTGCTTTGATTTTCTTTAAAGTGGGAAGGGAAAAATTAGATTCATGGGATTTGGGGATGATTAAATGAACTATTTTGTTTAAGGCTCTTGTTTTTCTTGACAAATAATGGCAGGTAAGTAAACGCTTTAGCTGTTGTTATTATTGTTGATGATGAGGACAACAGTTAGCATTAGTGTCGTTCAACCCATTTTCAAGGCAGTTACTCTGTGTCAACATCCAATCAATCAATCAATCAGTCAATAAAAGGTGTACTTTGATGTGGTCCATATAACAATATTTTTTTTCAAAATTATTTGTGGCATCTTTTTTCTCCTCTCTGTAGTTTAACAGACATTAACTTAAAGAAGGTCTCCTTACGAAAGAGGTGGACACAGAATGAAGAGATTATGCAGCAAGTGTTTCCTGTTTAGAAACGTCACATGGGAGATGGAGAAAATTTGAAAAACTAAGGCAAGTAGAATCACAGACTTCTCAGCTATATCTTTATGACAAACATGATAGAAAGAAGAGTCGGAGGGGAAATTGGTTGGTGACGTAAGGGGTCTTTTATTATTTGGGCTCACTTTAAGTCATTGGGTTTTATTTTGTTTTTGTTTTTGTTTTTTTAGGGTTTGGATAAGTGTGCTTGGCTAGCAGTAAACCTAGGCAAAAAACAGGGCTAGATGGGCTTTTCTGTAGAGCTACGTCTATACTATTAATCCCTTTGTCTTCAGAACTCCTTTCTCCACTCCCTCCTCCACACTCCCACTTTAAAACTCTACGTGCACCTTCCATTTTCCTCAACCATTCCATGTGTGCTCCCTGTGGGTGGTACCCCGTAACCAGTGGGTCATTCAGTTTTCCTTGTCACCAAACTCCTCTTCAGGCCTTCGTGCTTCCTATAGTGATAAACATGTTAATTTACACCATAATAATGTCAATATGTATATTTTAAAAATGTCTTCCAGAGATGATACACACATTCTAGGGGTGCTTGGGTAGTTTAGTCAATTAAGTGTCCAACTCTTTATCTCAGCTAAGGTCTTATTCTGAGGGTCATGAGTTCAAGCCCATGCTGGGCTCCATGCTGGGTGTAGAGCCAACTAAAAAAAAAAATACACATTCTAATTTTCAAACACTAGGAATGAATTTAGCTAGATAGTAGATGATGATTGCATTCTCCCAGTGAAAGTGAAGACTAAATAAGGTATTTCAATGTCCTTTAAATAATATATTTCTAAATATTTCACAGGAATTTTGGCCTGCCCTATGTCCAGAATGGCTTTAAATAAGGATTAGATGATAAATCTAAAAAAGAAGTAGGGGTGCCTTGGTGGCTCAGTTCATTGAGTGTCTGACTCTTGATTTCAATTCAGGTCATGATCTCACGGTAGGTAGGGCTTGGTGCTGACAGTGCAGAACCTGCTTGGAATTCTCTTCCTCTCTGCCTCTCCCCACCCCCTCTCAAAATAAATAAATGAACTTTTAAAAATATAAATAAAAACGTAGCAGGCGTAATTAAATAATGAGATTAAAACTGGATATTACAGGGAAAATATAATACCTAAGTTCAAGCCCTTAGTGAATGGGGTCTATCTAAAATGTGAAGAAGGAACTGGAGAGGGATGTAAGAAATAAAAAACAGGAATAGAAATGCTGTGGGCATTCTGGTAATCTAGGTCATTGGTTCTGAATCCTGCCTGAAATTATCAGAACTACCTGGGGGAACTTATTAAAAATACTGATTCCCAAGTCTCAAACCCTAAAGATTTGGTTGATGAGATCTGGAAATGATATTTTTAGCCATATCCCTGGTGATTTAATACAGTCCCTTTCACAGTGGTCCTTGGACCATCATTTGGAACTCAATAACCTAAAAGAAGAGGGAAGATCAAAGAAGGGATATATTTAAAAGCAGATTTTTTTTTAGCTTTACAAGTTTCATTAAGGTCATTTATTCTAAATGCATCTCTTTGGGACCATTAATTTGAATGTAATTCTCATTTATTTAGCTCCTATTATGTGGCATATATTATTCTATATAATATTATATTAGATTATTATATATAATAACTAGGCATTAATAAAATATAAATAATTATATTTATAACACTAAAGGGAAATAATTTCACATGTTTTCTCAAAACTTTAAATATAATTCAATTTCAAAGGGAAAGATAAAATTGCCTAGAGAGAAATACTTTTTATTTATTTTATTTTTATTAATATTATTTATTGTTGAGAGAGAGAGACAGAGTGCAAGCAGGGTAGGGGCAGAGAGGGAGACACAGAATCTGAAGTAGGCTCCAAGCTCTGAGCTCTCAGCACAGAGCCTGATGTGGCGGTTGAACTCACAAACCACGAGATCATTACCTGAGCCAAAGTCAGACACGTAACAGACTGAGCCACCCAGGTGTCCCAGGAGAAATGAGAAATACTTTTTAAAGGAAGTAACCCATCTAAGCCTAATTTGGCCTTCAATGTCAAGACTGCGTGTGTGTGTGTGTGTGTGTGTGTGTATGTGTTTATACACACTCAAACTTGAATACTGCCAATGTATGAAGACATTATAATGAAATATTTCAGAAAGCACAAAAATTTATTCTGGAATTTTTTTTTCTGGAAAATCTTCCTAAGTTTATAAAAGTAGAATTATCTATTCTCCAACTATTCTTTTATAGCAGTAATATCTATGACAAGAGTTGAAATGGCTAAATAAATTTTAGAATATCAATCCAATGTTATTACATTAAATACTGTGCAGCCATCAAAATCATAATAGTAAAATGTGAAGACATTTAAAATATTTAAGATATAATTTTGAGTAAAAAAAACAACAAACAGGTTATAAACATTAACATAATAAATCTGTAGATATATTTGTAATATAAATTTGTATCAGAGCACAAAGAACAAAAGGAAGAGTTAAAATATTAATCATAATAAAACAGTGGATTATGAGGGATTCAGAAATATTTATTTAAATTTCAAAATATTAATTATATTTATCAACTTAGAAAATGTGTTAATAAAATGATTTTTAAATTAAATTTTCCTGTATAGAGAGAAATGCTATATTAATTTGGCTTAGAAATCTGTTCAGCACATTGTCATTTGTGACATAAGTGAAAGCACTGTTCTCTCCGAACTTTCTTGAGCAGTTGGGAGCACAGGATAAAGAGAAGGAGGAATATATTACTTCCATTCATTCATTCAGCAAGAAGTTACTAACCATACACTACGTTCAGGAATGCAGTGGAATTTAGACAAGAATCTTCATGTGTGCATGTGGGTGATGTCCACTTTTGTTTCCATATTCCTCATTTTGGCTAGTGCTGCTTGGCAATTTGTGTAACCAAACCTCAGGACGTATAAACCTTTGAATCGATTCACTCGTGACTATGGCTAATATTTTTATTCAGGTGTCTTTCCTAACATGTACAAGAGCCAATTTGAGAGTAGTGGAGACAGTCACGAGTATAACAATTCTACACAATTAAAGACATAGAATGCAGTTGTATCACCGCTTTGGAAACAACTCGTATATGGAAAATGCTCATGGTCTTCTGTGACTGTACATAAAAGAAGGCATCTAATCAGAGCTTACTTTACCATATTTGTCAGCATACATCATGAGATGCAAATACATTTATTATGTACATAGTGCAAAAGTACAAATAAAACAGGCAGATTTTATTAAAGTTAGAATAATTCCCAATCAGCATTGGATTTAATATGTACATTTTGGAATAAAAGAATGAAACAAACCATAATAATATGGAACAAAATAATGAAACGCTCTCAACAAACCCTTTGTTTCTGTTTACAGTCTTCCTAGCAGTTAAAATTGCTAGAGCCTATTCAAAGTTACTGGAAAGTAAAAAGCATTAAAACCAATAGTGGAATTTTTTTTTAGGTACAGCTACCCACTGGGAAAAGAACTGTATCACATTTCTTTTCTATGTAAACAATTCAAGCAAGGAGAAATCAGCTAGTGCACAATCTATAAAACTCTTAGTTTATTTTTTGTGAGGTGAGGGGGTATGTTATTATATATTGTTTTGCATTGTATTGCTATCCAGGAAATAGGCTAACTCTATACTTCCAGTCCTTGCAATGAACTCTAGTCCCTTTCACCCCATTGGGTACTAGACACTTTTTAGTTGATATGCCTCACTGATATCCCAGAGTCAGCATGCTCAAACAGACCTTTTTTTTTTTTTTTTTTTTTTTAAACTGATGGAGGTCAATTCCTCTTTCTGGGCCTCCCGATGCTCATCTCAAAAATAAAAATAAGGATAATAATATTGGCCTTATTTACATCACAGGATTGATGAAAGAATAAAATAAAAAATATATTTTTCAAAATAAATTGGGAAAAAATAGAAGATGCTATACAATTCGAGGTAGTGCAACCCTTACTCCCCTTCCTTTGTTCTTTGTTCATGTTACTTATAAATGATAAAGGGGAACAAGAAAAATAAACGCGTGCTGTTGTAGAATCTCAAACTTCAATTTCTGATGCCTCTGAGTGGCTCTATGGTTTGCTCATCTTCAGATTTGCCTTCCCCTACCCAGTTTATTCAGATAGCCAGTTCCAGTATAAATTCATTTCCAATTTGAGGTGGAGAAGATGCAAGGAATCTGAAGAGACTAAGCCCCTGCATCCATAGAGCCTCACATCTTCACATCACCTGCTGCAGCCCTGAAGCCCTGAAAACCTCCACACTCCCCTCTTTGGGACAGTGATTTGGGAGGATGTCAGCCCTGAATGAGTCCTGCTGTCAACCTGAGATTTCAGGGAACACCTCCAGGACAGAAAAGAAAATAATTTATAATGTGCACTGAACATGTCACAGTCTGGGTCTCTAACTACATTTAAAACAGAATTTTCTATTCTTGCAATCATCCATCAGTCTCATCTTCTCTTTCCAGCAAACCACCTCTCCTTACTTTCACTGTTGCTATCCAAAGCAACTTGGATACCCAGACTCAATCTGAACTGAACCTCTTTCATACTTGACAGGCAGCAATCAAATCTGGTCAATTCCCCTCTTCTTATACCTTCTTATAGAGCCAGCCTAATCTAGCCAATGCTGAGTACTTGCAATGTGCCTAAACCCCTTTCATTGAGAACTTGCTAGTCCCTTATGCATCTTCATTATAGGCGGCCCAGAGCCCATCATCCAATGCTGTGAATCTCAAACTTGAGTGTGCATCATAATTATCAGGAAAGCCTTTTAAAACAGTTCGCTGGCCTCAAAATTTCTGGATCATAAGGTTTGGGATTAGGCTCCAGAATATACTTTTCTAACAAGTTCTTATATGAGGCTGCTACTGCTTGTCCTGGAACTATACTTAGAGAACCACTGTTCTAACACACAGTTCTAAACTCCTCTTCTAGGATTTCAGAGCTCTCTATAATTTGAGGCTACCCCACTCATTTCATTTCACTTAATACTTCTCTTAGATAGATATGGATTTATAGTGAAGTTAATATATCAGTCCTTCATTTGCACAGGCCTCTTCGAAGGTCTTATAGCTAATGTATATTCTTTTGCTTAAAGAGAGCTCTAAAGGGGTACCTGGGTGGCTCAGTCGGTTAAGTGTCCGACTTCAGCTCCGGTCATGGTCTCACGGCTAGTGAGTTCAAGCCCCGCATCGGGCTCTGTGCTGACAGCTTAGAGTCTGGAGCCACTTCGGATTCTGTCTACCCCTGTCTCTGACCCTCCCCTGCTAGCACACTCTCCCTGTGTCAAGAATAAATAAATATAAAAAAATAAATTAAAAAAAGGACCTCTAAAAATATATGCTTTAAGTCACACAAAGACTAGATTCCCCTCTGCTGCTAGGGATCTAGAGTTTTTCACTGATTTATGAGCATGTTAAACTTCTTTTCATTTATGTACCCCGTCTGATCTGTTCCCTTTGCTTAGTAAGTCCTTCAGCCCTCACTCTGCATTTGTTTTTCTCCCACAGCAAATTTCACCCATTTTATTATGACCAAAACTATTTCTTTATTTACTAATCTAGCTTTTTTTTAAATCAACTGTCCACTGCTTTGTTTTGCTACCAGCTCTTCATGTGTTTTTCTCTAAAAAGAATAAACATAAAAATCCTTTTGGATGTTACTTTGCCAAGCTACATATCTATCAGTTAACAAATTAGTGTTGGAGAAATCTGAAGAATAAGTTAATCATGTTGATTAAAATAACTATAACATAGCAGCTGGTATTAACTGAAGACTTACTAAGTGGCAGGCACTGTGCTAGGGCTTTACATATGTCATTTCACTCTAACCTCACATTTTCCCTAAAATAAGTACCATTATTGTTGCAACAATTGCTGTTGTTAAAATAAAACTGAGGCATAGAAGGTTAAATAACTCCCTTAAAGTCTCTCGGTTAATATAGAGTACCTATTCAAACTCCAAACTATAAAATTCCTAAACATTAACTTTCAATCATCTAAACTAGAAACTGTAATCCATTATGTTTAGGTTCAGCGGATGTGGGGAGGTTCTTTCAGATACCCTTTCTTCTCCTGATTACCTACAAAAGCCTGCAAAGCAGGAGATGTTAACTTCAGTTAGTTAAAGCACAACAGTCCCGTGGATAACAGACCAACACCAACTCCAAACAGAACAGATACACTTGGAAGCCAGAAGAATAACATTGAAGAATATCAGAAACAATATAGCTTCCAGAATGATAGAATACTAGTTAACAGACTGTGGTAGTTGTTATTATTTTGATGAATGTTCTATTAGACTTAGAATTCCATATTAATAGATTGTCCTGATCTATTTGCAATATTCTTTTGTGTACATATTGCTCAATTTATAACAACTCTTAACTCATGCAGAGATCCTTGTCCCAGTGATAGAGATACTACACCACAAGGCATATTAACATTTCCACTGGACTTTACCAATTTAAAGGAAAGTAATTCAAACTCAGATTAGTTGCCTTTGGCAGGAGGTAGAAAATAGTGGGTAAAGTCAAATGTGGAAGTACTTGAGTTGCATTTTTCCACTAAATACTTAGTTCTTACTCCCCGTCAGTTACCCTTCTAGGGTTCCAAAAAATTCACAAACATTGTGATGCTCATCATAATATTCATGTGACCTAGAAAGAAGGTGACTAACACAATTCCGTCCATCAATGTAAAACAAAAGAACAAGGAAGTTAAGACGTATACATAACATTTGAGCAAAAACAACTTCTGCTTCAACTTAGTATATTGTCCCATTTTTCCTTCATATATCAGTTATAATTGTTCCTTTAACTTTGATGTTATTAGCACCAACTCTATGAGAAAATATTTTAAATATGTACTTAAAGAGTTGTCATTTACAACCTATTAGGCACATGTTATGAACAGTATAACCATGAGGAAACAGAAAAGTCTGCATTCATATCCTACATTTATAATCTAAAGTCTAATAGACCAGAATATTTTTAAAAGATTTAATCCTGAAGTTTATCATTTATTAAATGATTTTTATTTACTTAATATAACAGAGATACTAAAATACCAGTTTTCTAAAACAAAAGTATTTTATTCTTATCTTGGAAGATGAAAGTTTTGCTAAAATGCTTTTAATTAAGATATCTGTTAAACTTATACCTTAGAGGTGAGTTTACTACTGGGAAGTATTTTTGGTGTGCCAATAATTAGATGCTTTGTGTGCATAACCCAATAGTTATGCAAGAGATTGTCCCCCTATGACACATCACTAGACCATTGTAATAAGATCTGAGGCCTTTCATTTTCAATCAGTGAAGCCTCCAAAAGACTCATCAAATTAAATGTACACAGAAAAATAATAATACTAACGAATGATGGTTGGAAAGCTTAATGTTGCTGCCACTCTTCACGAAATTATCCTGCAAAAACTTTTGCTCTGAATAAAGGTGTTCATGTTTTAATCTCCCGTTTCTTGAATAAATGTCTAGGTAGCCACTAATATTAACAACCCTGCCCTCCAAAATAACAACGTGCTTATTTTCAAATTCATGTCTGTTTTACTCAGCAAAACAGCATGGCAACTCTTCTTTATAGTTTTATTAAGGGAACATAGTTCATTTCAAGTATCAGTTAAACCATGAAGCTAAAAATAAATAAATACAGAAACTTGCTTTTGGTAGAATATTCTAGACAGAGCAGTAAGTTCATTTCTTTGTTTTCTTGCTTTCTTTCTTTTCTTTCTTTCTGTTTTTCCCTCCTTCCTTCTTTCCTCACCTTCTCCCTCTATTCTTTTTCCTTTTCTTTTTTGCAAGTTTGATGTCACTCTGTTGCTTAGTTTTTTATTAAAGCACTGAATGGAGCTAGAGAGTATAATGCTAAGTGAAATAAATCAAAGAAAGACAAATACCATATGATTTCACTCAAATGTGGAATTTAAGAAACAAACGAGCAAAGGGAAAAAGAAAGAGGCAAACTAAAAAACAGACTCTTAACTATAGAGAACAAACTAATGGTTACCAGAATGGAGGTAGGCAGGGAGATGGGTTAAATAGGTGACTGGGATTAAGGAGTGCAGTTGTGATGAATACCTGCAGTTGTGTGAAGTGTTGAATCACTAGACTGTGTACCTGAAACTAATATAACACTGTATGTTAACTATACCGGAATTAAAAAACTTAATTTTTAAAAAAGGACTGGATCTTGAATCAATTGATTCAACAAAATTTTAGAATAGTGATTCTATTGTTGTTAATCTGTGAGAAATTAAATAAATTTAACCCTTTAATGAAGTTATAAGGTAAATTAATACTTAATTTAAATATTAGCAAATGAATATGAAAGCCATCAATGAGGAATGAGTCATGCATAGCATGTTAAACAGCACTTGACCCATATTCAGAGCTCAACAGCTCTTTTCTAATAGTATTTTTAATAATAGTTGCATTATTGATGACCATGAGATTTAGTGGGAATTAGGCTATAGTCACATCAGCAAAACAATGTTTAAATATCTGGTAGCATGTTTGTGTGCATGTGTACGCAGGAGAGAAAGTGAGAAAGAATGAGAATAAACCTGGCCAGCAGGTCTTCTTTAATGAGTTACATTCTCTTCCAAGGTACAACAAGCAAATTATTACCAACAGTATTTAATTACTTTTTTCTAATTTATCAGTGATGCAAGAAGGAAAGAAAAAAAAAAAACAAAACAAACCGTGGGACCTCAAGATTTCTCCTGCTGAATGAACACTGATAAGAATATTCTGAATCATTGTTTCACACAGTTTATACTATTCGGGGACTAATGAACAGGAAGAGTACAAATACATTTAATGGTTAGTGAATCACATCATTTCCCACCTCATGAACAGCACAGACAGCCTCTGATTCATCCAGCTCCTGCCCCCATAACTGTGATGGTTTTGACATCCCCCTCCTCCAACTAAATCAAATGGTTAACACTGAAACACTTGATAATAGACAAATATTTCCTTTTTTACGTAAAAAGATTAAACAGTTATGCTGTTGAGAAAATTCTAAAGTGTTATTATATCATGAAAGGCCCAGAAGATCAATTGTAGAGGACCTAAGTATAAATTGGCTGGCATTAGACACAGTGGCAAAAAGAACACACTTCCCAGACCTGCAGGAGATAATGAGGCCCAATTACTAGGTGAAGCCACTGTATTCATTTAAGATCCAGACACTGTGTCAAAGTGTGTGTATGTGTGTGTGTACTTGTGTATACCATAAAAATCATGGCATAATGAAATTATAGCTGTGATCACAGAAGTATTCTTTTTATTAGTAACATAGCTATGATTAGAAAAGTGATACATGGTCACTGTAAAAAATTAAGCCTATCTAGGGAATTGTATAAGAAAAGCATAAGCCATCTATGAAACTACTACTCAGGAACAACCAGTGCAAGAATCATATTGTATTTTTCCAGGATTTTTTTTTCTAAACATATGCTTGTGATACACACACACACACACACACACACACACACACACTCACACACATATTTCTCTCTCCTAAAATATGGGTCATTCTTTTGTATCCTATTTTTTTAGTTAACTTTATAAGAAGCATTTTTTTTTCAATATCATTACATGTTAAGTAAAAAACAAAATTACATTTGCATCCTATGGATAGATCATATATATTTAAACATTTATCTACCTCTGATAAACTCTATACATAATTCTTTCTCCATATGTCTGATTTTTTTCATTGATATAAACTCCAGGAAGTAGATCAGATTTTGATTTTTATAGGCTTTATGATAAAATGTTTTAAAAATATATCATTGAAATCCATATGTTGGCCACATAACCTATGATTTGTGCACAGACCGGGCCTGGTCACTTGTCATTCCTCAGATGTTAGACTCACTCATCCCTGACTGGTTGTCCTCAAATGAGTTCTACCCAAGTTGATGAATAAGAAAAAAAGTTGAGGTTAAATAGGAGAAAGAAAATGTTCAGCATAAAAGCAATTTTGGATTGAAGAAACGGCTTTAGCATAAGTCTACTGACCTTAACTATGAAGAAAGCTAAGGCAGCCAAGAGAGGAAAGGCCTTGAGCATGGAAGACTGACGCCACAAGGGAACTGCCATCGCACAAGTGCTCTGTGAGTCCCATGTTCTTGTTCCCATTCTCAGGATGTAACCCAATGCTCTGGCCATCAGCCCATTTTGAACTATTTACTTGCTCTTCTGAATCATTTCTGCATTCTTCATACTTAAGGCATTAAAACACAGATTAAAATATATGTTTCCCTGTTCAAATTTGAAACCAGTCATAATCACACAACTTCTTTTGCCTTCTTTAAACCTAGGCAATTCATTCATCCCCACTAAAAGATGGATCACTTTCTAGAACTTGTAACATACACATCTTGCTGGAGTATTATCTGCAGGCAGCTGTTCTGGGCCTGGCTAATAAGTAAGATTTTCTTATGTTGATGTCCTTTGTATAAACAAACTACTGGCTATTTGTAGAAGTAGGGCTGCCATGACAGCACATGCACAGGCCCATACTGGACACTTTAATGTCTCTTGCCTTGCAAAATATCCCTCTAGGTTGGCTGTGTCCTTTGGAACTTTTATTCACTTGTGAAGAGAAAATATACGTCCTCATCCTTTGCCCCCACAACATTATCTCTCTTGCTCTATTTACCTGAAGTCCAGATTTCCTTTGATAATACGACTGCTTTTATCTCAGTGCTACCTGACACATTTAATGACATCTACTTGGCTTCCTTTCCCATTTGCTTTGACAAAGTTCGGAATTATAACTACCCTATTCAAAATATCCATCCCTCCCTCCATCAAACACATATACTCAACCCTTCAGCAGGCGACCTATTTCTCCACCACCACTACTGACATCTTTACAGTCCTTGGGAGTAAGTGGCTCAATTAATTTTGAACTGTGTTTTGATCTTATTCTTCCCCTACTTCTTGCCACTTTACTCGAAGAATGCCATGTTCTCCTTCCTGAATTTCCATTGCCTCCTTCTACCTTTCTTTTCTTTTATTTTATTTTTTTGCTTGTAGATGTGTTAAAATATTCTCCAGAGTCAAAGATTTCTTCTGAGCCTAGTTCCTCTTCAAGAGACAGTCTTACTTTTCCTTTCCTTAGTTACCAAACTTTTTGAATGAATTGTCTAGTTTTATCTTCTTTTACTGTAATATAACCATTGCATTCCACCCCACAGTAAATTTGTAATTGTTCATTCCAAAGATCAATTTTTGTTCTTACAAGATGAATTTTTATCTCAATGAAGTGTCCTTGACATCACTAAAGCATTTAACAATAGGATATTCATTTGTTGAGATTTTTTTCTAGAGCTTTCATGGCATTATTCATTTCTGACTCCTCACAACTTTTTTCTGCTATTTACATGAGCATGTTGTTTGTAAATAACCTCTTAAATGTTATTAGGTTTTGTCTCACTCTCTTGTATTCTCTCCGTCTATTCTCCTTGGACAGGAACATTGGCCTCCATGGCTCTACTGTTATCTAAACACAGGTAAGTATCAAAAGTGTATATATTTGTGTGGATATTAAAAAACTATAGCCTGATTTTTAAGTCAAGATTGGAATGTGGGACGTAGAGGAATATCAAACTTAATTTACAAAGATCACACTTTGTTATCCCTTCCCTCCGTTTAACCTTGCTTCCCCTTTACTTCTGATATTTGGTTAATGACATCACTATCTACCTAGTCAATTCATTTTAGAAGTCATCAAATCCTATTTGATTTATCCTTCTCTGTTGCTGTTCTTTTCCACAACCCATTTCTAATCCACTTTTCTCACTACCATCACAATTACCTTTCAAATACATAAATACACTGATCAAATTCAGGAGGCTTAAAACCTGTGATGTTTATGTTAACAAGATTCAGTCTACATATACTATTCAAGTCCTTTACTTTTGGCCCCAATCTCCTTTTTTAATCTCTGTTCCTATATAATTGTTCTCTTCATTCTACCCAAGGAGAATGAATCTGTATTTTATGTATGCTCCCATGGCTCATCGTTCATGGGGGCAATTATAGCTCTCAACTCCTTCTGTTTCACTAAATTCTTAGCATGTTTGTCATTCCAGTGAGATTAGAAGTTCCTGAAGGGTAGCAACCATATTATTCATCTCTGTAACCTATACCAGCTCAATTCCTGGAAAATATTTTGGGCTGAATAAATGCTTTAAAAATTAATTTCAGAGGCAAGTGGGTGGCTCAGTTGGTTAAGTCTCCGACTTTGGCTCAGGTCATGATTTCGCAGTTCATGAGTTTGAGCCCCGCCCCGGGTTGGGCTCTGTGCTGGACAGTTCAGAGCCTGGAGCCTGTTTTGGATTCTGTGTCTCCCTCTCTCTCTGCCCCTCCCCTGATCATGCTCTGTCTCTCTCTGTCTCTCAAAAATAAATAAACATTAAAAATTATTTAATTACTTTTAGGAATTAAAATCACTCTGACATCTGTAAGTCTTTAGATGAGGTTAATTCAATAGAAAAACACACTTTACTTAGCAGAGTTTAAAGTTTATTAAAATTTAGTGCATGTCTTATCTTTAGAAGAATTCCAAGAATTTTCTCGAGCATAGGCATGACTTCCTACAAAACTCCCCATGATATTAAGTGAAGAGTGAGAATATTTCTCCATGGTATAGATAAAGAAAATAAGACTAATAGAGGTTAAGTTACTTATCATTGTCACAAAGCCAGTGGGTGATACAGTAGGGATTAAAAACACTTACTTTGAATTTCCATTTATTAACATATTCACTCTGTGAAGCATTCATTCAATAGTAACTTCCCGTCTCTTTATGAGGACAAATGAGATAATGTCTGTAAGACAATTTGAACTACTCAGGAAAAGCAGGCTATATAATTTAAGAGATGAATTTGATAAATTGGATTCACAAATAAGTGGATGGGCTCAAAGCCTCTACAGAGAGGAAGTTACTGTGTCATTTTTCCAATCATCCTGCCAATTTACCTCAAGCTTTACAATCATACAAGTCTTCTATAAAGCTCAGCAAATGAACTTCTTGAAAATGAGTTTTGGTCTCAATTCAGTAAATTTTATTTGTACTTTTCCCATATTCTCTCAACTAGTTCACTGACCTATTACATCACCAGCGCTACTACTCATCAAAATCAGAATACAAGTACGTTTGACTTGTTTCATGGCTAATAATATAGCAATAGTCTCAAATAACCATATTGATTTTATATAAAAGCGTTTTCTCTTTCATATTGTTACATTTATGTGGGGGTTCTACATAAGAATTCACATAAGCCTTCGAAAGCGTACTTCTTGTACTGCAGTCTTTTTCAATAATAGCACCTACTGCATAGGACCCAAGGGCACCTGTTAAGTGCTCAATGATATTTTCTACAAGACAGTTTTTTGTCCTCCAAGAGCATTTCTAGCACTCTCAGAAGGGCAATACAATCAATGCAACCTCCAATAGTTCTGAATTTAACAATGTGAATGCTTTTGAAATAGCCATAGACTATGAAGAAGAAGCTCAGATTCATGGACAAATGTGAATCATATGCAGGCCAGAGAAAGCTAGCCATGTCCTGTTTTCCACTGTTTAGAAAACAGAATGATTTCATTTAGGACAGAATCATGATCTGTTGAACAGAAATAGAGTAGAATTCAATTTGATTTCATAAGTAAACCCTGCTCCAAGGAAAGTGGCTCTGTATAAACCAAAAATGCAATTTAAACAACACAATACATTTAGATATCTGAACATTCATTCGGTTTTACTATAAATGAAGTTTCACTTTAAGTGAATTATACTGTCACTTTTGGGAACCTAAATAAATCTTGCTCTCTAAGCAATTTACAGACATTGATACTCCCTTACAGTTTAAAATATCCCTGTTTACAAAGATAAGGCAGATGGGTACCACCAGATGGGCACCACGAGGGGAAAAGGAGAGGTGCCCACCTGTTACTGTATATGTGCCCATGATCCCAGGTTTACTGAGGAGAAAGCTCCATTTTTACATTTTTGTTTCAGTTATAAAGGAGAAATAGGATAAATCATAGTTAAGGCATTTTTACTATTTTTGTATTTTTAGAACTTAAGTATATCTGAAATGTAAAATAATTACTGTTTTTAACAAGATTTACAAAATCTTCAAGAATTTAAGAAAATTATCACTGTGAACAGGCTATGAGCAACTAAAACCATAGTGCACATGAATTTATCTGTAGCAATAAGTAGGAGAAAATATTTAAAAAATTTTTCTGTGCACAGATAACAATTACAAATCCAATAATCTCAGACTGACACTCTAAGAAATACATACTAATCTAGAAGTGATGGTGTAGATGCGGGAAAATAACTGCTTTGAACACCCACACATATATGGCTCAACTGGACTCAAATACAAGTATTTGGACATAGATATATTTATATACCTCTTCTTTGGGAGTAATCCAACTCTTTGCTGTTATTCTATTTATTTATTTATTTTATTTTACAAATTCACCTATCACTAACATGCAATGTGTTCTTATCTGTGTCCAGATGAGAATGTGTCCACTTCTTTGGACACTGCCTTGGGATAGACTATATGGCTCACAAGCTCACTTAGCAAATATGGACTATTTACTAATGTGCAAATTATGTTTGGAATAAGAAAAGTTTCATTAGGTGAATAACATCATCAAGATTCTAGATGAACTTACAATTTAGTTAGAAAAAGAGTCATAAATGGGTAAAATAAAAATAAGATCTTGATTCACTTTGCATTTCAAAAGAAGCAGAAATAAAATATTTGACATAAAATAGCAAATGGAATGGCCAAATAATGAGTTACTAAACAGAATATAGTTTTCCATGAGATTCCCCAAAAGAACCAATCAACTAAGAGTCATCTTATCTCAGTAATGGCAAGTATGTGTCCCCTCACTTGGCCCCTTGGATTGACTGGGGGTGGGTTTTAGAAGTGCTGTGTTCTTGACCCATATTCATCTTTAGCTACAAGGAGCACTCTGATTGGTTAGTACTGCGTCCATGGGTACAAGAGTGGAAGAGAGGGTACTCACAGCTGTATTTGCCATCCTTCTCCTAGACCCCTCATTTTTTCTGATTCTCCACTCTAAGCACTAGTCTCTCCTTAACACCTCAGTTCTCTCACGTCCGTCACTTAGGCATTGCAATGTTCCCATTCTAGTCTCTCTGCTTTTAAATTCAATAATGAACCTTGATAATTAAATTTTCTTTCTGACATTTAGATATGACTATGTTACCCCCTCCCCCAAATCAAAATCATTATAAAGTTCGAACTTAATTTATTTGGCCAAATAAAAATATTCCTGATCTCATGACTTCATAAATACCTAGTCTCATAACAACCATCATCACATGCCCTGCTTGTTTCTCACTTTTCCCTTAAGTAATTCTAAGCTAATTACAGCTCCTTGAACTGCCCCATTATTCACAGCATTGTTTTCTCATACTTTTATTTTCCTTTCCTTGAAATGCCTTCCCTCACAAAGTTCACATGAGAATTTTCTCCTCCTTTTCAAAATGTCAGGTCAAATAGTTGTCTCGGAGGCCTTCCCAACATCTTCAGTCAGGAGCTCCTTTCTTTTTAGTATGTATGTGTTTCCATTGTGATGTTTGCCTTTTATGGATCTCCCATAAGATGGTAAGCTCTGGAGGTAAGGCACTGTATTCTTTCGCTGTTTCTAGGGCCTGAACATCACCCTGGCTATAACAAGTCTTCAGTAAATGCTTAAAGAGAAGGATAACCTCAAGCAAGGGTAGATGGGGAAACATTAGAAAAGATATTATTACATAGGGATGATGTGGAAGGAAAAGAGGGAGCTCCAGCAGACGCCTGGAAGGGACAGAGCAAAACTTCAGGGGCAGTAGAGGGGAATTCCAAGCACACTCCGGGGGCAATGAACAAGCCCTTTGACCCCTATGACAGTTAACTGGAAGAGAAAAGTGCCTGGATAGGGATGGTAGGTGCAGAAGGTGACTTTTACCTAATAATTTGCTTTATTGGACATACTCTCTCAGTCATTTACAAACTAAGAATCCTTGAGCTTTAAATAAATCTTCTGTAGTTGAGCAACTTAATGTTTTTATAATTTTTGTCAAACAAGTCTTTGATTTTATATTTCAAAATGCACATGTATTGAATTATAATTTTCTTTTTAGTCTACGTGTATAGTGTGTGCGCTTTTTTTTCCTAAAAAACAAGTACTGCTTACAGGCAACATCAATCTGTGAAAAAAATACAGAAAAAACAAAACAACAAAAAGCTTTTATTTGGTTGTGTGATACTCACTTATCCCAGTTTGACTATGCTATATCATGTGTGACTAATGCCAATGAATCCAACCACCTGCCTTCTCCCCACCAGCCATTGACAAGCTGCAGTTAAACAGAAGCTGAAGTACATTGATAGGCAAAATTATTTTTGGATTCACTGCTCAAGTAAAGCTTTGTTGAATCCATACCAACCCAAGCAATGTCCATATCTGTCCGGATTACTAAGAATGCAGAGCACGGGTCGGGGGGGTAGAACCCTTGAAAAAGTACCCCCACGTCAGGAGATAAAATGCAGACATTCCTTTCCTCCCAAATGGTTTGCAAAGCAAAAAGAAAAATAAAGAACAGACTGCCCATCAAGAAAGCAGCTGGAAAAATCAAAACAGTAAAATATGTAGTTGGCATGTTGTTCTTACATACTAGCCAAATCCCCACAGGAAAAAATGCTTATGTAGATTTCAGTCAATAAACAAATATCTGAGAAGAGGTCAAATAAATCAATCCAGACTGTTATATCATATGCAGAATTGTGGGAATAGAATCATCATAATGACACTACTAACAATGTGTTTGGTTTTGACGGGATTATGTATCTGTCATCTATTAATCTAAATCACATGAGACTATGGAAAAATTTTATCTGGCGTATGAATGTTTTGAGCCCACAAAATTTGAATATATGACATTTCTATCAGCAGTTAAAACACCAGAGAAAATAAGTATGAGAAAACTCAGGTAAGGCTGAAGACAATTGAAACTAAGCACACAATTAAACGTGAATGTCTTCATTATACAAATATCTACATATGATAACTTGGCATTTCTATCCTCATTTTTTCTTTGTCTAAATGAAATAAATGAAACCTACTCCTTTTTCAAAATTTCAGTCTTCCTTTAGATTTCTTGTCATTCAGGGTACAACTTATTCCTATATTACCCAATACAGACCTAGTGGAGTTTCAAACTCAAGAAGCAAAGTGACAACTGCATGTGTTATATTGTTACACTTTACAACTACCAGCAGACAAGGAAGAATATTTTGCTATACCAAAAGCTCTCTTTAGAAGATTAAGTGGAATTCTGCAAGAATCGTTCACAGTTGTATGTTTCTCACCTAAAATAAATAGTACATTAGTCCCAGACATTCAATAAATATTTAATAAACGAATGTAACAGGAAATACGGAATCATTAAATACTAGAATGCATACTTACACATGACAAGTAGTATAGTTTTATTTAATCAAGTACCTTATAAAGGTTTTTGACACTAGAAAAGTATCATTGAAATAAATTTCATGTTTTTTCCTCTTACACTTCTGGGTTTAAAAATTTATATGTTACTATGAATATACCAAGGGATGTAGAGTGACATTTTTTATACTGATTAGGATGTCATTTTCAAATGTAAGATTTTTTTGTCCTCTCTCTATATATATAATATATATTATAATATATTAGATAATATATTATAATACATTATCTAATATATTATAATATATAATATTAATTATATAATATATAATATTAATTAATATAATTTTGTTATTTCTAGATATATGATGTGATATTTAATATATAACATAATATTAATATAATAACACATATAATATATAAGAGAGAAAAAGAACAAAAATCTTACATTTGAAAATGACATATTATATATATATGTTGCATTTTTTAATATTCACCAAGTGGAAAGTTAGAAAAAAATATTTATGAGTTAATTAGTTTGTATGCATTAGGGCCTCAAATTGGAAGGGTTTTTTTTTTTTTTTTCATTTCATAAAAATGCTCCATCTTCTGAGCACTAAAATAACAAGGAAATGGTCTTTAATTATTTGCCTAAATCAGAGCCTAGGGAGACTGAGGCATTTCACCCTAATCAATACCCCTCAATGGTGAAAAGTGTGTGAAATTACTTTGCTGCTTTTCTTCTTAGCCAAGAACTATCCACAACGTCCATGAATACCTATTTAGCTCAATCTGCTACACTGAGCACTGTAAATAACCAAAATGTGATTTCTTTACTTTCTTTCAGGAAACAGTATCTTATACTTCCAGTTTTCAGTCACATTTAATACAGAAGAATCTTTCTAGCAGTTCAACACCCTCAGCTCTTTTAACAACAATGAGGCAGAATTTTCTGAGATATTCTCTAAATTTTAAACCATGGTCTTCTCTCCATTAGAAATAGAAAAGAGTATTGCTTGCCAATCAGACATCAAAGGCTGCTCTCCTAGGTTGAGGCTTCAAGAATGGGGGTGCAATTATCCTCGAAAGGGAAACCGACTGTTTAAGATTGGCTGCTTCAGTGCCCTGATACTGACTGTGACAGGGTCTGCAGGTGTACAGAGCTTTACCTATTGATACAAATTGAATCTGAAAATACCAATTTATTCACCAAATCAAACCAATCACTGCAATGCAGTTTTTCTTTCAGCTTTTATTTCCAACCAACCACTCTTAACCACTTTGAAACTTCTGTTTTACAGTAACATTTCTGTTTCAGTAAGAGACTTGGGGAAGCTCTCATGGAAAGCCTTTCTTTTAGTCTTTTTAACTTTGAGCCTTTACTTTAGAAAACAATTTGTTTATAGTCACACTATTTAATCTAGGCAAAAATGATCAACACCTGTTTCAAATTAGTACTCCAGACCTACATTCCTTTTTCTCTTCCCCACCAACTGTCATTTGCCTTCCTTTACCCATAAAAAAGCAATCACATTAGCATCCTTTGTAACACAATTTCAAAACTTCAAAGACATACCAGAAAATCTACGTAAAACTGCATCTTCTATATGCCAACACAATCAACTTCCAGGAAATAGGAGAGCAAATAAAGACATATTTGAAGTGAATCTTTTCATTTTAACACTTACTTGAAGTGACACCTAATAGCTAAGTCAAGAATTTGAAACAAGTAAATGAAAGATATTTCCCTAAGGGGAAGCAAACAGAGCAAAGAACTCTCAATTTGGATCAAAGACTGGACAACTAAATGGACTCTTTCAAAGTTCTGAATCAACACATAACCCTGGCATTTGGCCAGGCTTTGCAAAGCTCCTGGATGGAGAAGCTCACAATGGCTAACCACAGGTTGTTGCCATGGCTACAAGCAGCTAACAGGGAAAAAAAATACTAACTTAAGAAAAAGGCAGTTGGGAAACTTAAAAGAAAAACAAGTTGGACTGGAAAGAATAAACATTTAAATGCAATTTTTAGGCAAAGATAGAGTCTTTATATCAGAAAGAATATAACCAAGAAAATAAGTTTTATCAGTAAGAAACCACACTGTATTTCAAGGATGTCCCATGTTATAAGACATTCTATCTGGAGGTGAAAAAAGAAAATGATGAAGAGGAGGAGAATGGTAGTAACTCTGGCTGCCATAATTGTTTCTATGCCCAGGCACCTCAGAAAAGTGAAACCTCTATGCAACTGTTCGCCCGTGTATTACTCTAAATTATTTTATTAGAAAGCCAACAGAAACTTATTTTTTTATTTTACCTTTAAATTGGTGTAAAGAGATGTAAAAGGATTTTAGTGCAAAGGGATGATAGGATATTACTGAGTAAATCAGATCAAGAGATATAGAAGTTTACAATCTCATACAAACTTAAGTTGATTTTAGCAAAGATTGACCAGTGACTGACTAGTGATTAATTACTAAAGAGCAAAAATTTGAATCAGAATAGTGCAAACTACCATAATACTCAATGGTCATTGGTCATAGTTCCTGTATCCAGGAGTACAGCATTTTATTGGCAATGGTGTACTGGAGCTGTTAAAACCTGTTCTACTTTTCAGGAATTTTTTAAACAAGTTAGTAAACACAATCATTAATAAAAATTAATGCATATGAACTTATAATTTAATAAATTATATTCAAATTGTTGTTTGGGGGCACCTGGATGGCTCAGTCAGTTGAACGTCCAACTTCGAGGTCATGATCTCCCTGTTCATGGGTTCGAGCCCCACATCAGGCTCTGTGCTGACAGCTCAGAGCCTGAAGCCTGCTTTAGATTCTGTGTCTCCCTCTCCCTCTGCCCCTCACTGACTTGTGCTCTCTCTCTCTCTCTCTCTCTCTCTCATTCTCAAGAATAAACATTTTTTTTAATACTAAAAAACAGAATAGTTGTTTTACTTTCACTATTAACTATGCTCTTAAGGTTTTTCCCTCTATTGTAACTGTATGGTGGAAACAGTCTATAATGGTATGATATATGCAATCCTTCTCAACTCTGTGTTCTTTTTTTTAATTTTTTTAATGTTTTTATTTATTTTTGAGAGAGATAGAGAGAGAGAGACAGCATGAGCAGGGGAGGTCAGAGAGAGAGGGAGACACAGACTCCGAAGCAGGCTCCAGGCTCTGAGCTAGCTGTCAGCACAAAGCCCGACGTGGGGCTCGAACCCATGAACCGTGAGATTATGACCTGAGCTGAAGTCGGACGCTTAACCAACTGAGCCATCCAGGCGCCCCTCAACTCTATGTTCTATAATATCATGTTGGGACCTTGAAATGGGCTGTGGTGGAAACACACCATAGAAATTGTCAAACACTACATATGAGAGCTTGACTTATTGCTTTGTTAATTATCTAGACTTAAGAAAGTGATGGAAAAATGTTAATAATACAGAATAAGCTATAGCAGTTACATCCCACCCAGGAGAAAAATACTGATGAAATATTCTTCCACTATTTAACACCTATTATCAGATTACACAAATAAATGCTTACATTTTTGATGAATGGGTGAAGTTCTAAAATATGTCTTACTTCTGTTTTATTTATTAACATAAATGAAGTCATCAACCAACATGCATGCCAAAATTATACTCATTTGTCATTTACCACCAATTAATGAAAATATTCTGTAAGAATAAATGGGTTATATGGAATTTATCATGAGTATATGTTATTATTTATAAATTGTGAGCTACACATTCTTTATATCAGTAAAATGTACAACAAATGTATGTGTGTCCGTGTGAAAGTAAGTATATGTGCACATGCTAAAGAAGAAGAATCTATTGCTTACTTGTGCTGCTGTATTCTAATTTTTTTCTTCTAAATAGATAAGAGAAAATGGTTTAGTATGCTTTATCTTAACTCTCCTATGAAAAGCCAAGCCATCTGTTATAGGTCATGGAGTATCCAAAAAAAATAATATGAATGTTTCCATACTCTTCCTTAAGTATTCAAAACTCTCCATTGCTATTGTGGGGTAACCCCTTTATTTTATGTTTTTCTCTTCAGACTATAGGGGCACATGCAGAAGTATATAATAATGATTTTGCCATTGGTCTCAAAAATTAACTAAATTATTCTCTCTGAAAAGAAATGCTTTGGAGCATGAACTTAATGATTTACTTAATTTCCATTTGTTGAATGTCCACTATCCGTTGTTAAAAGCAATTCCATTTCTGAAACAGTAGATTAAAAGCTACTAAGAGACGGAGGAGGGAATGGTTGCAAAAGGTTGAAGTTGCAAAAGCTTAAAGGATCTTTTGTGGGTGTCTGGAGATGTCTGCTATTTTGATGGTGGTGATGATTTCACAGGTATATCCACATGTCAAAACCTATCAAGTTGCTTTTTAAAAATGTGCATTTTATTACCTGCCAATTTATCTCAATAAACCCATTTAAAAGTTTATAAAGAAAAAATGCTTTAACTATATACATATATACATAACTATAACATATCTGACTATAATACTATATAACCTATATCTTATAATTTAAGAGTACATAACACCACATAACACTATAGAATACATAGTATTATACTATATGGCATTAGGGTCACCACTCTGTAGCTGATTTTGTGCCTACTTTTTCTATGTTTTATGATATATTCTTTTCAAAAAGTAACAAACATGCAAATTATTCCGTATTGTTAAGCAAGTAAAACACTTAATACATGGCATAAATTCATTTTTAAAAAGTGCAATTTGGAGAGAAAAATAAAGATATTTAACTATTAAAAGTTAACCTGAGGCTTATGAGATGCAATTTTTAAAACTTCCTCTCCTGTCCTTGCATTCCAAATCTTTTCCTTCTAAATATTTAACTAATACGTATTACTTCTCTACATGGAAAATACGTTATTTAAATATCTCCTTCACTGCATACACAGTGACTCCTTAGAATCAATGGCACCTTAATTTTAATGGATTACTTACAAATTTAAATGAGCACTAGAGATATCTTGGCATCTTCAAAGAACTTTATTCTTTCTTAACTTAAGCTAGACTACTAGAGTTGAATTATATCGGAAAGATAATTCTGACCAAATCATGTTGGCTTAAAATCAAATTCTAAAAAAGGCTTATATGAACTCTGTAATTTTAAATAAATCTTAATATATTCCTATCAATTTCTTAATTTATTCAATAAATATTTTGACTTAAACACTGATTATGCAAAAAATGAATCAGAAAAAAAATGATCTGCTGTCATGGAACCCATAATATCAAGGCAAGACAGATGGAATAATAATTTTGGTAAAATATTTAAAAAGCTGTTGGAATCTTTATCAGAAAGGAAGAGCAGAAAGAAAGAGGGATGATATCTTCTTCAAATTTGTCCTTAGATGGGATTTATGTGTGAAAGCTGTGCAAGGAAACATGAGAAAAAGATAATGGTTTCTGAAAAAGAATGCTAATGTAGTCTTTTGCCACTTTTCACTCTAATTATCTAGTTCTTAAAAATATCCCATGTAGACTTACATGGAAACCTCTCCCCAATCATGGAGAATTATCTCATTTTTCAATATTTGCTGTTTTTCCATTGCTTCTATAATAGCTCCTTAGTGGTTAACCTCTTCATTCGAAAGCTAATACATCCCTGTGATCCCTAGAAAGCAGCTTCCTTTATTGGCATAATTCCCTGCATGTTTTAAGAGCCCTGACTGAGTTGTTTGCCTTTCAGTTTGCAATGTGCTTTTGAATGATCAATATGCATTACAAACTCTGCTTATTCATCAATTCTTCCAACCAGGAAAACGCATCAAAATTCTGCCAAGAACATTTAAACATAAATAATAATCCTAACCTCCTGCAACCTCTCATTACTCTCCATTCTTCAACTCCCAAACTCTAAGCATTTTACTTTTTTTTTTTTCATTCTTTCCAGGTAAATTTCTCAATTTAATAAATAATGCTTGAGAAAAAAAGTCAGAACCCTTTATCTTCCTGGAAAAACCACCAAAAAAAAAAAAAAAATCAGCAGAGGCCTTGGGACACCCACAACTTTGCAGGTTTGGAACTAGTCACTCTTCTGGCCAGTTTAGTGATCCCCTTTACCGGAAAGAGACTATACTTTATCCTGCATGAGTAAAAGAAGAAATGTCTCAGGCATATCCTGCTCTGCATCTATAGCTTTAGACCAATAGGAAAACATTCTTCATGGGTGCAAATGAGCAAAGGTGGAAGGCAATAATTGTTCTAGTATTCAGAATGCTCAGGAGAGTCTCTAGACCCAGCACTCTTTCCTTCAACTGAGATTGAGGATATTTCTGCCAGAATTCAAGTGCTTTCCGCTGAACTTACTCTTCATGAAAAGAACAGCATGTTCTTTACACCTCCTTAGAGTCTTCACTCTGAAGGCTGAGGGTCTGTTCCTCCATATATTAAAGGTTACCTTAACCCTTCTCTCATTGTTGACTAAAGGTATTACCTTACCACTTAGAAAGCAAAATTTAAAATTTTGGGCATAAAGTAAAAAGTAGCAGGTATAAGAAGACCTAAAAATCCACAACTCCTAGAGTAAGCTTGTTTATTGGTATTTTAAACTAGTCATTCACAGTAATCCATTCAAACTCCTAGTAACAATGATACAGGAAACTTAGAATGACTAACCCTATAATTATACATTATGATTTCACAAGTGACATTTTGAGAGTAAAATAAAGAAAAAATTACTGCTTCAAACTAACTTTGTATTCAAAGCATAAATGAGTGGAAAAAAATTAAACCATTTATGGGAAAGCTTTGAGAAAACTATAATGTTGCCTCATTTTTTCCAGCCATAAACGACTTGGAAAGCATGTGTTAAGAAAAGAACCAATAACGAAACTACAGAGTAATCTAAAGTTGAAAGCATCTATAATTTTTGTAATGAGCAAGCAAATAAAGTTATTTCAGAAAATTAAAATATATAATGAAGTTAAGGATTATCCATATTTTCTATAATTCATAGTAATAATTTCATCCAGAATTCTTAACTATTTTTTCCTACATGTAAAATCCAATTCAAATAATATTTGCATACCTCCAAAATATCCATTAGTCTATGTGTAAGATTATAATTCTTAAAACACTGGATTTTTCATTGTTTGGGTATTTTGATAGCTTTTTCCATTATGTATGTCTGAAATGCTTGTCTTGTCAGTACACTTTTTGAATTTAAAATGTTTTATATTGTTTCTGACTTATTACACAATTAAGTAAAACGAATTTGGGAAACAATGCCTGTCAAGGAGACAGAGCCCTTCTGGTCTTTTACTTAGGCTTCATATGATTTTTGCAGCAACTTGCCATTGATAAATATAGGGAAAAATAATTTCAAAACAAAAGTTCTAAAAAGATGTACTAAGAGAGACAATTCTATAGAGAGAACAGGTACACCTGCACCATCAAGAATTTTGCAATTAGCCATTGAGCTTCCACTGGAAGTTGTTAGAAAAGCCAGCGGTCATGAATTGTAGGTGTGAAAACAATCATTAAATGGCTTTTGGAATTAAAACTTCAGTTAAAACAAAACAAAACAAAACTTCAGTTTTAATAAGCCACTATTTCCAACTTGTAAAAGTGAATAATTTCTTGTATTGATATAAAAAGTCTTCCAACCATTAAAAAAAAATCTCTCTTGTCCTAATATTAAATGTAAAATCAGTAAGTTTTTACATGTTATTAGCACAATTTGAATGAGACTTATTATAAAACTATTTAGACAAATATCCATGTTATTTTTTTACTTTGAATTAAAGCTGTGAAGCTTTAAGTATCATTAGCTGGATTATATAAAGGGCACCAAACTTAGGAAGATAGTTCCAGGGTGCCTGGATAGCTCAGTCGGTTAAACATCCCACTCTAGATTTCAGCTCAGGTCATGATTTCACAGTTCATTGCGATCCCTGCTTGGGATTCTCTCTCGCCCTCTCTGTCCCTCCCCGACTCACAGGTGCTTGCTCGCTCCCTCTCTCTCTCTCTCTCTCAAAATAATAATGAAAAGCAAACATAAAAAAAGATAGTCTTAATATATAACAGGGTTAATGCTGTTCCATACAAATTACTGAGTAACAATTTGAAGAGTTTGCCTCCCAAGCACAAGGGCTTTGTTTTGAAACAATTAGAATCAGCTATTATCTTGTAGATCTACCAGAATGGTTTTCATTGTTTGCAAAATCTGAGTCACTGATTTTAATATTGGTCCATGTTTTTAGTCTGCTTGTTAAGTTTTATTTTGTTTTATTTTAAGTTTATTTATTTATTTTGAGAGAGACAGCTCAAGTAGGGGAGGGGCAGAGAGAGAGGGAGAGACAGAATCCCAAAGAGGCTTCACGCCGCCAGCAGAGAGCCGCACACAGAACTCAAACTCATGAAACCGTGAGATCATGACCTGAGCCAAAACCAGGAGTCAGAGGCTTAACTGACTGAGACACCCTAGCACTTCTTCTAAATGCTAGTTCTTGACTGCTGTGATGAGTGGTGAAAAGTAAACAAATTACAAGGACTGAGGAAATCCTTAGAATACAAGCTGGACTCACTTTCCTGATGTTCTGTCTACCTTTCCTGCATTCCTCTACATACATTTACAAGTATGGAGGCCATAATAGTCACCCGCATGCCCATGAGGATTAGGATTTCTTTTCTTACTATAGTCCTGTGTTATCAAATAGTGCATCTCTTTGTTACTAAATGTTGAGATAGGATAAAGAAATATTTTCCATAGTTAAAGCTTTGGGTAGACTACAAGGAAAAGTCAATGTTCATATGAATAATAGCATCAAACACGGAAAAGGTGTAGTGCAGGGGGCAGGAAGAAAGAACTAACCCACTGACTAAGAAGTGTTTTTGCAAAGTTAGAGGCTGAGCTCATGTGTCACAGATGTGATACTGAAAGACTGAAGGGAAAAAAAGGAAAAAAATAGAACATGGATAGGAGAAAATTTTGTTATGCAATCTGTGAGAAAGTAGATGCTGGAGTTGTACATAAAGGTTTTGCTAATGAGGATTAGTTGCTTTAGAGTGTCTTTCTCTCTGAAACAATGGCATGAGGGCATCATAATCAGTGCTGTGGCAGGCATCTTGTGACCCTGAGGGGAAGCCAAGAGAATTTTCAAAATTCTACTCTTCACTAAAGCTACCCTCATATTACTGAACCACTGAACCCCAGAACTGTCTACCTCTCCACTTTCTATAATATAAGAGTATTAAATTATTAAGTGTCTTTGTTGCTGAGTATTCTTATACTGGAAATCATTCTGAGATAATCCCATGAAGCAAGACATTCAATATCCTTTGAACACTTCATGCCCATTTCATTTCAGTAATGATAAACAAACAAAACATCTATTTTTGGAGGACAGTAAGGATTAGAAGAAATTCAGACTGTGAAATTATTTTATAGGAAATAAACTTACAAACTTCAAAAAGGATGATGTTTTAATTTTTACAAATAAAATGGACAGTGATATAATATACTATTTGAAACATAAACAGAACGTGAATGCAATAATTTAAAGCCAATTTTTCTTTGCATTTTTTGTAAAGTTTATGTATTTATTTTGAGAGAGCATGAGCAGAGGAGGGGCAGAGATTGAAGGAGAGACAGAATTCCAAGTAGGCTTCGCACCTCCAGCACAGAGCCTAACATGGGTCTCGAACTCACACACCACGAGATCATGACCTGAGCCAAAACCAAGAGTCAGACGTTCAACCAACTGAACCACCCAGCTGTCCCCTAAGCCTCATTCTTTCCATTTTCAATATATTTATCCTGCCTATGACATTCATACCAAAGTCTTCATTATCAAAGAAGTGGGATTTTACTGATGATCTTTTAGCATGTTCAGTTAAAGAAAAAGAAGCAAAAATATAAACCAATGTACTGTAAAATAAAGACCTATGTTCTACCTATGCCACCCTGGGCACAGGGAACTCTATGATAGAACCAATTCCGGGGGAACAAATATGGTAAACAATTGTGCTTTTTTGAAAAATATACCATGGAATTGTTTAGGTCTATATTTTTATGCTAGACTATTCTTCCATTTCTTAAAATTTAGTCTGTTCAAAATTCTCAACTATTTGAAGCACTTAAACTATTTGAAGTATAAGTCAATAAACATAAATTCAGGAATATCTCATTGTTATAAGTTTAGTCTATTTGTTCAACTATCCTAGTCAATCCTAGAATAATATTACATTCCCACAGGAAAAAACTGTTCTATGTTACACCATAGAATGGTTATACCATGAATATAATGGTCTTGAAATTTTGTGGTCTGTTGGTTGTACGTACCTGTATGATTTCAAATTGGTTTCAGACCAACAGTATACAATAGGATACAGTGGCAGGAGGACATATACTATCCATCGTGTGCAAGTCATGTAGAAGGCATGCATCCCTTACCAAAATGTCTTATCAAGCTTTATTCTTATAAGAATGTGCTAAACATAACATATATATGCAAATCCACTACACAATAGATATAATCCCCACTTCAGTTTTTCTACTGTATTTACTCAGAATTTCTGTGATGGCAGAATTATGTTCATATAACTGATACACAGTTTTCTATTTCTTAAGTTAACACTTACAATTATTCATCACAATCTTCTCTTCTCTTACCTTTTGAACCTTTTAAAAAGAAACTCAGAAATTGGGCTTCAATAAAAGTGAAGAATGCGTCAAATAAATATATAATTATATATTAATCTCCCTGTATATTAAAATTATATTATTAGAATTAAATGAACTATTAAATTTTGACCTGTTAGAGAAAAAAATGGGTGGTAATTATATTAGGCACCTAAGGTAAATTTCAACCGAGATTAGTTAAATTTGCTTGGGATCAAGAAATCTTCCCACCAAATTCTACAACAATCTCAAAAGTTTGAAGAGGGGGTACCTGGGTGGCTCAGTCAGTTAAGTGTCCAACTTCAGCTCAGGTCATGATCTAACAGTTTGTGGGTTCGAGCCCACGTTTGGTTCTGTGCTGACAGCTCAGAGCGTGTAGCCTGCTTCAGATTCTGTGTCTCTGTCTCTCTCTGCCCCTCCCCCACTCATGCTTGGTGTGTGTGTGTGTGTGTGTGTGTGTGTCTCTCTCTCTCTCTCTCTCTCTCTCTCAAAATAATAAAACATTATTTTTTTTAAAAAAAAGGCTGAAGAGAAAATCATAAATCAGAGGATATCTATCATTACTTCTAGAACACTATCCAGACCTTGCTTACCAATGATGGGAACTCTTGTTTTCTCTAATACACAAAATAATACAAATACTTAACAGCTTAGCACATAATCTAACATTTGTCCTTAGTTGATTTTCTCTTCTGCTAAAAAGTTATGTAAATACACTCTAATCAGTTATCTGAACACACACTATTCCAAACAATTTGGGGCGCCTGAGTGGCTCAGTTGGTTGAGCTTCTGACTCTTGATTTCTACTCAGGTCATGATCTCTCAGTTCGTGGGATAGAGCCCCGCTTTGGGCCTGGGCTGACAGTGACAAGCCTGCTTGGGATTCTCTCTCTCTCCTTATTTTTCTGCCCTTTCCCTGCTTGTGCTTTGTCTTTCAAAATAATTAATTAAAAAAACGATTACAAACAATAAAATGTTAAAATATGACAAGAAAGAACAACCCCTATATATTTTCAAAGTTCTGATAGATTTTCTCTTTTCAAAATGATTACTCATGCCATTGATGGAAATTGGAACAGCACATGAGCATTTTAGTAGAGTTACAGTCTGTTCTAAATCTGAAGATGAGAAACATAAAATGCCACATCTCACAATAAACAAAATGTATTCAGACAACTGTAAGGAGGGATAAGGGGCAGGGGTGGGGGGAATGTATGGTTATTTAACAAAAATGTAGTGGCTACTGTCAGATTGGTTTTGTCCCCACTGTTGTATATTTTATCTGCATTCATAAGCTGAAGTACATTCCCCAAACCATGTTTCCAGCCATTGAAATCTCTCTTCCTACATAAAGCACTAAACCCACTAATCTCTCAGCCCTTTGATAAGTCAACACTGCAATCAATAGCATGCTGCCTCTGGGTCTCACTGCCATCCTTTGATTAATATCAGCTCCCCAAGAGAAACATATGAAAATTATATCGTGTACAACTGGATCAAACGGTCATGCAACTTTGAGAAACTGAAACATTCAAGGAAAATGTGAAAATGAACTGAAGTAGATAAATGTCATTTTCAGGGGTTTTGACATTTTGTTATATTTAAATTAAAGGCAATGTTTTTTTGGTTCCTTCCTGCTCTAAACATGTTGGTTTTCCCTTTTAGGAGATTCTGATAAAATATGTGGTCACCTCTTGCCAAAGTCTTCAATTTCTCTTCTGTGCAGACAGCAGGGTTTATATGATAAAATTTTAATGACTGTGGACCAGCATAACAATATGAGGCACCAGCACATTTCCAATGAGGCTCTGCATTTGCAAAGACTGGCATTGGGTGGTATTCGCTAAGCAGAAGATTTCGTGGCCTGAGAAACAGGCTTAGTGGAGACAGAAGATGCTCCAGAGAAAGCACCATTATCATGCAGCAGTTGTCAGCTAAAACAAGGATTTGTGAATCACTGCCAAGTAAACTATATTGTGGGTTGTAAATTAAAACTGGGGTTTAACATATACCTGACGCTAGGCCAGAGGATCTAGTTTTCAGATTACTCCACAGACTTAGTTAAAAGCAGCTTTAGAGTACCCCTCAATCCCTGATTACATCCCCTTCAACTTCCCACAAAATCCTACACTTTTTCCTGATTGCTGTTTCATAGGGAGGAAAAGTCTAAATCAATTCAAGAGAAGTTGTGGATTTTTGTTTAACTTCTTTCCAATTCCAGATTGAGTGGTGTTGAATCTGGGGTGGGGGGAATGCTCCCTTTATCAGTGTTAACTCATGATGTTACATTACTTGCTTGGTTTGCACAGAAGCAGTTTTTAGACTTAGCTTCTTCACTTACATATATATTCTCAGCCCTGAGTCTGAGGATACTACACTTTCCTCAGTTTTACTGCAGGGATCCTATGAACAGACATAAAATTTCACTATAAATCAATTCTAAAAGTGTTATTTTTAAGGGTTATTTTCTTGTTGCTGTTAACATGACTACGGCCATCTTTGTGACCTCTTATGATCCAAAGTATACATACAAAATTGTGAGGTCTTGATTCTGGATCTATACATGATACACATATCATCTTAAAGTAATTTTCAGGTTCATGTTGAGTACACAACGCTATTCTTGTTAAGATGTATAAATCTAATACTAGGGGAGTTCTTTCTGAGAGAACTATATTGTAGCTTTCAGGTAACAATTATTCTGAAAGTTCCTCTCTGGTACCAAGCTTACTGTCATAGATCACAGGAATGAGAGATGGAAATTCTCAGATGGGTCATGGTTCAGGAATGTTCTATTTCATAAATGAAAGTCATTTACTGCTATACTTTAGATTCTCAGCAAGATGCAATTAATGGAAACTTCTGACAAAGAAGTTCAACTGGATAATATGAAATAGTTTATTTAACCCATAAGCTCCAATTCTTGGCCAATGGAGAAACGTCTTTCTGAGCAATAAGAATACTGGAATATTGGCATATAGACCATTTTTTGGTAATAAAAATAGCAAAAAGATCATTGCAACAGAAATGGAAAGATGGTGGCAATGAGAGGGCTGAGAGGAAGATACCAAATTTTAGAATATGTCGTGAGACAGTCCAGTAAAAAGAAATTCCTAGAAGCCTAACATTAAGATATAAATAACAGCACATATGGAAATGATGAAAACAGCTGTTAAACCAGAAACAGAAATCACAAACACTTTGAAATAAGTAGCACAAAATTCCACTTGAAATCAAGAACTCACCTAGAATCCAAGGAAACAGGCTCTGATATTGGCTGCCAGTATAAGAAATTGTTTGGGGATTTAGATAAAACAAATTACATTTTAATTTAATATGATTGTTTTTAAAGTAAAAATACTATAATATTGATTGTATTATGAAAAGTCACATATTTCAAACATTTATCAGAGATACTTTAAGATCACCACAGACCTGAGAGAATAAGAATATAGTGCTGATGTTTACAATCATTATATATAAAACATATATTATGTTTATATCATTATATACATCATCACTGTAGATAAGTATAGTAATTTAAATGTACATGTATATGTTTAGGAATTTAGGAAAATGCAATCTGGCATGATGTTTAAAGTGTTAATTTTTTTGTCAAAACCAGCAGGAACCACTCAAAATGTTGAAGGAGTTTATGTCCAAGGACTGGAACTGGGGGTATAAAAGGGTTAGGGAAGAATTGCTGCTTTTAACTATGAATTTTGGAACTACGGGAAACCCCCTTGATGATACAGCCCACAATAACATGAATTCCAGCGTGACTGAATGAATTGGTGATTGGTTCCTATGATCTGTACTAGACTCGCCCTAATTATTTTGTTAGCAATGCTACAACCCCATGTTATATCACACAATTGAATTTTTCTGGATTCAGTTGAGAGCATTATGTGGAATTTTACATCATTTCCTTATTAACTATGTACATATATTAACTTGATGAGAATAAAAATTGATTTAGAAGAACAAATAAAATTTAAAAGTGTTAGTTTTTTAATGTAATTGCTGATAAACAAATAACATAGCAGGTTGCCTTAACAAACATACACATCCCCCAAATCTGAATTAGATTTGAACCAAATTTTTGTGTCCAGTTTCCTGAAAAAATTATAAAGCTAATACTTAAAACACCTAGTCAAATAATCTACTCCTCTTCATGAAAGTAAAGCACTTAACCAATAATAATCTTATTAATATAACTTGTTGATAAAAACAAACATTAAGATTATATTAAAAACTAAGAAGTATGTTTTTCAATAACCAATAGTTTTTCAAATTTGTAACTTAGGTTAAAAATTGCAGTACACAACAAGGGCACAGAGCAGTGCTGGAGGTAAAAATTATTGAATACATTTTGCTGGTAAAGCTTAGTATTTTGAAGAAACAGTAAAAATTCACCTGTACAAATAAAACAAGTTACAGTTTGACTGACTAACTCCTAAAGTCACAAAATACTTACTTGTATTTCAGAAGGAAAATTTCTACTTCTACTTAAAAATTTACATACCCTATAACACTATGAAATATTTCCCTCCATTATAACTGATAATTTTGAATAATTTATATAAACATTGATAAATACAGTATTTTCAGAGAAAATGAGACTTCATCAGTACATCACATATATGCATATGGACAACTCCAAATGAACATGCTAATGTTTATTTGGATAATAAGCACAGTAGGCATTTTGTTTGTTCATTTGTTTGTTTTGTCTTCCCAGGATCCTTTTCTTCTCCAAGGATTCGAATCCTCCTCCCCAACAATCAGTTCAAGAATGTCAGGTGCAGCTGACCAACATATCTCTCTCTGTTCCAAATTCGTGCAAATGATGCACTGGCCAGTCACAATATTTGATCTACTAATCACACTAATTAATTAAGATTTGAGCATCTCATATGAGCCAGGGTAATGAAATCCTCTTGCAGGACTTTTCCTGGAACAGTGGGCAAATATATAATAACTAACACACGTAAAAGTCTACCAAGTACCAGCGTCTTCTAGACACTACCTATAGTAACTAATGTCATCCTCCTAATAATAATCCCACGTTTACTGAGCAAGTAGGGTGTGGAGATGTCCACTGAAAACTAAGTGACAAGAGCCTATGTAGCAATAAAGCCCAAATGGAGGAGAGCTGATCTAAAGATGGAAAATGAAAAAAGAAACCCAGGTCTTCACATCATTAGAACAACAGGGCACAGCTGAGCCTGAAGTAAGTTTAGGCTATGCCTGAACTTTTCAATACTATCAGCCAACAAGTTCCCCTTCATATTTAAAATCACTGTTGGGGGCACCTGGGTGGCTCAGTAAGTTAACCGTCTGACTCTTGGTTTCAGCTCAGATCATGATTTCACAGTTTGTGAGTTTGAGCCCCGTATCAGGCTCTGTTACGATGCACTGAGCCTACTTGCAATTCTGTCTCCCTCTCTCTGCCCCTCCCTGCTTGTTCCCTATCTCCTCTCAAAATAAATATAAATAAATTGGACACACACACACACACACAGTTGGGTCCTGTACCTTAGAATGAGAAGTCCTGATGAAAACAGAAGGATGATGCATTACTTTGAAACTTTATTTATATTTCATTTAATGCTCTACATGTAATTCAATGCAAAAATAAATAGAGAGAGAGAGAGAGAGAGAGAGAGAGAGAACTGGAGTCTCAAATGAAAAGCAGTATCGCTCACTGGAAAGAAAGAAATAAAAGATCTTTCCTTTCTCTCTCTGCCTTCTCACAAATTTCACTAACTTTTCCAAAACTATATTACTATAGCCCCATCTATGAAAGAGGTATCATAAGAATGTGGTAGAAAGAACTGCTAACAGTCACATTAGCTCCCTTATGTTTTCAGCCCTCCAGCATTAGACAAAACTATATGACTAGTTCTTGGCACAGAACTATGATCAAAATGAAGTGTGTCGCTTCCAAATTTTGGCAGAAAAAAAAAAACCTTGCACAATCCTTGTCTGTTTTGTTCCCCAAGTGAGGTTTGGTGTCCCTGTTGCTTTTGGACTGCCCCCTTCAGGAAGTTCCCATGTTCCTGAGGGTGCATCTCCAGGATGGGCATATTTTGTCTGGGTCCCTAAGTGACTGTGGGGAATGGGGGTATTCTCTCGTGCACGAGGCTTGTAGTACAAGCGAGAAGTAAGGTTTTGTGGCATTGAGCCTCTGAGATCTTGAGGTTTGAGGAGGAGTGGGGGGTTGTTTTGTTTAGTTTAACTACAATATGAACTAGCCTATATTGATAATTACAATATCTTCACCCACAATAAGCTATAGAAGATTATCTTCTGAGTTCACTCTAAGCTCTACAGTCTACCCTTAAGTTGAACAGAATATACATTCATTTAATATCAAGTAATTAATAATTTTGGTTTAAACTGTGATTTCCATTTTGTTTTCTAGATCAGTGGCTTAAATTCTTATGTAAGGCAAATTCACCTCATCTCCTTTTACTGAACACATTCTAGAGCAGAAAAACAACATAAAAATTAGAAAATAATTTGAGGTACCTAAGTTAAAAACAAAATAAAATGACCAAGACAAATATAAAACTCGCCATGTGTTATTACAAGGATAGTTAAAAAAAAAAAAACTCTCTGAAATTTTCCTTTTTAACAAGTTGGGCTGACATCATATACAGACAGCTTTTAGTCTTCTCCTAGCAATTCCCTTTCTCACTATTCATTAGAAAACAAACATTGTTTGTCTACTATGTGCCAGGCACAATGAGAATATCAGAAATACAATGACAAATGGTGCCTAGCTCCAAGAGTTCAGGGTTTAGTAGAGAAACAGAAAAGAAAATAAACAATTAGAATTTGCCTTGTTGTGCTCTATTATAGAGGTATGCAATGACATGGTGGGAGACCTGTAGAGAAAGACCTAATGCTTCCTAAGGAGTGTTAGGTTAGCAATTACATAAAGATAATTCCTGACAATCTGAAGATACAAAAGAGTTTGCCAGAAACAAATATTACAAATTAGAGGGAGTACATGGAAGGAGGTGAATTTGAAAAACCATCAAGTTGTGAGGGGAAAACAAAAGTCATATTTAGGGAATTTTAGAAAATTCAGTTTAGTTGGAACATGGGATTCATACAGCAATAAGCTAGGATAATGTAAAAAAAGGAAAATAAAAAATAGCATGACTTAAATACCATGAAAAAGACTTGGGTCTTTATCCTCAAGGGATAGGAAACTGCTTACAAATTTTATGCAAGAAAATGACATGCCAAATTTGTATTTTAGAATGCTCTTCCTGGAAGTAATTTTGGAGACTGGATTGTTGGGGGTAAGAGATGGAAGGCCAAGGAAGTGATTGGCATCTATTGCAGCAATCCACATAAAGAATGATTAAGGATTGAAGCATGCTAGTTGAAGTAGGCACAAGAGAACTGTATGAAATTAAGAGATATACAGAAGTTTGAGTCAATAAGACTAAGTGATCAGTTGGATGTGAGAAGTGAGGGGGAGGAGGAAGGGAAAAATCTAAGATTTCTTTTCTGTGACAAAGTGAGTGCTGGTATCAAATATTGGAATAAGACATATAGGAAATAGTACAATGGAAACCATGTAATAAAATTGCAGGGCCTCTGGGACATTGAGATAAAAATATGCAATCACTGAAAATATAGATTTGAATAATAGGAAAAAGTCTGGGTTGGTTTAATAAGAGGGAAGAAATGGCTTAGAGTACATGGAAAAGTATTGGCTCCTATAACAAGAATCCAAAGTTAGAGCATATGTGAGCATTACTTGATCTAGCAGTTTAATACTACCGTCAGTTTTTAGTTCCTTTATATATCTGTGGTCTACAGTTGTTTCATCATAAGTTTGTTATTTCTGATGGTGATGGGATGGCCCCCAGTACAACAATCATGATTATGTAGGTGTGACTTTGTTGATGTGCTGTAGGAGACCTGTGTGGGCTTTCTATCTTCTGTTTTTGTTTTTGTTTTTGTTTTTGCTTTTTAAGTTTATGTATTTATCTCAAAAGAGAGTGTGAGCAGGATAGGGACAGAGATATGGGGGAGAGAGAATCCCAAACAGGCTCTGCACTGTCAGCACAGAGCCAGTGTGGGGCTCAAACCCATGAACTGTGAGATCATGACCTGAACCAAGATCAAGAGTCAGATGCTTAGCCAACTGAACCACCCAGGTGCCCCTATCCAAGAGGTCACTGCAAATCAAACAGGCCACTGTAAATCTCTCATCAAATTACTTTAAATTGGTTTAGACTAATCCATCCCTAACTTAGGGAAAGAAGAATGGTATTAATAAAATTAGTTCATTTGAACAAAGTTCCAACCCTGGAATGAGGGTTGGACTGAGGAATAAACCCAAACACAATCAGGGGTCTACTGGGAATGAGGAGTGGAGTCACAGATATGAGGCAGACAACCAAAAATGCCCATAAAGCTCAAGGAAGAAATTGGGCCAATTTCTAAAACTCCTTTATCCTGAAACTGCATTCAAAGGGGGGAAAATGGAAGAAAGCAATATCATTTTGAAAAGTTTAAAATACCCACTGCATCAAAAAATAGTAAGAAATATAATCTTATAACAAAATTCCATTACTAGAGTGGCTAGAAAGATTAAAATTCATGTCACATTTTGTATGGATATCAAAATGATGCCCAAAATGCCAATTCCACATGGAATTCTTAGTGCTTCTCAAAATTATTCACTGTGTTATTTTCATGTATGAAAGTGTGTGTTTGTGCACGATATATGCACACATACATACAAAGTGCAGTAATTCACTCATTTCTTTCACCCCAAGAGAGTTATGCCCTGAGCTCGCTTCAGGCCATCCCTTTTAAAACAAGTCTAATGCTTTCAATGGAGTATCGTAAGTGAAATGGCAGATGTTAAAGTATATCCTGGGATCGTACAAAGGCTGCTGACTTTACAGTACAGTTTCAGAGATAGGAAAAGCCTGTGACTAAATCTTACTGAACATTAATAATTCAAGAAAATGAGCAAATTCAGAGAGGTGTGGGGGGAGCCCCTTAAGGGCATGGATGTCAGTTTGTATCAGGGTTCCAGAGAAGGGGGAGAAATTATTCCCAGTGAAATGGAAGGGACAGGGTAAAGAAGCAGCAGCTTAGGGGTATTGCCTCTCAAATCTTCAGCAAAATTACTAAAAATGTGAAATGCTTGCTGTAAGTGGGTTTTTTATGGAAAAATGAGAACACAAGATCTGATATCCTATCAGAGATCTGGAAGATACAGGGTGAAGTAGAGACTCTGTGCATACACAGAGGGCAAAAATGAAACAGACAACAGAAATGCCAGCATTTGGGAATTTACAAATTGTGAGGAAAGACTGAGATATTCACAGAATATAAAGAATTAGGGAGGCAGAGCATATTCACTCAGATCTCCAAGAGGCTGGGGGAGCCTCAGCAAAGATCTGGATAAAATAACATTTAAAGGGGCACCTGGGTGGCTCAGTCCGTTGAGCCTCCAACTTCCGCTTAGGTCATGATTTCGCGGATTGTGGGTTCCTGCCCCACATTGGGCTCTGTGCTGATAGCTAAGAGCCTGGAGCCTGCTTCAGATTCTGTGTCACCCTCTCTCTCTGCCTCTCCCTTGCTCATACTCTGTCTCTCTCTCTCTCTCAAGAATAAACATTAAAATTTTTTTTAAATAACATTTAAAAACAGAGCCCTTTGTCTAGCATCCTTACCATTTTAGTGCCTAATAAACAACTTTAGTGCCTGATGTGGTAAATGTTCTCAGTTGAGTTTGAGTTGTTCTACAATATGATTCAAACTCCCCTTTTCTATTTTCTATTTTACCACCCCCTACATAAATCCTATGAATGTGTTTAATGTCCTTATCGTGCCTACTAAAATTTAATTGAATATGAGGAGATGCTTCAATATTCCCTTCCAAAAGGAACAAATACTTGGCCTCATTTTGGCTGTCCAGAACAGCATGGAAAGAAACTTTCCAGGGGCGCCTGGGTGGCTCAGTCAGTTAAGCATCTGACTCCAGCTCAGGTCATGATCTTGCGGTCCGTGAGTTCGAGCCCCGCGTCGGGCTCTGTGCTGACAGTTCAGAGCCTGGAGCCTGCTTCAGATTCTGTGTCTCCCTCTCTCTCTGTCCCACCCTTGCTCACACTCTGACTCTCTCTCTCTCTCTTTCTCTCTCTCTCTCTCTCTCTCTCAAAAGTAAATAAACATTAAAAAAAAAAAGAAAGAAAGAAACTTTCCATCAGACTTTGGTGATCGCTGTTTCCTGATTACTTTGGTATTCATTTTGTATTTCCATTTTCTCTTTATTTTGTTTTGATTCTGATTTTTCTCTTTATTCCCTCTTCTCCTTCTGAACGGTAGGTGTTTTAATGATCAGAGAGAAAGGGAAAAAGGAAGAGTGTTTAACTAAGTGTAACTCATCTCATCCACCCCAAATGTAAACTCAAACCACCTCAAACATAGTTTATATTAGTAGAAGATCTTCATCTCAACAGATCAGAATCCCATCCTTGGCCAATGTCCCATGCTATTATTCACAGTATTATAATATGTTAAGAACAAATCCCCCGAGAATATAATTATTACAAGATAATGTACCCACTTAGCTATGTGGGCTTCACTAGCAGTTATAAAACTGTTGCCAAGATTACACTCTAGCAATTAGCCCTCAGTGTGGGCTGCTAATGGATTTTACACTCAGCTTTAAGACACAGACCCTAAGACTATTTTGGAAAATAACACTTGAAAGATGTTTTTAGATTAACAGGAACAGACTAACAAATCTTGGTCAATCAAACAAACTTTTTTCTGTTTGACAAAACTGATAAAGCTTAATAAATATATTAGTAGCTGCATCACAAAAACAAATACAAAAACATAAAAAGGCATAGCTTTTTTAAAAGATCTATGGTCAAGTTCACAATGATCAATGTAAAGATCAAAGATTTTGGTAAACCCTGTTGCTTCACTATACATTTCTATTGTCTCATGGAACTGAGAATCTATGATGTTTCTGTGTATTTTATCACTCAGAACAATGTATTGAAGGAATGCTTCACTGTGTCTGGGTGAGTCATTTGAGCTATAAACATAAAATTAAAATAGCAATGAACTATGATAACACAGGAAATGTATACCCAAAAAAAAAAAAAAAAAAAAAGGCTAAACCATAACCTAACAGCAATAGGGAAAACACTAAGAAAATCCTCCTCACCCTGATGAGAAGAAAATACGATCTTATTTTTATTTGACAAAATAAAAACCCAAACAATTGAGAAATGAGGGACATAAAAGATCAGTTCATCTTAACAAACCTTACTAAGCACCCAATATGTCAATAAATCATCGTCTCTGTCACACAGGAGAGTTAGAGTCATGCAAAGATAACTTCAATATAACCTAGTAAATATTCTGATAAAACATTTCAAACAGAGCAATGCATGTAAAGGGTTTATCATCCTGTCTGCATAGTAAGCACACAACACATAATACAATGCATACAAATATAGATAATATGCATATAACATATAAGTGCTAATTGGGGAATGAAGGAGAGGCAGTGAGACAAGGCTAGTGATGTTTTCTTGGTTATATAACTCGTGGCAAAACCAGCTAGAATCCAGATTTCTTAACACCCGCTCTAATGCCTTTTCCAAAAGCCCATGGTGCTCACAGGCTCCACTGGGATGAAATCTTCAATTGAATAATAAGCAGCACCTGCTGAAGTACACTTGCCATTCTCTTTCCTCCTCAACCCCCACCCGAGGAAAAACAAAACACTTTCTAAATATTCAAGTTAAGTATTTCTAATTATAACTGTAACCAACATGACATCTGCAATAGAAAAGAATGGCATTTTCTTTTTGATTTCATATATATAAATAAGTCTCACAGCATTTCAAAGGTTAAGTTATGCAAAATATAGTTATATACAAAGGACTCTCCCTCCTTCTGTTCATTGGAAATTGACATCCAGAAGGTATTCTCTATGAGTGTTCTAGTTCTTTCCCACTCTTGCTGTCTATCAATTTGTGATCACATTTCACCATGAGAAGTTCTTCATACAACTTCACAAATAGATGCAGGAAGGAATAAGTGTAATACTCTTAAGTAAAATAAAACTTTACTTTATCCGTGAAAATGTACAATACCATTCCATATAAAACAGTATCTTAACAGCATGCCACCAAGATCTTGTGTTCTAATATACGCCTACTTACACTGAAAGCCAACTCTCCTGATGTTAAAAATATTATGTATAGTGAGATGGAAATACTAATGTCAAATTGGAAGGTTGACATAAGGACCTACCTGGATTAATACTTTAAGATTATTCACCCCAAAGCACTGTAGAGCATATAACACTTTCTCTATCAGCAGAAGTATGGAGCACTCTATGAACCAGATTTCTTTGAAAAATCAATTCAGAAGGATTAATTACTTGAGAAATGGTTGTTTCTGAGATTGCACTTCTTTTCAGTAATAGAAAACTATCCCTAATTTTCCCTAATCTTCGATAATCAACCTCAAAAACCTAAGATTCTAAAGATACAGTGAAATTGATCCCCAAAAGAGATATTGATAAGTAATTTATTTCAAAAAGGATCCAAATACTTGCTCATCTTATAGTCTAACATGAGACCACCTCATTCACATCTAGTGACTGAAAATGGCATGGAAACCAGTGTTTAATAGCTTGACTGGGTGTATTTTTCCCCTTGCATAAATCCATATCTCTCCCAAGTGGTTCACAAACACTGCATTTTTCCAAAAAGGTACAGTAAATTTTATATATGTGCCATAAGTGGCTCTAAAGACAAGCCCTTGCCCATATGCTCAGGGCCTGAAGTGACACTGTAGGAGTGAAGGGGAATAAGGCCGTGCTTCTAACAGCATAACATGCTGTCTGTCCCTTCTGTTTGTTTTCATGTGCTTGTGCAGTGACTCAGGGCATTTACTCCCACACAGATTCTCAGCCTCAGAGGAAGGAGGCCAAAAGAAAGAAATTAGACTGCATGGGAAAACAAAGATAACAGTAAATGGGTGGGAGGGGATAGAACAAATGTGTACTGAATGGAGTTTCCCTAGGCCTGCTAACTCTGAAGCTATTTGGCTTTAATTAAAAGCTCAATAAAGCCTATTCCTCTCCCCCTAGATTGTGGGCACTTTAGAGGCAGGGCCTCTGCCTTATTCACAGGTATGTCCTGCTCAGTGGCTCACAGAGTTTTTATACACAGTAGGTGTTCATATCATGTCTGTAGAATTGAATCTGCTGCTGGGTTAGTTCTGTTATACCGACAGGCAAACATGGAGGCCTGTTACAGTTTGAATTAAAAGCAAAACCACTGGAAGACATTATAATACTGAAATACCTGCAGGGTTTGCAGTGGTGACAGGTGCTTAATGCCTTAGGAGACCTAAAATTCTCGTCACCCTTGAAAGGTAAATAACCTTTTAGATGTGAGTGCATTGTAATCAGATATTTATAATAGTCTAACATTTAAAATGATCAACTCTCTTTAAGTTTTAGCTTCCCTTGATCAATTTTTTTAAATTTTAATAGAAAGTGGTTTCTTGAATACTAGGCTGTTTATTAAAATGTGAATAAATGTGGGGCGCCTGCGTGGCTCAGTCGGTTAAGCATCCAACTTCAGCTCAGGTCATGATCTCACGGTTCATGGGTTCGAGCCCCGCGTCGGGCTCTGTGCTCACAGCTCAGAGCCTGGAGCCTGCTTCAGATTCTGTGTTTCCCTCTCTCTCTGACCCTCCCCTGTTCACGCTCTCTCTCTGTCTTTCAAAAATAAATAAAAAACATTAAAAAAAATTTTTTTTAATTTAAAAAACATGTGAATAAATGTAAAAATGATATTTGAATGATATAGAACTAATGATTTCATGCGCCCAGCACATTCCTTTAAAAAAAATCTTGAGCATATTATGATATAGTCTTGATGAACTATTTTATAGGCACATATTAAGGGTTGATGCTGCTAACAGTAGGTATCTGTAAATTGTGGAAAAGCATTTCCTATACTGTCTTATACTTGGATCTGTAACAATAGGGATGAAGCATATTCCAAGCATTATGAAAAAAGCAATCAGGTTCTTCTTCCCTGCAATGAACAGGGTTTTCTCAAGGGGCAGATTATTATAGTTCTCACCTCACTGTTGGTGGAGAAGAAGCCCAAGAGGCATGTGTATATATATCAAGAACTTATTAACACCTTTCGTAGGAATCTTTGCCTATGGATAACTATAAAGAAGCTACGTGCTATTAAGGCACCAAACATTTACTAGTAGCTGGCTGAGTATCCTCATCTTTTCCTCAGGGGTTAACTTTTCAAACAAAAGAAATATCAACCTTGCCAGTCTATGAAATAACTTCCAATTTGGGAGACTTGTACATTAGCAGTTTAAGAAGTTTAAATCATCTGTAGGAAAATGATACATTCAGGAAAAACCACAAAATGTATAAACATAATACTATTTTCTATCATATTCTGAAGAACTGCATGTAGCCAAAAAAATTCCGCAGACAGACAACAACACAAGTTATCCAACAGTTAGTGTTTGTTCTGCTTCTTGCCTTCAGAGAACAATGAATACGTACTGAACAATAGCAAATTCAGAGGGAATCACTGAGAATGAAAATGTTATCTAGTTGACCTTAAATGTTTGTCACAAGATTTCCCACAGTTTCTTCTACATCTCAGGTTGATCCTATGTGGGGAGCACAGTAAGGCACACAATAACGAAATACTTTGGTTTTAAAAATGAAAACATATAATTTTCTTCACTAGATATTTGCTCTTTGCAGGTGGAGTTCCCCTCCAAATTTTGGTCCTAAGAGATATCCCTTGATCTGATATTTATTCTGAAGGGTTCCTTAAATATGTTTAATCAATTGACTGTTTTTTTGATCTAATCTGTTTGAATTCTCCACACACCCCTGAGTAGGTAGGGGGAAAAACACACACACACACACTTTACCATAATGAAAATCAATTGCTAATTCCACCCATTCAGTTCCTACTGTATTGGTAGGTTAGTTTACATTTATAACTTTTACACTCTTCTAAGAATGACTCTCTTTCAATGTGATCTTCACTACGTATTTATAAGAAGCACGAATAATGATGTTCTTAGCAAGCTCATGAAAATTAAACCTAAGCATGAACGAAAAAGAGAGCAGAACCCAGTTTATAGTGAAGTTATCACAAGCTTACTCATCTATCGGCAGTATTCAGCTGCATATTGTTATTGTACAAAGCATTTCTAAAATATGCTATAATTTGGCTCAAACTTAATGGAAGCTTAGGATTGGTACTTCAATGATTGGAACAGTGACTCTGTCTAGACTAAGATACGAAACTAATGAAACTGGCAAGTTGTCATCGTTAAGCCAACAAATTCTCTGCTCTAAAAATCATGTCTATCTGACAAGCAGGAGGGTATGTCTCATAGCAGACCCTAGAGCAGTTACGTTCTCTAAGATTTCCATATTTCATATTGCTTCTTTTTCCCTAGATACAAAACAACAAGTATTGATTCAATATCACCCCGCTGTCTATTTTAATTGAAATCTTCAGCATACACAAACATGTCAAGAGTTAGTAATAAAAAATACAACTAAAAGCTCAACAAGCAATATATATAGATCTTTGGGGGATTAGAAATCTTATTCCTTCACTTGGTTTTGAATTGTATTAATGGCTGCAAATGAAGATGCAGTAGCTCCAGGAATCAGTCTCTACTCAGAGCACATATAAAGTAGAGAATGTTTCAAGATTCCTTGAATAGAACCTGCTTCAAAATAATTACCTACCAGACTGATCTTGGCCATGAAAATACCTACTTTTACAGCCTTTAGGTTAAACCATTTTATCTCTGAAAGTGCTCATAAAATGTAAGCACATTAATAAAGGGGAAGAAAACATTAGCTGGTTTGAAATTAGCACTGACTTGCTAACCATCCTCTCCTGTCTCCGTCTTTCTGGGAGATGGGTCTGCATGATCTAGAGTAAGGATCCGTGGTTCTTAATGAAGGTTAAAAAGCCAGAAGCACAATGAAAAGGTAAAACAATATGAAAATCCATTATCAAATACTGAGAGGCCAAGAAGAAAAGACTTAAAGGAAACTGGTCGTTTTTTACAACTTTGGCAGGCAAAAACCATCTGCCTCTCAACTTTTCTCTCTGTCTCCTAATATATGTTAAGCTATCTTAGTATTTGTTAGGTCACATCTTGATAGACAGGATGAAGAGATTATACAAAACTAAACTCACTGGAAGATCGAATAACTTATGCTGGGAAACATCCAGATAATAGCTGCCATTCATGCTGTGTTTTAAGTGTTCCAGGTACCATGTTAGTTATTATATGATATTTTTAAAACAATGCAGCCACGCAAGACTGATATTACCATCCATATTTTATAGATATTACAGTCTATATTTTATAGAGAAATTAAGTGGCATACACAAAGTCAACTCAGCTACAAGGGATATGTTTGGAATTACTTTCTCATGTTTCTGAATCCAAATTCAGTTTCCCAAATAAATACATGCTATGGGATATCAACAAACAGTAGCAGGATGAGTGTAAACAAACAGGGTGAGGTGCATACACAACAGAGGGACAAAGGGATACCTTGAGAAATGTCACTTGAAGTGAGAATAGAAGTTAGCCTTTTAAGGAGCAGAGGAGAGGAGAAAAGGAAGATGATTTCATGCAGAGGAAAAGCACACCCTCAGTTTAGGAGGGAAAGGAGGCTGAAAGGCTCTAGGAACTAAAGGAAGTCAAGATAAGGGGTCAGTATGCCTTATACACCCTATAAGCCCTGTTAAAGATTTGGGGGTTATCTGAAGGATAACTAAAAGTCCAAGGAAGCTCTGCTCTACTTGCAGAATCATACCTGCAATCATGCTAGCAGCACCTTAAAAAGAAAAAAAAAAAAAAAGCACACATAGAGGGTGCTTAAGAGTGGACACAAGAAGACCAGGTGGGAGGGAGGTGCTGCCACTCAGATGAAACTCTGGTACAAGTGGTGGGTGAATGTGCGATGGGAGGAAGTGAGCTATTTATATAAATTATATATAACATAGATATATAAATTCATGAGATATGTATTAGGCAGAAAGAACTGAGTTTGTGACTTATTTGTGGAGGTAGAGGGTAGGGAACAAAGGAATATTCAAGGTTTCTGGCTTGAGGAAGTGGCATACTGTTTACTAAAACAAGCTACAAAGGCGGAGCATAGATAGTACCATTTTAGACAAGGATGAGTTTGATGCACAGCAGATATCCATATGGTGTTGCCCATATGGACATGACAAATAAGCAGTTCTATCTGTTTGAAAGGGAGTACTCTCATCTAGAGATGCAGCTCAGCGTCTGAGAAAGAGTGGAGAGGTCAAGAGCAATAGAATGCTTTGTTTCAGAGAAGCCAGTGGGAGCAGGAGTGATCCCAAGGCAGAGGAAATAAAGATCATCTGAGTAAAACTTACATTATGGCATAATTATCTCTGAAAGTGAAATAATATGGGAATTTCAATCTCCATCTAGACTGTCCAATCCATTTTATTAAAAATGGGGGGGGGGGAGAATTTGTGCCAGAATTTGTGTCCAAAAAAGAGTGCCATACATATGTCCAGAACCTCACTATCATCCAGGAACTTCAAAATGGAAGAGAGGAGCAGAAGGATATAGAAGCCAAAAATAGCACAGAAGAAACAGGACACAGGACAGGAAATAGCGAAGTGTTCATAATGAAGGAACAAAGTGTGGTGTTCTGGGGTGGGAAATTTCAGTTAACAGCATAAAAGATGATAAAAGATGTTAAAAGGGGAAGGCAGAGACTAAGACACACATAAAAACCATTAGGACTTGGTCTCTCTTGCTCTCACCCTCTTTCCAAATATGGTCTCCAGTCCATAAGCTATCTCAAAACAGTAATTTATACTCAATTCATGTCGTCCATATTTGTGCACCAAAACAAACTAAATAATGCAAAAACATCTTTGTGATTTACTAGAAAAATATACATACATGATTTTTCATTTAGGCAAAGTTGTCATTTAAATTAAGTATGTTAATGATAGAGATGACACACTTAAGTTTATTATTACCATATTTAGCAAGGCTCATGGTTGAAACAAGTTCTGTGATTACTTGAATAACAACATTAATGAACACTTAGAATATGCCAGGTATTGTTCTAAACAATTTATAGCTATTAATTCATTGAATCCTCATAAAAACCCAATGAGCTAGAGGTCATTACACTCCTCTCAGTGGAGGAAAATACTGTGTCCTAAGATGCTCTACAATTATGGAATCATTGAATCATCATCAGTGGAAGATACAAACTGTTGATTCCCCTATTCACTCACCTACCCACTTTGTGGGGAAAATAGCAAATCAGGTGTAACAGACAGACTGACAAAATGAAGGGGAAAAAAGAAGTGGATGGGTAAAACATTAAAGTTTTCTTTTTATTCTTTCTGACCATATATTTGGTATCACTTCTAAAATCTCTTCAAATATCAATAAGTTCACTTTACTTGAAGATCCATAACTTAGTTAACAGAGTAATACATTAGGAAATAAAATTCTATTTTGAGATTGTACCACTGCTATTTCTATATATTTTAATCATAAATGAAAGCATAAGTATATTCTACTACACACACACACACACACACACACACACACAAGCAGACAAAGATCTTTGCTTATTTTGTCTGGGAATATGTGAGCTTTTGTGCATAGTAGTTCAAACGATGTTGAATTAGTTACTGTTTACTCTGTTGTATGTCCTAATTTTGTTTGAAAAAAAAAATCATCTAAGAACCCTAAAAGACCTAAGTGGCAGTCTTTGAGGTTAGATAAATTAGAATTAGTAAAACTTTAGAGTTTTTCTAGCTATCTTTTACTAATTCACATATGATGGGTACATGTAAGTTTTTGACAGAGTTACTATGTTAACATTTTCAACACTTCAGAATAAAAAAATAGAACTGCAATGCTTTAATGTTAAGAAACTTGTTATAATCAAAACAGCTTGAAGGGTTAAAAGTAGAAATAACAGGACTAAATTCACCATGAGAAAAATCACAATCCTTAATGTCAGGAATGTTTACTTCCCAGCATCTGCCATATTATCTGGCACTGGGACTTGCATTCAGTAGATACTCAAAAAAATATGCATTTCTACATGGATGAATGCATGAAAGTGCTTGCTTGGACAACACTAGGATAAGCACATTCTATTTGTTGAGATGTCAAAGAACTGTATGATGCTAAAAGTATCTTGAGGTGGTAAATTCCTGCTTAAAGTTCTCAACCTTATGTTGATCCTATTATGAAACTCAATTTCCCTTTAGTGGATTATAATTTGTTATTTCTACTTAAAAGTCATTGAACTATGTTGATCCTATCTGAATTTTTCACCTTTGAGGAAAATATTGCACTCTCTAAAAAATATTATTTGCTTTAGCACTTTTGATATTATTACAGTACATTTGTTGAAATACCAAATATAAGAGTAATAGTTGCTACAGGAAACATTGGTCAAAATAAACTCTGAGAAGTTTCAAACAGTTTAAAAAATATCAAATTATTTTTCAGAAAATTCTGATATATTTGTTAAGATTTTAAAATAAGTATGTGTATATCTCAATAGACTGGGCAGAATCAGTAGTCATACAATCTATATTCACTGTCTTTAAAAAGCACAGTACTTCCCCTAGGGTTTTTGGTCAGATTCAAAGGGAATTACAAAATCTAGACATGGTGGGGGGGGGGGGGGCTGGAGTAAGAGGAGTCATATTTTATGGAAAAAAAAATCTACACAGAAACAGTGCAGTTAGAGAACACAAAAATACCACATTTTTAGGAAATGCAATAATGCACGGCTTTACTAAAGTGGAATCTACAAAAGTGAGTGCTGTTATTTTAAAAGGAGAACTGCAAGATATTAGGATATTTAAAGAGGTCATATCAATTCTCATAAGGCATTGATGTAATAAATGAGGCCAGGGCTGCAATTTACTTATTTAAGAGACAAGTACTTATTTGTTTAGAAGAATGGATGGCACTTAAAAAACAGCACTAAGGGTCTAATTAACAAAAATGTGATTATTTCTGGATCTGATTGCTACATCTATTCTAGTTAGCTAGGTGATCAGATACTATCTATCCGAGTATCTCTGTCTATTTTTATATCTCTGTGTTTGATTTCCTACTCCCAATAAGATGCACAATTATTAATTATATTCACTAAAGGAGAGGATGGAAGCCCAATATTACCCATGATAAAGAAGCTTTCTTGGTAGAAGTGTATCTCAGGGGAATTATTTAAGGAAGACCCCTACCCTTTTAGTCCCTTGTTTTTCACGAGGGACAACAAAGCATACAACCATGACCCCATGTTCTGGAGTCAGAATACCAGGGTTCACATCATGGCTCTATAATAGTATGTAAACCTAGACCAATTAATCTCTACATCCATTCATTTCATCCTCTTTTAAATGCAGGTGAAAATGGCAACTTAGTAGTTATATCCTGGGTAATAGGATTATATGAGATACTACATGTACAGCACTTTATATAGGGCCCGGTACTCCATGAGTGTGAGTGGATGCTTTATTATCATCATCATCATCATCATCCACACTATCACAAAGACAGGAAGAACAGATTCAATCTAAGCTTTTAAGCCAGCACTATGATGTAGGCACCATTTTGTATATACTGTGCAAGGAATATGAGATTCAAAGAAGAACGGTATTTATTCGGTAACTATATTACTATGCTATTCATCATATATTCTCAGAGTCATGACAATATAGATATTTAATTAAAAATATATAAATCATCACCATGAAATGGGTATTCTTGTCTTTTTAACATTTCTGGTTGCTTATCAGCTTCTTTGCAAACCAGAATACCAGTGACTTGACAAAGCTACCTCAGGAAGTCTGAATGTGTTCTCCAGGTTGAAATCCATGATTCAGTGCATATTTTCCTTGGAAGAGTGGCTACTTCGCTGCTGAATGAAATGAACTGGACAGCCTAAATCTGACTGACTGGAGCTTGGGAGAGAGAGATGCCAAATTTGACTCTGTATCCAAAAAGATGGATGGGTATAATCTTAGTGGCCTTTGTGCTCACTGGCATAGCAACTTAGAAATAACCAAATGTGTGGAAAGATAACAAGCCACTGTCTCTGCTTTCCTAAAATTCAATACCATCGATATACTGTTTGGGAACCTTCGCCCTCACAGTATAGCAGACAGAGCACAGATTTTAAACACAAAACAATAGTTATAATGTTATCTACCATTCACTAACAACCAACTAGATATCACACACGTTTCAAAGAATATCATACATATTGTCTCAAATAATATCACAGAAGTTCTATAAGATTCTTATTATGTTGCCTGTATATATCAGAAAATTGAGAATCAGTGAGGTTTAATATCTTGCACAATGCTGGAGGGGCCAAACATGGTGGAGCAGCATGGAAGTTTTCTTCTTCTCTCACCCCTGATATGCAGCCAGATCAACACCAAACAAGCCTGCATGCCTAAAAAATTGATCTGAGGATTAACACAACAATCTGCATAACTTGAGCCACAGAACTTGGCAAGTACACAGCACAGAGAGGTGAATTGGGGGAAAGAGAAGCTGCAGAGGGTAGGGAGCTGCTTTTGCTTGTGGAGAGAGTATGGAGCTGGGGGTGGGGGAGGGAAAGTATAGGAAAAGCACTCCTGCTGAAAGCAGCTAAAGAGAAAGAGAAAGACTGGAAATACCCATAAGGAAATACGGAGAAAGGAGAAAGGAGAAAAGAAAAAGGAGAAAGAAGATGGTTAAAATACCAAAGGACTCTATAAACAGGGAAGCACTGAATCTGAAACTCCTCAGCTCAATTCCTGGCAGTGCTCTGATGGAAAGGGCGAATCCCCAGGAGAAGACAGTGAGGTCCTAGGGGTCCTCAACCACATGGGGAGAGGCAGTTCTCCTGCTGACAGGACACTTGGTAAAGGCTGTGTGGCCTCCCCATAGGCAAAGGTCCCAGCAGATTCTGGAGAACAGCCATGTTTGCTGGTATTAGAACAAGGATGTTAGGGTGCAGTGAAGCCTGGCACCAGATGTGTGCTGTGATTTACCATAATCCCTGAAATTCTGCTGCTACACGATCCCATGGACTTTTCTGAAGCGGGATGATACCCAGGTGCAGTCTCTGGGCATCTGCAGCAGCATGGCTGGGCAAATGTTCCTGGGGGCGGGCCAGCACCTGGCCATTGCTTGGCGAAACCCTCCCCCAGAGGGTCAGAGAAGATCAAAGCCACAGGGCCCTCAGAAGTGAGGGGTTTGGAAACACAGCCCAATCTGAGGTAAAATTCAGGAGGAGGTACTGCCTGGCAGCTGATGTCTTGGTCACAGACAGCATAGAAGTGGGGAGTGGAAAGATGCTGGAGACAAAGGAGGGGTGCTTGATTGGCGGTTAGCAAGAGCACAGAGTTCTGATGCTAGAGACTGGGTAGCTGGGTGACGCCATTTAAACTTCTCCCACGCATGCACATACACGCGTGTACAAAGGCCACAATGATCCACAATGAGCTAAGCATTGGCATCTAGTGGAAAATGGAGCCAAAACACTATGCCCCGTCCAACTGCACCAACCACGCTCTATAGGAACACTGTAAGTCTCTCTACCTGCTTAGTTTAAGGACTAGAAAGTGCTTCACAGCTTAACTTCTAGAGAAAACTGGATGTAATTTCAACCACATTTCATTCTCTTTGCCGATCCATCTATTCAATTTTTTTCTCTTATTTTCTTATTTTTGAATACAGAAAGAGGAAAAAATTTTTTTATTTTCAATTTTTATAAAAAAGATGTTTATTTAAATTTTCCTAGTATATTTTTGTAAATGTTTTTATTCTATTTTACTTTCATCATTTCATTTTACTCTATTTTATTATATTCATTTTTTAATTGTCCTACTTTTTTTTTTCCTTTTTTTCTTTTCTTTCCCGTTTTTTCTCTATTCTACCAAGCTTCTTTCAACAACCAGACCAAAACACATCTAGGGTTTAGCACCCTTTATTTGATTTTTTTGTGTGTTGTTCTTTAATTTTTTAATTTTAATTTTATTAATTCTTTTTCTTCCTCCAAAATGATGAAACAAAGGAATTCACCCCACAAGAAAGAACAGGAAGAAATGACACCCAGGTACTTAATCAACACAGATACAAGTAAGATGTCTGAACCAGAATTTAGAATCACAATAATAAGAATACTAGCTGGGGTGAAAAAAAGGATAGAATACCTTTTTTCTAAGGTATTAGAAAAAGAGAGTAGATTAAAGAAGTAGAGTCTAGTCAGGACGGAATTAAAAATGCTATAACTGAGATGCAATCTTGAATGAATACCACAGCGGCAAGGATAGATGAAGCAGAGCAGTGAATCAGCAATATAGAGGACAAACTTATGGAGAATAATGAAGCAGAAAAAAAGAGGAAACTAAGGCAAGAGAGCACGATATAAGAATTAGAGAATTCAGCAACTCATTTAAAAGGAGTAACATCTGAATCATAGGGTCCCAGAAGATGAAGAGAGAGAAAAAGGATTAGGAGTTTTATGTGAGCAAATCATAGCAGAAAACTTTCCTAACCTGGGGAAAGATGAAAGACACAGACATAAAAATCCAGGAAGCACAAAGAACTCTCTAGATTCAACAAAAACTGACCATCAAATTCACAAAATACACAGACAAGGAAAGAATCATAAAAGTAGCAAGGGAAAATCGGTCCTTAACCTACAAGAACAGATTTGCAGCAGACTTATCCACAGAAACTTGGCAGGCTAGAAAGGAGTTGTAGGATATATTCAGTGTGCTCAATTGGAAAAATATGCAGCCAAGAATTCTTTGTCCAGCAAGATTCTATTCATTCAAAATATAAGGATAAAGACAAACAAAAACTAAAGGAGTTCTTGACCACTAAAGCAGCCCTGCAAGAAATTTTAAGGGGGACTCTCTGAGCTGAGAAAGGATGAAACAAAACAAAAAAGACCAAAAGAAACAAAGACTAGGAAGGAGCAGAGAACATTGTCAGAAACTCCAACTCTACAGGCACCACAATGGCAATAAATTCAGACTCATTCTAAATGTCATGGACTAAATGCTCCAGTCAAAAGACAAAGGTGAACAGACTGGATAAAAAAACAAAATTCATCTATATGCTGTTTACAAGAGACTCATTTTAGACCTAAAGACACCTTCGGATTGAAAGATGGAGAACTATCTATCATGCTAATGGTCACCAAAAGAAAGCTGGAATAGCCATACTTTTATCAGACAATCTAGATCTTAAAATAAAGACTGTAACAAGACATGAAAAAGAGCATTGCATCATAATCAAGGGGTCTACCCACCAAGATGACCTAACAATGGTAAACATTTAGTCCCCCAAAGTGGGAGACCCCAAACTCATTGATAATAATACCATAATAGGAAGGGACTTCAACACCCCACTTACAGCAATAGACAGATCACCTAAGCAGAAAATCAACAAGGAAACAATGGCTTTGAATGACACACTGGAACGATGGACTTAACAGATATATTCAGAACATTTCATTCTAAAGCAGCAGAATACACATTGTTCTCCAGTGCACATGGAACATTCTCCAGAACAGATCACATACTGGAACACAATCAACCCTCAACAGGTACAAAAAGATTAAAATCATATCATGCCTATTTTCAGACCATGACACTATGAAACTTGGAATCAACCACAATAAAAAATTTGGAAAGACAACAAATACTTGGAGACTAAAGAACATACTACTAAAGAATGAACAGGCTACCCATAAAGTTAAAGAGGAAATTAAAAAGTACATGGAAGCTAGTGAAAATGATAACACCACAGACCAAAACCTCTGGGACGCAGCAAAGGCAGTCATAAGAGGTAAGCATATAGCAATGCAGGCCTTCCTAAAGAAGGAAGAAAGGTCTTAGATATACAACCTAACCTCACGCCTTAAAGAGCTGGAGAAAGAACAGTAAATAAAACCCCAAAACAGCAGAAGATGGGAAATAATAACAATTAGAGCATAAATCAATGCTATCAAAAACAAAAAAAAACAGTAGAACATATCAATGAAACCAGGAGCTGGTTCTTTGCAAGAATTAACAAAATTAATAAACCCCTAGCCAGTCTGATCAAAAAGAAAAAAGAAAGCACCCAAATAAATAAAATCAAGAATGGTAGAGGAGAGATGACCACTAACACTGCAGAAATACAAACAATAATAAGAAAATGTTATGAGCAAATATGTGCCAATAAATTGGGCAGTCTGGACATTGCCCTAGAAACATATTCCTAGAAACATATAAACTACCAAAACTGAAACAAGAAGAAATAGAAAATTTGAACACACCCATCCATAACCAGTAAAAAAAAAATTGAATTAGTAACCAAAAATCTCCCAAAAAACAAGAGTCTAGGTCCAGATGGTTTTCCAGGGGAATTCTACCAAACATTTAGAGAAGAGTTAACACCTATTCTTTTGAAGCTGTTCCAAAAAATAGAAATGGAAGGAAAACTCCCAAAGTCATTCTATGAAGTCGGCATTACCTTAATTCCAAACCAGACAAAGACCCCACTAAAAAAGAGAACTATAAACCAATTTCCCTGATGAACATGGATGCAAAAATCCTCAACAAGATACTAGCCAACTGAATCCAACAATATATTAAAAGAATTCTTTACCACGACCAAATGGGATTTATACTTGGGATGCAAGGCTGGTTCAATGTCCACGACACAATCAATGTGATACATCACATCAATAAAAGAAAGGACAACAACAACATGTTCCTCTCAATACATGCAGAAAAAGCATTTGATAAACTACAGCTTCCTTTCTTGATAAAGGCCCTCAAGAAAGTAGGGATAGAAGGATCATCACTCAAGATCATAGAAGCCATAGATGAAAGACCCACCATTAATATCATCCTCAACGGGGAAAACTGAGAGCTTTCCCCCTAAGGTCAGGAACACGACAGGGATGTTCCCTCTCATCACTGTTATTCAACATAGTATTAGAAGTCCTAGCCTCAGCAATCAGACAACACAAAGGAATAAAAGGCATCCAAATTGTCAAGGAGGAAGTCAAACTTTTACTCTTTGCAGGTGACATGATACTGTATATGGAAAACCCAAAGGATTCCACCAAAAAACTGCTAGAACTGATCCATGAATTCAGCAAAGTCACAGGATAGAAAATCAATGCACAGAAATCAGTTACATTTCTATACACTAATAATGAAGCAGCAGAAAGAGAAATCAAGGAATCGATCCCATTTACAATCGCACAAAAAGCCATAAAATAACTAGGAATAAACCTCACCAAAGAGGTGAAAAATCTATACACTGAAAACTATAGAAAGCTTATGAAAGAAATTGAAGAAGACATGGAAAAGAATGGAAAAATATTCCATCCTCATGGATCAGAAGAACAAATATTGTTAAAATGTCAAAACTACCCAAAGCAATCTACATATTCAATGCAATCCCTATCAAAATAACACCAGCATTCTTCACAGAGCTAGAACAATCTTAAAATTTGTATGGAACCAGAAGAGACCCCAAAGAGCCAAAGCAATCTTGAAAAATAAAACCAAAGCTAGAGGCAACACAATCCTGGATTTCAAGATGTATTACAAAGCTGTAATCATCAAGACAGTGCGGTACTGGCACAAAAATCTGACACTTAGATCAATGGAACAGACCAGAGAACCCAGAAATGGACCCAAATACATATGGCTAACTAGCCTTTGACAAAACAGGAAAGAATATCCAAAGAAATACAGTCTCTTCAGCAAATGCTGTTTGAAAAACTGGACAGTGACATGCAGAAAAATGAACTTGGTACACTTTCTCACACAAAAATAAACTCAAAATAGATGAAAGACCTAAACATAAGACAGGAAGCTATCAAAATCCTAGAGGAGAAAGCAGACAAAAACCTCTTTGACTTCAGCCGCAGCCACTTCTTACTCAATGTCTCTGGAGGCAAGGGAAATAAAAGCAAAAATCAACTATTGGGACCCTGTCATGATAAAAAGCTTCTGCATAGCAAATCAGCAAAACTAAAAGGCAACCAACAGAATGGAAAAAGATATTTGCAAATGACATATCAGATAAAGGCTTAGTTAGCATCCGAAATCCATAAAGAACTTATCAAACTCAACATTCAAGAAACAAATAATCCAGGGAAGAAATGAGCAAAAGACATGAACAGGCACTTTTCCAAAGAAGACATCCAGATGACAAACAGACACTTGAAAAGATGCTCAACACCACTCATCATCAGGGAAATACAAATCAAGACCACAATGAGATACCAGCTTACACCAGGCAGAATGACTAAAATTAACAACTCCGGCAACAACCGATGTTGGTGAGGTTTGCAGAGAAAGAGGATCTCTTTTGCACTGCTGGTGGGAATGCAAACTGGTGCAGCCACTCTGGAAAACAGTATGGAGTTTCCTCAAAAAGTTAAGAACAGAACTATTCTATGACCCAGCAACTGGACTACTTTGTATTTATCCAAAGGATATAGGTGTGCTGTTTCAAAGGGGTACATGCATCCCAACGTTTATAGCAATGCTTTCAACAATAGCCAAAGTATGGAAAGAGCTCAAATGTTCTTTTGAACATTTGGAAGTGGTGTATATATATATATATATATATATATATATATATATATATATATACATATGATGGAGTTATTGCTTGGCAATCAAAAAGAATGAAATCTTGCCACTTAGAACAATATGGATGGAACTAGAGGGTATTATGCTAAGCAAAATGAGTCAGAAAAAGAAAAATATCATATGACTTCATTCATGTGGAATTTAAGATACAAAACAGATGAACATAAGGGAAGGGAAGCAAAACTAATATAAAAACAGGGAGGGGGACAAAACATAAGAGACTTAAATATAGACAAAAACTGAGGGTTGCTGGAGGGGTTGGGGAGGGATGGACTAATTGCTGGGATGAGCACTGGGTGTTATACATAGGGAATAAACCACTGGACTCTACTCCTGAAATCATTATTGCAGTATATGCTAACTAACTAGGATATAAATTACAAAATAAAAAAAAATAAACATAAAAATAAATAAATAAATAAATACCTTACACAATGCTTTACAAGACTATAATTTGAAATCACCAGACTTTGAAGTCAGGTGTATTTGACTCAAGATTCCAGTCATTTTAAACATGCATTTATTGCAGGATGAAACCCCATACACCTTATTTAATTATGTTATCTTCTTTATTTATAAAATAAATAATTCTAACAACAATATTGATTTGGATCACTAAATGGTATTACCAACTCAAGATACCTATAATATAATAAGTGCTCATACATATTTTCTTTCCATCTTGGTCAGAGGCTTAATTCCCACTTACTAGGTATCACCAATTCTTCCTAAGTTAATATTTCTCTACCTTATAAAGCAATTATTAACCTAAACTGTCTCCTAAACTCTACAAATGCAAAAATAACACCAGTCCTCTAGGAACTCACAATCTATTCGTAAAATATATATAGAGACATTTACAATCTATAAATAATGCATTTCAAAGTACTGGCTATTGGCTGAATGTACTTGTTCTGAACATAGTTATACAACAACAACAACAGTCAATAGTTTAAAAATGAATGGTTTTATACAAAAATCTGGGAATTTTTGTTCTCCTGAAAAAAATTACATTATAAACAATGCTGAGTTATACCATTACATGGCAACGATTGGCAAGGGTTGAGTAGCAGCTACATACTCTTTAACATGGGGCAAGTGTCCTGGGTTATTACAGCGGACCCCATATACCTACTTCTCTTCTTTATATTATCTGTCAGCAAATTAGTGTTCTCAACTCTTATAGAAGCCCTTAGGCTCTATAAAGATCAGGACAAGTTCTGGCACAGTATCTACACAGGTAACTCTTCACCATGTATCTGCTGAATGAATAAATAAATGACAGAAATCCAAAGGGAAGCACAGTAGTTTTTTAATTAACCACTCCTTCTTAAATTCAAACCAATTTTTTATCCATTGACAACTGATCTAGGGAAATAACTGAGAGGATATGAAATTCTCAGCATGACAACACTTGGAAATAATCAGAGTATGCATCTTACAACAAGGTAATAGATCATCAGCACCATAGTTGGCCATCAAAAGTAGAAATGTACTTACTCCAGACCTCTTAACCATGTATTTGCTGTGTTTGAGAGATTTTTGTACATTCCCAGCACTGAATTAGACTTTTTCTGTAATGTCTTTTCCTAAATTACATATTAAGAAAAACAGACAATAAAAAACAAACAAAACCTGTTAATAATATTTTTGTGGAAAGAGGGGAAAAAATTGGATAAACCTAGAAACAATACAGATATACTTTGACGTCGGAAAGATCTAAATTATGGCTATACCAATGACTATCAATTTAATAATGGCCAAATTATTGAATGTCTTAAATCTGTATCCTTTCCTCTACAAACAGAGATGATACTTAGCTTTTATATTAGCTCTGAGCTTAAATAGTATTGCCATCAAAAAGAAAAAAAAATGGCCAAACAATATACCTGGCACATAATACCATGAATAAAATGAAGTGTTCTTTTTTGCTTTTTCTTTCTTGTTTTTAAATAGTAACATGCCTTAACAATAGCTTTTAAATCATAAGGAAACATTATTTCTAAATCCTTATATTTTACATTACCTGATATTTTCTTTTTTATCAACCATTGTAAAAAAATAATGCTATTGGAAAATGAATAATGCCAATTATGCAAATAAAGCTTATATGTTCAAAATACACATATATCTATGTGTTTGTGTGTCTAAGTATATACACATATACATTCACATACAAATATATACATTATCCAAGAGAAAGTTCTAGGCATTTAAACAACAGCAATAAAACCAGTATCTTAGCTTCCCTGAAGGCTATGATTGAATGCATCTTATCTTACCATGGTGACCCCATGTTCTTCTGTGCCAAGTGCACAAGTCCCAGCAGTGAATTTAAACCCAATCTCATTTTAAGTTTCCACTGTACTCGGCATGATCCTCGTTTTTCACTGCACTGCCCTCGCCAGGGCCATGGTCCAGTCTAGGACACTGCTACCGATAAACCAGGAGCTGTAATTGTCCTTATAAGTATACTTTTCCTCCTACCGCAGAAGTATTACCAGAAAGGAGAGCAAACAGACTTTAATGCTTTGAAATGTGCGGGGAATCTTAAACAGCAATAACAGCATGTCTATGATCAATGTTAAACAGCAACACTAAGTGGCTCACCTCTGACCCTCAAAGAATAACAAATAATTGTATTAATAGTTAGACATTAACACACATTTAGAAAGGCTTTTAGCTAGAGATGAAGGCATCATCTGGCACAGGGAAGCCCACATCCTGAGACTAACTGGATACAGATAACCTGCAAATATATGATAGCTTTCTAATAATTGTAAACACATGTATAGTATTTATTTTTAGGTATAATTTTTAAAGGGGTCTTTCAACATGTATTGAGTAAAAGGTGTCTAAAAGAAATGCTAGTAGATAAGCACAACATAAGTGAGGATATTCCAATGGCGCTCAACAGCACGCTGTTGTCTTCTTCCTCTCCTTACACAGCTATTCCCCAGGAGAGTCTGAGCTTTCACAGGGTCACTCAACTACCCTGAAACAAAAGTTCCAGAAAACTTCTGTCCTCTCCTTCCTATTCTGTCCTCCTCTATTATTTGAAAACAGCAAGCACAATTTTACTGTTGTCTACCTGTAACTGTCTGCTACCTAGAAACTCCTCCATTCAGGTACGCAGTAGGTATTTATTGCCTACTATTTGCCACCATTGTTCTAGATGCTGCGGACAAGGAACAAGCAAAACAAAGTCCAAGACCTCATGAATCTATATTCCAGTGGGAACATAGGGAAAAATTTTTAAATAAAACTGTAGGATACTGTCAAGTAATTTTAAATGTTATAAAGAAAAATACAGCAAACATGTTATGGGGTGACTATAGATAATGCAGTTGGTCAAAGAGGGCCTCTGACAGTTGAGCAGAGGCCTGAATGAGAGGAATGAGTGTAGTCTTGGGAAGAGAATCCAGGGATCTGTGGGTCTAAGTGTCCTTTAAAGACAATATTGAAGCTACTCAATGTTTGCCTAATCAAACAGGGGCTTAACAGAAGAAACCATTTAGAAGGAGGAAATGTATCTCTAGTGTTGCTCTTATTTTCTAACATACTTTCAATTTAATAAAAATTAACTGAAACTATTAGCTTCTCAGAGGTTTTTACTGCTTTTGTGTTATGTATCTTCATTTTTCCCAGTGGGGTGAAAGACCACTGCTTTTACTGTATGTTCAAAAAATATAACAAACAATGGGCACCTGTGTGGCTCAGTCAGTCAAGCGTCCTACTTCGGCTCAGGTCATGATATCATGGTTTGTGGGTCTGAGCCCCCTGGAGGCTTAGTGCTGACAACTCAGAGCCTGGAGCCTGCTTGAGATTCTATGTCTCCCTCCCTCTCTGTCCCTCCCCTGCTCGCTCGCTCTCTCTCAAAAATAAATAAACATTAAAATTTAAAAAGGGGTGCCTGGGTGACTCAGTCAGTTAAGCATCTGACTGTGGCTCAGGTCATGATCTCACAAGGGGGTTTGAGCCCCTTATCAAACGGGGCTGACAGCTCAGAGTCTGGAGCCTGCTTCAGATTCTCTCTTTCTTCCCCTCCCCCACTTGGGCTCTGTCTCTCTCTCTTTCTCAAAAATAAATATGCATTAAGAAAAAAAAAATTTTAAGTATAAGAACACTTGGCAAAGAGGAGAAATCCCATTATTGAGTGCCTGCTGTAAAACAGAGAATATGGCGCTGAATTCAGAGAGACCCTATAGAAATTCTAATGGTGCTACCCTTTATCCATGTGATGCTACAGCCTGAATGTTTGTATCCCTCCTCAAATGTTATCTTTTGGAATCCTAATCTCTAAAGACAATGGCATGAGGAGGTGGGACCTGTGAGAGGAGATCAGGACAGGAGGATGGAGTCCTCGTGAAAGGGATTAGTGCTCTGAGAGATGACACCTGAAAGAGCCCCTTAACCTCCTCTCTCCAATGTGAGGATACAAGGAAAACTATGATCAGAAGAGGGCACTCACCCGACCATGTTGGCACCCTGATCTTGGACTTGCAGCCTCCAGAACTGTGAGCAGTAAATTTCTTCTGTTTGTAAACCACCCCATCTGTGGTATTTTATCATAGCTGTCTGAACGAACTAAGACAGGGCAGGCCATTCATATCACCTTACTCTCACTCTTAGCAAACTTCCTCAACCGTTTTGCTGGAAGGATTTTAAGAGGTCACGTGCACAAAATGCCTGAGCACTGCTCGGCACTCCAGAGGAACAAAGGAGACCACAGGTGGTGGATTTTCCCCATGCTTTCTTCCATGTAATTTTTTACAACAGCCCAATTTACCCAAGAGGAAATCAAAGTCCTGAAAAGTTAGGTAATTTCTCCAAGCTCTCACAATAGACGTGGAGAGCTAAACTTCAAACCTAGGAGCTTTACAACCACAAATACCTGCTTTGTTTTTTAGTTTCCATTTGTTTTTTTGTTTTTGTTTTTTGTCTGCTATGTCACTTCACAAATAATAAATGCTTTAGCTTCTTTTTGCTCACCTGTCATACCTAATCACTCTCTAAGGCCTGGATATTATTTGTGTTTTGTTTTGAAATGGCTCTTTCATAAATCTCTTCATCTCCATTCTCACCACCAGCACCACAATCTTGCCAATTATCACCGTATAATGGGAATATGATGATATTCAAATCAGCCTTTTTGTTTCCCGTTTCCTCCTCTATCCCCAAATTACTTTCTCTAAATTACTCGGAGAGCAACATTCATGGACTCAAAACCAAGTAGAACATCAAAAATAATATAAGCCAATTCTACCCATTCTTGATCATTTCCCAGATGATGTGGATTGGATTTTCCCTCCACAATTCCTCATGGATCAGAGTACATGAACCTTCTCTGGTGTCTATTCTATAAAGGCTTCCTTTAAGATCATTTACACTAGAATGCTCCTGCATAAAGTCTTTGGGAAAGAAGGAAGAGCAACCTGTTTGGCACATATGATCTGGCTTGTACTATTTTACTATTATTACTATCATCGCCATCATTATCACATTCTAGAACCAAATAAACCTACATCTTGCATAGCTGAGAAGTCAAGTGATTTTTTAAAATATAATTACTGTTTTTGTACTCATGTGAAGTTGGATTATGTCAGGTGAAATATGAAAAAATATTGTCTAGTAGCAGTAAAAACAGAAACAAAAAGTAAAAGCTTCCCCTTCAGTGAAGTTTTCCCCCTAGTATCTCCATTGTTTCCATTCCCCTAGGTTAAGCAGCCCAGAGGTGCTTAACAATTATCAACAGATACTAATTTTTCTGCTCATTTGACTGCCTCCACAAAGACCTTGAAGATCAGTTATGGAGATAGTCAAATAAGCAGAAAAACTAATACCCATTGACTTGCAAGGTCTTTGAGATCAGGAACAATGCATTAATCATAATTTTTATATATACCTGGCATGAGTATAAAATAATTGCTATATTTGTATGCAAAGGGGATATGGTTTGAAAACTGGCAGGAAATGTATTTGAAATGACATGATGACTGATGAAGAAAAGATTGATTTAAAAACACATGCTATATTTTTTTCGATTTACTTTTTTATTGTTATTTCAGAACCTTTGATCTTTTAGAAACTTTCTAATGAAACAGTTTGAAAGGCAAATCAATTAACTTTCTCATTTCCCTTCCTGCCTCTTGCCTCTCAACAAACTCCCAAGAAGAAAAGTGCATTATAGACACGTTCTTAGTGGGTTTACAGATAAAGGAAAACAGCCTCCTTACTGGCTTACATTTTCTAACATTTTCAGGTAATTATCTGAAACAGACCTTGTAAAGGTAGAATTCACTTCCTTGAATCTGTCTTTTGGGCAGAATCCAAAAGCAAAGGGACCAAAATAAGGAAATCAATTCCTGCCAGCAAGTGTCTGAAAAGCTCCAGCTAAATGAACTGATGTAATCTCAGTGCAGGACTTGCAGGCAGGAACGCGGGAATTCTCATTACTCCTGAATCTCAAGGAGGGAGCAGGAGACTGAGTGAAGCACTCTAGCAGTTCCAGCTGGTGGAAGTCAAAGATTACTGATAAGACAGGCCGAAGGAGTGCTCCCTTGCTTCAGCGTGGGTGATGTGTCTTACACTATTTCACCAGGCCACAAGTGACAGGAATCCAAGGTACCACTATCGATCTTATTTGCCCAAACAGATAGTGAAACATAGACAAGAAATTGGAGAGATCAGATAGATTAAAAAAAAAATAGAAAAACACAACACACATTCAAGCTTATGACCTGTGCCCCAAATTCCTCAACATATTGCAGGAAAAATTCCAGTGTTTATCAGAATGGGTGCAAGCATGCTACAGCCATCTGACAAAAGAAAAGCCTTCTTTGCAGTTCCCAAGAGTGCTGAGGGAGAAATATGCAGAGGATTCAAGATTTTCTTCCCAATGTTAACCATCTTAGATAATATAAAAGGCAAGCACATCTCCTGCCATTTCACTGTATGACTGCATATTGCACATTGTATACTGTTAGCTCACATTTGCAGAGGCAGATATATGTTGAAAAGAAAGAAAAAGATCATCATCAGGAACTATGAACAATCGTGCGTTCCTTACAACATCTGGAGTGCTGGCCTTAAACTGTTGCATTTTTTTAAAACTATCAAAATTGTATACAGATATATTTCAGTCAGCAATCTAGTGAATTGCAAAATTATTCTGAAATCAGAAGTATTGGGAGTGAATTGGTGTCCTAAAGCAATTTTGGAGAAATTACCTAAACATGTGTCAGCTTAATTAAATTGATGTCAATTTGGTCTTTTCTAATGTGTTTGAGAACAATAGGATATACTCATCACTTTTCTTTTAAAAAAGAAGAGAAGCAATCTAGAGCACATGCATTAAAGTTTCCTAATCCAGGACAGAATTTGCTCAGTGGTAAGTAGCTTCAAAGAATTAGAATAATGTTAGTATTTTACTCTATACCTATCTAAAGGTTATGTAAATCAAAATGGGGTAGATATGCTGCAGTAAATAGCCCCGAAAGCTTAGTAGCTTAAAGCAAATAAAAAAAAGGTTTATTCCTCACACATATTACATGTTCATCACAGATCAGCTAGAGGCTCTGCTCTGTGTCGTACTCACTTTGGGATCTTAGTTGATGGAACAACTACTACCTGTAACATTGCTGGTTGCCATGGTAGAGAGAAATAAAGAGTTCTGGACAATCTTACACGAGCAATTACACACTCCAGCCCAGCAGGAATAAACCTCACTTCTGCCCACAATTCATTGTGTACTATTCACAAGAGACCGTCTAACCACAAGGGAGTCCAGAAGCATAAATATCAGAAGAAGCAGTCACCATTTATTAAGGGCCAACTAAGTGCTCAGTTTGGGGAGGTGCTTTAACTACTCTGCATAATTTTAATACATACAGTAACTTGCAGGTAGATATTATTAAGGTTCCATTTAGCTTACTAAATGAACCTGAGGCTCATAGAACGTAAGCTTTCCAAAGCAAAAAAGCTATTACTATCTGATAATGGTCACCCACCTTTCTCTATACCACACTGCTTTTTCTCCCATTAGGTCTCAGGTATTATTTAATTCTTCACCTTAAAAGCAACAATAAAATGCAGGCTGCATCCGTACAGCCATTTTGATGTGACTTTGTGATTTAATGTAACAAAATGTCTGTAAAGGAAATTAACGGTATAAAGCTAAATGATGGTTTTAATCATTTATTTAAAAAAAAAGAAAACACAACTTAAAAAATGTGGATACACTTTGTAATCATTGCAACTCAAAAATACATAGCAGTCTCCCTTTATCTGCAGTGGATATGTTCCAAGATCCTCAGTGGATGCCTCAAACTGTGGATAGTACTGAACCCTGTGTATACTATGTTTTTTTCCCTATACATTCTTACCTTTGATAAAGTTTAATTTATAAACTATGCACAGTAAGATATTAATGACAATAACTAATAATACAATAGAACAATTATAACAATATACTATAATAAACATTATATGAATATGGTCTCTCTCCCTCTCAACATATCTTACTGTAATGCATTTACCCTTCTTGTGGTGATGTCAGATCCTAAAATGTCCACCTGATGAGATGAAGTGAGGTGACTGACAAAGGCATTGTGATGTAGCATTAGGCTACCTACTGACCTTCTGACAAGTCAGAAAGAGGATCGTCTACTTCTGGGCTGCAGTTGACCACAGAAAGTGAAACCAAGGATAAAGGGGGACTACTGTACCACAAATAAGTTGCAGAGCTACAGGAAATGTGATGAATTGATACAATATTTATACAGCATCAAGAGCCTATAGGAGAATGAAGAGAGAGAAAGAATATTTTGGCACAAATTATTCAATTAAAAAAAAGAAATATGATATGCCATCCCCTGAATTTCCCCTTTTGTCTCTTCCCTTTGCTTGGATAGTTCTCTTGGCCTTGGGTTTAACCTCAGAAAATAGTCCATCTGGTCCCAACTGTTAAAGTGCTAGAGACCTCTGTTGAGCAGCAACTTCAAAATTGCCAACTGTTCTAACTCCTTGATATTGGAAAACAGTAGACTGGAAAATTACAGGAGATTGGTTTCCATAAACTCTTGTTTACAACTGTAGCTGGTAAGTAGGCAGCTCCAACTCATTCCATGGCAAGTGGTTTCTCTGAAAATCTCCAGATCAAACGAAACAAAACAAAACAAACCGTGCAGCAAATTTAAAATCCTATTTATTCCTTCCTAACATGCTGCATCTTACAGAGACAATCAGCCTGAGTACCAGTACAGGAGCCTAAAATATTTTCTACATTTAATATAAATATTATGAGCAGAAGAAATTATTTAAATGGTAATAAAATAATAAGGAATAACTATTTTTAAAAACCTAATAATCAGTGCTTTTATCGCATCAAATGCATTAAACTTCTTTGAACTGAAGCCTTTTCATCATAATGTACTAAATTAAATATCTGTTCCTTGTAGAATATGACTCTGCAAAACTAGATTAAAATCAAATCATGGACAAAATCAATTTTACTTACAATAATCCTAGCCTACTGAGATTCCAGTCTAGTAATCATAATAAACGTCTCTCCCCCTCATGCTTTTTTCCAGGTTTAGACTTTCCCAAAAGATATAATTTGTCAACCATGCACACTTCTTAAAATGTATTTCATTAGAGTACTATGAAGAGAAACAAATGGCAAGCATTTCAACAAGCCTTTAGGGCATTCCAAAGGGAAAAAATATATATGTATGTGTGTCTATATATGTGTGTGCCTGTGTAAAGAGATAGATGTTTGATAGATGAATATTGATATGTATATCTGCAGAAATGGAATCCAAACAACCCTATGGGATTATTTGATTTAAGAAAGAATGATAAATATTAAAGCTGTCTTGGGGGAATTAGGCTGACATTGGGTCTTGGGATTACTTCTCACATAAAACTCAGAGGATTTGGCATCTTGTCAGGAAACTGGAATGAGGCATGCTTACGTGATGTTAATCATGCATTTAAACATTCTTTTGTTGTAAGTCCACTAAATGGTGATAGATAAAATGAAGAGAAAAACATGTAAGTGTTCCACCCACCCAACCCCCCACATCTGAGCTTTTTAAAAGAACAGGAGGTTAGATGAGTTCATTTAGGGGAAAAGAAAGTTTTGGGCGCCTGAGTGACTCAGTTGGTTAGGCATCTGACTCTTGATTTTGGCTCAGATCATGATCTCACGGTTTGTGAGATCGAGTCCCGCGTTGGGCTCTACACTGACAGTGTGGAGCTTGCGGACGATTCTCTCTCTCCCTCTCTCTCTGCCTCTCCTCCATTCTCTCTCACACTCACTCTCTCTCAAATCAACTTTAAAAAAAAGAAAAAAAGTTTTTCATTCATCTAATTTTAAAATAATACCTGAAAACAAGTAAACTTTCACTTAAAGTTATGATTATTCTCTCAGAGATGCTATTCAGGGTTCTAAAATTATATTCTGGTTTCAGATATTAACTGAACTTCAACCCCAATATAACAGAAGTGAGAAAGAATTGAGTTTGGAAGCTTCTTAATCATGTCATATACATGCTAGGAATCTGTGAGGGCTAAAAATTCCACTAAATACCCCGCAGTGGTAAGGCTGATGATATAACTTTTAAACAAAACTTTAATTTTGAACTTCAAAAATTCCACTGGTAAATATTATCTACCATCACTGCTACTTTGGAAATGAGGAAACTGACTCATAATTGATACGAAAATCATAAAGCCGTATGGTTGTTGGGGACAGAAGAGGTTTTATTGCACAAGTCCAATATTCTTTAATTTGATATGAAAAGAATTTTGCTCTTATCACTCCTTTTGTGGTACTTTAATTTTATAATTAAAAAAATTAAGGGGTGCCTGGCTGGCTCAGTTCGAAGAACGTGTACTCTTGATCTCGTGATCATGAATTCCAGCCCCACGTTAGGCACAGAGATTAATTTTAAAAAATTAAGTCTATAAAATAAAGCATATATTAATTAGAAAACTTAGACATCAAGCTGGGAAATGAAAATTAGCATACATTTTGAAAGATTAAAATTTAGAGAAGTCATAGTTAGAAAAGAGAGTCTCCTATGTTGCATGTAAAAGTACAAGCTGACACAAACTATGGCTCTAAAAATCATGTTACAGGGGTGCTTGGGTGGTTCAGTCCGTTAAGCATCTGACTCTTGATTTTGGCTCAGGTCATGCTCTCACGGTTGGTTTGCGAGTTCAAGCCCCGTGTTGGGCTCTGCACTGGCAGTGCAGAGTCTGCTTGGGATTCTCTCTCTCTCTCTCTCTCTCTCTCTCTCTCTCTCTCCCTGCCTTTCCCATGTTCTCTCTCTCTCTCTCTCTCTCCTTATCTCTCTCTCTCAAAATAAATAAACTTTAAAAATAAAAATCATGTTATATATGTGTTTCTTTTCACTATGCACTTCTCCCTTAAGAAAAGTATTTAAGAAAATAAGATGTGTACTCTATGATGATGTGAGAGTTAAGGGTTGTTCCTCACATTTTTTTAAATAGAAATTATATATGTGTGCATTTTTAGCCTATCAATTCAGTGGAATATTTAGGAGTCATTAAAAAGTAGTCACTATAAATTTGGGTCAGTTGGTTTTCAAACCCAAAGAGAAAGTATGCTTTAACTTAAACCACATATGCAGGAGACTTCTTCTTTTTCTTATTTTTTAAGGTTTTCTTATTTTATTATGTAATAAATAGAATAAATATTTTTAAAATTTTGGTAAAGCTTTTCATGCAGAAAAATCTTTTCTATATTTGTTATATTTTGACATCCTAGGGATTTTATCGGCATCTTTCTTGCAGAAGGAATAATGGATATGGTTAACATAAAATAAAAGACGCTACTTCTTAATTTTGCACATTAATACAGACCTAGTAATTTTACACCTTTATGACCAATTACAATATGCCTGATTTTGCTGCCATTTGTTTGAAGTCATACAACATTTCCCTCGTCAGCTAATAAGGATATGCCTTTATAAGGTCCCTTGATGGGGTTGAGGACATGCTACTCCCAAAAATATGACACCTTTGCATATTGAATATTGTAAGCTGAAGAGGCTTGAGAAAACAGCTGAAACAGAAAGTTCAGTCTAGCCTCACTCCACCCTCCTCCTCTGAAATAGGTCATAAAACTCTCATGTGAGAGGTTCCCTCTCTACACCTGAAGAATCAGAACAAATAGGCCTTGCTAAGTTTCCCCTGGTTTACTATACTTACTTCACACTCACTGCTCTCTTCACTACTCCTACTCTTTGTTATCTCTCCAGTACTGCCCACTTTTCATGAGACGTAGCATAAAAATACTCAGGCCTGTTTCTTTGGGTCTTCATTTTCTTATGAAGCCTCCCATGTCACATAAAACTTATATTAAATAAATGCATGTGCTTGTGCCCTGTTAATCTATCTTTGCCAGTTTAATTTTCAGATCCACTCTAGGGACCCTCAGAGGATGGGTGGAGGAAAACTTCTTCCTCTCCTACACCACCTATCACTATTATACTCAGAACAGACACAGCGTATCCATATTAAGTAAATGAATCTATGCCCTCAATAGCATTGTTGCCTATTAGTGGTGCTGAACTCTGCTTCTCAGAGTGATAAATGGCTAAGGCTTAGAAACCACTTAGGGCTATCATGCCTGCCAGGGTTATTTGCTGCCTTTCTTTTCCTTTTCTTTTTTTAGCCAAGAATTCCAGACAAAATCTTTTCATTGATATTTCTAATCATTCAACTTTATACTGTCCCTCAATTTAATTGTGGCACATGTCTGTTAATGAGCAGAGAAACATAATTGTCAAGTTCGGTGCTCAACCAGGACTGTCCAGTAGAAGAGGTAAATCACATATATAATTTTAAGTATCTAAAATAGTCATATCTTAAAAGTTAAAAGAAATAGGTGAAATTAATTTAATAATGCACTTTATTTTACCCAATGTATATAAAGTGTCATCTCTTCAACATGAAATCCATTTAAAATATTAATGCGGTCCTTACAATTGACATGTGTGTGTGCACTATCTTTGGAATTACTGTGCATGTATACACTTAGAGCACATCTCAGTTTGAACTAGCCACGTTTCAAGCACTCAGGTGCCACATATGGCTCCTAAGTACCTTATTGGATAGCACAGTCTTTACTAATTTAAAAGATAATTTCTCTTCCCACAGTAGCCACTCTGTAGCCATGTGATTTTGTCTCTTTTAACTTTCCTTGGGGGGTGGGCGGGAATAATTTTAAAGAATGAAACAAAGTCACCAGAGTTGAAAAAACAAAACAATAAAACAAAAATCTGAGTGTATTAACTTCTCAGGCAAGAGAATGCCTGGCAGTGAAGTGTGACAGATAGGTCACAGATTTAGGGAAAGAAGTCTAGGGTTTGAGTGCCGGGCCTATATAGAACAGAAGGTGGGGTTTTGTGCAATTTATGCTAATGCTAACTCAAGATGGAAAGCTAGCTCCGTGGATTGGATCCCATGTGTTGAGTAAATTTTGTCAGGGTTTAATGGCAGTGATCCCCGGTCAGAAAAGCTTTCATTTACTTCCAATAAAGGTTTGTCCTCCTTTGGTCACTCAAAGCCCATATTTCTTTACTACTCTATTTTGGTAGAACCAGTTGTGGTGACAGAGCATTCAGTTTTGATTGTTCTTAGCTCCTAGGCAAATACCTCAATAAGCAACACATACTTAGTTTACAATAGAATAACCCAAGGCAGCAGTGTAAAACAAGCATACTAAGTACAAAACAATGCTAATTATTTTTCAACTTTACACAGCTCCACCACAGACAATAGTATTGACAAAATCAATATATATATGGTAAATAATACCTCATTTAAATTTTCTTTAAAAACTACTTCAAGTATTAGACAGGAGGATATTCTAGAATAAGATTTTTTATGTAAAGCATATTCACTAAAAGGTTTTTTTCAAGAAGCAGTTATCAACAAAAATTAGCTTTGCATGAACTTGGTATATGCATTATACAAAGATGCCTGGTATATGATCTCTATCAAAGTACAGAAAAGAGAATATTTGTTGTGTTTAGAAAATTAAGAGCACATAAGCATCTGACTGAGCTACCCAGGTGCCCTGAGCACCCCAGGAGCTACATATTTATTATATTTAATTACAATGTCTTAATACGTTGCCATTTTACACATGAAGAAACTGAAATTCAGAAATATTAAACGACCTATACCTGTTTCTACAGGTAAGTGGCAAAGACTGCATTAGAATAGGCATGTTTGATTCCCAAACCTGAAACTCATTTCTGAACAGTATGTTGCTTACTTTAGAATCACTTAGCAAAAAAACTGAGGCAGAAAAAAAAAAAAGGAAAAATAATCTTTCGAATATTTGCCAAACTGGTGCACTTAACTCATCAACAGCTGTACATGTAAGAACATCAAATATAATTTTAAATCATTTCAATATGTGAAAATATGAAGGACTAATCCTATCAGAATATGTTTATGCCTTACTTTCTTGTCATCTCTTCGAATTCAAAACTTGTATCCTATCCATTGAGAAAGGTCTCTAAACTAAATTGAGTTGCACAAGGCTAAAAGCAAGAATGGAGTTGCTTACACGAAGTCCCGTGTCACCAAACCAAGACTTAGTTTCAGCTCTCCCAGTAACGGAATCTTAAAACAGTCAATCCGCAATCACCTGATCAGCACTAGTGAGGTAATCTACCAGACAGACCCCTGCCATCCCCTAAAGGAAAGTAAACTTGGAATAACCAACCCACTCTTTTATCTACTATAACATCCTTGTTCCTGCTTCCTCCAGCCTAGAGGTCTTATTTTGCAAACCGCCCTGAGCACCTTTCTTTATGCTACATTGGATACTGCCCGATTAGAATCAATTCTTGCTCAGATAAATTCTTAAACGTTTTAATATGCCTCAATTCGTGTTTTAACAGTTTTAGTGTCAGAGGAAAGAACCAAAGGAGCTCCCCAGACCCCCCAGGAGCAACCAGCAAACATGGGGCTCCCTGGGCCTTACCTGTTGCGCTCCGGAGCTGGCTGCTTCCCGGCGGCCGCTGGAGGGGATGGAAAAGTCCCTCTCGGAGCCTCCCTCAGCAGCTTTTGCATTTCGAGCTTTCGGGTTTTGCTTGAGCAATTCTTGTCCTCACTGGGTCTGACTTAAAAATAGGACAGGCTCCAGGGTCAACCTGACTCTGACCTAGAAAGTGGGCTGGGTCCGGGGTCGGACTGAGTCCGACTTAGAAACTGGGCTTGGGCCAGGGTCAGATTGGTTCCGCGGTCACACTGGTTCCGAATTAGAAACCGGGCTGCCTCCGGGGTCTGACTGTGTCTGGCTTAGAAACCGGGATGGGTCCAGCGTCAACTGGGTCCGGGTTCAGGCTGGGTCCGATTTAGAAGCTCGGCTGAGTGCAAGGTCAGACTGGGTCCAACTTACAAACCTGCCGGGGTTCAGGGTCAGACTGGTTCCAACTTAGAAACTAGGCTGGATGCAGGGTGGGAGTAGGTCTGACTTAGAAACCAGGCTAGGTCCAGGGTCAGACAGAAACCAAGCCAGGTCTAGGGTTGAACTGAGTCCAACTCGGAAAACAAGCTAGGCCCAAGGTTGAGCTGCGTGTTACTGAAACTGGACTACGCCCAATGTGAGGCCTCAGGTACCTGAGTAAAATATTGTTTTAAGGCTGAACAATGCGGTTAACCTTACCAAAGATAGTCCTAAATTATAGAGGCCACAGGGGAGAACTTGTAACCATCTTCAATAAACAAACATTTACTGAGGTGCCCTAGGGAAAAAGGGAGTCTCAGCCAAACTCACCATTAAGGATCGAAAGAAAATGATTTTTCCTCCTTTACAGTTTCTAGTGACCAGGATGAAACACACTGGGACAGCCCGCTCACTTTGGAGCTTGCAGACAGATTCCTGGGAAACTAGCAGAAGCCAGCAAAGGGTGAGAATTCTCACCAAAGTCAGCTCTCCCATATCTCTACTGTGGTGCCTGGTCAAGAAAAAAGGTAAAATTTCATGTTGTCCCTTCCTTTCCAAATTCAGATTGGCAGGCAAAACACATTTGTATGAATTAGATGTTTGAATTGTAACTCATTGAACCTTTCTTTCCCAGGAACAGCTATTGCCATCTGGTTTGTCTTCTTTTTATATCCTGATAACTTGAATTGGCAACTATCAGGTTGGGAACCCCAACAATATGGCCAAGCAGCAATGTGGGTTGCACCACATTTGCTTCTAGGTGTGGCTGGACAGAAATGGGGATTTTAGTCCACCTGCAGCTGGGGTCCTACTGACTTTTGCGTACTCTGGGGAATTGTCTAAGGCTTTCTTTCATTTGGTTATCTTTGGGAGTGGCTCTGGATCTTAAGAGAGTAATATCCTTTGCAGTGTTTTATGGAGATGCCTCCTGCTTCCAAGTGGTTGTTCAATATGGCCAGGAATATTTACTGTTTATCCCAGCTGAAACCTAACAGGGTATTAGAAAGGATTTTTTTTTTTTTCAGTAGCCAGAAGTTGGCCAACTTGGCAGCAGATAGTCAGAGTGTAATGGTGATCTGGGAAACAAGGGCAAATGAAAAATTATATTTCATACTGTCTACAGCCCATTGACATGTCCTTGGAATAGGCAGAGTGAACTTCCTCTAGGAACTCAGCTGCCTCCATGATGACACTTTGCTAAAGGACAAAAGGCATATTAGCCCAACCCTCCAGGATCCTATAAGTCTACTTTAACATATAAAAATTCCTTTGGAGACTTCCTTTATTTCTATACCCCCCAAGATATAGGTTGGAAATCATACTCCAAGCCTATGGCCCACTGATATACATCTGAAGGGTCTCATGACTAGACATGTAGTCATGACAGTACCTGTAGACAGGTTTTACTAGACAGTAACAAATGGCCTTTTCCTAACAGCAGCTGACCCCCTCAAAGTCCTGGAAACCTTGCTTCCAAAATTCCTTGGAGACTTACGCCATCTCTGACCCCCTCTCAACATGATTAAGTCACTTGTCACAACCCTAGCACAGCTCTTTCTGCCCACAGGTCCTGTCCCTCTGCTTTAATAAAATCACCTTTTTTTTTTTTTTTTGCACCAAAGACATCTCAAGAATACTTTGTGGTGGTCACCTCTAGACACCCACCCCTACCATTCCAAAACTGCATCAATAGGACTTACAGCCTTTTCCCCTAAGTTCAAATGAAACTATGTACCCAGTTTATCTTTTAATAACACTAAGCTTCCTTCCTTAAATTCTTCAACTTTCTTAACATTTTAAAGTTGGGGATGTTACTACAGCAATGTTTTCTAAAAATGAGAGCTAAATAAAACCACTTGGTTCATATTTAATGCTCACTTTTTTAGGCATATAAGAAAGTGCATTTAATTTACAATTTCATAAAACTAGTATTACTCATTGTAATTACTATAGTTACATTAGTAATATTCTAATGAATTTTTTAGTGACTACAAATATCCTTTCTTTCGAAAAAGATATTATTTAATGAAGAGAACATCATATATAATAGTAGTATCTTTCTCCATCCCCCTAATTCCTCCAAAACACCCTAATAAGCAGAAGTGAGTTCAGGTAAAGGCAACCCTTATTTTCTGTGTTGGTGTTCAGTGGTGGAGAAAATAACAACCTAACAGAAGAAAAAATTTGAAGTACTTTTCAGTTTGCAATTGTTTTTAAAATTATGATCAAATATTTTGTAATTAATGATCTACTAATTACAAAAAAAATTCAGTCAAAATCATAGGTTAATAGGATTACAACCCACCTGATAAGGATCAGGCCAGTTTCAAACCTGCTTAACTCCCTTACTTCCCAGTCCATGCTGAGAACTAGCAGCTTGCTCTCTAGTGCTTTTCACACTCTATAATAGACCAGCTCCTTTCTTTCTGAATTTGCTTTTTGCAGACCACAAAACTTCTTTATGGTAAAGAAATCATTACATGTATTTACTGTGAGGAAATTTCCTCTAATTAAATTCTTCTTTTTTTCTGGTTTTTTTTTTTTTTTTTTTTTTTTTTTTTTTTACCCTTTTGGAGGCTAAGAATAAACAGTACTAATGGGAACAGACTTAGGCAGATTAATTGATAAAAAAAATAATCTGTGGTGCTAATTGCTCTGCTTCTCTGAAAAGTCTTGGGATTGTCAAAAGCAGGGTATATTCATAGGAATATGTTGGGCATGTGAATATCATCCATTGTTCATGTTACATCAAGTAAAAGACTAAGAACCTCTTTTGACAGAGACCATTAAGCTTTCTTCCATCTCCTGTCATTCTGTGATCCAGAATGCTTCAAGAGCATTCTGAGTAATTGGCAGATTCTTGACTTTTATCAAACCTGCCACTTACTATATGAAGATTAAACAAGATACAATACATTGTAAAGACAAAAATATATGTCTTAAATAAAATATGATTGCTTTCCATGTAGAGGTTTTTAATGGCTACATATTAGTACACTGTTTTATTATGGGCCAAGTTAAGGAGTATTTACCCCTTGATACTGTGCATATTAAAAAAATGTTTAAAGGCACCAGTAACAAGACTTTCACCTGATATTAGGTATTGCCAAGCATAACTACCATGAAGAAAGAGAGAGGTTCATTTTACCTTCACGGTTTCCAAAAAAAAAAAAAAAAAATTCATTTAAATCTGCCAACAGGGGCTCCTGGCTGGCTCAGTTGGTTAAGTGTGTGACTTTGGCTCAGGTCATGATCTCATGACTTACGAGTTCAAGCCCTGCGTTGGGCTCTGTGCTAACAACTCAGAACCTGGAGCCTGCTTCAGATTCTGTGTCTCCCTCTCTCTCTGACCCTCCCCCACCAAGGCTTTGTCTCTCTCTCTCTCCTTCAAAACTAAATAAACATTAAAATTTTTTAATAAATAAATAAATCTGCCAACAGATATTATGAGGTTTTTGAAATCAGTAACATTGAATGTAAGGAGAAGTGGACAGCCTTTCACTGTTAAGTGTGAGAAGTGTTAACATTTACAGTTTGCATGAAAGTTGTCTTTAGTATTTTTAAACTTTTCCTCTTTAGGTTCACAATAGTTTTAGGAATCTACCTGCTGTGCTTGTTTTTAGTGATTACATAGAACAAGCAAAACAACTGTTTTATATTGAGCCTTCCCTACTTCACTGAAGCACTGCAATTGCCACTGATTAAATTATGCAGAGGACATGGAGTATCACTAGATTCAGTCTTAATGTATATTTCCCCTTTAAATTATGCATCTTAATAGCTCTTCTTTTTAGAAAAAAAAAACACTGTGGTCTGTAGTAGGTATTTCTAAGTATTTTTTCAATTTAGCTCTTGAATGCAAAATTTAATAATTACATATAAATTGGTTCTTCCCCCTCCACTCCTCCCCACCCCCACCCCCTCTGGCCACAGCATTGACACTCAAATTATAGTTTGCATATGGGCAATGTTAAAATGCAGATTCCTTAACCCCACTCTCCAGAGATTCTAATTCAAAAGGTCTGGAACGGTAATCTGCATTTTTACCAAACTCCTAAACTCTAGGTAGTCTGGTGTATATTTGACAAAATGTCATTCTAGCAAATTGAAGCAATAATCTGAACATTCAAATTTACATATTCATTCCTGCTAATTTCCCAACCAAAAGGCATTTTCTTTTCAGAGATTTTTCTCTTAAAGGAAAATGAACTTCCCTGCCCAGCCCTCTATTCCCTGGGCATAATAGAGAAAACAGAAAGAGCCAATTTATTAAAAAACAGTAGCATGATCAGTTTTAATAGATTAGTAATCCTATGTCTCTGTTTCATGCCTTGACCACTGCAGTGATTTTTTTTACATAAAACGAATGACCACCACCCTCCAAATCACAAAATTAAACAAAATATAAAAAGCAAAACTCACCAAATACTCTACAAAGCCAATGGTTATTACTGTGTCATATAATGCGCAGCTCTTAGAATAACAAAATTTTAAATATTTAAGACTTATTTCTAGTACTAGCAAAATCAGTGGCAAAACTAATATGGTAGTATCTATCAAAGCTAAATTCATCATAATCTTTTATCCAGCAACCTTACTTTTAATAATTTTCCTAGAAAAAAATAATAATATTTTTCCTAGAAAAATAAAACACATTTATTAAAAGTGTATCAAGAAAAAATTAAAACAAACTATTCAGTATTAAGACAATGCTTAAGAAGCATATGGTTCAATGCCCCACTATCCCATAATTCTTAGTAAAATTTCCAAAGTTACATTGTAATGTAATTAAGTTCCTAGCGAAAGCTATAGAGTTTTGCAGAAGGCTTATTTTAAACAATTGAGAGATGTTCCTTTGAGCAAAGTAGTAGTCACTGCTGACTTCATGATGTCAATCCCATATTGTTGACAGTAGAGGCTGGGGTTCTGCATGCTAGAACCCAAGGGGCAGGAAGGGAATTTCTTACATTGTATACTTCCAAAAAATAGTTGTGGTGTTATGTAAATATTCCAAAATTTCTAAAAAGAAGTATGGGTTCTGCTTTGTAATAGTAAATAATAGAAAAATCTATCTATCTATTAGCTAACTAGCTATCTCCCTATAATAGTGAATATTATGGAGTAAAATTCAATATAAGAGAGTTATAGCTTGAAAATCATCCAAGAGGATATTTATATCCTGAAACACCTACAGGTAGTTTCATTTATAAGGTTATCCAGGGGAAGAAAACTCTTGACAAGTACTATAAAATTGTTCTACTCAACTGTAAAAAATATAAAAGTCAAGCAAAATTGAGAAAAACTTTGAAGGATGTATTGCAGCCTATTGTGTCTTAAATATGTGATTTATAAATCTCTGAATAAAAAGGAATTAAGAGTATAAAATTTTAGTATTAATAAGTAAAAGATTATTTTGAACTCAAAAAAAAAAGAAAATGCTTTCATGGGAACTATGATTCTCAATATATATTAGTTTATTCTAACACATGAGAACAGGAGAATACCCTAGAACCAGATCAGACATTGTGTAAACCTGAGCTTTAGCCAGAATTTGCTTGTCCTAAGTGTAGACATTTTTTTGGTGCCTTGCATTGTTCCAATGGGGAATGGATCAGTGGTCATGCATACTTCTATTTGCAATCCCTTAGTGTATTAGTGTGATAGACAAGAAAAAAACAATGCAACTTTTTGTTTAAAATTAAGTGCTCAGAAGCAGATAGCCAAATGACAATATGGAGTATAGTCCACCTACGTGTATCATTTTCAGTTTTTAGTTCTTTCTTTTTGAAGTAGTTTGTATTGCTCAAAACTTCTTAATTTAGTACATTTGTTACTGTTGAGGGTACAAGGTTATTGTTCTTGTGGGTGCACAAAGAGGAAGGCTATTGAATTCAGTTATGAATGAAAGAAGAGGAAAGGAACTGGGAATGTTTTGATTTTCCATAAACATAAAGTGGAAAAAATAAACCTGACAGATGTAGCTTTTATTAATGTTGACTGGATAAGTTACAAGAGGATTCTAGGGCCTTCCCTTCTATACTCTTTACCTTTTCTTCATTTATTTATTTTTATTTTTTAGAAGTAATTCTTTTTTTTTTATTTTAGAGAGAAAAAGAGAGAGAGAAAGAGAGCGAGCATGCTGCAAGAGGGGGAAAGGGGCAGAGAGAGAGAAAGAGAAAGAGAGAATCCTAAGCAGTCTCCATGCTCACTGTGTAGCCTGACATGGGGCTTGATCCCACAACCCTGGGATCATGACCCAAGCCAAAATGAAGAGTCAGACGCTCAACCAATTGAGCCACACAGGTTCCCCTCATTTCCTTTTAAATCCCTACTTTCTTATGTAGTATAACATTTGAGTTAATTAATTGTTTGAAGGAAAATGTGATTTTTAAAATCTGGTTCTCCTAAGGAAGGGGAGTAGAGAACCTAGGAAGCCTTTTCAACGTTGCTCTTTCATCTCCAGCTTTAGCTTCTCTGTTGTAACAATCCATTCTTCCTGGAGGGACTGAGAAAACATTAATGTTTTCTTTTGTAATTACAATAAACACATTTCAGAAAGTTTTTTAAAATATCTCCATCTACTTTCCCATCTAGTTAAAATTCCATCACACCTTACTGTCATTCTCCGATCACCCCGAGAGCCACCAAGCTCAGTAGGGATGAAGATTATTGAAGGCTTTGCTCCCAAACTCAGTGCCTTTCCTTGGTGTTGTAAGGCTAATGCCAAGGAGAAAGGGAGAGTCCAAGGCTGCTTTCAGGGGTCCCTGGCACACACCTTTCTGAAACTTTTCTCCAGCCAGCTTTCTGCACACAGAAAGACCATAACTCATCATGTCTATATATTTATTTCTGTGCTTTCCTCCATATTTTCACACACAACCTATTGCACTCTCTGATTTAGATTTTAAAATCTTCTCAACAATGTCCATTGTTTTACTTAACAGCAAATAAAACACTCCATCTGAATATTTTAGAATTTTTCAAAATTTTTTATTAAGAAAATAATGATAAGTGAGTGATGATACTGTGACCATGACTACTAATAAATAAAAATACCAATACATCATGATATGTCAAAACTGTAAGAAAATCCTACTCTACTGGGTCGAATACTGTCCAACCCCATTATACAATTCTATAAATTTAGAGTTTGGAGAAATTTAGAAAGAACTAACAAAAAATATTGGCAAAATAGTGATAGGAATGTAATATTAATATAATTTTCACAAACAAAAAGCTTTAACTTAAATTAAAAGTTTAAAGAAAAAAGAATAGTTAAAATATGCAAATATGTTGATTGTCCAAAGGATTCCACTTATAACATCTATTCTACCAACCATGTCAAAAAGGAAATGATGAGTATAGTCTTTATAATGAGGGAAGAAAAACATGCTGAGCACATTCTATGTGCCAAATACTGCTCTAAGTACTTTACCTGTATTATTTTAGCTATAGATCTCTTATAGACAAGAGTAAAAGCAAAACTCTTACTTGAGAGAGGGTTCATAGATGGAGATTTAGCACAGTAGGGCATTTGCTTTGTAGAAACAGATAGTGTTCCATACACTTGTGAGAAGCTATGTCTTTTTCATATGTGAATAACTGGAAACACTCATCATTCTTTGGTAAATCAAATAGCTGTGTAATGAGGTAGTAGAAGAAATTTCATTCAACGGAAGGACTAGTCAGCTAAGGGGAAGACAGAAGTTTAAGTCAGCAAGCACTACAAAGCATAGGCACCATTATTAGGCAAACCAGGGAGGCTGTGGGAGCACAGAGTGGTGACACAGGAACCAGTGGTGTGGGCTTTCAGTCAGGAAGGATTTCTCAGCTGAAGTGCATTTTAAACCAAGAGCAAAACTATGAGGGAGGGAAATAGTGTTTATGACAAATGAATCCATATCTACAAAGTCTTCTTTCGTTTCTGTGAAAACTATTAATAGAACCTATTGTAAAAATTCAAGAAACAAAGCTGCTATTCCAAAGACTACAGGAAGAGAAATGATACTATATCTTATTCAAGACTGATCACCAGCTACACTCAATGTATGTACATTACAGAGTTTAATTTTCCTATTCGAAGTAACATAAGATATGTTTATTACCATTCCTTCAACCTCTGAGAAGTAAATGTGCATAAAAATGACACGGTAGCAGTGTTTAATGTCTGATAATGTCTGATTAATATATCCAGAATCTGAATTCTTCCCACCACCTTCATTGCTAAACATCTCTTGCCTGGTAATAGAAGAGGCTTCAATGAGGTTGTCCTATTCCTGAAATTACTCTCCTACTGTCTGTTCTCAAAAGAATAGTAGTTATTCAAAAATAACAACAACCTTTAATTTTATGTCATGCCCTAAAAGATACCTGCTCCCACCCGATAATCATCATCACTCATCAGTCTCTGCTATTATTTCCCACTACGATATGTCAGTCTCTTTTCTCCAATCTTTCTGGCTCCCTCTCTATTTATTGAAGGTGACAGAAATGCTCTTACCTCAAGGCCTTTGCTCTTATTACTTTTCTTCTCTCCCTCCCTTTGCCTCAAATACCCGTTTGCCTGCATCCTCAGCTATTTCTGTGTTTGTTTTTCAACTGTTGTTTTAATGAAGTGTCCCTGATCACTATTATTAAAGAACAACTAATCTCCTGACCTCTCTGGTACTTCTTATTCTTTGGCACTCTCTGCCTGATTTTTCTCCTAGCACTTATCACCACTTGATAAAAATCTTACTTTTATTTTCAGTCCCATCCCAAACAGATGTAAACTCCATTTGCCAGGTCTCTGGTGTCTATTACAGTATTTGGCACATAGTAGATGCTCAGTAAATATTTTTGAATGAGTAAATGGATGACACCGACATTCTTTGAGAGATTTAGATTTAAATTCAGAATCACTTCTCTTCCCTCCTGTTCTTTAATCTTACTCGTTATCTCTCCCTAAGTCTTTAATTCTTTTGTCAACATGTTTCCCTGATACTGCATTTCACTCATTCCTTTTTTTTTTTTTAATTTTTTAGTGTTTATTTATTTTTGAGAGAGAGAGAGACAGACACAGAGTGTGAGCAAGGGAGGGACAGAGAGAGGGAGACACAGAATTTGAAGCAGACTCCAGGCTCTGGGCTGTCAGCACAGAGCCTTACATGGGGCTCGAGCCCACAAACCACGAGATCATGACCTGAGCCAAAGACGGACACAACCAACTGAGCCACCCAGGCTCCCCATAACTTTTAATATTAATATTTAGGGCATCATTTTTTTCAGTGGAATTAGTATAATATATACTGAGTGTGTCTGTGCAGTCCACCTGCCCCCTTTTAAAAATGTACTACAGGGGTACCTGAGTGGCTCGGTCTGTTAAGCAACTGACTTTGGCTCAGGTCATGATCTCATGGTTTATGGGTTCAAGCCCTGCATTGGGCTCTGTGCTGACAGCTCAGAGCCTGAAGCCTGCTTCGGATTCTGTGTTTCTCTCTCTTTCTGTACCTCCCCCACTCATGCTCTGTTTCTCTCTGTCTCAATAATAAATAAACATAAAATTTTTTTTAAAAAATGTATACATATATATTAATTTAGATATAGTTCCAAATGATTATTCTTTCTAAATGATAGTTCTGTGGAAATGTCTAAAACTTTTCACTGTCTTTCCATTAGATTAAATACATATTCCAAACCATGACATTTGAGGCCCCTAATGATGTAGCTCCTTACCTGTGTATATCTCTATGTTCCTGCTAACAAAACTACTTGGCTTTCCTCCAGATGGCTGTGTTATCAATAGACATCAGCAACTAAATCTCCTTCAGACTTTTACAGGAGCCACAGTTGGGCATAACCTTTAGCGGCTACCCATTGACACTGAAGCCATGGTTCCTTGGCTGCTTCCTACCAAAGGCTAACAGTGGCAGAGGGACTAGCGCCAGTGCCTAGGCTCCCAGCTGCCCCATCAGCCTGGCCAAGTTCTTCTCAGACCTGCAATGAGTTCTGAGTCTCTCCTACCAAGTCCTCCCTTACCTACCTCACCTTTCATGGATTTCAGAACCTGAATTGGTCTCTAGGTTCTGTCTTCTCCAGCCCCCTCCTCTTTAGCCTTCAATAAATATCTTATTGATCTTTTCTGTTCCTGTTGCCTGTTTCTTTTGGAAAATTAGAACGTTGGTTCACTAATCATCAAAAATGAGAATGGTTTTCATCCAGTCTTTGCTCTTCCTACAATGCCTTCCTTCTCTTTCTAGTGGTCTAAATCTTGTCCATAAGATGGTAAATTCAAGGGCTATAACTGTGCCTCATATATGCCACCCCCCTCTGTGATCTTTCCAATTGTGAACTTTTATAAAAAATCTTTTATTAAAGCTTTTCCTGTACAATATCTCATCCTCCCATTGGATTTCAAGCCTCTTGATGACAGGAACCATGTCTTATTTATTGTCATATAATGTAAACACAGCACCTTGGAAGTTCTAGAAATTCAGTATGTATTTGATGAATTAGATTGCTGAAGTTTCTTTATTAGAAGAGAGTGAGGCTAGTATATCAAAATAAAGTACTATTTATGATCTAGAGCCCCTCTTCACATTTACATCTAAATCTTTCATAACATTCCAATAAATCAGAAAGCAATTCTCTATTACAGTTCTGCAGCGGCCAATCTGGATCTGGTCCACAAATAAGAAACTAAGAAAATATCACTTTACAATAGTGGACAAAGTCCAAGGCTCATGAGTAGTTAACAAAGTCTACATGTAAGTAGTATAATTACCATCTCCTAAAATATGTTAGATAAACATTAAGGATCAGCATAAGGGGAACTGAATTTATCATGTAGGAAAGAAAAGGCATATTAAAAAATTATAATACTAAAAAAAGAATAATATTCAGAAATCGAATCCTATTTATCACTTAAATTATGATGAAATGTATGAAACATAAAATAATTTCTAAATGTGTTATCTTAAATGGGAAAAGAAACACTAATCGTTAAAAAAATTACACTAATTTAAAATATGATTTTATCATTCCTAAATCATTGTCAAAGCCCTCAAAATTTTAACCAAGTACCCAATAAACTGTAAAAAATAGTTTATTCCTATTCATATATTTCACATAGACTTCAGAACACCAACTTTGGGATTTTAGTGGAAAGTGCATTAAAAAACTATTTGAAATCAAAACTTTCAAAATCAGAATTCTAATGGGCATATGGCTACATTAGCAACTTTTTTTTGCCCAGTAGTCAATGTTTAAAGGTACCTCTTTATGCACAACTCTGGCCATTTATTAAACTGTATTTCTATGAAGTGTTAGTTTTCAGTCTAATGCTATTGTCATGTGACCGTGGCCACTTTCTGCATTAAGGAGAATTAGCAAATCAAAATCAATAAAACAGTTCAAGATTTCAGAAGGAATTCAAAAATAAAAGCATATTATTAATATTACGCAAACTGCTTTGAAATCAACTGGCCAATGTTCACAGCCTACTTGGCTATACTCAGTGCTGAGTGGATAACAGAAGTTTCCACAAAAGCATAATCTGTGAATTAAAGTCCATCTGTGGAGAATATGTATTTATATTAGGTATGATACATGTATCACTACATAATAAACAGATGAAATTATTTGTGATCTTGTTATAAAATCTAATGCATTAAATTTCATTAGTTGGCAAAAAGTACAGTAACTTTTTGATTAGGAAACCATTAAAACATTGTCAGTCAATCTAACTTAATGTGAGATGTTCTTACATTAAGGTAGTAGTGATGGTAGAAGAAATCTCTGATTTACTTTTGGAAAAAAAAAATACCCATGCCTAATTGTCCTACAGTTTAAACGTTGTTCAGTTTATTATGTTGGGAATAGCAACACTGACTAAAAGATACAAAATGACAAGGATACAGAACATCAGTAATTCAAGAATGAATCATGTGTAATAAACGGTTATTTGTGGTGATAATACTTTAAGCAGTGTGATGATTTTTGTTTGTATTGTTTTGTTGTGCATTTAAGCAAGTACCATCTGTGGTTAATGACAGTCTCATAGAACAGGATGTTGTTTTATATGATTAATTTTGGGGTATGTTGAAACTCTACAAATGTAATCTGTATTCATTTCCCTGCACTGCAAATCTTCTGTTCTTAAAATGGTAAAACCCTGTCCTACCTTTAGGATTAAATTTATTATTAATACTTGAAATATAACATTTCTACTCTACTTAATAGTTTCCTGGAGCCTGACTGGAACTAGGAGTCCATCTATTTTACTTCATCAGATTTCTTTTAACTTTTCTTTTAATCAGTGAAACTGTTTGGCCTATAATTTAGGTCATGTACACTCACAAATTTTGCTTAATTTTGCTTAACATTCCTCTGAGTTGTGGCCTAATTTTTAAATAAAAACTTCAACCATCATTTCATCTTTTAGGCTCTACTATCCCTTATTCTAGATTTCTAATTTTTTCTCAGGATTTGGAGAAAAATTTTCTAGTTGGAAGTCCATATTTACAAATGATACTTTTTCATTCCCATATCTGTGTTACTTCTTCAAAAAAATCACAACTATATGTTCTCAGAGCTATGCCCATTTACAAATTCCTAAATACACACACCAAATAATTTTACAGTGCTATGTTTAATTAAAATTTACCAGCAAACTTCTGAAACCCTATCTTTTCAGACATTGATTTTACTTGTTCTTTCATTAAGTGAAAACTCAAGTCTGAGAAAGTACCACAGGGGCGCCTGGGTGGCTCAGTCAGTTGAGTGTCCGGCTTCGGCTCAGGTCATGATCTCACGGTTTGTGGGTTCCAGCCCCGTGTCGGGCTCTATGCTGACAGCTAGCTCAGAGCCTGGAGCCTGCTTCGGATTCTGTGTCTCCCTCTCTCTCTGACCCTCCCCTGCTTGCCCTGTCTCTCTCTGTTTCTCAAAAATAAATAAAAAACATTAAAAAAAATTTTTTTTAAATACTACAATATCTCTGGAGCTTTCCAATGTACTAAGTAATTATTCACATTAGATTATGAAGTTAAAATAAAATTAATAACAATGATCTTGAATCCTGGTTAACCAGGAGAAAGGTTTTCTTTTTTTAGCTGGATAAGATTAAAGGTAATAACTGTATAAAAAGTACCGCTAATCTCTATGAATTGAAAATATATTCTGCATCTCATTCAACAGAATATACAGATTAATAATTTATGCTTTATTAATATGCATTTATTACCTCTGTTGAATTCCATTTTATAAAGTTTTGCATAATTAATGTGGTATTTTAATCATGTTACAATAACAAAAGTCAGTCTGGAAACATAACTGGGTTAGGCACATTTAGTGATGTCTAGTGGGAAGCATTCTTATATCAGCCTTAAATAACTAATTAGAGAGAGCAACAAAAAATGTGTCACTAGCATTATTAAGAAAAGAGAGTCTATATATTAATTTAAAATATCAACCTACAACTGGGAAAAGGAAATTATGACTGTTTAAAATAATGTTTATACAGAGAATTACAGGAAAATAATCAGTGGCTTTTCATTATTAAGTATCCTTATGAGACATCATGAGCCCAGTATGTTTTTTTTTTTTTTTTGTCTTTTTAAGTCAAGAGTGTTGTTCATCTAGTAATAAGAAAAAAATTGACAAGGAAGTGGTCAGCAGAAAACTGAGCACAAACGTCTCCTTAAGTGAACATGTCAGAGTATACATTATATTAGTACAAGACACTCTGAGCATTGGATCCATGCAACACCAAAAAGGGCTCTTTTGAAACCTGCCCTTATGAGATTCCAAATATAAATGTGACATAACTCAATTTATTACCATGTCTTGGGGATACTCATTTTGAAATAAGTTGACAATTTAGTTTAAAAGGAAATTTTAGTCTGTTTTAATTTCCTAGCCCATCCAAATTTCATCTAAATGTAGGACCTGTATTTAAAAGTTCATGCCCCATTAGTTTCTGGTAGATGTTGTCATTTAATCTTATAATTGGGAGTATATTTACTTATTGGAAGTTATAAGTTTTATTAACACACACCCTCACTGTGGGAGGTGGTCAAAATTATAAAATTTTACTCTCTGTGTTTTCCTTTCAGAGGAAAAAACCATTGTATGAATGAAGACTTACACCAACAACTTAAAATGGCTTCCTGATGGAAATATTCCCAGTATAAAAAAAATCAAGGTAGTGTTCTATAAATATTGCCCTGGAGAATCCTAAGGAGGTTTCTATTCTCTACAAGGGGCAATACTGTATGTCCTTAAAGAAAGATTATCAACAACAACAATAAAAATAATGAAAGAAAGAAAAGAAACAATAAAGACACAATATACACATACAGTGTGCTGGCAATTTTCAAATATATGTAGAATATTGCTGTGTGAACTGTAAAGTAAGGGAAGAGTTAAAAATGAATTAAGTTTGCTCTCTAATAATCATCATTGACAAACAAGCTTTGGAGACTTAAAGTTTGTCAATATTCATTTCACACCAACAAGGTTATAAAGTGCTTATTCTATTAGGAGGTACCCATGATCTAAAGATAAATATTTCTCAAATAGGGAGAGACAAAATATTGAAGGTGCTTATTTGAAAAAAATACTTTGAGATTTAATTCTTAATATATTCTATTTCTCTGGCTAATAAGCAATGTTCCAATAAATGGTTTCACCTCTTGAGTGAATGAGCTTGTAGAAAGAAAGGAACTGCCAAATGCAAATGACCAGTTGGGGTAGACAGATCTCCTGATAGAAATTAGTATTTCTTGTTAGCCTAGTTAATAAGAATGAATGCCACAGAACCTCATCACTTATACAGATCCTTTGTTAAAGACACATTTCACAATCTGTAATGTGAAAAACAAAACAAAACAAAACCCTCTTTGACCTCAAAAGACCCCACTAGCCAATCCTGTGAGACCAAGCTAGATATAATCTATAGTTCTCTTTCTCTTTCGTTTTCTTTTCTTTCCTTCTTTCTTTTATTTTCTTTTTTCTTTCTTTCTTTCTTTCTATTTTAGAGAGAGAGAGAGAGAGAGAGAGAGAGAATCTTAAGCAGGCTCCACAGTCAGCATGGAACTGGATATGAGGCTCAATCCCAAGCCCCAAGCCAAAATCAAGAGTCGGGTGCTTGGAGCACCTTGGTGGCTCAGTAGGATAAGTGTCAGACTCTTGGTTTCAACTCAGGTCAGGATCTCACATTTCATGGTTTTGAGCCCCACATTGGGATCTTTGCTGACAGCATGGAGCCTCCTTGGGATTCTCTCTCTACCTCTCTCTCTCTCTGCCCCTCCCCCACTTGCATGCAGATGCAGTCTCTCTCTCTTTCAAAATAAATTTTATAAACTTAAAAAAGTTTTAAGGAGTGCTTGGGTGGCTCAGTTGGTTAAGCATCCAACTCTTGGTTTCGGCTCAGGTCATGATCTACGGTTTGATGAGTTTGAGCCCCATATCAGGTTCTGTGCTGGCGATGCAGAACCTGCTTGGGCTTCTCTCTCTCTCTCTTTCTCTCTGCCCCTCCCCTGCTCACATTGTCCCTGTCTCTCTCAAAATATAAATAAATAAACTTTAAAAAAGTTTTTAAAAAAAGAATCAGACGTTCAAACATAATTATAAAGATGATTAGATTTCTTTCTAATCATCTTTATAATTATGGGAAATATTAACACTCTAATTAGACATTCTATATAGGCATTACTATGGGTGAAAAACTATACAGCCTTTTTGGATTGTTCAGTGTTTTTATTTTTGATAAAGAACTAAAATAATTTATTCTTTAGTTATAAAACATCTTAAATCATGCAACTGATTAACAAATTATCTATACAGGCAGGCTCATTTACATATCTCCTATATGTATGAATTTTATTTACCTTGATTTAAATAACACCAGTCTCCCCCACAGTGGCTGATACACAGTTTGTAAAGTTACACAGTACAAACTTTGCTGCGAGCTGTTCAGTCCACAGATCACTATGTATTTATCAGTGACCAACGTTGGCACTTCTTTCAAAATGCACAGACAGCAAAGCATTTAGTTCTATTGCCTTCTGTCTCCCAGTGATAAACTCATGTGACATTTTACAGAAATGGGTGACTGAAAGAAGCCATTGGCCAACCAAAGTGAAAATGCAGGAAAGAAACAAAAAGTGATAATATCACAAGTAAAATTTGGATAGAATATAAATGAGTTATAGAAGAAATAACTGAGTGTAGGAATGTTGATCCTGGTACTGTTCATGAGACTCCAAACCTACAGCTAGAGGAACTTAGTGAAGGCAAAATTATTGATGTAAATGAGCAAAGAGGCTGTGATAGAAAAGATGACGATGTCCCAGAAGAAATGACCCTGCAAAATAATGGAACGCTCAGAGACTATTCAAAACATTGAAACTGCAAAGGATAAAATGTTGCTAGCTGATCCAAACTTAGAAAGGAATATGACATTTCACCAAGATGTAGACAAGATGTTTTTTCTATACTCTAAGTTATATGATGAGATGAAAAAGGCAAGCACTTTATTTAAATTACTCTTGATAAGGTTTTTTTTGGCAAAAAAAATAAAACACTTTAATCCTCAATGTTTCTGAGGTTTTAAATTATAGTGTATTAAATAAATATTGGTTTTACTATGTGTTCACTTCTCTATACCTTTATAGCCATTAGGAAGAGACTTTTCAAATTAGGAAGAGACTTTTCAATGTTTGGGGAAAACAAGCGACAGAACAGTTGTATTTTTTCCATCAATTATTAAGATCTCTTTGCACAGCTTCAGCTAGCAGTCATTTTTAAGGTCCTTCCCTAGTGAGTACCACCAGGACTGCCTGTATTTCAAAGAAGGGGCTTTACTAGTCCCTATGCTAAAACCCTCCACTAGGATTCTTTGTTGGAGGCCTTAAAAAAGTATTTGATATGCTCCACAAGAGCAAAGATTAAAGGATATAGGACTAAATCTTCTTAGTACCAATTTTACAAATATGTGGAAAACCCCTTTTATTCTAATCTACAGAGAGAAAGGTTTATACTTTCTAATCTTCCTTAAGAAATAAATTTTAATATAGTAAGTAATTCAACCATTACTAAAATATAAATGGTAAATGCAAGTTTTGGTGTTAAAAATGTTTCCAGGGCTCATCTCAGTCTCCATGAACTGCAGCATGCTGCGGAACTGTAACACATTCTCCCTCCAAGCTTTGTTCTTCTCAACTGGCAAACATCAGCTGTCCAGGCTCCGTCCTCCTGTTACACACACTTTACTTATACAACACAAGCCAAAGCAGTTTTTCTTCTGATGTCTTCTGGATCATCATAAGCATCATAGACATTTTCATCAATGATGCCAAGAGAACTGGGAATATGTTAGTTTACTTTTGCTTCCTCTGTTGCTTAGTTGGCTGCTTCTGCAGCCACAGAACAAAAAAGAGGATCATGCATGAAATACAGCTATTATTTATGAAAGAATGGCTGGTTTTAAAACAAGATAGATGGTTAGTATTCCGTGGATATTCCCCCACCAGATTGTAACAGTTGTGAATGAGGTTAAATTGCGAGCCAAGACTGTCAAAATTTTCTCTTGATATAGCACCAAAATAGCCTGATCAGCCCAAAAGCTGCTGAGCCTCACTATTAGGAATTGCAGTTACTCTGCAACGTGAAAGATAGGGGATTTGGTCTATTTCATCATTTGGGTTTCCGCCCCCCCACCCCAGAGTTACTGCCTAAAAGAACAAGAATTTCTTCTTGAATGGCTTGATGTGACATTTATCTCTAGTAATGTGGATGAGGTCATAGTGTTGTTTAATGTCCTATATTAGCCCATGTCTCTTGAATCTCAAATCATTTTAGACGTGGGTATACAAACAAATTCAGATGATATCCTATACCAAGATTAGTCTGCAGGCCATCCATTCATTCACCAAATTTTATCAAGCATCTACTATGTGCCAATGATTCAACTTGCATAGACAATTTAGCAGTGACAAAACAGGCTTTTTTTTTTCTTTTATATCTTCTTCCTGATTTTTCCTTATAAGGCTGATATAAAATAACTTACCATTTTGGCAAAAGTCATAAGGAAACCCTAATGATCAGCTGACTATCTCAACTAATAATTTTTATGAATGTATTGATTTTCCACTAATAATGTTTAAACTCTTGATAGACTGGGCCACTTGTTCTCCTCTAAAGAGGGACAGTTATCACTATGTCCTAGGAGGTATTAAGACTCAGGCAGAATTTGCAACTAGTGGATGGAACTAGAAGGTATTGTGCTAAGCGAAATAAATCAGTCAGAGAAAGATAGATATCACATGATTTCATTCATATGTGGAATTTGAGAAACTCAACAGATGAACATAGGGGATGGAAAGGAAAAATAAGATAAAAACAGACAGGGAGGCAAACCATAGGAGACTCTTAAGTACAGAGAACAAACTGAGGATTGCTGGATGTGGGTGGGTGAGGGGATGGGCTAAGTGGGTGATGGAGATTAAGGAGGGCACTTGTTGGGATGAGCACTGGGTGTCATATGTAAGAAATGAATCACTGTGTTCTATTCCTGAAGCCAAGACTACACTGCATGTTAACTAATTCGAACTTAAATTTAAAAAAAAAGAGTTCAGAAAACAAAGTGTTTAATAATTTGAAGTATATACAATATTAGGTTTCAGAGTGCTTCATTTGAGAACGAGGCATTCTGAACTCTGTGAAAATGGTTGTATTCTCAAACAGATGTTTAACAAATATTACAAAACAGCTTAAAAATACAATTCTAGCTGTATTTCAATGAAAAGAACACTGCAAGAAAGTCCATGATTGTCATGTAAGACTCTTACACTTGAATTAATATTTCAAGTCTTTCTAATCTTAACAATAGAATCATATTTAAATTCTTTAAAGATTTTAATTTTAAGTAATTTTTACATAACCCAACATGGAGCTTGAACTTAAACCCCAAGATCAAGAGTAATGCTCCACTGACTGAGTCAGATAGGCACCTCAGAATCATATTTAATTTGTGGCATGGAAGAACAGAAGCTATAAAACTAGACAATATAAGTAGAAAGGTGATAGAATTTACTCTATATAAAAGCATATACATAGACACCCTCTGTCTTCTTTTATGTTTTTGTGTATTCATTACCTTCATTCAAAAATTTTTTTACCTTTTTTTTTACATAGAAAAGTTTTAAGATTGTTTTAGACTACATATGCCAAAAGAAGGAAGAGTAGGAATCATTAATACTGTGTGCTTTATTTTCTAATATCCAATTCTACACTCAGAGGCAGAATGTTATAACAAGAAGGAACAGTGTGCATAGAGGATGTATAATTAGAGATTCAAATATCACTTGTTTTCTTTTTCACTTTAATTATATACAAGTACAGAAATATAATTGCTTATCTCTATAAATTGTATTTATATTTGGCTTTTTCTAAGTTTGCTATTTATTTACAAAACCCAAGATATATAATCTCAGTGGTCCTCTCCTCAATGATGAGACAGCAGTAGTTCATCTGAAGAACTTTATGTCTCGTGTGAATGAATCCAAAGGCTTCAGTCAAGTTCCATTCAATAAATTTTTATCGAAAAATGGTTTCTGAACATACACCATATCCATGTAATGAATTAGGCCATGAATATATGAAGGACAAGAAAATTTGCATTCTGTCTTTATGCAATATAGGTTTTGTGAAATTTTTATAATTTCCTTTTATAAAAAGTTATATTGTGACAAATAGCCATCTCCTGAAATAGAATTATTTAGACACATGTTATAAATAAAATTATTCTAAATACACAAGGGAGGCTATTTTTATAAAAAATCTCTTTGGTCATATAATAATCCTCTAGAATATGAATATTCTCCCCTACATTTACCTGTGTTTCAACATTACTTTTTGGTCCCTTTTCAAGTGTTCATGGAGGTCTTGGGGCAAAAAAGTACCAAGATCATATTTGGTGTCACTTCTTTACCCAATTGGTTCTTAGAGCTTTTGGTGTACCTGTAAGTACAATCAGTCACACTTGTCATGGTGCAATTTACTAGCATCCCAAATTCACAGGATTGTCCTTATTTCTCCTAATTGCTCCTGTGACCTCTCCCCTAGGGCAAGATAAGATTCTAATTAGTCTGTGGAGGTCTTAGCATGGTCATTCCAAATCAACCTTGCCCCCCTTAGCATTTAACATAACCTCAAATGATTAGAATGGAAAAGTTTCAAGAAGCCAAAATAGGCACTTACTAAGTATTTGAAAGGATGGATTAAATGATTATTCATGAAGACTACAGGTAGACGAAATGATTTCGGACCGTTCTCAAAGAAATTATCTGGGAGAACTTATGAAAATACAGATGTAATTCATTACTTCTGGGGTGGGACCTGATAGTCTGAATTTCAAACATGCTTTCAAGTAATGCTAATATTGCTGTTCTCCATCAACACTTTGAATCAGAAGAATTTGGGGTGCTACTGTAAAATATCATTATTGACTACATGTTTCTTGGCCATAAACACTTGGATTAAATGGCCATTAGAATGAAAATTTTGCATTGAACTTAAAAATAATGATGATATTTGCTTCTTATTTGGTACTTACCATGGCTTACCACATGGCAGGCATTTTATAAGTTAGGACTTTATAAATCCACTGGAGGGTGAATAAAGAATGTTATTCAACTTAAAGACAAAAAATAGTTGTAACATATTAACCATTATTAGCTATAAAAGCAAAGGTTGTGTAAAGTTACCGTGAAGTTCTGAAATGCTGAAGAAGGAAAATGAAGAAAATTGTTAAGCTTGACAAAAAAAAAGAACGTATGCTATTACATTGAGGGTGTATTACAATTACAAAAGGCTAGAATCAATCACATTTTAGATGCTCGTACTTGTTAATTCTTACGAATAACCTGAAAAACATACTACTTTGTAAATGAAAAAATGGAAATACAGGAAGGTTAAATCACTTGGTCTAGGTCACACAACTAGGAACTGGTAGAACCAGTGTTCACATAAAGTAATTCTATAATCTTCTCTGAAATTATTTTTCTTGACCATTAGAGAGACTGTAGATCTAACAGTGTGTTATCATTTTTAGAATTTGATTGTACTTTTCCTCAGTCCTTGATGTTATATGTGGCAGTGGTTATGAAATGACTCAGTTTCAACTTCTTTCTCCTTTGAATGCTTCCTAAAACATTTCACTTTGTTCCTCCTCCAATGAATTTGTAAATTCATAACATGTTTGAACTCAAGTATTAATTTAAATAAATTCTACATCCCTTTGGTGCAATGAAATTTAAAATCACATATGTTCTTTATTTAAATGACTTAAATATTATAAAAGTACATAAAACTGAAATTCAAAACAAAATCTATGTTTTATCTACACAAAAACCCTCATGAAAAATGCAAGAGATGAAGCTAATATGGTGTAGGCTCTGCAAATTTAAATCTACACTGTTAGAAATTACAAAAGCTAAAGTTTATAAAACCAACTACAAATATTATCATGTTTTGTTGAATATGAAGATTGCCATGACTTGTAGGATTTGCTGCCAACGTTGTTCCCTTACTGTTGTATACAGATTTTAGCTTACATGCTCAAGAATCTGTGATGGCAGCCAAAACCTTTGAATTTGTTCATATTCACTTTAGTTTGTCATGTTCTTAATCCTCCAACATTAATCAAATTATCAGAGACAAATGTCCTACATTTCAATCATCCTAAGAAACAATTTCATAAATAGAATGGCCATACGTTCAAGTTTAGACAGCAGGATTGGAGTGCTTTTTAAAACTGCTTGCTGGGGATGCCTGGGTGTGTTCATTCCACTAGGCGTGGACGGCAGCTGAGGTCATGATCTCATGGTTCATGGTGTGAGCCCTGTGTCGGGCTCTGAGCTGACAGCTCAGAGCCTGGAGCCTGTTTGAGATTCTGTGTCTCCCTGTCGTTCTCTGTCCCTCCCACGCTCGTGCTCTGTCTCTCTCTGTCTCTCTCTGTCTCAAAAATAAATAAACATTAAAATTTTTAAAAACAATTTAAAACTGCTTCCTGTCTTTTGCCTTGCTAAGGCATTTAATAGTAATAAAAAAAATCAACATCTGTATGTATTCTGTAATTGACAAAACACATACATCATCTTACATGACTATCGTATATCAACCAGAAGGTGATATTAATACTTCTCCTTACAGATGAGAAAACTGAGGGTCACTAGCCTAAAGGGAAATACTCTGAACTCAGGGGTTGTGAATCAAAATCCCACTGCTATTGATTACACCATGGGTATCTTTTCTACATACTAAAACTCCTACTTATATCAGATACAAACAGGCACTCAAACATCCTTTCTTTACTTTCATAACCAAAACAACTGTGACTTCAGAATCTCCTACAAAGGCAGACTATGTTGTTGCTGTGAAATCATTGCCTTTGACATCACACACAGCTGATCCTGCTCTACCCTTTACTGGTTGCCTCATTTGCATAATGAAGATATTAATACTCATATAAACATTAAATTTCCAAGACATGTGAAAATCATTAGACTGTTTAACACTCTGGCATGGTTCACATTGTGGTAGAACTTTGCCATTACTATTGTCTAAGGTACATCAGAGACATCTTATCTTTTTTTTTTCCTGATATCATTTAGAGTATCAATTACCTAGTGACTCATGAGAAATAAAAATAATCATGTGCTTTCATTCCCAGTAAAATGGATTTAAGTATTATTTATTGTTTATTGAGTTTCATGTTTTTTCAAATTGTTTTATAATTATTTTCTGAGGCATAATGTAATCCTTTAAGGGAGTATGTTTTACTTATATCTAAAATATAGAGGGGCGCCTGGGTGGTTCAGTTGGTTAATCATTTGGCTTCGGCTCAGGTCATGATCTCACGGTTCCTGAGTTCGAGCCCCGCGTCGGGCTCTGTGCTGACAGCTCAGAGCCTGAAGCCTGCTTCAGATTCTGCGTCTCCCTCTCTCTCCACCCCTCTCCCACCCACACTCTGTTTCTCTCTCTCAAAAAAAAAAAAATAATAAACATTAAACATTTTTTTAAAAATAAAACCTAGAGACAAGATTTAAAATTTTGGACATATGTCAAAAACAGTTCCAGAGCTTCTATGCCAATTTGATTTGCTTTTCTACACTGGAATTATCAGTTTTAAACAAGCTTTCTTCATTCTGATCTTACCTTTAGGTAACAGAAAGCACTTTCTCCACTTTCTTGGGTGGTTTTTATTTTATGGCATTTTAAAATTTCTTAATATTCACATCAACATATATTCTATAGATAACTTATGAAACTATACATGGAAAAAGATCCTAGTCCTTTATCACTGGAAGATTTTTATTTGAGGTATTTTGCTTTAGACTCTATGGATGAATAGGACTCAATCTGTAGCAATGTCAACACCTCAATAACTGGCTTATTATTAATTTCTTCATTAAACCTGTACTGAATTGTGAAGAAAATGACTCAGTAACAATGTACCTGGATGTATGTATAGCTATTAGAACCCAGGCAAAAACCTAAGGGATAAAAGCAAAAATCCCATATTTAAGGGCCCGTAGAGATTTGAACTACTGCCACTGCTGCCATAACTCTTTCCACATAGTTTGTTCCCCCAACTGAGGAGACCATTATAATGCCTGGTGCCTCTCCAGCCTTCCCTGATGGTCGCATACCTTGTTTGCTAAAGTTGTCATCTCAACGGCACTAAACCACATGATTTCTCCCCTATGTTATTTCATTTTATTTCCCATAAAAAGCACAATGAGAAATATCTTAGGAGCCAGAGCTTTTACTCTCCAACTGTAATGCTCAGTTTTATAACATCATTAAGTTTCTTACAGAAAAATAATAATGTGGGCAATGTGAATGACTTTCTCATGTTGGCTTCAGAATTTCTGAGGCCCAGCCAGCTATTAGATTCATTTACTGACCAGAATTCCAGCTATTTAGTGATATAGATACTAGGTAAAGGGTGGGGGGAACTATGGTAACGTCAAAATTAAGTAATCACACAATTCAGTAACACACTAATAAGATCTGAGCTAAGCAGGTTTTGACCCCCAAAAGAGAACAGTTACTTGATACCATCTGAAACCCCAAAGAAGTAGTTATTAGGAAAGTTTAGTTTATTAATAAAAAAAATAAGATGTGATTAATTTGCCTTTAAAAGACCAAAAGTGACGGGGCATCTGGGTGGCTCAGTCAGTTAACCGCCCGACTTCGGCTCAGGTCATGATCTCACCGTTCGTGAGTTCGAGCCCCACATCGGGCTCTGTGCTGACAGCTCAGAGCCTGGAGCCTGCTTCGGATTCTGTGTCTCCCTCTCTCTCTCTGCCCCTCCCTCAATCACTCTGTCTCGTTCTCTCTCTCTCTCTCTAAAATAAATAAACATTAAAAAAAATTAAACGACCAAAAGTGTCAACTATAATCTCAGGACTCTGAACCAAACAAAAATACCTCGGAATAATACTTCAGATGAAGCTATGCTAATCATTTCTCTGAAAATGGGATCTTGCTTCTTTTTCTCATTGGAGACTAATATACCTATTTAAATACAACAGATTTGTAGGGATTCCAGGCCCTGCAGTCAATACCGGCTTGTAGGATGGCTACGCAGTTACAGACACTGAGACCTTATGAATAGGGCTGTCAGCCATTCGATGACATTACTATCTAGTTCAAACAATATTTATGCAATTTATCTCAGTAAATTTGCTTTATAATTTGAGGGAATTTGGAAGATGAGGTGGCAGAAAAGATACCAGATATGGGATGTATAGATTTAGTAGGAAAGAGAAAATGGAACAAGAAATTTTACTCTTCCACTCCAAGGAGTCCTATTAACTACAACAATACATTTGTTTATATAATTGAAAACATTTATACTCCTCTTGTCTTTGGCTGTGATATTAAGTCATAGGAAATATACTCCCACAAGCAGTTAGAACTTCTGGATATTCAGGAGCACAACAGGACATTCCTAAGTAATAGCTATAGCAGTGATGGGCATGAATTCAAATCATGAACTAATGATAACTCTTGACGAAAAAGTATTTCAGTCCTTCTACTATCTTCTCATTTTTCAGTTTCCCAATCCTGTAGCTTAGTTTTACCACAAAACCTTCTTGCTGGTGTCATAATTTCCACTCCCAGCCTAATGGTCAAGGTTTAATACAAGGGGAGGAAAGACTAAAAGTGACATTTATGGAAGGCATTCAATGTGTTTTATACTATAGATATTTTGTAGTATTTAACCCTGATTCCTATTCTAAGAAACCCATGTTACTTTACTTTGTAGATGATGGAAATAAGATGATGTAAACTTGCCCAAAGTGACAAGGTAACATAAGAATACCAAGATACAAAGGCATGTCTGGCATTGCTGTGTTATCTATCAAAAAGACTCAGAGGGACGCCTGGGTGGCTGAGTCAGTTAAGCTCCTACCTCGGCTCAGGTCATGATCTCGCGGGTTTGTGGGTTCAAGCCCCGTGTCGGGCTCTGTGCTGACAGCTCAGAACCTGGAGCCTCTCTTCAGATTCTTTGTTTCCCTCTCTCTCTGACCCTCCCCTGCTCTGCTGTCTCTCTCTTTCTCTCAAAAATAAATAAAAAACATTAAAAAAAAGACTCAGAGCGGTGCCTGGGTGGCTCAGTTAGTTAAGCTTCTGACTCATGATCTCAAGGTTCCTGAGGTCAAGCCCCATGTCAAGCTCTGAGCTGTCAGCTTGGGATTCTCTCCCCTCTCCCTCTGCCCCTCCCCTTCTATCTCTCTCTCTCTTTCCCTCTCTCTCCCTTTTTCTCTCTCTCTCTCTCTCTCTCAAAATAAATAAATAAATATGAAAAGAGTATTAAAAAAAAAAAAGACCTGACATTCTTGTTTTTTTTCTGCATAAACACACTTAATAAAACAGGCATAAATTTTTCTCTCTGTTTTTTAAACAATGCCAAGCCAGTATTTTGATTCATGATTCTCTTCTATCCAATTCCCAAATCTTACAAATTTTCTGAATTTCATTCTTGGGGAAATCCAACCATTTACCATTGCTGCCTTCCAACTAAAAGTAGTTCATTCCCTTCAGGTGTCTTATTGATTTGTCTTATCAGCCCAGAATTTGGCTAAAATCTCAGACTAAAATCAGCAAATAATATTTTAAAAACCAAAAAGCAACCCTTAGTTGAAAATCAAGTTGTCTCCCTCAGCTGATGTGAAAACTGTAAACATTTGGCCCTCATTATGACATATATTTTGATTTAAAATCTTGAGAGTTTTTTTTTCAAAAGACAAATATTCTCTCAAATTGTTTTGTTCATTTTTACCACTTTCACTGAAGCATGAATAGCACAGAAGTAGGCATTAGTCTTTGGCGTGTGTGTGATTCAATCGAGTGTTACTTGCATTCCAGTTACTCAGGCAGCATGGAATATAGCTGTATCCAAGAAGTAGTTCAGAGTTCCTTTAAAAACTCTGTATACCATGGTGTAGAATTCACTTGAATTGCATGTGAACTATTACAATTTGGAGTTGGACCCAAGGTGTTTCTTGGTTATTACTTCAAAATCATGAGTTATTTAAAACTATTGCCAAATTCAGAAAAGGTTTGAAATGTGCTATTTTAAAAAGGTAATATATTTATGGGGCACCTGGGTGGCTCAGTCAGTTGGGCCGACCTCAGCTCAGGTCTTGATCTCACAGTCCATGGGTTCCAGCCCCACATCGGGCTCTGTGATGACAGCTCAAAGCCTGGAGCCTGCTTTGGATTCTGTGTCTCCCTCTTTCTCTCTGCCCCTCCCCGGCTCGCACTCTCTGTCCCTCTCTCTGTCTCTCTCTCTCTCTTAAAAATAAATAAACATTTAAAAAAATTAAAAAGGTAATATATTTAAGATCCTCAAGGTCAGTACATATGCACATGTGGGGTAAATTACACTAAAGAAAAATAGTGTCAGAAAGCACAGTTCAGGATGGCAGCCTCTCTATTAATACAGAAGAGAGGATGCATATTTGACTAGAATGAAACTTTATCAAATTAGTCATCAAGGCAATACATTATACTAAATTCTACCTTTCTTATTTCATAGTTACATGACTTCAGAAGCATTATTAGCTTTCTGCTCTTCAGTTCACTTTAATGGGCTCCTTGTTGTGAAGATTAAATAATGTATATAAAGTACCTATCATACATAGTACTTGTCACCTACTGAGTCTTTGTTCCCAAAGAAATGATTAGTTCCTTTCCCTGGCTGAATGAATCTAAAACAAGGTCTCAGACAATACCTTATGTATCATGAACTCTTGGGCTTATTATGTAACAACACCTGGTCCAAATAACTGCAGTTGGATCTTTATACTCACAAAAAAGCCACAATTAAATAGAAACTAAATACCTTTTACTAATAGGCAAATCTGATTCTCTTATACCAAAGCTGAAGCTTTTCTCAAGCCAGTAAGGAAAAGAATGCTAACTTTTGGAATTATGCACACTATCTTGGGTAAAAATAAGCAAGCACCTAATAGTCAATGTTTTCTTTTTGCTCAAATATAGTTAATATTTTACAGAGAATAAATTTTTCTTTAGAAACTGTAACAGATTTTAATCTATTTGGGGAAAACTTTTATATAACATCTACATAGGAGGACCATTAAAAAGGAGACAATGCACGATAAATTCTGTGTGTGTGTGTGTGTGTGTGTGTGTGTATGCGTGTGTGTGTGTGTTTGGGGAAATGTTTCCTATATTCTATTTTCCTTATCAGTTTATAGTATTGCCGCCACTGTTTTCACTAGATTATCATTTAACAACACAACAAAGCCATAACCCATAAAATTCAACCAAATCATTTGAAAAACATTCTATTTCCTAGACTCAGAAGAGTTTCCAAATTTTCAAAAAGTATTCATTTTATTTAAATCGTATCTCCCTAGAATATATACCAATTGCACCAATTAAGAGGTATAAAAACTGAATTTATTTTTCTGTAGATAGTTTTCTCCTAGATGGATATAGTTCTCAGCAACACCACAAGAATCCTCAGCAACTCAAGGAACAGGATCCTAATTACATTAGGTTGGCTAAAAGACCACTTTTTAGATGCTCTTCATATCTCTTTAACTGCTCTCATCAAAGGTTCTCTTTTACACCACTGGCTAGGACAACCATAGTATATAATAGAACAACCATATTTGACATGATAGTACTGTGGATTTTGTGTTGTTGCATTATTTATCCATTTCTGTTATCTCTCTCTTTTAATAGCAAATGCAAAGAGTATGGGAAACTGATGTGGGGTAGCAGTAGAGAGGCAATGCATGTGTGGAAATGGGGGTTACATGGGAACTCTACTTTCTGCTCAATTTTGCTGTGAACCTAAAAAACTGCTCTAAAAATAAAGTCTATTTTTAAAAAACTATGTAAAATTAAAACGATAATTTTCCTGTACCTTGCTTTCATTATCAAATGTGTGACTGGCACAATTTTAAAAATACCTTTAAAAGTTTTTAATTGGAGGTGCCTGGATGGCACAGTCAGTTGAGCATCTGACTCTTGATTTCAGCTCAGGTCATGATTCCAGGGCCGTGGAATCAAGCCCTGCCTCAGGCGTCACACTGACAGCATGAAGCCTGCTTCAGATTTTTTTTTTCTCTCTCTCTCTCTCACTCCCATGCCCCACTCCCTAGCTCACATTCTCTCTCTCTCTAAAATTAAAAAAAAAAGAAAATTTTAATTGAAATATTTTCAAAATATAATTACAGGTTTAACTATAAGCTATCCTATTAATTTCTCTTTTCATTTAAGAATTTTACTTCCATTACAAAATAAATAATCTATAGTCTTAGGAACCAATCAATTTGAAAATAAGTCTATCAAATATAACATGAAGTATAGCAATAGGATATATCTTTTATAAAAAATACTTTAATTGCTATGCTGTTTATTATTAGAAACAAAGGGTCTCATTTTAGCTAAAATAGTAACTGAACTTTTTAGGACAGGAGTTTTGTAAAACGTAGTTACAATCTACCATTTAGTGAACTTTCTTCTCTCATAATCATTTGGTCTATAGTTACTCTTTCCACTAAAGAAAAAAAAGTAATTTAATTTTTATTTTTATTTTAACATCCTGGAACCCTCACTAAAGCAAATTTGTGGGGTCAAAAGCATTTATATACATTCTTGATATAAAGAAAAACTACCCAACTAGAACTGATAAAAACAAGGAACACAACCAACTGAGAGCTAAACAGTTTACTGTTGTGGGGAAACATTATCAGATAAGGACTTTAGAGTACTTGTTATAAATGTGCTAAGTAGTTTTAATTAGCTACTCCAGACAACATTCTTGTGAAATTAAGTGTTATCCACTTTTATGAATAAAAACTATTTAAAAAAAACTATTGCAGAAGATAAAGTAATTCAAAACCCATTCTTGCAAATTTGGTTAAACACACACACACACACAAACACACAATCACATACACACAAAACACTCACACAACAATTTCTGATCATGAAAGATATCACTGAAAGAGTAAAACTAGTATTATTGGCAAGATTAAAAACAATGTGGAGAGTAGTAGCAACAAGAACAAGAGACACAGGAGGAACAAATAGCTTAAAGAAATAACAAATTAAATAGAGCTATAGAATAGTATGCAATACATAAATTAACTTGCAGAATGTCAAAATACTGGACCATGACATTCTGTAAGCATTCACATCTGTTAGATAATGAGACTACGTGATCTCTGAAGCATTGCCCAGCTATGTAATTCTATACATCTAGGAATAATAATATGATTTTAAAGAATGTTTAAATGCTTAGGAGAAATGCCTATTAAGTGAAATAAAAAAAAATCTAGGTATTATTGTATTAAAGGTGGGCTTTTGCAAAGTCTCCTAAATGCTGTGCCTTTTTTTCTTATATCTTCTGATTATAAACAATGCATTTTATTGTGCACAATTATTTCTAAATTCTTTATCTATATCCTGTTTCCAATTAAATTTCTTTAGATTAAATTTTCTTCAATATTTATAGTTTGCATGGCTACTTTATGCCAAAAGTACTAGGAAAAATGAATTTAAAAAGAGTAATACAAACAAAAGTGGCAATAAGAGAGAGAAAATTTGTATTCCTACAACCTGCTCTTACTTGATGAACTACATTTATTATTGTTGGGTAATAGGAAAGGATGGTTAAAATATCCATAAACCAATATATCCGTAAAACACATATGGTTTATATCCATTAAACTAATGATAAAGTTAAAATGTCAAAAATAAAATAGCAATGAGACAACAGGAGAACTGATTCCTAACCAGAAAGTGAGTGATGTTGAGTAGACTATTTGTTCTAGTTATTTCTAGAAGTGTGGTAGATACTGAATAAAGCATGAAGCATTTGTCCTAAATAAGTGTCCTGTCAGTTAATCCTTTGCATACACCAATCTGAAGTTGAGCCTCTGAATCTAGAATTTTACACTAAAATCTGTGGATTCATAAGGTCATTATTCTCTCATTCTAACCCTGAAGTCAACTAAACAGCAACAAGGTCATCAAAGTTTAGAATCAACTTACATAAACCTAGAAATGCTGTGAATACAGTAGTTGCCATTCATCAGACTTTTTAGAATTTTAGCTTGATGCTCTAGTGTCTCTTTTTTTGGTCAGAGGAAAGATTCTTGGAGAGCTCGCTGAATAGGTCTGGCTTGACCTATCCTAATGACCATATTCTCTACATTCTTTTATGTGTACTACGTGTCAAAAAAACTAAGTGGCCCACATGAAGCCATTCATTTAAATCAAAAGTCAATGGACTTTTTTTTTGAGGGGGTGGGGGGGATGGGGGAAGGACAGAGGGAGAATAAGGGAGAATCTTAAGCAGGCCCCATGCACATCAGAGACCCATATGGGGCTCGATCCCACAACCCTGGGGTCATGACCTGAGCCAAAATCAAGAGTCAGATGCTCAACTGACAGAACCATCCAGGCACCCCAAAAGTCAATGGACTTTTAAGAATCTGTCATTAAATTTTTAATTTTTGAAAATTATTTGTTATTTAAAAATTTAAATGTAAAAATTAAAATAACTGAGGTAAATATCAATGACTTCCAATATTAACTTTTTTATTATCTTATCATATATGTAGATATGTATATATATATATATATATATATATATAACTTAAGGGAATGTACTATAGGCAGTAAATCTGGCATTTGATACAGAATGTCCTAAATGAAATGATGTAAAGAAATAACTTTTTCTAAATATTCAGAAAGAGAGTTTATTGTGTTGTTAAGCACAATTCATCCACCTAGACTGCACAGTGGGAAAAGTTATCTCATCTACAATGCATTAGATAAAGCAGAGGCGCTCGGGTGAATGGCCCCGTGGAGAACACAACAGGACTAAGTAGAACTTGATATGAGGGGCTGACACTACAGACTGGATAACATTCATGCTCGGTAGCTGCAAAGGGACAGCAAGTGAGGTGTCTCTAAGGATAATAACTTAGAAATACCTTTCAACCCTTCATCTAACTTCTTCCTCTAGCAAAGGTTAAAAGTAAGTTTGACACCTTGTTCTATTGCCTGCACTTACCCTCAGGTAATAAAAGAGACAATGAAATATAATAATGGGTCCCTGTGCTCCATGGCACTGTATAACATCTATTACACATCTCTAGAAGTTCAAACACACTCTTCCTAGTGATTTTAAATCATTGAACTGCATTTAAAAGAAAATAAAAGAAAACATTAGAGTAGATATGTCACTAAGTCTGTGGCTTTTTGCCCTTGCCTCTGAAGTGGTTGACATCTTCATTAATGCTCCCTCTTCACAGTCCCTAAAGAACTTGACATTGCTTAAGTCATTAATGCATTTTAGGTCGGCTAACCTGTAACATATTAATTAATTAAATTATAACCTTATTGGCTTCTTTTGATCCTCATTATACTATCAAGAAATCATATACACTTAATAATAAGAAGAAGGATAATGAGATAATTTACTGAGTGCTCGGTATGTCCCAGGGACTGTTTTGTATGTATTATTTAGTTTAATTGAAAGCAAAAACACTTGAAGAGCACAAAATAACTTACCCTAAAATGTATACATAAAGCACAACCCACAGAAGTATTTCTGTCTAGGCCATACTAAGTTTATCAAAGTAAAGTGCCAAAATGCAGGAAATATTTGTATCTTGAATCACATCACTGCATTTAAGGAATACTATTAATTTAATATAAGAATTAATACTAAGAAACTACAGAAATAAGTTCCAAAAAAGTAATCACTGCAGTTTCTATCTCAGGATAACTTTATCGAAACTTCTTTCAGAAAGACCTTTAGTTGTTCCTTTCTTTCTCAGAGATCCTTGGCACCGTCTTTTCTCAATCTTTTCCTTATTGTCTTCTAATATCAGCAAATACTTTGAGAATTTCCTTCTTTGCCTGCTTGCTTATGAATTGCTCTAAACGATTTATTCCTTCTCAATCTATTTAGTTGAGCTTGAACATCTGTACTTTAGGCTTATTGTGGCATATCTATAGAAAAAGTCTCCAAAGAAGTAACATAACAATAAGTACAGAAAGAGAGCGAAGAGAGAAAACTCTAAGAAAGTAATGTAATCACTCAAAAAATGGGTACATTTCTCTAGAGTGCAAAGTGCCTTGTGAACAGAATCTCAGATTTACTCTTGAAGGGTGTCAGCAAGTGCTTAACCATCAGACTGGAAAAGTACTGCCAAGCTACAGAAGGCAGAACCATTGATATCAAGGGTCTTGTCAGCTCCCCAGAGCAATGCTATTCCTTACCCTTATCCCATGCCACTGCCACCCACCAATGGAAATTTTTCATGTAAACACAATATCAAACACTAACTCCTAGCATTTCATTCATGTTTTCAGAAAGAAAACACTTGAAATGCAGTGTGGTTAGAAGCAAGAACATGTTACCCAGAAACTCTAATTGTGATGTATATTACCATTTAATCATCACTCACTGAATCAGCTCTGTATGGCTGGGAAAAGAAGTAAAGGGAGTATATTTTATGTGTTAATAGAAAATACACAGGAATTTCATATTTAAGATATTCTTCTAAAATCCAGTGTAATATCAATTTCTTTAAAAATAAGATAAAAACAGAGAAGGAGGCAAACCATAAGAGACTCTTAAATACAGAGAACAAACTGAGGGCTGATGGGGCTGGGGGCAGGGAAAATGGCTGATGGGCATTAAGGAGGACACTTGTTGGGATGAGCACTGGGTGTTATATGTAAGTGATAAGTCACTAGATTCTACTCCTGAAGCCAAGACTACATTGTATGTTAACTAATTGAGAATACATTTTTAAAAAAGAAAAACATAGGATTTCTTTAAGAAATTAAAAAGTAGGTAGCCAATAAATTAGGATATAAATTTGCCTCACCCATTTAGCCTCCCCTAAATACATGTGTTTATTCACATGTGCATTCATGTATACACACACACATATCTATAAGTGTATCCACAAAATTGAAAATGTAGACCAATGTTAAACAATGTAACTCCAAAATATAGCAAGGAACTTTTGTTTGTTTTCTATATGGGTGTATACATCGAAAATAATATTTTTATATGTATCACTCAGTGAGCATTTTAACCCCAGAGGGAATCATCTATTGATTTCTAAGTCTAGGTTTATGTTACACTATTTTCAGATAGGACACATATTTTCTCTCAAGGTAAACATCAGTTAGTGACAATGAAGGAAAAAAGAGTAATGAAAAGAATAAAAGCAAACAATGGATAATCTAGACTGTTAAAAGGAATACCAGTGCTTGTTATGGAATGAATGGATGATACCTCAATGGAATACCAATGCTGCTAAATAATTAAAAATTTCTAAATCTCCACAATTTCTCAGTCCCAATACTGAGTCTTTCTGAGAATGTTTCTTTCTTTGATAGCCATAATATTTATGTCCATTTTAATAAGACTTCTCTATCATAAAAGGGCAGAGAGGTCCTTTTTCAAAAGTCATTCTCCTACATTGAAAGATCAAACAATTTTAAGTCTTCCAGAGCTTTGATTAAAACGCATCAGATGTGAAGGACATAAGGGACTCTGCACAGTCCCATAGTGAAACTGCTAGAATTGGACTTCAATTCTTAGCTGTTGCAAACCAGAGCAATGATAGATTTCGTACACAGGCAAAACAAGGGCTCCTTCATGAGTTTCTTTTATTTTGCAATCTTGAGATCTTTCTGAGCCTCAGTGATCTCACCTGTAAAGTAATCAAAGGACACCTACAACTCAACATATTTTGAACATGGAATGATACACAAATATGGATCACTGGCATTCAAAAATATTAGTGTTGCCAACAGTGTGCTCTAACATCTGTGTTTTTACATATGAAACAATAAAAATCAAAAGATCCAAAAAAATGAAACACTATTAAAAAAACTACTTCATGTCCAAATTATCATCTTTATTTATCCTTCATACCTCTCAAAGTAAATAAAAAACACATTCAAGCTTTTCTTTACTTTCCAGAGGGGAGAGGTATGAAGAAACAATGATTAGACTTGAACTACAAAGATATAAATCATATTATAAAACCAGTGTACTATTGAAAGGATAATTGCCAGATAAAAGAGAAAACAAAAATAAGAGAAACAGATTAGTATATACATGAATTTAGTTCATAATTAAATTGACAATGAAAACCATTAGTTTATTAAATACACGGTACCTGGCAATTGATAATTTTGTTTAAGAGACAATGTTATATTTCTACCTCTCATCACATACCAAAACAAGGTCCCTAGAGTAGGGCAATAACACTTTAATACTTACTAAAATATATACATAAAAATATAGGTAAGGATTTCCCTAAAATATTTTCTAAGCATTATAGCAAAGGAAACAACCATAAAAGAAAAAAGTTTCCATATACAAATACTTTTAAATGTTTCTAAAATGTAGCAAAATTTAAATGCCACGATATGTGACAAAGTGTTAACATATATTGGGATCTTTAAAATCAATAAAAATACAGTCATAATACTGGGAAAATAATGAAATCCATGAAAAAATATTCATAAATTTAAAACATTAAATACTAACACATATGTGAGGAGGGTTGGGGAAATGAATACCGCACACTTGCCTTTTAGACAGTGAATCACTGTGACTGCTTGGCAGACAAAGGTGTTGATAAAAATTGAAAAGCTTTAAGATCCTTTTACCTTATAATTCAGTAATTCCACTTTCAAGTATTTGCAAGTATATTAGAGATCCCCACAAGCATGTATATGGTATATTGTAAAATATTAGAAAAAAGGAGACTACTTAAGAGAAGTATTACAAACCTCTAAATTCAATATAATTTCAAGCTTGCTAACAATATTAGCAATTACTATTGACTTTCTTCAAGCAGCAGAACAAGTGCTTTTCTTTTTTTTTTTGTTCCTTTTCTGTACTTTCCTAACCTTCTACAATAAACTTGTATTGCTTATGCAATCAAGGAAAGTATTTTAAATTATGTTGAAACAGAAGTGATGCATAATGGACAAGAAACAGGATAAATCAGCTTACACTCACAAAAGATAATTCAGCTTGCACCCATAGAAAACACAGGAGACTGGTGGATTGCCCAGGGACTTGAATGCCTGACTAAGGAATTCTGTCATTGAGTAGGCAGTGGGGAGCCATTGAAGTTTTTTGAGCAGGGAATTCACACAGTCAATTTGATGGTTATGGCCAGGGCTAAGTGAAATACTTTGAATCTAGTTGCAAAGAGGCCAACTGAGATCAAATTACAGTAGTGATGCTGTGGTTAGAGTTTAGTGATCTTAAGACTATCGCATGAGACATTACAAGATAATCAAATACACTTGACTGATACATAGTTTTTTATATGAGATATTTGAAGTTAGGCCTTGCTGTCAACCATCATGAAATGCAGAAACATTTTAAGCTTAGTGTTTCCTTCTAGATTATCTCTTGAAAAGAATGGCATGAAGTTCATGTGATTCATGTGAAGAAGCAACTGACAGCCCCTCATCTAAAATCTGGGTCCTAGAGTTTAAATATATCATGTTGAGTTTAGGCTAGGTTTTACTGTGAGGATTACGGAAATGTATATCTTTGTTACTTCTAATGAGCCTGTTTATGCAATGAACTACTGGAAACTCAAATGTTTCAGAATGCTATGGCAAAAATAATAAACTCACAGGGAATTTTTAAAGGGGACTTAGATATTTAGAACATTGTCAGACGAGTTATATCAATGATAGGGGCTGTTTTGACATTCCCCCCATCTCCCTTTGGGGCCATGACCCCAGTTACAATGTAGATTTCAAACTGATTTCAAATTTGCTTAGCATGACACTTTACAAATGATCCCTTTGGATTACTAAACATATAAACCATATCTGCTTATACAGTGAAATGGTTTTAACCTGTAGGATCTCCCCCTTTCTATAAGAGAATTTTTAGACTGGATTTATCAGAGAATTCTTAATCTCACTTTTTAAATCAGTTCAACTTCACTGAAATGAAAACCATTGCCTGTTCCCTAGAATGTTCTTTTGAAACTTTTGCTTCACAAAATTATCCCTCTCTTGAACTCAAGTCCTCTCTCATCACACAATGCTACGTCTACAGTCACATATCTTGCCACTCACACTCTTTTAAAATTGAAACCTCCTGGCCTTTGAGTTACTGTTCCATTCATTCAGTATTTTATGTCTCTTTTCTATAGTTGGATCACCAACTGATTTGGAAAGAAGATCATGGGAAATAGCGTACACTTTTTGGCAAAAGACTAAAAATATGGAGGACTGTACTCTTTTTTATTCCAAGAAAAAAAATAGATAAAAGGAAAGTCTTCCTTCACCTGTCAGTAATTAGTAAATTAAAATAATACTATTGGACAAAGGAACACTAAACTTTGGAAATAAAAACACAAGAAACAGAACACTTTATTTTAGACCATAGAACACCGTATTCTTTGGCTACAGGCTTTGTGAATTGCATTCTAGATTACTGGAAAAGAATGGGTCATTGACAGGAAAGTCCTAAAATAAATAATTCTAGCTGTAAATTCTCTGTGTACCCAGAGATGAAGTGAGCACACAAATTAACTATAATAAAACACCTATTTGTGAAATCCATGTGTACTTTTTAATTAAAAATCTCTCTCTCCATATATGTATATACAATACAATACATATACATATACAATCTCAATATATATAGTAGTTTGTGGTATAAGGAAAGAAATTTTGGAGGACTTCTGGGTCAGCTAGAGCTTTTATCGATACTCACTTGACCACTAAGATAATGATGTCATTGACCAAATCATCCAATTTTTCATATCTGCTTCTTCATGAACAAATTGAAGATAATGCTGTTAGAATTAAGGAAGATTAAGTCTATAAAGTGCGTCACATGTGGAAGACAGTCCATAAAGTACCCTTGCTTGTGTCATAGTCCATATGGGGATTAAACTGGATAATTTCTTAAAACTTTTGGGGCCTTCCTTTATATGCAATTTCTTTTTATCCATTTATTCATTCATCCAACACATACATGTTAAGTATGTCCCTGTGTGCTAGATATTTTAAGTGCCTTACTTTAAAAGAGTGTTTTATGTAAAATATAAATGTAAGATCATCAAAGTTATCTTAAACATTAGCTATATTTCTGGACTTGCTCTGTATTTAATGTAACAAAGGTTGATATCATCTTTAAGTGGAAAGCAGAAGGTTCATCATCAGTTGTGATTATTTCATATTTTATGATTAAAGTTAATTTTGCCATATTATAATTCTAATTTTAATATGGTAAATTAAGGGTAATGTAGTTCTGATTTGGGATATTGTCTTTCAAAATAATTAAATGATACATACAAATTACTTACTAGTAAGCTGATAGCATAATTATATGAAACTGAAGATTATTCATAATAAGCAATACGTTATGTTTTAAATTGTGACAGTTAGTGGGAATGAGGCAGATGTGCCAGAAAGGACACCCATACCAAAGTGATAAACAAGTTGTTCTGTCAGTTTCAGCATAGAAAACTCCCACTTCAGGACAATAAAAAAATTCCTATTTTAGAGGAATAGGTCATCTCTATTTATACCATTTCGACTGTATAGCATATAGCCTGATATAATATTTATTATAGGAATAGAGAATATATAAGGATACAGCAGGGACTGATTAAACTCACACATATAAACGTGAAAATCACTATTTCTTTGTCAAATAAATACACAACTTTAATTAAACTTGGTATTATATTAAATAGCTGGGTAGAAACAAGGGGAACATTTTTTGTTTGTTTCTTTAGAGAGAGAGAGTGCAGGCTGGGGGGAAAGGCAGAGAGGCAGAAGGAGAGAGAGAGAACCGTAAGCAGGCTCTGTGCTCCACATGAAGCCCAACACGGGGCTCGATCCCACGACCCTGGGATTATGACCCGAGCCAAAATCAAGAGTTGGACACTCAACCGACAGCTATCCAGGCACCCGAGAGTGAATATTTTAATAGATTTGAAGAAACATATCAATTTTATACCAGCAAATGCATATTTGAGGAAATATGCACCATTTTCTAGTTTAATAATTCATAAAGAATAACATTGCAGTATGGACACACAAAACTATTAACCAGGCCACCAAAATTTTTAGCATAATTTTAGCAGTTTGGTTCAATATCATTGCATGTCATATTTCGTCCATTTTAGTCAAAATCATGTGACCTATTTGAAATGAGTTAAGTGGCCCCAATTCTATGTCTAGAAAACATCTATGCAAATTCAAAAATATATACATTTTGTAAAATTTTCTTACAATAATACTTAAGCCACTACAAACTCAGGCACGTGAAATTTTAAAGAGGTAATGGAGATTAATCACGTCTCAAAAGAAAAAAAATAAAAGGTAATCTCTGATGTACTGAAAGAGGGTTCTCTCATTTTGCCACTTTTTCTCTTTTCCCTACACGTCTTCACCTTCTAGATCCATAACTAACATTTTACTGGCTATGATCTTGATTTATTTTGAAGTTCTATTTTGCCAATGGGATTTAGGTAATTGTGTGTTATGAAAATGATCAAATTCATTTTCCTAAGTAAGCCAATAATGTACCCGACTCACGTCATTTGGAGTATTTCATTTTTCAAATGCATCTGTCTTTAATTGGTATGCTTATAGTCTGGACATCTTCCCTATTCATAAGCACACATAAACCTTCATTACTGATTTTTTAAAAGGTTTCTCTAAAATTTGTGCCTAATACTTTCTAACCCACAATCAATATTTATACCACCCATTTGAATAAAAGTCTCTAGAAAATCCTGATATTTAGTATCATAATGACATAAGAACTGTTTCAAAACTCATCCTCCAGTAAGGCTATATTGATTTTCATACTATCTAGAAATAGTGAAATATTTTATTTTAGATCAAAATAGTTCTTTGAGATAACGAAAAAAGCTGTTTCAAATTTTGCTTTTTAGTTTTAGGACAGCTTATTTTGCATCTTGAAGCTTTGATTTCTTATTTATAAAATGAAAAATCAAAGCTTTTGTGATGAATCCCCAGTGTAACAACAACATGCCTCTTGAAATGCATCATATAACATAATTACATTTAACCATGACAAGTGACCCTTACTATGTACATAACACTTCCTTTGTGTACTACATTTTCATAATATTTTAAAGAAGTAGATGAGTCCTTGATCTCAAAGTCTTGACAATTTAGTGGAGGAGGCTTTATACACACACAAAAGAATTTAATAACAAATAGACTGACAAAGCGACATCTAAGTAAGTGCACATTTTAAGAGTCCTTGCAATCTAGGTTTAAGCTCCTCATACGGAAAACGACTATGCAAAAATGGTCATTTACAGAAAACTAAAGTATAGAAATTATTCTTTTAAAGTCACACAGTCTGTTGTTGTTCAGACTGTTGTTCAAGTGGCCCCTGAAATGCAAGCTAGTAGTAAAGCATTTGGTCCAGGTTCACTGAGATCAGTAATTTCCCAGAATACAGAATGAGCATGTCCTCACCATCTCTTCATCCTTTTAGAGGAGTATAAACTCCTGACCAAGGAAGAATTATGCCTTTTACCTAAGAATTAAAAGTTAAATACAAATACCTATTTATTTAGTTTATGAGGCCTTTGAAAAAGCAATTCCAGCGGCGCCTAGGTGGCTCAGTCAGTTGAGCACCTGACTTCAGCTCAGGTCATGGTCTCATGGCTTGTGAATTTGAGCCTCGAATCAGGCTCACTGCTGTCAGAACAGTGCCGCCTTCAGATCTTCTGTCCACCTCTCTCTTCCCCTGCCCTCTCTCTCTCTCTCTCTCTCTCTCTCTCGTTCAAAAATAAATAAACAAACAAACAAAAAAAAAAACAAAAAGGCAATTCTAAAAGAAAAGGACACTATAGACAAGACACAACCACTGAGAGATCTTCATGGCTTTTTTTATGTTGTTTTAAATGATTACAGTTATTGAAGACCTTCTATGAACCAAAAAGTATACACATAATATTTGTAACCTCACAACAATTTTGCAAGGTTGGTGCAATCCTTCTTAGACTGATACAGAAACAGAAGTACACTGAGCCTGAGTAACATACATACTCAGCAAATGGCTGAGCCTTGACTGATACATATATCTCTGTTTACCTCTCTGATTCTAGGCCTGTGCTTGTTTTTATATTATTCCCCAATAAAGCACTCCCACCCAATCCATTATTACCTACTACCCTGCTTTATTTCTTCCATGAAGTCAATACTTTCTGTGTCCTAGCATTTAGAACATAGTGACTACTCAGTACACATTGATTGACAGACTGTCTAAATAAATAAACAGTTTGAACTTACTGAATCTCATCCCCCTTTCATTATCTGGTTTACCATTCTTTCAGGTGGCTTCCTAGAGCAACATTTCTTTATTTGTTTAACCGAAGTGAGTTAAAATTCCAATTCTGTCTCTATATGTCATATTATCAAGTGCCTTTTCATAAAGTAAGCATAACAGGTAAATATATAAACCTGGGATAGCAAGTAAGAGAAGTAATGAATCCAGTAATGTGTGGCATTTAGGTATAGTTGTTATCATTCTGAGATATTAGTACACCATATTTCCATATTATCCTTTTAGGCAAATGATCCCATAAGGTAGAGCTTTACATAAAACAAACAAAAATACTCATCTTCCGGAGAGGTGAGCACCGGGCCAAAAGATCAACTCTTAGATTGTGCTGTATATGTATGGCCTATTGAAAGGGATAAGTAATAAATACCAGCCAAGGAGTAAAACATGATGAAAATGGCAAATTCCTGTCAACCCTACTAAATAGTTCTCTTTTTCCTCTTAAGGAAGATGGGAGAAATTTAAAATTCACTGTCATATTACTGATGTTTAATTATCCATTGTAAAATTTTTTGCCATTCATTCTTCTAAAGATATATTTTCTTATTTATTTCAAAGGAGGTGGGATCAGTCACTGGAAACTAGTATGTCAAATCTTATTTTGAGTGGCATTGAAAAGATCGATGGAACAGAATATAATAGCTATAAAAAACTATTAATATGTTATATTTTATATATTTACATATTATATATAAACATATATAAGCGTATATAATGTATAATTATATGTTTAATATATAATATATATGTAAACATATATAATTTATTTTAAAATAATAGCTACCAAAATGTGGATTATATGTAACTTTCACCTCTTTATGCTAATTAAGCCTCCCAATCCGCTATTGTCATTCATTTATAAAAAGAGGTATTAATTTTATATCACTAATGGTTTTACTCTCTTAACCTGAAACTAAAATATGTGTGAACCAGGAAGTTCACACATAATTTTATATTCATTTAGTTTAATCCAATCATCACATATGTCATGTCGCTATCCCTCTTGCCATATTAGCAAGCACATTAGTTTCATACTAGTTTTTAACAGTGCAATTTGACTTGAGGACAATGCCAGTTAGGTTATTTCTGAGTTATTTTCTTCATTTAAGTCATATGCAACTTAGGGTAGCATCTGGCCCCAACTTCCACATGCACCCCTGCTCAGTGCTCCTTCCAAGAGTGAGTATACAATTATTATTAATATCATTCCCATCATCATCATTTTCCTTGTCCCTAATATTAGACTTTCTTTCAAAACTTACTCTGTGTTAGGCAGGGTGTTTGTCACATTATATGTATTTACCTTCAAAGTAGCTTCATGATATAATCATCATGGTTGTCACTCAATAGGTGAGGTAACACATCTCTCCAAGGACCCACAGGCAACATGTGGAAGGTCCACAGTTAGACCCCCAGGGTCTGTGTTCGGAGACAGAACACATCCACAGAAGACACATTCTATTGTAACTCTCCCTGCACACTGCTTCTTTGCCCTCGGCAACACAACTCTTCCAGAAAAGGGATTCTCATTTGCCCTGATTTGTTGTTCCTAATAGAGTATATATACTAATTATTTATCAAACAATTAAAAGAATAAATGAAGCTACAAAATTTCCAACTTTTTAAAAAAAACTAGTAACATTTTGGGGGGCACCTAGGTGGCTCAGTCGATTATGCATTCCAACTCTTGGTTTTGGCTCAGGTCATGATCCCACGGTTCATGAGTTCAAGCCCCATATGGGGCTCCACGCTCGAGCAGTGTGGAACCTCCTTGAGATTCTCCCTCTCCATCTCTCTCTGTCCCTCCCCCACTCGCACATATATCTCTCTCTAAAAATAAATAAAAGTTAAAAAAATGAGTAACATTCTCATGTCATTTGACAAAAATGTAAAAATGTGTAAGCCCTCCACAAGATGTTGTTGTGTATCTATTTGGGCCTCCTTTACCCTTTGATGTTAGCCCACTTTTCACTAGAAATTAAATTTCAGTATTTAATTTTCCAGTTAGAATCATATTACTGACCTCAGCATGATCTTACTTCCTACTCTTAGACCCTATTCCTTATTAATACTTCGCCTTCAGGTTGAAACTTTATTAGAATTAATTTTGAATCCACAATGTAATATTAAGTAAAAGTATAGTACCCAGATGTAATGAAGCAGATCAAATCAGCCTTTAATCTTAATTACATAAATATTACTTTATCCAAACAAAAACCACACAAAATATCTGTCACTAGATTTCTTCTGCCTTTGTCCCTAGAAAAAGGCAAAGGAAAATATGTTTTTCATTGCGAACACAGGTGACTTCCAGTGTTCCATGTCTTCTAACTTCAACATCAACACTGTCATCTATGAGGAATATTTCTCAGCAAACTGCAAGTGATAAAATTGCTCTTCCTTCCATCATTAGTAATTACTTTTGTTCCATATGGTAACAGAAAGAACACTTTACATTAGTTTGTGCATTGCCAAGTCACGTTTCCTTCTAATACAGTAACTGCCAAAACTTTGCCCATCAAACACCTGGATCACACTGAGAAATGCAATCACTGAGGTAGGCAATAAAATGTTCCTGTTTTGCTGGATAGAGCTAATTAAAAGTCAAGGTGTTCAATTCGGTACATCACAGAGAGTAATGCTTTATACAGTGTAGCCCAAGTTTTATTTATTTGCTTTTTTGAATCAAATTAGAGAACGTAACATAGCATAATTATAAATTATCAGAAAAGTCTGAGTTCAATCTGCTTAAAGTCAAAACAGTTGATCAGTTCAAGGCTAAAAAAATTAGGTAGACAAAAATCATCTACTGAAAAGTTCACTGTTCCATGAACTATATGGTAGTTGTGTCTGTCAGCCTTTTCTTCATTTTTCCCCTAGATAGCCTTTTACAGCTTTTTTTCTTAATTGTTAACCCCATAAAAGTTTAATGCCACAGATAAAGAGTATAATGTTTTGTAATGTATGTATATCTGTGCTTTGTACACACAAAGAGTAAGATTTCTTTCACCACCTTCCCTCCAGGAAACAATTTTAGTCCCTTTGGGAGCTATATCTCCCATTGAGAAGGTATGAGTAGACAAAGCTCAAATTTTCAAATTATGGAAAATATATTTTTATTTCATTTCAATGAGTCATTTATTTGCGAGTCACATAGTTTAACCTGCTCTCAGATATATTTTTGTAGAAAGAATTTTGAATGAAAGAAATCATACAAATGAAGAAAAGCAGAGAAACTCTTGTTTTAACCATCTGTAAAGCAATATATTGCAGTTACTTCATGAGATATTTCTGAATGTACAATTTCAACTATATTTACAAAGAAAGAGTTTTAAATTAACTCCAGAACTATGCAACAGCCCCTTTCCGCACATTTGAATTTTGTAAACTATAGTCTCAATGGGGAGGGTGAGGATATGCAGGGGAAGAGGAACAAAAGAGAAAGTCAACAATAAATATATCCATGTATCAGAAACTTTGGTTCTAGATAGAAACACAAGGAGAAGACTGCCTGGAGTTTTTACTTTTTTATCTGGTTAGACTGGTGTTATATAGCAGTTGTCTTACTTTTTGAGTACACTTTACATGTAAAAATTATGAAAGACTGAAATTTGTCCTATCACTCATCTGTGATACATCTCTACTTCATTGTTATCTAATTGTCTTTGTGTATTTTTTGATGGCTCTGTCCAGATAGAACTTAAACTATCAAAAAATGCATGAGTTAATTTCAGCTGGTTTAGATGGACCACACACTAATCCCCATGGCTACTGACCCAATGCTATAAAATCTATTAACTAATGATAAATGCTATTCTGTAACCATGAGTCTACATTTTTGGTAGAACGATGTATGAAGCTGTTAGCATTGTTAAATATTAATTGGATTTATGGTTTGCGTCTAGTTTTGGTGGGTGGGGATTTAAAGGTTGATGCTGGTCATCTAGCTAGGATATGCCTATGTGAACAGCATGCCTCCCACAATGAGCAGACATTGGGATACCTGGTGCAGAGGTGTTTTGCATATACCGTGGTGGTGGTGTAAGTCCTGAGCAACCCACCCAGGAGCGGGAGGGCAACAGAGCCTTTGCCTAACAGCTCTGGACCCTTTTCATTGTAGATACTCCTGCTGCTGCTGTTTTCAATCTTTTGCCGGTACTAAAGTACCCTATAAGAATCAAGTGACTCTTGTGGGTCCTTTTAGCGTGGGAAAATTAAGGGGATGAACGTATAATTAATATAGATAGCAATACAAATAATTCTCATCCATTAAAATATAAATTGTCCAGTGGAATGCAATTCATGAGGCCCCTCTTGTGATTGGCCTGTTTTGCCAGTTTGCATCCCTTTATTTATTATTATTATTATTTTTAATGTTTATTCTTTGAGAAAGAGAGAGAGAGAGAGAGAGAGAGAGAGAGAACAAGCAGGTGAGGGGCAGAGAGAGGGAGACACAGAATCTGGAACAGGCTCTAGGCTCTGAGCGGTCAGCATAGAGCCTGACATGGGGCTCAAACTCATGAGCCATGAGATCATGACCTGAGCTGAAGTTGGACACTTAACCAACTGAGCCACCCAGGTTGCCCCAGTTTGATCCCTTTATAAATTTATTTCAGCATTCTTTATCTCACTTAATGTGTGGAATTTGGGGCTCCCCTTTAAACCAAGTATAATAAGTTATTGATTCCCTCATTAATGAATTAAATAAAATCTTTTTCATGTTTTAATTTTATATCTGGATGAGAGTAATACTTTTACCCTGTTTAAATTTTATCTTTTATCAACTCAAATAAGGAGTGGCAGCACAGCATAGTTTTTAGGACCAGACACTAGTTAGACTTTTTCGGTTAGAATCCAAAATGTTGCCAGCTTTGTGATTTTGGCAAAGTTACTTAAATCCTCCAAGTATACATTTCAGCAGTAGACAAAGGGTTTGCATAATATAACTTCCTTATATATTTTTTTAAAAAATTAATATGCCTTTGTTTCCTATCAATGAATGGGGAACACCATCAGCTCCTCTCTGATGAGATTTTGAATCAAGCAAATGAGAAAATACATGCAATGAATATAGACTGCCAAATGGCTGGAGCTAAATATTAGGAACTACTTGGAGTAGTAATGGGAGTAGTAGCAGCATTTGAGTTGCTATCATTTTCTTTTTTCTTTTTTCTTTATTTGTGACTAACACAATATTGGTTTTCTTCTTTCCTAATCTGTTGAACACATATATTCTTTTGTTCAGCTCTTCTCTTAAATTTATTCAAAGATTGTCTTATTTCTTTTGGTATTTGAAAACTCCCCAAACCTAGATGGAAACCCTCAAACCTAGATATTTTGATGCAGATCACTGTATCAACCAGAGAATGCTGGAAGCATAGCCACACAGAATCAGAGGAAATTAGATGGAACTCTTGCATTCATCCTTATAAATTACTTTTAATTACCTCCTTCCATTAAAAAAAAATTGTTATTTACCTCAAAAGTAGATCTGGACAAGTTTTGATAACTTTCAAAAATCAACTAGTGATTTTCCCAGATTCATCAAAAGTTTATCCATTGGAGGTGGGTGTGGGGAGAAAAGATTAGGTAGGCCAGTTGAAAAATGAAGTACTAATCATTCCCACTCTTAGAATCTGACTAGAGTCAACTACTGTTGAAATCACCTTGATAAAAAAAAAAAATCCTCTTGAGAATGAGCCTTAGTCAAGTGACCTACAAAACACATGGATAAGCAGTCACTGATATTTTTTCACTCTAAGCTGAACCAACTGAAATCAGGCTAGAGCTATTGATAAAAGCAAACACATTTCTCCTTTGTTCCACCCATCTTAAATAGGCAAGAAGATACTACTAAAATCATTATGTTAAGAGGAGGAAAATAAGAGGTTAACTTAAAATTCTATGCTCTATTGAACTCAATATACATACTTTCCCCAAAGCAACAACAAATACACCTCAGAAATGCAATCAAGGTCTCAGACTCATTCTAGCAAACTTATTGTGCCAACCCATTATTAATGTTGCCTCTCAGGGAATTTCCATTTCCACATGAGTTGGGCCAACTATTATTCACAACTTTATCATATCTTACATTATCCATTAAAAAGGGAAGAAATTTATATAATGAAGAAGGATGAACTTTAAGGTATGATAACAGAACCTATCGTTAAAAAAAAAGAAAAAGAAAAAGAAAAAAAAGTGTCTTGACAAATTTGTAAAGAATTTATGATACTGACACTAATTGATGGCACATTTGACAGATTATAGATAAGTGAGTTGTCTTAGTTGAGGAGCAGTTCTGTAGATCCACTTTTCTGTATTCCTTGCCACGCCAATCACTGAAAATGCGGGTGAACGGGCCCAGCTGAATTGAGCCATTGAAGGCAAGAGCAGGGAATTAATTGTGTTCTCTTGCTTCTTTTCCTAGTGCCAAAGAAAAGCACTATTGTCCTCCTTGAAGGATTCCCTTTCAGCCTTAAGGATCACTGCCAACTTCATTGAGAAAGTCAAACTGCATATCCAAATGGAAGTAAAGGGGGGTTCGCCTCCAGCTTTGTTCTTGGGAGAGGGGGTTTTGATGGGTTCTCAACATAAGCATCACTGAATATCACATTTTATGTTTCTTTTAAAAGTGGGTTAATGAAAACTGAGAAACACAGAAGAGTGAGAAAGAAAACAGAATAAACTATAAATTTATAGCCTGAATAAAAGTTACACTGAATGCTATTTATAATGCCGTCTGTGTACGTATGCTATGAAATTACACTTGTTAAATGCATCAGAGCCTCTAAACCACAGAGAGCAATCTTATCTGAAGTAATAATATAAATGTCCACTTTCACAGATGAATGGATACATTGGATTAAAAAAAAGCACTTTTCTTAATGTGACCTAATTAAGGGTGTAAATTAAAAAAGATTTTGAGCCATAAAAATGTCACATCTCAAATATAACTTACTTGAGGATTTGAAGATAACCACATAAAATGTAAGAACTATTCAGTTACTACCCAAGAAAAGGACGTTCTAATATTCCTTATGGAATTCCGGTAAGTTGACTCGATCATCAGGACTAGGATATATGAAATATTAAGAAAAGTGTAACAGTACTACATAAATGAGAAATGACATTAAATTTTCAACACTGAGTTTGTCTGAACTCAATACAACTTAGCAGCCTAACTGGCAGTTAAGACTTCATATGGGCAATGTTAAGTCATTTTAAGGTAAGAAAACACGACTTTCTCTCTAGAAGCAAAAGATTATATGCTGCAGAAGCTTTTGCTGTGGATACTAGATACAAGGATACACCTCTCCATAACCAAACAAGATGTTATATTCATTAGGTTAAATGTCTTCATAGCTCTTGGCACTTGTAATAGATCTGGGCAGGAACTAGTCTGTAATTTTATTCACTGTTCTGGTTGGGATTTCATTTTCCTACACTTCCTGCAACAAAGACACATCGTTATTTTTTTGTTGTTGAATTCTGGGCAAATAACCCTACAGAAAACCTCTAAGAAACACTGGATATGTATAGTAAACACTGTGAAATGCATAAGCCAACAGTTTTATTTGGTAATAAATTCAATGATATGGCATAATTGCCATATGGCACAATGGGTTTTGTTTGTTTATCTGTGCTTCATTAAAGTGAGCTCCCAGCATTTCTTCTTTGTGAAAGATCTATTATAAAAGTGACTTCCTACAAGCCAAGCCAGGTGAAATGTACGTGTACACCTTAAATTAACTTTCCAAGTGGCCACAGCCTTCTGAAAAGTATGAAGCCATACAACATGATTGTATTCAACTGAAGATTGGCCTGAACTAAAGATCAAAATTTAATCAAGCTCCTAAATATTTATATCTATGGCATTGCAGCACCTTCACACTGTAACCTATTTATCCCAAATACCTTTTCCTAACAAGTAATTTTCTGGATGTCACTACGATTTACCAGGGTCAGCATCTAAATGTAGAACAAGTAACTTATTTAAATTAGTTTATTTGGTCAGAAAAAAAGCTAGACGACCTGGCATGCATCATATGATTATTAATGTAGCTGTGCCTGGGATTTAAAACATCTTTGCAGTAGCAGGTGGTTTATAACAGTGAATTAAAGCACAGACAGTTAAGATCATGTTTAGAATATATCAAGTAAGAAATAGAATGTCCTTTCAGCAAAGCTGTACTGAACGGAAAAACAGAAGCTACATCTTAAGTGAAAATCCATCATGGGCCTAAAGCCTTAAGAGGTTTACAAGTTTGCTTCTTTTTCCTTTTTTGGTTTGTTGATTTTATTGTTGTTGTTGTTGTTGTTGTTGTTTTGATCCTCATCATTTAATCAACTGGGTTTGGATCTCTTGGAGCTTAAGCTGGAATAAAATATATAATGTACCCTTACATTACCTAAAAGTAATCATCTATGAAACCTTACAGCGCTTATAACAGGATCCACACAACACCATCCACCTCCTTCTGAACACTACCACTGCAATAGTAAATAAGGAAATATTATTGAGTTCCACATCAATCTTTCTTCTTTTTAAAAATTAAATTACCATTAAAATATCTTTCAAACAGACTAGTAGTCTATGCTGTCTAATGTAAGATGGGTAAATGCAGAATGCACCACTCAGCAATACACTAGCAGAGAAAAAAAGAGTCAGGGAACAAAATATAGTCAAGTAGACAAAAAAAATGTACAATCTGGAATTGTAGTGACTTACACAGGGAAATGACACCAACTCATTTGTTCTCTCAAGAGGCAGTAGAACTTAAACTCAGGCACTGATTGGCCAAATAATGTAATCTGCCCTGAGATATGGACACCAACATATTTTAGAAATGTTTAATCAATGATTTGTAATGGCTCCTAAACCACTAAGATAGGGTATCCAGAAGTGAGCGAGATGAGTAACCTCAGGACCTCAAAGAATGGTGCAAGTTAGTTAGGAAGATACTGAGCTAGGTATTCATGAGTAGGTTGGGTTTAGAACATTGTGTTTTAAGCACCTTACTGGCCTTCATTGTATACAGATCTTTCATTGTCTATTTATGGTTTTTTTAGAAAATATGTAACTACATGCAGAAAACAACGATTATGCATTCATCTTACTATAACTTTATAACTTCATATGCTACTTCTTTAATAATCTCATGCCATACCTAAGAACAGAAAATATACTTAAATATATGAGAAATTTAAGAAGACTTCCTATTTTTTCCCAAGCCTATATATGTAGGTAGTATGTAAATTAAAAGCAAGTCTTCTAAATTCTACTACACATCACGCCTATGCATTAAGAGAGAAGTATTTTCCTAAAGGCCCTGGAGAAGGCTGATGATGTTTCCAGAAAAGGCATTAATGCTTATATCATTGTTCTTACTCTGGGTCTATATGCAATTATATGATGGAATGTGCAATATATATTTATTCTTTGTATATAGGCCATCCCTGTGGATTCTGACACTGTCTGTCATGAACGTGAATCTTCACTAGCCCTCACTCATGGCCAACACCTAGAATGTGGGGTTAGAAATGAGTGTTGAATTCCTTTCTCTGCCACTCAACAATTTGGCTTTTCTTACCTGAACCCTCTCCTTTTGCTTCTCCCTTTTCTCCTTTAATCTTTGTATTACTCAGTCTTAGAGATCCAGTTTAAACTATGACTTTCTCTAATTATCTCTAACTCTTCCCTGGCACAACAAACCAAATTGCTTTCTCATTATTATTTACATAGTACTTTACTCATAGTTCAATTACCTTGTATCAGTATTTAGTCACAGGAATACTTGGCCCAATATGACAACTATTAGGTCTCATTAATATTTGAGTCCTCAGTGTCATATAATAAGCCCTCTTTAAAACCTTGCTAAAATAAATTGATATTTTTTCTATTTATGTAACATTTGATAGTTTTGAAGTTACTTTCTCATATATTAAAACATAGAAAAATATAGATTTTGTAATAAGGAGTCAGCATATGTTTAAGTAGCTTAAAAACATCTGTTTTGAGGAAATTACTCAGACCACTGCAGAGGAAATTGGCCGACGGGCACTATTCTATTGAGAAGGAACATTCCACTGTTAACAAAATCTACCTACTTATTAATCTATTTAACAACTACTGACTTCCTACCATGTACTCTGCAAGATTCTGAAGACACCAATTAATGACAAAGTTAGTACCTCAAAACAACTCAGAATTAAGCAGTGAGACAGACATATGTACAAAGCTATCATAAAATAATCTTCATCTGGGGGCGCCTGGGTGGCTCAGTCGGTTAAGCATCCGACTTTGGCTCAGGTCATGATCTCACAGTTCATGGGTCCGGGCCCTGCATCGGGCTCTGTGCTGACAGCTCAGAGCCTGGAGCCTGCTTCAGATTCTGTGTCTCCCTCTCTCTCTTTCTCTGCCTCATCCCCTTGTGCTCTCTCTCTCTCAAATATAAGTAAATAAACATTAAGATAATAATAATAAAATAATCTTCATCTGTTTCAGGGTACTCCTGTATACAAACAATTATTTTTAAAATGTGGGAATTGTTATAAAATATCAGAGTCAATGGACGTTACAAGTTTTGCAAATATAATTTATTTTGCCTTATTTGTAGTCAGAGACATATATATTCTTTCTTATTCTTGCTTCTCCTAGAAGCTCCAACTATTTGTCCCACAAGCAAACAATGAGCATGAGTTATTATTTTAAAATGTGTTGAACCTGCAGGCCCCATGAGTTACTGTATTGGGACTGGGGAAATCTGCTCTGTGTTCTTCCAGAGAATTACAACATATTGCTGCCTAGAGCAATGTTAACTTTTAATGTCTTTGTTGTGGTATCTTAAACTTTTTTTCCCCCATCATACAGAATAATTATTCTTCTCTGCCCTTTTCCACATTACTTTGGATTGTACGCTTCAATCTTTGTTACATACTATCAGCAATCTCAAGAGAATGCCACTTAAGCGTATATCACTTTCAGAATTTTTAGTTAGAGAAAGTCCTTGTACAATAGCAATGAATAGAATCCTCTTGATGCACAATCATATGGATGTCGCTCTCTGTAAGAAAAAAATCTTTTGTTATATACTGGAAAGTTGTCTGAATTTGAGAGTGCAAGAGATTTGGCACGACTTGGGATCTGCCATTAAATAAATGTGTGTAATCTTACAGAACTCATGTAGTTGCCCTGGGTTTCAATGTTCTCACCTAGCTCTAGATTGTTTGCTTTGTTCCTTTTTTTTTTCTTTGATGGTATAATTGATCATGATGAATATACTCAAAACGCATTATTTTAAAGAAGAACTTGAGGGGCGCCTGAGTGGCTCAGTTGGTTGAGCGTCCTACTTTGGCTTAGGTCACGATTTCACAGTTCGTGGGTTCAAGCCCTGCATCGGGCTCTGTGCTGCTGGCGCAGAGCCTGGAGCCTGCTTTGGATTCTGTGTCTCCCTCTCTCTCTGCCCCTCCCCTGCTTACACTCTGTCTCTCTCTCTCTCTCACAAAATAAATAAACATTAAAAAAATTAAAAAAGAAAGAAGAACTTGAAACTATCTTAAAATGACCAGGTTGAATTTATTGACAAGGCCTCTCCCACCATCCATTAATTGGTCTATATTCCTGATAGTGTTTTTATGTTTTTGGTTTTTTTTCTTATTTATGAATAACTGAATTACAGATGTGACAATTCCAACTGCAATATAGGGAATTAATTTCTACATAAATACAATATGGTATTGTAACCACCAAGCATTTTCTCACAGGGTGGAGATGCCTGTGTAGAGGGATCAATATCTCTGAAATGTCTTACCTCTTTGGCACATTATACATATTTTCTAGGTTATTCCTAACAAGAACCACGTGAAGAATATGTTATCATCATTTACAGATGAAAAAGCTGAGGCTCAGTGTGAAGTTAACAGTTAGGAAGCAAGGATCCTACTCAGCTGAATGCAACTCTTCCATTCCAGAAATCTTCCAAGGAGATGAAGCAAATAATATTGCTTTTAATGTATAGGTTCGTTCACCCATGAAATTAATTTTATTCCTTCTGAGAAATGATTTGTTGCTATTTTGTTAGTGACACAAATGTTGAAAATAGTTACTCAAGAGAGCTAATCAAAATTAGTATGCAAATTCCCTAATTTTGCTGTAGGATTTCTCATTCATTAATTCATTCATTCAATCAGGTATTAATATAACTGCTTTTAAATTAGTTTGATTTTAAGCTTGGAAAAACAAGAATCTATTCACCTTTATGGACATGTTGCAGTAAAGGACCTCTTTCTACCCATATTTATATTCTTACCCGATTCACGAAAGATATGTTCCCAGAAACCAAAAGCAAATAAATCAAGACTGCCATGATTTGCTACCTTTAAATGGACATATGGCAGCATATTTCCTGCAAGAAATGCTGAGAGATGTAACCACCCAGAACTCCATCTTTTCCTCTCCTAGCTAATCTCCAGTTCAAGCAAATCAAGACATGGCTGTGTTCCAACATAGCATCTTTATTCACATGTTCAAGGCAAAGGAGAATGCTCTCCATCTTTCATAAACATACACTTGGTTGAGGAGAAAAGATTTCATTACTTATGTTTCTTTTTTGTTTTTAGCATTAGCTGAAGCCCTATTTTGATTTTCTTTTATTCAGATATGTGTCTTTCTAAAGCAGTTTTATGACACCCATCACTGGGTACTATGATTATTAAATTATGAAAGCATGGTTAGGAGAGAGTTTGTGCCTACAATTAAACTTAATATCTGTCATCTCATTCTTGTTTCATCTAAAGACAATATAAGGTATTAGATTATTCAATATTATTTTCAATATTAAGAAGAAATTAAAAGTTTCCAAAGAGTTATTTAAAAAAAACAGGTTTCTGTACTTTTCTTCATAAAACACCTAGTCACCATAAATTATAAAACATGTTATTTAAATGAATGTTATATACTATTGCTCAAAATTAGCTCAGATTAATTAAACAATCAATACTAAGGAATCACTTAGGGGCACCTGGGTGTCTTAGTCAGCTGAGTGTCTGACTCTTGTTTTTGGCTCAGGTCATCATCTTATGGTTCATGGGATTGAGCCCCACTTCAGGCTCTGTGCTGACAGTGTAGAGCCTGCTTGGGATTCTTTCTCTCCCTCTCTCTCTCTGCCCCTCCCCTGCTTGTAGACACTCTCTCTCCCCCTCCCTCTGAAAATAAATAGACTCAAAAATAAAAAATCACCCCAAACACTATCTTCATTCTCAAAATATGCTTCATCTAAAGAGTTAGACAAACAAAACATTTCCTTGCTATCACGCCTAGCCATGACTGAATACGTCTTCACTTTTATTGTAATTTATACAATTATTATGAATCATAACTTTGTTTTCTTTGTTTTTAAATCCTGAATAATAATGAATCCACAGTCTCAAAAGAGTAAAATGCATGCATTCCATAACTGCTAAATATTGTTAAGTCAATGGCATTTGTAGTATGCCATACTGCTATCCACTGGAGACAAAGAAGATCAAACTGAGTTTTAAGTATGCTCAGGTCTTTGTGATTCATGACAAATAAATACAGCAAATGAAATCTCTAAACTCAATTAGACAAATGACTAGTGAGGGTCTCAGATGTCGTAGGCATATATATTCATTTGCTTTAATATACACTTACTAAATATCCAACATGTATATAGGAATATTATAGGTAGAATGAAAAATAAGGGTATATAAATAACATACTCTCTTTCCTCAAGCATTTTTCAATCTTGTGAAGTAGAAAAGGATGTTAAAAATTAATTCTGTAACAAGGTAGAGGTCCTATGAGGCTTCTTAATCAGTTCTTAGCTGTAAAACAATAAACATATTGTTGGCTGCCCAGTATTAATTTATGACAAACCCACAGCAGTTTTCAAGCTACATTATTCTTTATTAAATTTAATAACCTAACATCTACTAGAGTATCACCCCTACCTTTCTTGTGGTATTATTTGTTGATGTAGATCATTGACCTTACCTGAAGTAATTCTCTCTTGTTTTGATTAATTTTTTGGAGGAGGAAGTGGAGGAGGAGGAGGAAACAAGAGCAATCTTCTTTTGAAATATGCAGTGAATTAGAAGAAATGGGAATAGAAGGCAGATTTTTGGATTCTCTCTGATTTTTCATCTTTTCCCCCCATGGTCATTGCTGTCTACGTTAGATTTCAGCTGACCTGGCGGAGTAATATATTGTTCAGGATGCGTTATCCTTGTGGGGCTAACTGGTGTTGAGAAAGAGATTTCTGTGTACCTTCTGTGTGATGCATTCCTGTCAGTGGCATGAAGGTATTTAGTTTCACCCCTTTGGGTTTTACTCTTTTATATATTCCCAAGATCCAGATGGGACCTGGTACAAATATATAAATTAACACATTAGGGAAGTGACTTGTTTATGTCACAATGGCAAGCCTGAAACTAGAAATCAGGTCATGTGGAAGCAAAAGGATCCTGGGCTTGGAATCAGTGCAGAGTACAAATCCTAGTTCTGCATCTCATGAAACTTCTGACTTGGGACGAGTCTTTGAGCCTCAGTTTTCTTGTCTGCAAAATTAGAAATGTGCAGAAATGTGTGAAAATTTAGTGGAATAATGGATATAAAGTGTCTGTGTCTGACAGAGCAGACACTCATAAAATATTCACCCCTTTTCCTTCTTAGCTCCTAGATCAGTACTCTCTCTGGTGTGCCACTGAGCCTCCCACAGACATGGATTTAGACCTATGATGTCATATTTGGCAGTTCCTCTGTGACTCTGAGACCTGTGCGTTAGTGCATGAGCACAGTGCATGTGCATTACTGTTGCTGATGCACAAATAATACAACCGGGTTAGGGAACAATTAATTCTTATCCTTTACTCTTAATTCATATTCCCTTTGCCCACACCTGTGTAGGTGTCGTGTAGAGGCCATGGCTTAAAATGAAAGCTCTGACTTTACCTGGCCAGAGGTAGGTGAGAAAAAATTTGGCAGGAAAAGAAGAATCTCTCCTCTTTCCTGTGTTACAGTAATATTAAGCTGCAGAAAAATTACAGTGCAGTTGTGGATATAATAATACATGAAGAAGGAGAAGTAAGTTTTGGAAATCTTTGAAACTATGTCTCACTTAATTCTCTCATTATCAATATTGCCATCACCCAGTCTATGATGCCTTTGAAATTTATTTATTATTAGTTCTAATATATTCCAATGGGCTTGTCTCTCTTAAATTATCACTTATTTTTGCTTAATTTGTCTTAGATTGACCTGATATTTTCATATTTTCTAACTTTCCATCTGGCCATTTATAGTATCCATTTAAAAAAGATTATTCTAATGCTGTAATGACAGTCATTACAATATATAAATGTGGCAAATCAACATGTTATATACCTTAAACTTACACAATGTTATATGTCAAATTTATTTCAGTTAAAGAAAGTTTCTTCTTAAGGTTCCTGGATGGCTCAGTTGGTTAAGCATGGACTTTTGATTTTGGCTCAGATCATGATTTCACAGTCATGAGACTGAGCCATGTCCACCTCCATGCTGGGTGTGGAGTCTGCTTGGGATTCTCTCTCTCCCTCTCTCTCTGCCCCTCCCCTGCTCATTGCACGCACACACACTCTCTCAAAAATAAAACAAATAAAAATAAAGAAAGAAATAAAGCATTTAAAAAATAAAGTCTCTTCTTAAAGTTTATTATGTTGTGTGTATAATTTTATATAATACTAAGTTGAGAGCAATTAGAACATGATTTAACCTGTGACGTTATTCCTATTCCTACAACATTCTTTGTATTTTAAGAATTTCAAAGTCTCTCTTTTTACATTTTCCTTCGTGTATTTACATACAAAGAGTTGAGAGTTTTGAGAAGTCTGATATTAAAAATTTATAAAATAGGTATTATGTTTAAAATGAACAGCCTAATTTTAAATTAAAATATACCTAGTTTCCATGATTAACTTAGCATTATTAATATATTAATCTATGATATTTACTTTTTGATTGACGTTCTTCAAAATAATCTAAATGCTCCATTAATATTTAATATTATATAGCTGACATTTATTGAGCACTTATCATGTGCCAGTCAATGTTTTCAGTGTATTACTTCTATTAATTTAATAGTCCTAGTGGTCTATTAATATCCTTATTTTCCGGATCAGAAAACTGAGGTACAAAAAGGTATAAAAAGTTAGATATGTAATACATTTAGTAGATAGTGTTCAAGGATCAAATTTAGCCTATGTGGTTCCTGAGCTTGGGCTTTTAGCTGATACACTTTAGTAAGTTAATTAACATATTGAAGCTATTTCACCATCTTTAAACTTTTTTTAACGTTTATTTTATTTTTGAGAGACAGAGAGACAGAGCATGAGTGGGGGAGGGGCAGATAGAGACAGGGACATAGAATCTGAAGCAAGCTCCAGACTCTGAGCTATCAGCACAGAGCCCCATGCGGGGCTCGAACCCACGAACCGCGAGATCATGACCTGAGCCGAAGTTGGATGCTCAACCGACTGAGCCACCCAGGAGCCCCTATTTCACCATCTTAATCGAGCAATAACATTGTTCTCTAGTACACTCTAGTATACTCAGAGTGTGAAATTTTCCTCTGTTAAATAAGTGCTTATTAGATTGATGTACCTAAGATACTAGTTTATAAATGGATTGTTCTTTTTAAAGATTTAATTAGTAGATCAGTTATTTATATATGAAAACAATATTATAAATAGTGGCTAGATATCACGGATAGTTATAAAGCCCTGTTCAATCCATTATTAATTAACTAATCTATAAGTAAGGCATTAAAGTTCTGGCAGCAAGGAGCAAGGAGAGATGTATGACCAAGAAGAGAATAGAGAAGTTTCTTCCCTTTCCTAAAAAGGAGTAGGGCTTACTACAGGCAAAAATTTTAAATAGGTAAAATCTAACTTTGCTACTTCCCAAATATCCCTAGTGTCCTCAAGCTATCTTACCCCATTGTTTTTCATTTCCATGGCAATCAAGATTTTTATTTCCATAAACCAATTGATCTTTGCAACGTGTTAGGTGGGAAGTGCAGAGTTTAACTGAATAATAATATGTAGATGACAATTGTCCCATAATGGACCCAGAAATATTTGTATGACAAAAAGATACTCCTTACCAACATTAAGAGTAAATTAATTGAATTTGGCCTCTAAATGAGGAGAGACAATCCAGATGGCCCTAGAAGCAGATTTTCCTCCCTGTTTTTGGTAGTTTCATAAAAAGCTTGCTCAGCAGACCCAATGAGCTTAACAAAAGAGCTGACTGACATGATGTTCTCTGAAGGTGTCACTTTCTAAGGCCACTTTGTTGCCTGGAAATTTTAGAATTCTAGCTGTACATGGCTGTCCAGATGTTTCTGTCCCTTGGTCTCTAATATGTAAAGCATTGTTGGGATGAATTACCCTTCCTAGAGCGTTTTCCGTGTTGTGATTGGTCTAGCCATGCCCAGCCTTGGCCCTCTTCTCTGTGGGATGATGAGAGTTTGGAGGGGACATTGGTAGTGACTCTTTTCCTGATAACCCAATACACTGCAGGGTGTGTGTGTGTGTGTGTGTGTGTGTGTGTGTGTCTTCCTTGCACTACCATGGTTCGTGCCATGGGGAAGGGCATTTTGAGCACATCCTTGCTTCAGCCATCTAGGGGTCAGTTCCCCTATGCACTTCAAGGTCTTTTGCTTTTGTTATATGTAGTGTACATAACATATCAAGCTATAGTTTCTCTAATTGGACTAGTGTGGATACCAACAGCTCATGTCATTTGTTGCAAGGGAGTCAGTACTGGGGACAAGAGCACTTCTTTGTCCATAAGGATCATTGGCAAATCAGTTGTTTATATGTCTGGCATTTTGTTAATGGAGGGAACGCTTTTTATTATTTTTTTCTACATGAAGTAGATGCTTTGGGATCTTTTTAGCACCACTTGTTTTTGCCAAGTAGAAGGATATTACACAGGTATTCTCATCAAAGTAATTAGGTTGTTAGATAGGCTCTGCATGTGGCAGTTAATGTGATACATTAGTTAAATTGTAGCCCCAAAGGCTTGTAGGATCAGAATTGCAAACGCAGTCTGAGTTCCCAAGTCCTATAAACTTACCCCTTTAGGATATACCTCATCTATAGTAAGAGGAAACACTGCAATAACAGATTATCATCATAAGGGTATGAGCTGATTCTCCTGGAGAAAACACTTGTGTAAAGATATTCAGTATTTAGAGAAGCACGTTTGGATATGCTGGAATTTTTTCCACAACTCCCAGACATGCCAATCAAAGATAACACAATGCAAGTATCTCTGAGTGACACTTCAAGCTGCATTCATAAGCAACCTGCCTCATTCAAAGTCAATGAAGAGACAGGACTTACAAGCCCATGCTGAAAAGTTATTGAAATGTGACTGACATCTCAAAGAAACTGTGTCAAAGGCTTGCATGACCCAGTGCTGAAACACAGTGAGGTTAATCAAAATTATGGCAGTTGGGTACCACAAAGGTCTTCCCTAGGTTTATTTATTTATTTAATTTAATTCGTACACTCACTGGGTTTATTATCACCCTCTCCTCTCCCTCTAGCATTTAACCCCCAGTTTGTATTATTGGTTGTAAACTTTTGCTTCAGTTGCTGTTTAGAAAAGAGGACGTAGAGTGTCATTAGTAGGGAGGTTTCTATGGATAAACACTGCTGTTACATCTCTTTCCGTTTGTTAAATTCCCCTAGGAGATACTCAGCCTCCACAACTATGTTCCCATATGAGGTGCCACCTAGGGAAGGATGGTTGAACAGCTAGTATACAATCCCGTTCAGAAATTTCTCCATTAATACATGAGTTTGATGATTTAGTGAAACACTACCTACTCTCAGTAAGCATCAAAGAGGGGATAGCAGAGGTTAAGTTTGATCTTGGTCTATCTATCCATTTTGTCTCTTCCCAATCACCGATATATTTTCCTGCCTAGGGTAACCACTTGACTACAGGCAACTGTTTTTTGTTTCGTTTTGTTTTGTTTTGTTTTAACTTGGTACCACCTCAGGACAGAAGGCAATCCTCTGAGAACAATTGTAACAATCATGAATAATAGTTCATTGCAGTTCTGTTATATTTATATTTTATGCTGAATGTTTCCATGGGTTCTCTTCAATATCATTGTAAAATACTGTAAGTATATCATCATCTGACAGTGAAAATAGCTCATAACCTTGCCTAACAAAAGAAGGGGAGAAAGGGAAAGGAAATCTCTCCATGATGAACAGAATCTGGCAAATGCTATAATTATGTTCATGGTAATTATGCCCATGGTTTAAAAAGTGCAAGCAATTATGAGTTATGTTTATAGATGTAGAAGGTAACAAAGCATGATAGAAGTTATATGCATAAAAAAGAAATTATACGCACGAGAAATGTGTGCATGCGCATGTGTGTGTGTGTGTGTGTGTTTCAATCTAATATTCTGGACTTATTTCAACTGTACATTTGGGTCCAATATTTCTTGGCTTTTTTTTTTACTTTATGAATCTATTAGAAATAAGTCACTGATTAGAATAGTATAATCACAAACTTCAATATGATTGGCTGCAAAGTGCTCACATATCTGCTCTTCCTTTGAATAAAATATATATATGTATATATGTAAATGTATAAAAGAATAAATGTGTATTATATATACCCATATAGGTAATATGTAGTGAATATATACCATGCAAATATATAATACATATTTTTTCTCTACAGCTAAAAGATCTAGAAAAGAAATTTGTTTTTCTGTCCTGCCGGACAATTCTACCACAAAATAAGTCTAGGTCAGGTAACATCAAAGGAATTTTCCATTCTGGAATCAATCCACAATTCATATGAAAGTCTGCCACAATAATACAAGAAAAAAATAAAAGAGAAAAATGACATTAAAATGACTACATTCCTTGTTATTATTTTAAAAATTTTAAGAAAGGATGAGAGTTAAGACTTGGGAAAGATCACCTTGGAAAGAAAGTATATCAAACATGACTAGCAATGGACTTTTCTTTTATGAAGAATAATGGTTTAATGTTTAATTAATCTTATCCATTTCTGCATTTATGGGAAGGCAGAGAAGAGTCTGCTTTATAATGTGGAAAATTAAATATTAAAACCTTGGTGCCTACCAGACTTACATTTTCTTATTATGAATGGGCATTTTCACTTTCTGCACACACAAAGAAAGAAACAGGAGACAGATGTAGTTACTTAGCTCTGCGGGAAAGGATTATTTCAATGTATCTCTGATACCATCTTGCTATTAGAAACAACACATCAAAGATGAATAAACGTTTAAAACCAAAACAACAATAAAATGCACAACTAGAAGATGACCATCATATATAATATTAGGCCTTAATTCTAAAGGTAGTGAAGTAATTCATCACCTCTTTTTAGGTATGAATTATCTTAAAATTCATAGATCTAATACTCTAAAATGGCATGTTGCTTCCAGGATATAACATCAGCTTTCATATTCTATGATGTATTTTGCAGTGAGAAAACTGAAATATTTATTAAAAATAAAATGCTACCAGGTTAAAATGTAGAAATAACAACTGAGAACAATGAAAAGAAAGATCAGGCAAGTGTTTAATTCAAATTGGGGCTTACTTAGATTACTTATAGTTTGGGCCAGATAATATGTTTTGTAATTAAATATGAAGTTTTAACTTATATTTTAAACTATCATCTGGACCTCTGGTCTCCAATGTATTATTTATCCCAGAACAGGGATTGTAGAAAGGGTATAGGAAGTATCCGTTGCACATGAGTCCTACCTCTTTGGAGATGGATGTTAAATAAATTCATCTCCACTGATCATCAGAGATACCTTGCCTCTCTGTGACTGGTTTATTGCTCCTGGAAAATAGACTCTGGAATGGCCTGCAGACCCCCCACCCTTGTTCTGATAATAGAAGACCACCTTTCAGTGAGAACTCACTGCTGCCCACTCACCTGGCCACACGTTTGATTCTGTGATCTTACTCCAAATCAGTCAAATGCCTGTCTGGAATATCTGCTGCTATTATCGGGAAGGAGGAGTCTTCTTCTGACAGGGATTACAAACGCCAAGTGTCTAGTTCAGTTTAATAATCTATCAAATTGCTTTCTGTACCTATAGCTATGACTTAAGTTTCAACTGGTAAGTTATATGAAAGTATAAGGGATCAGAGAGTTAGGAAATTAAAGTTGATTTTCTGATCAGGGGAAACGAGGAAAGAATGGATGTTACTTCAGCCTCTGTTTTCATTTCTTCCGTATTAGCAACCAGTGCTTCCATTTAACCATGTTACTGTACCGTCTCACCTCCAAGAATATATTTGAATTACTTGAAACAACTCCCCATTCTCCTTTCCTCTCATCTTCCAGCCCACAATTAAAAGGTTATACCTTTTAAGAAATTGTTCCTGGGGTGGCTGGGTGGCTCAGTGGGTTAAGTGTCCGACTCTTGACTTCAGTTCAGGTCATGATCTCACGGTTTGTGACATCAAACCCTGCATCAGGCTCTGCTCTAACAGTGCAGAACCTGCTTGGGATTCTCCTTCTCTCCCTCTCTATCAGTCCCTCCCCCGCTCACGTGCAGTCACTCTCTCTCTCAAAATAAATAAACTTTTTTTAAAAAAGAAGTTGTTCCTTATTTCTCTAAGTAGAAATATCTTAGGAGTTAACAACTGAGTTTACATTCTGGTACCTATGAAAACTGAAACTGCAGTTCAAAGAGCATTTTCACCATGTTTATATCAATAACTTAAATTAAGATACAGAAGGCATGTATGTCAAATAGAAAGTATAACATAGATCACCATGATGACGGGTACAGCAAAAATTAAAAATAATTTTAAAAGGTTGCAATAGTGGGTCAAAATTAAAACAGAGAACTTAGTAGTAATTCATGCCAACGACAGAACATAGTATTTTAAAAAAAGTGAGTTTAAATATATGACTACAGATATGGTTGACAAAGTATATGTCAGAAAGACTGAGGTTCTTAATTTATTAGACGGGTCAATAAAATTCAAGAATTCAATACAAAATTTTTGTCAGACAGAGGGAAAATACACCTAATCCTTTTTTTCTAGAGTTTTCTAGTTAAAACTCTATGCATTCCTTAAGGCTGTACTCAGATGCAATTATATGCAGGAAATCTATCCTGAGTTCTTTATGTGTTTTCTGAATGTCTACAATAATCATTTTGTGTACCAGAGCTTAAGATGACTTCTTCTTATAATATATTTTAGTAATGCTTCTCAAAAGATGCATTCATGGATTGGGGACCCATATCATGAAAAACAACTATTGAAAGTACTCTGCCACAGTCAGATCATACACAGCCAATTCTGTGCTCATATAAAATCTGCATATCATATTTTCAAACAAGAAATGCAAGATCTCAAAAATTAAAAAATAAACTTAATTTGGAATGTGACATCATACTCTATCTACAGTAGAAGAGGGCCATAATAAGCTGCTTTAAAATTTTGATGGGTCTTAAGTTGGAGAAAAGTTCATCTACCCATATTTTTCAGTGGGTAGAAAGAGGAAAAACAGATAAAGGCAGCAGAGAAGGGGATTTTATTCTTTTATTTTTTTCAAGATTAATGCATATTTTTAATGAATCTTTTTTTATTCCTTCACCTTTCTGTGTAATTTTATTTATTTTATTTTATTTTAATCCAAGTTAATTACCATATAGTGTAATAATGATTTCAGGAGTTGAATTTAATGATTCATCACTTAAATGTAACACCTAGTGCTCATCCCAGCAAGTGCCCTCCTTGATGCCCATCACCCATTTAGCCCATTCCCCCACCTAACACCCCTCCAGCAACCCTCAGTTTGTTCTCTTTAAGATTCTCTTATAGTTTGCCTCCTTCTCTGTTTCTACGTTATTTTTGCTTCCCTTCCCCTATGTTCACCTGTTTGTTTCTTAAATTCCTCATATGAGTGAAACCAGATAATATTTGTCTTTCTCTTACTGATTTATTTCACTTAGCAAAATACACTCTAGTTCCATCCATGTTGTTGCAAATGGCAAGATTTCATTCTTTTTGATCGCCAAGTAGTATTCCACTGCATACATGTACCACATCTTCTTTACACATTCATCAGTCAATGGACATTTGGGCCGTTTCCGTAATTTGACTATTGTTGATAATGCTGAGAAGTGGATTTTAGCTTGATTTGTAACTGAAGCCCCATAGTGAAATAGGCTACCTATAAAAATGATGAGTTTTATATCTGTGGATACACTTGCATAGAGAAATGACCTGCAAGGAATTCTGAATCGGAATTCTTACATTGCTTGAAAAGTTAGATTATGTGTCTATAAGGTCTTCTTCAATTCCACAACTCTGTAATATCAAATCAAAACTCTATGTCATAACATTAGAGAAAAAGACAATCCTTTTTCATTAGTTTAGTGCTTTATAGAACCCTTGTCTATATCAAAGGAAGATAAAGGATTTGCCTAAGAGGAGAATTGGAACAAACCCAGGTTCCCTGGCAGGCAGTTTGAGCTTTATCTAAATGACTGCATTACCTCTTCTTGTGTTGCTCATCCACAAATGAAAGGTTATAAAAAGACATCACTAAGAAAATATCTTAATAGCCAAGGTTAGACTCTCTATGCAGTAAATTAATCAAAAGCAATGCTAGAAACAGTGACTGTTTCATAGACTAATTTAGTTTAGGAATACCTGGAAGTCTCAAGTGCTCTTTTAAAAAGTCCACAGTGAGGGAAGTACAGGAAAGACTTCGACCTAATGATACCAGTGAATGGTCACAATCAGAGAGGTCTTGTAAAAGATAATGGCAATGAAAATTTATTAAAGTCAGGAAGACTCCCATGCTTGAAAATTTGCATCAAGAGCATTTTGATGATTTTAAAATATTCATGTCTAATAATTATATTTTCATGTTGAACAAATAAACTTCTAATAAAAAATGATTTTTTTCTTCATAAAACCTTCTAAGACAGCTTCCAAGTATTTTCAAAATCACTATGAAACCCAATGTTGACAAAAATATGCAATCTAAGAAACGAAAGCCCTAATAGTTGTATCTTTTCCTTTTGCCATTTTCAAATAAGAAAGATCAGGATTCAGGAGAATTTAAAATTCAAAACACTCCCTGAGGTTCTTAGATATAGGTCATTTCATTTAGATAAAAATACAAACTTATAATAAGTGATATAAATCACCCTTTATCACAGAATTAGCTGTTTTAATAATCCTGAATAAGCCATTCTTTTCGGCACTCTGATTCACCATGGTTCATATACGTGGCCACCCCACGGGGACCGGGAATCACTAGCCCAGGTGCTCATGCAGCAGTAAGATGACCCTGGAGAATCAGAGTCACTCGAATTTTGGTCCCATTGCCAATTCTCTCTTGCTGTGTTTGCCTCTAACATATGTGTGCTTCTTTATTTAAACTTCTTTTTCCTCCCCTTTCTTTATTTTTGTTTTTGTTTTTGTTTTTGTTTTTCAAAAGCACATTCTTCTGGAATACAGGCCCAAACTACAGGGTCATTTGCTACTACAGTTCCTCTGAAAATACTTCCAGAAAGCAGCATATATAAATCTAGCAACACATGTGAGACAAACAAGCCATCTCTAAATACGCTCCAGGAATTTCTAAAACAATGTGAAAGTGACATCTGGGTGAGATGGGAATTTAAACTTCTCAACTCTTCACCCAAATTTATGTTTAAAACTCCTTCAAACAAATGATTATTTAAAGAGGAAAAAAGGGGCATCTGGGTGGCTCAGTTGGTTAAGCATCTGACTTCGGCTCTGATCATGATCTCGCAGTTTGTGGGTTTGATCCCCCTGTCAGGCTCTGTGCTGACCCCTCAGAGCCTGGAGCCTGCTTCAGATTCTGTGTCTCCTTTTCTCTCTTCTCCCTCCCCGCCATGGTCATGCTCGCTCTCTCTCTCTCTCTCAAAAGAAATGAAAATGTTAAAAAATTTAAAAAGGGGAAAATATGTTGTGATTGTTGGTTATTATGCTGCAGAAACTGGAAAGAGACTATAGTTATGAGATAGCAATGCCATGTTAGGAATAAGAAATTTCCAGGCCCCTGCATAATATGCATAGGTTTATAAAAATCATTCCTGAGTAGGAAAAATCACTGTTAACTATTATTGCTAATAACAATGCATTTTCTTGATTCTAATATGCCAACCATTATACAATGTATTATAATTCCATTTGCCATTAAAAATGTTATCAGCTAGTTTTATGATACCAAGATTACAAGATGCAGCAAAATTTCAGAAATATCACAATGTCTATTGTGAATTGTTAAAATATGTTAATTTTTTTAGCTTTTATTTTGTTTGGAGTTTTATGATGCCATGAGTTAAGATAGGGAGGAGGCACGTGAAGGTATCACAGGCAACTCAAACTGGACATCTGACTTCAGAGAGCAGCTTGGGAAAAATAATTTAATCTTTAGCTACGCATATCCAATTTATAGTTTCTATGTCTCCCTCCATGTTCTTACCACAGACCTCATTTTATAAGGAACATTTCCTCTTTCCTCCTTCCTTTTTTCAGCATGTCTCACTTTCACTCATATGAAGCTTAAGGTTTTCTAAAATTGTGAGGTAGAACATCTAACCAAATACCAGTACTTCACTATGTAAGGCAATTTCACAGTAAGAACTCAGGTGGGCGGTGTTTAGATTATATGAACAATTAGTGGTTTACAAAGAGCAGAGCTCTGAGGGGAGAATGTGCAATGAGAATAGTCAAGGGGATTTTGAAAATGCATGCAGTAAACTTTTCAGGAGTCAATGGAAAAAAAAACTTGCAGAGAAATACAAGTGAGAGAAATTGTAGCACATTTGCGAAGTGGAGAGAGGTATTGGCCTATTTTCCCACCATACATTTTTTTCTCTTCCTGGACAGTGGGGAAATAGGAGATCTGGTAGTGTTGACTATAGTGAAGCCATGCCATTCTCATTTACAATAACATTTTCTGTTCCTAAAAAGCAAGAAAAGGCTTCTTTGATGTGTCTGCTATGGTGCTCCTCAATTGCTATTCCTTCCTCTCTGCCCCTACTGAATATTCTTAAACTGGAGCTACAAGCATTGAGGTAGAGAATGAATCAGTCTTGCACTGCAGCACCTGGTCCTCTTTAAGAGTACCTGAATTCGAGGCGGGAATCACAGCCAAGATCTGTGATTGGTCCTCTGAATTTGCTACATCATGTAATGCTAAAGTAAAGCAGATTGGGAGGTATACTGAGTCTATGCTTTGAGAATTTGATATGTTATATTTAATTGCACTCCCTAAAAATGGGTAACTAAACTGTTTATGTAATGCTGTAGTTTCAGATGAATAGCACTGTCTAATCTCTTGAAACGTTTGCCATCTGAATCAATCACTTGGACTTTAATGTGACATTTTACAAAGTAGGTAATAATAACAGGAAAGAACAGTAAAATATCTGTAGCTACATTTTCTCTTTTCCCAAATTTTATGCTATGTGTAAATAGAAGGCCCTGTCAAATGACTTCTGGAAATTATTTACATGTATGTGCACTGGAATGTTATTGTGTAGCAACACAAGAAGCCATTGAGAAGAACTTCTAACTCATTCATTTTCCTCAGTAAATATTTTATCATTGCCTGTACAAAACCAGAAGTGATACACATAAGCCACGTCATATTCAGGTAATAATGTAAGGATGAAGACTAGTTGATAATTTATTTAAATCTAATCTTGTCTATTGAAATCTACAACCATAAGCTCAATGAAAGCATGAGAATACCTATCACTGTTTCCTCAGTCTGCTTTATCAAGTGCAATTTTGTAGGTCACAACTTTGGGGTGATCCTCTTGCCTCTATCTGAGGATGAAAATATAGCATGAATTATCTTTAGTGATAAAGAACAGTTACCAAAATAGAGATGACTCAACTTCTGCACAGTGAAACTATGTGGTAATGGAAATTGGCTTTCAGCTGCTGTGGCATGTAATTTTATAATACATTTTAGAACATTTAACCTATCCACATTTATTCAGCTATGTCTGCAATAGTGAGAGGTAGCGCTATTGTTACAGATTCTGCTAAAGCTACTTATGTGCTATTAATATACAGGAATAAAAAGGAGTTCTTTCTTCACTGGTGGTCTCTTCCAGCTATTCAAAAAGCTGCTTGGCCCAAAAATGTCATCAACCACAAGAATTATTTGTTTTTCTTTGTCCATAATTTATACATGGCTTTTACTAAAAATCACAACTTTAAAAATGTCCGGAAAGGAGAGAAAATCTGTTCAATTCCATAGCAAGAACACCTGAAAAATTTTGAAGCTGAAAGGAATGCCAGAATCAGAAACAATCTGATTCCAGTCTTAATTTCAGTAGTCGTGAATAGATTATACAATAAAGAAAAAGGAAATTTTCCATGCAAGAGAAAGAGAGAGAGACAGAGAGAGAGACTAGGAAGATGTCCATTTTAGTCATTTAGCAATGGACTGTTGTTGGGAATGTAAATTGGTGCAGCCACTATGGAAAACAATATGGAAACTCCTCAAAAAATTGAGAATTGAAATATTATACTATCTAGCTATTTCACTTCTAGATATTTATCCAAAGAAAACAAAAACACTAATTCAAAAAGATATGCACACCCTATGTTCATTATAACATTATTTACATTGTAGCTCGATGGAAAATATATGAATTTATCATATGAAGTGGCTTTAAATCCCATCTTTACTATTTATTTTAAAGATTCTGGGCAAAGTATTCTGTCTTATTGAGACTTAGTATCCTCTTCTATAAAAACATTAAAAATAGCATTCCCTTTCCACTGAATTGTTGTTAGGACCCAATGATCTGGACTCTTTAGAATGTTTAGCACATCATCTGGCACCTCATAGGTACCCAATACATCGTGTCCATTATTTATGCAAGTTATGTAAGTTGCATGATATCTTTAAGATATGCTTATAATGTGTTGTGTGTTCATGCTTTATTTACAGACAGTCTGTGTCTTCTATTGATCTAAAGTACTGAATTCATGGTAATCTGTTAATGTATCATTGAAATAACCTGTACAAATCAGAGTAACTAAATACTTTGATCAAATCACACACAAATATTCTCCTCAGAAACAAAATGGAACAGTTATGGTTTAAAGGAATATAATGTGAAACGGTATCAACAGTGTGTGTTGATCCAGGAAATGGATCTCCTACTGTGAGAATCCAAAGCATTAAGATAATACCTGTATTAGGCAGGAATTGACATGCCCCCTTCCTCCAATTCTCAAGGACAAAACTCTAGTCCATGCTATCACATGTGTATCTTCTGCTATCCTGACATTTTCCATGCCCTACTTTGCATAAGCCATGGTGGATTCTGGTCAAACCACCCAAGAAATAACATAACCATCTGAAACGTTAACAGAAGACTCTTCTGACATCAGCTGTCACACTATGCGTGAATCCAGTTTGCTTATTAAAATAATTTAGTTTTTGCTCCAACTGTTCAACATTGCCATTCGAACCTATGAGCAGTCTTATCGACTCTTCACTGCTATTAACAAGTCTTAATCGCTCAGAGATTCAGCACAGTAGGATACTGCAATCAGAGCAAATTCCCCATTTGATTCCAGCACAGAAGCTACCAATGAAACTAACAGAGTGATAATACAAAATTCTCTAACTTCATCTCCTTTTCTCCCACTTCTCTGTGAATAAAAATGAAACTCTCATACAGACTTATTTGTAAGCTGCTATTTCTGGAATTTGCAGTGGTTATTGATATCCAGTATCACCAAGGATTTGACTATATCTAAAATATGTTACTATTACTTTAAAATTAAAAGCATCCCAACAATCAGCAGTTTTGCTTTTCAGAGTATATGACATGTACATCTGGTTACCCAATCCAGAAGACAGGCAATCGTCGTAATAGGTTCAGGTTGCACCATAGCACGACATCTGCTCTCCAGTACACAATCTGACTCTGGATAGGAACCCTTGAAATGGAGTAATTATGCTTTCATTAACTTCAGAACAATCCCCATCAACTGATACTTGGTCACAAATGACAAACAGCTAATAAGGAAGTCATCTGGATTATTTTCAAGTGGTCTATTCTGGTGTTCAGGGGTTACTTTTTTGACAAGATCGGGTATTTTTCTTTACCTGAAGTACACTCCTCATAATGTCATTCCATCAGTTGATTTCTCTTTTGCTACTAGAAATGCTATTTTCTACTCACTCCCCATTGCCTTATTTTTCAAAACAACAATATTCCTGGGGTTTAAGAAAGGGTTAAATCATAAAAGAACATGCTTGCAGGCATCAATGGTCACTGATTTATGATGAGCACTTTTAGTCAATTATTGTCTGAAAGACTAAATGTACCTCCTGGGTCCAGAACTTAGTCATACAAAGTGTCTGGCTCACATTGCCAGAATTGACCATTAATTACAATGACTGCAGGTGGCCATCCATGTATATCTTAGCTTTTTCTGGAAAATGTGCAACATGAGAACTATTAGGGGTAAAAGTCCAGTGGTGATAGAATAAGGAGAAAAATATTGCAAACATGAAAGCACTTTAAAGTAGCTAATTCAAACTCTTTGATTTAAAAATCAGAAAACCCAGGGGAATAATACTGACAAGCACATATATCTGGTATGTAGCTGCTTCAAGTCTAAGAACCAGTCCTCTTCACTCTATGTTAGGTGTTATCAACCCTGAGGGCACATTACAATTACCTTCAGTGCTTTTTAAAAATAAGAATTATTGATCCCCCTCCTCACAAAAATTCTGATTTAATTGATCTGAGGCAGGGCCTATAACTGGTGTTTCTTAAAAGTGCCCAGTTAATTCCAATATGTCTTCCCAACAATATCTATTTGAACCACCGGGAGAAATGTTCCTCTTCTCTTAGGATCAGAAACACTTCATTCTTATTTTGAGAAATGCATGCTCTGGATACTGAGGACTGTGTGTAATGCATTTCTCTTGTTGTCCTGGCTACTGGAATGCTTGAAGTGAAGTGTACAGTGTCTGTACGGTCATCCAGGATATATGTTCTCTTCAGTTTCAAGGCACTACGTTTTCTTTCTTTGGCATTTTTTCCCGCATTTGTTTGTAATATCTGTTATTTTGCTGTTTTGTGTTTTATTGGAAGCTAACTTTAAAGAATAACTCAGGACATCACAAAAGGTAAGGAACTAGTTAGGATAGTTAGGACTATGGATAAAATATAACACAAACATATGGTTAAAAGCAATGAGAGTCCTAAAGAAACTTTAGAATCGTTCTACATTTATTGTTTGGACTTCTGCAAACCCTTTAATATGGACAAAAATGAAAAGAGAGACAGGAGCACATTTGCAATAGGAACAGCGGGCTATGTGTTATGAGTGGGTGGGAAAAGTAGAAACAAGAATTGGAAAGCAGAAGGCATGGAAGTTGAGTGGTGGGAAGAAGAGAGCAAGGGAAGCAAAATTTTGGCCAGTTTTGGATTACGCGGAATAACCACGATCCTGTGTCTCAACAAAGTGATTGTACCAACTCTAGAATTCCTCTTTTTCTGGCAACATCATATGGAGTCATCCTGCCTCAATAATTCTTTATTTACAAAATGCCAGTACTTCAGTGGCTGAAAGACTTGCCTCTCACCATTTATAAATATGCGGTTTAAATTTTTATATGAAACAATTTTAGATGACCACCTAAATGCACTTTGGGTAAGAAAATATTGTGGTGGTATTGGTGACTGCTACTCTGTGTTACCATCAGTAAAGCAACAAGTCTGATATGAAAGTCCTGGAAGATATATGTGAATATCAGAATATGTTCATTTGAATCCAGAACGTGGACAATTAATCCCATTTCATCCCATTGTTTTGGTTCTGTATGTTTTAAGGAAATGGAACAGAATTAGACTTTTGTATGGTGTGGTAAATTTATAAGCACACCTTGTTTTATTGTGCTTTGCAGAATTTTTTTTTTTTAACAAATTGAAGATTTGTGGCAACCCTGTGTTGAGCAAGTCTATTGACACCATTTTTCCAACAGCAATTTCTCACTTTGTGTCACTGTCACATTTTGGTAATTCTAGCAATATTTTAGACTTTTAAATAATTATTACATATTCATTATCTGTGATCAGTGGTCTTTGATGTTCATATTACAGTTCTTTGGGGGGATGATGAGCTGTGCCCATTTAAGACAACAAACTTAATCAAAAATGTTGTGTGTTCTGCATACTCCACCAACCAGCCGTCCTTCTGTCTCTCTCCCTCTTCTCTCCTATTCCCTGAGATGCAACAATATTTAAATTAAGCCAATTAACAATCCTACACTGACCTCCAAGTGTTCAAGTGAAGGTAAGAGTCACATGACTCCACTTTAAATCAAAAGCTAGAAATGGTTAAGCTTATAGTAAGGAAGGTACTTTGAAAGCTGAGATAGATTGAAAGATAGGCCTTTTGTGCCAGTTAGCCAAGCTGTGGATGCAAAGGAAAAGTTCTTGAAGGAAATGTGAAAGTGCTACTCCAGTGAACACATGAATGATAAGAAAGAAAAACAGTCTTACTGATGATATGGAGAAAGTTTGAGTGATCTGGGTAGAAGATCAAACCAGCCACACCATTCCTTAAGTCAAAGCCTAATCCAGAGCAAGGCCCAAACTCTCTTCAATTCTGTGAAGGCTGAGAGAGATGAGGAAGCTGCAGAAGAGATTCTGAAGTTAACAGAGGTTAGTTCATGAGATGTAAGGAAAGAAGCCAACTCCATAACATAAAAGTACAAGTGTTAAGATAGAAGATGCACCAAGTTATCCAGAAAATCTAAGATAATTAATGAAGGCAGCTACACTAAACAACAGATTTTCAGTGTAAGTAAAATAGCCACCTATTGGAAAAAGATGCCATATAGAACTTTCATAGCTAGAGAGACGTCAGTGCCTAGCATCAAAGGTTCAAATGACAGGCTGACTCTCTTGTTGGGGGTTAATGCAGGTGGTGATTTGAAGTTGAAGCCAATGCTCATTGAACATTTCAAAAATCCTAGGATCTTGAAGAATTATGCTAAATCTACACTGCCTGTGGTCTATAAATAGAATAAAGCCTAGATGATAGCCAATCTGTTTACAGTGTGGTTTCCTGAATATTTTAAGCCCACTGTTGAAACCTCCCCTTCAGAAAAACCTACCCTTCAGAAATAGTTCAGAAAAACTATTATCAAAATACTAATGCTCATTGACAATGCACCTGGTCATGTGAGAGCTCTGGTGGAGATATACAATGAGATTAATGTTTTTATGCCTGCTAACACAGCAGTGCATTCGGCAGCCTGTGAGTCAATTAGTAATATCAACTTCCAAGTCTTATTATTTAAGAAATATATCTTATGAGGTTATTACTGCCATAGAGAATGATTCCTCTGATGAATCTGAAAAGAGTAAATTGAAAACCTTCTGGAAAGGATTTACCATTCTAGATGCCATTAGGAATATTTGTGATTCATGGGAAAAGGTCAACATATCAACATTAACAGGAGTTTAGCAGAAGTTGATTCCAACCCTCATGGATGATGTAGAGAGGGTTAAGATTTCAGTAGAGGAAGTAACTGTGGATGTGGTGGAAATGGCAAGAGAACTAGAAGAGGAGCCTGAAGATGTGACTGAATTTCTGCAGTGTCATGACAAAATTGTATTGCATAAAGAATTGCTTTTTATGGATGAGCAAAGAAATGGCTTCTTGAGATGGAATCTACTTCTGGTGAAGAGGCTGTGAAGATTGTTGAAATGACAAGAAAGGACTTAGAATATTACAAAACCTTAGTTGACAAATCAGTGGCAGCATTTGAGAAGACTGCTTACAATTTTTTTTAAACTTAAAAAAATGTTTTTAAATGTTTATTTTTGAGAGGGAGAGAGAGAGAGAGAGAGGCAGAGAGAAAAGGAGACACAGAATCCAAAGCAGGCACCAGACTCTGAGCTGTCAGCACAGAGCCTGGCACGGGCTCAAACTTATGAAACGTGAGATCATGACCTAAGCCAAAGTCAGATGCTTACCTGGCTGGGCCACCCAGGTGTCCCTGACTCCAATTTTGAAAGAAGATCCACTGTAAGTAAAACTCTATCAAACAGTATTGCATGCTACAGAGAAATTGTTCACAAAAGGGAGAATTAATTGATACAGCAAACTTCATCATTGTCTTACTTTAAGAAATTGCCACAGCCAACTCAACTTTCAGCAACCACCACCCGGACCAGTTAGAAGCCACCAACACGGAGGTAAGATTGTGATTTGCTAAACCACAAAAAGACTGTGATTTGCTGAAAGCTCAGATGGTGGTCAGCATTTTTTAGTGATAGTTACAGTATATTTTTAAATTAAGAAATATACATTTTTTCAGATATAATGCTAGACTTAATAGACTGCAGTATATTATAAGCATAACTTTTATTTGCACTGGGAAACCAAAAAAATTACTTGACTCACTTTATTGAAATATTTGCTTTATTGTAATGATCTAGAGCCAAACCTGCAATACCTCCAAGGTATCCTTATATAAGTTTTAATAAACTTTTAGATAGTTCCATTTATCAATATTAATTGTCTCAGTTAAGATCTTACATTGATTCAATATGGAAATAAAATTGCTCTGTATCAAAGCCCTAGAAAAATGGCTCAAATTGATTCTAATAAAAAGCTGATATTTTAACAATTATGGCTTATAATTCATTTTGATTTTGCGGCTTTTAAATCAGCAACAGTTTCATGGTCCCATTCATATCTGATGTTTGAATTTCAAATGAAAATAAAGATGGTAATCCAGTTCACTACTTTTTACACAGCAATTAAGAGTGTTTGGCACATAACACGTGCTCAAGAAAATGTTACAGAATGAACAAAGATTAGCTTTGAGAGCACGAAGTGATATTAAGGAAAGGGAAAATGAAAACATTAAGAGAATAAATAAGTGCAAATCGATACTAGCATATTTGAATTGGATTTCTGACAATGAAATCCTTACGAAATTTAGAAATAATGGATAGATTTTATAAAAGTAAATGAAATGAAAAAACAGGCATTGAAGAATTAGACTTATTTTCGGTACATAGATATTAAATACATCAAAACAAATTGTTTCATCAAATACATCATTAGTAACATATAGCAACAGACTAGATTATAATTGTTTTAAGACCTCATTTTTCCTCAATTTTACTCTTTATATTTTCTCAAAAATATCCTCAGTTGAACTTTACCAACCATCCTATGAGGTAGACACAGTATTTAATGTTAAGGAACCTAAGGTTTAGAATTAGGAAGTCTTATGCTTAAAGTTTGTTCTGCTCCAGGTTTGGGGTTTTGTACAATGCTCCTTTCTGCTAGTTATTGTAAAAGTGATTTTCATCACACTGACCTCATAATGCAGATGTTTATAAAATATAAATACATTGACTATAAATGCACTTAGCATAAAATATAAATATATCTAACATAAATGCTCTAGCACAAAATAAGATAGCTATAGTATCTGATCTAAAAAAGTAGAAGAGGTCTCCGAGAAGCTGTTCCTTCTCTGTCGGGCTTACAGGTTTAGAAAAGTCACAAAAGATATAGCAAGGGAGATCTGCTGGACGTAAGAAAGATACTCTGCTGGCTAGTTGGAAGAGCAGGCCAAACTCTAGGGGAGTGGGTCAAGGGGAAAGGTGTAACATCATACACGTAGCCTCCCCAGTGATACAGGCTTCCAACAGAAGTCCTATTCAATCCAAACCCCTCTAAAACTATCATGGCTGTTACATGCTCAGGCCGACTGTGAAAGAGACACTGAAGAAGAAATGCATCCTGATGCTTAATGCATCATCAGCACTATGTACCTGTATATTTTGGGAAAATGAACCCTGCCAGGGAACACACTTCCATTTCTTCTCATGACAAAACGGGTCCTATATCCCCCTGAAAGGCAACAGTCACTATCACAGAGGAACTCCCTTTAGCCTAAGAAGGCAAAAAAGGTGCATTTTTGGAGCTTTCTAACAAAAAAAAATGTGTAAAGAGGAAATCCAAATAGAACTCTTAGGGCAACAATTCTCAATCTTCATTTTAGCACACAATTTCCAAAAGAGATTTTTAATTAGCTTTAAAGATAGTGAGCTTATTCTGTCAGGAAACAAGAAGAAAATGTTTTAAAATGAAAGACAAAGAGAGTCCTACAACGTTGTAAAATTTGTAACAGTTTCTTGAGAACAATGATCCTTGTTTTTTATCCTCATGAACAGTGTTCATGTGAGAAGGGCTTTGCCACATATCTTACTGTTGGTATTGTTACTACTAAAGAAAATACAGTCCAGATAATGAGCCAGTGTCTTTTCATCTTGAACCACCTCAGTTAATTAGTGAAGCATTCGTACAATTTATAAAATATTCATACTAAGAAATATCTATAGTTCTGGGAACACGCACACACATTAAATGTGTAAAACATTAGGCACTTGCTATATAGCAAACTGACATTGAAGGAGTAAAAATGTCAAGGATCCCAAATCCCTATGTGAACGACTTTTATCATTCACTGTAAAAGAATGCTAATAGAATGTCCAGAGAATACCTTTGTATATCAGATCCAATGTCCCCTGTGATTCATTCCACTTACAGTTTAAAGCTGTTGATAGAAGGTGAGTATGGTATGCATCAGGGAGAAAAACATGCAAAGAGGACATGCAAATGATCTGCAATTCACTGCGTACTTTCCTTACACAAAAATGAGACGACATAGGAAACATTATCTCAGCGGTCACATTCTTTCAAATTAAAACCTCTCATGTTTGTCAATTATTTAAATACCACCTGTCACTCTGACCCCTTGAATTCCTAAAAAAAGTTCCTTTAGATACTAAATGCTACTTTACAAGTATATCCATAGATTTATTTTCTTAAGCTTATTTATTTGAGAGAGAGAGAGAGAGAGAGAGAGAGAACACAGGCACACAAGCAGGGGAAAGACAGGAAGAGAGGGAGAAAGAGAATCCCAAGCAGGCTCCATGCTATCAGCGTTGAGCCAAAATCAAAAGTCAGATGCTTTACTGACTGAGCCACCCAGGTGCCCCAGTATATCTATACATTTAATTGTAAGGTGGATGTGTTCACAGATTTTCAGATTCTGCATCATTGATGTTTCACATAAAAACAATAAGAAAATGAAAGTTCTGTTAGAGCAGACATTCATTAGTCTCCCTAACTACCTTTAAAGGGAAAATCATTTATGTGCCATAGCACAATGCAATGATGATAGTAAAAAAAAAAAAAAAAAAAAAAACCACTCCAACATGTATTGATGACTGCCCAAAGCATTCTTTGGAGGACTGTCTAAATTAAATATTAGTAGCAAACACCAAAGAAATAGAATTCTTCAAGAACTCATGATTTGGTCTGAACAAGATACTTATAAATGAAGTATCTCTCTATTAAGATTCTTAGGCTTCTTCCAAGTGTTCTGAATTAATTATTTTTACCTTGTCAAATTTTTTTGTTCTCCCTTTTTCATACATGATAGGAATGTTGAGGGATTTTATGTGCTCATTTAGTACCAGAGAAGCTTAACAGTCTTAATTAAGACAAAATATGATTTCTCAATAACAGGTAGAGACCCTTCATGCCTAATAGAAAAGGATATCATACCCTATTAAATTTCCATCCACACTGCAGTTTATACTATAGGTTTTATGGTATAAAATTGTAGACTACACAAAGAAAACCTTCTGAAGTTTCAGTCATATATTCAGATGTGCGTGTCATAACTTTTCAAACCCAGAAATAAGTAACAGGAATATTTTATAGATAAAGACTAAGAGAAGCATTAATGCAAAGTAGTCCAGTTCAAAGTCAAATTACTGCATGATGGTTACTGTACTATTTTTTATAGGATATAAAATATACTAGTATAATGAATGAAAAGTCTCCCTAAAGTGTTTAGAAAGTCACTTCAATGACATTTCTCAAACTTCAGAAGAGATGATATATCTGTCAATAAAATGACACCAAAATCATATTTTATAAGGATTTTAGATTAACACGTGCTTTTGAAGGATGACATTATAGGATCTTAATATCTATAATCAGAAAGCCTTTTGCTCTTAACTTGCAAGGCAATAAGTTTAAGAATTAATTTTGTCTGCTATAAAGCAGGCTTGCCTTTAATCTTCAGATTTAATAGGTCTCTTTTCGCTGAATGTTTTAGGCAGGTAATTGAGGAAATAGTCCACGTTCCCTTTCAGTCAACATAAAATGACATTGAAATGTCTTCAAATGTTTCCAGGAAATTCATGCTAAACAGTCTCTGTAACATTTGATATTGAGTAACAGCAGAAATCCCTGTATCTAATAAAGGCTTTCCTAAGATTGTATGTAATGAAGCTACATGCTCGTGATAGCTTACTCTGCTCATTAAGATGTTGCAAAACTAAGCATGCATATGATGCATATAAATTAATATGTGGACATATGATGATTTATACTATGGAGGATATCATACATGCCATATGATCCTTCCTCCAAATGAAATTTCTAGTGTAATTTTGAAGCCAAATTCCTAAAAAACACACACAAAAAAACAAAAAACAAACCAAGACAAAACAAACCAGAATGATTGTCCTTGGTTTGTTCTGATGGACATCTCGATTCAGGCTTTCTGCCATTATTTATGTCAATGGAAATCTTGAAAAATCATCTGCTCAGTAAATTTTGTAAAGTGCACAAAAAATATGCATGGAACATCGGAAACCGGCAAATGACCCTTTCCAAAATAGATCCTTCCAGGAATCTTTGAGACTGGGTTCACATTTAGAAGCGGCAGTGGTTACATTAAGGACTTATGAAAGGGTTCCAATTCTGAAATGCTTTCAATGCTTGTGGATAACTGGCAACTTCTTTCTCTTTTATTAAAAGTACTCTGCCAGAAAAGCCTTCCTCAGTCAAAACAAACTTCCACTTAAGAGCAGTTTTTTTTTCTAAACATTTTCATAAAGTAAATAGTGAGGCAGCTTTTTTTCTTCTCTCTTTTTTTCTGATAGGAAGTGAGATTCTAGTTTGGCAAGGAACAACTGTGATTTTGGTTTTCTTTTTTAAGTTTAGTTATTCTTTCAAGGTTCGGAATTTTGTTATATAGGTGCCCAGAGGCAAGTAGAAGCATTTTTATACATACAAAGTAGATAAACAATGTAGGAAAGATGCTCTAATGGACCGTTTTCTCTGCTCCCCTCATCTAGCCTACAGCATTTTATCTGTTCTGCAAGTATTACAGTTCATCTGAAAAGATTTCTTTTCCCATTGTTTTTAGACTTAGCACTCTTTTTTATTCCATTTCTTATTTTCAACAGCTGAAAATTGGATGCTTAAACTTTCTCATCAGACCTTCATTTTTTGAATGAGAAATGATCATTTTTGGAAAGATAAAGTGGCTCTGTTTGCAATTATTTAAATCTACCTATGGTATTTTTTTTTAACAGTACAGGTGGGAGTGGGATAGGAGGAAAGAGTGAGAGGAAGCCTGCTTCACACATAGAAGACCGTGATGTGTATATACTAGAATAGCAATAGCGTGCTGTTTGGTCACATCTAACCACACACTCTGCGATGTTGCTGGAGGGAGAATATGCTTGTCTTAACTTTAAAGTGACCTCTTTGGCTAATGCTAACAGCTGTGTTAATGAGCTTAAAGAGCTCATATTCACTTTTGTTGTTGTTGTTGTTGTTAAGTTTATTTATTTTGAGAGAGAGAGGGAAAGAGAGAGAGCAAGCATGAGTAGCAGAGGGGCAGAGAGAGAGAGGGAGAGAGAGAATCCCAAGCAGTTTGCATTGTCAGCACAGAGCCGGATGCAGGGCTCAAACTCAAAAACTGTGAGATCATGGCTGGAGCCAAAACCAAGAGCCGGACGCTTAAACGACTGAGCCACCCAGGCGCCCCTGTTGTTGTTGTTTTTAATGAAAAGAAATAACAACTGAGATGGAGTGATTTTGAAAGAAGTCAAGGACATTTGGGAACTGTTCCCAACAGCAACCTTTTCAATAGCCAAAATCTTTTCCTTATATTTCAGGGACACATTTACAAGCAGAGACTACTGTTCATTTTTTTGCCCCCGTTAGGTATTAGAAAATGCCAGATGAATTGCTAAGAAATAGCTGGGGTCTGGGCCAGTTCTCTTGCATTTTTGGTCTGTAAACTCACTGCCATAGATTCCATCCTTCTCCACCCGGCTCCATCCTCCCCAGTAAATGAGCATGCATTACATGCAGGATAAAACTATCATCTCCTTAAACAAATGTCCTTTTCAAAAGTATAATATAAAGCAGACCTAGAAAGTCTGCTGCTATAATGATTTCATGTTTTGCTGATCCTGGTCTTTTCTTCTGAAAGGCTTTTTAGTGGTCCCCAGTGAAAAGTTGAGATCAGCATTTAAATGCGGGTCTATCTTTTTAACATACTTTAAGTCCTCAGAAGTCACTAAGTCTCAGTGGCTTTGAGAATTTATAAGCATATCTAGGATGTTAAGAATACCTTCCGTGTCTTTTTTTTTTCTCCTGCAAAATTACATTAATTGGAATTTGTATTTTTTTCTTCCCCTTTGTGATTTGAAGGAAACATACTACAGAATAAAATTTGTTCAAGACCATTTCTATGTGTGAAGCAGCTCTCCCCAGACAGGGACCAATTATAGGAATTTCCTCTATTCTTTGGATTTTTACCGCTGATGTTCACTACTTCCTCTCCTAGGTAACAGCGGCATGCACGTGTGCAATGAGACACAGAAAAGAAAAAAAAAAGGAAGGAAAAAGTAATTATGTTGTTCCTTGTTATATGCAATAACCAGCATTTGGTTAGAATGCTTGTATGAGTTTTAATTTTAAATGAAAAGATTAAGGCAAAAGAAACCAACATTCTCTTTAAAATTACCACTTTTCTGAATCAATCAACATATTCATTTGCATTTAAAACTTGGCATTTCGTGCTTCAGTCATATTTTTCTTCCAGGTCCTTTGAAGTCATTCTCTACACTCTTTACACTTGTCATAAAGACATTTTTATTTACCATTAAAAGCCCAAGAAAAATTGATCAAGGCCTGGAGATTTCATGTTCTTAAAGGTTTGAGTTTACATGTTAAATTGCAAAAATACAGCTACTGAAAACTATCCAGGGATGAATATAATAAATAAACAAGTTCCTTTGATCTTCAAAGATGTATTTTATGGAGTTTTTCATTCCTAGGATAGAAAACTATCCCATGATCCTGTCAGTTCTAATCAAGCATGGAATCATCCGATGAAACAAACTTTTACTGAACATCTACTACAGGGCGACAACTAGGATGAGGCAAGGGAGGTGCCATGAATCCCCCTCCCCCAAGGTGGTACTCAAACTTGAGCACCCAAGTCTCTGCCCTAATCTACTCCAACTCCAATCCCCCCGCCACTCTATTTATGAAGCAATCATGTGCCAACAGTCTTGCTAGATCTTTTGAAGTAATATTAGTGGAGTATTTACGTGGGAAAGTTCTAAGATAGAGATCTCTCCTCCTAGAACCTGTGATCCTACAAAGGTTATCTTCATACTATCAGTATGAAGACAGCAAGCGTAATGGAGCAAGGACACGGGCTTCCCCTGCTCACTCCTCAGCTGAGTTCTGCTTCGCTCCCTAGTTCCGTATGAAACATCTAACATTTCTAAGTCTCATTTTCATTTTATTTATGAAAGGTGTACAATAGTGCCAGCTTTACAGATGTGATGATAATTCAACGAGATAATCTTATTTCAAGAAGGGCGCCCATGGTCGTCATCATCACTTTCACAAGAAAGCAAACAAACAAACCTGAACAAACATCTACTTTTATAAAAAAAACAAAGTAACATTACAGGGAAAATCAAACTACAAATAGTAATAGCCGTGAATTTTTATTTGATTTTTTGTGATTACTTATTAACCTAAAATCACAAAGAAATTGCAATTTCCATTTCCATGAAGAAAAACTACTTAAAAATCTTATTATTAATAATTAATCAATAGTCTATTAATCTAAGATTATTAACTTGAAAATAATCTAAGATTATTAATTTTAAAACTAGGCAATAGCAGTAGTAATAAAATTGCATTTGTATAGAGTTTTAAAAACTCTGCTTTTAGCTAGACAATTTCACACAAATTATTGTATTTAATCCTTACAAAACCCTTGGATTATATTTTTATCCCTGTTTTATGGATAAAGAAATTAAGACTCGAGTTTACAGAACTTCCTACTGGCAGGAATATCTGATATTCACCTTTAATGTCAAAATTCTGAAAATAAATGCTTATAAGGGTCATATGTAGGGAGGAATATTTTCAGTCCTTATTTTAATGATAAAACATAATTTTAGTTTTAATCAAAACAAAAAGTCTAAAGCATTGCTTTCCATAGTAAGTCCAAAAAATCATAACTAATAGAGATTGTTACACTTATTAAGCCATATTTTGACTGCATTGACAAGTAAAATGAATGCATAATGAAGATATCTTGAACAAATGTTATCAAGAAATATAATCATCGGTCTCTTACTTCTTTCAATGGCCCCATGTTGTCCCCCCTTGGTTTTGCTAAATCAGTAAGGATAATTTATTTAAGTCATGTCATTCTTAACCACAATACACCAAAATAAGTGCCTGTAATTATATCAGGGAGTGAGAATAACGATTTGTAAATAAGTAGAAAACCATTTACAGTTAATGCATACTTGTTTTTAACTTACCATAAAAACCAGTGGAAAACAGAGAAACTAGAACTCGCCCTTTGCAACCACAGGCATTCTTTCACCAGGCACCTAACAAGAACCTAGGAAGACCATATCTTTCCACTGCACAACTATTTGCAAGCAGAGTTAGTAACTAATCCTTTTTAATCCAACCTACCTGCCACATTAGATTAGCTTTATCTCGCCAATTTTAATTGTGACTCTCCTCTTCCCAAGACCTTCCAATTACTCTCCACTGCCCACTCCATAAATAAAACTTAATCTATGGAAAAACTGAGTTCAACATTCACCATATGGGACTTCTGCTGTACATGGCCTCGTCCTCTGCTTTTACCTATTTTAACCCAGAAAAGTCCTCCATTTTAAAAAAATCCAGTAAAATGCTCATCCTCTTTTTGAGGCTTCTCTTTGGTCTTTCTACTCAAAATTATCCCACCCATGAAGATCGAAGGCTCCTGGTTTCTATCACATTTGTGGGTTTTATCTCTATCTTGCAATAGGTCCGTTTATTATTGTATGTTCTCTTACTAGAGGCAAACTTCTGGTAAGTAAGACAGAATCTTTTTTCACTTTTATATTCCCCCATTGCAGCTTAAATACAACACTGTGCATACAGCAGGTGACCAAAAGAAAAAAAAAAAAAACTTGAAGAAAAAAATAACATTTCTTCCTCTTTAGGGCTATTAATATTTAATGTAGTGAAAGAACATGACCGTATTTCCTAACTCCCTTGCCATTTCTCCTTAGGGGTTTCTGGGTGTGGGTGTATGTGTTTGAGCAATGCATGGGGAACAGGGTCAGTTTCTCCTGGTAAATCAATAGCTGTAACTTCTTTGATGGCTGGTTTGAAAGAAATGGGCATGATTCCGACTTGGGTAGGAAATCTAAGAGAAAGCACTGCATTCTAAAATCCTGTAATGTTAGAACTGGAAGACCTCATCTGATCCAAGGACCTCATTTCATACAGCAACCAACAATGGGGAATACTTCCCTTTTAGAAGCTGGGAAAGCTTTTTGCTCAATACTTAGTGGAAGAAAAAAAATATCGTTAGAGGAAGAAAAAAAACTTTATCAATCGATCAAAACTGAGGCAAAATAATCAGGAGGAAAATATCATTAAGTTCAGGGACTTTAGGCTCTTAAGGACTTGCAAAGAACTCAGAGAATAGCAACCAGTAGAACTGAAGGGAATATCTCCACTCAATTCTGGACCACACTCTATTTTAAGGCATCATGGCTAATGTTCACCCAGGGTCCCCATAACATCATTGTGCCTAAAGAGATAATTATTTTATTTATTTATTTATTTATGTATGTATTTATTTATTATTTTAGAGAAACAGAGTGTGTGCTAGTTGGGGAGAGACACAGGGGAGATAGAGAATATTAAATAGACTCCACACCCAGTTCACAGTCTAATGTGGGGCCTGATCCCACTACCCTGGGATCATGACCTGAAACGAATCAAGAGTCAGACACTCAACCTATTGAGCCACTCAGGAACCCGTAAAGAGATAATTCTTCTTTTGCAAGATGATGCAAATGGATTAAAAGGTTTTTTAAAATATTGTTTCACCCCTTGGGATGCTTGGGTGGTGTAGTTGGTTAAGCAGCCAACATGGGCTCAGGTCATGATCTCACAGCTGATGAGTTCAAGACCCGCATCAGGCTCTGTGCTGACAGCTCAGAGCCTGGAGCCTGCTTCAGATTTTGTTTGTGTGTTTCTCTCTATGCCCCTCCCCCACTCACACTCTGTCTCTCTCCCTCTCTCTCAAAAATAAATAAACATTAATATATATGTATGTATATATATATATATATATATATATATATTTCACTTCTTAAAACATTCATCTGATATTATAGAAGCAAAATTGTAATATTTCACTTCCCCCAAATTTCATCATCTCATAAGTAAAGAACTTATAAGACCTTTTTGTGTTGTACTTGCTTTAAGAATTATGTTTTACACTAAATAAAAGCACAAACTGCCTTTCAAAGTGAGACCATTCCATACCCCACAAGAAACCTGTATGCTTTACTGTTGATAGGAGGCAGAACTCTGCCAAACAGTGAACTAATGAATTGGAATTTGGCAGCACTCCATGCCTGACACAATTTAGTTCAAATTTATGAAATCTACTGCTTCCAGAAATCTACTTGTGCCTAAGGCCTCTCTGTACCTTTCAGAGTAAAAAGCATGACATCGCTAGACTTCTGATTTTACCTTATTGATGAAGAAAGAATTATGAACAACATATGTTTTCTAACTTAAATCTTTGAACATTTCTTCCATTTTTCAACAACAATAGTAAATCAGTTGAAATCAGCATCTTTTTGGATAGATGATAACAGAATATTTCTAAATCTCTGATTAAATCCCCTTAGACATGACAGGCTTAAGCATCTCAAGAAAATGCTGCCACAAAATGATTGATGCCCTTTTGGAAAGGAAGGAATATTAGCTTTGTTCAAAGGCATGTTGTCTTGTCTTTATACTTTTACAACAAAAACAGCACCATTTTTAAAATTTTTTTCCCAAACAAGATGAAAAAAATAAAGCCTTCTATCAATCAATGAGAAAAAGAAATCATCATTAATGCTACTTTAAAACTCACTTTCTTTGGGGAAACCTCCTACAAAATTATACTCCAGAAATAAGAATGAGGAAGATGACAGAGTGTTACATTTTAAATACCTAGACAGAATCTTTCTAGGATGCTAATTGGAGGACTGAGGCTCAGATCTCAACAAAGCAGTGCCTTCTGTCAAAATGCATATATGATTACTTCTCTTTCTTTTGAAGTGGATGAGGTTAGCTACAGCCCGGGGCCCCACATCTCCATGTGGCATTCCAGAGACTTCCCCAACTAACCCGAATCAGTGCCACCTTGACCTGCTCTGTGCCTCTTTCTCACCTCTGGGCTTTATGGCCATGCTATCCTCTCCTCATATCTTGTGTGCCCAGGGGTACCTGCATGACCCTATGACCCAGGCCAAGCTCCTCTTTCTAATCTTCTCTAACAGAGCAACTTGTCCTTCCCACCATATATTTTTTAAATTTACGGCACTTCTCACAACATACTTAACTTGTTTCAATGTACTCTCTATTTGTAAAATTGTGAGCTATATGAGCTTCTCACCTATGAAAGCTGTGTCATTTTCATCCTTGTATACTTTGACATACCTTACACATTTAGGGGATTCCATAGATGTTGATGGAAAAAAAAATCCTTTAATGTCTATGCCTTTGCTAACCCACCGGTTTCTTATCTACAGTTACTGGAGATTTACCATTTGTTGAAAAAATATACTTACAGTATAGTAGGCACTGATGAAAAATTTAGTTCACCCTGAAATAACTAAATCGCCAAAGGAAATCATTTGTATGAATGACAAAAGCAATAGCAGTTTCATGGCCTTGTTGTGACCTTAGAATTAAAGACACACAATAAACACACACATATACTTGGGCATCTTGCTCAAGGCATATATTGTTTCATGCAACTAATTTAAAAAGAATTGGTGCAGTGAATTGAAACAAATGTAAGGAAGAAGAGAATAAAAATAAACAGAAACTTACAATGACAGAAAGTTCTCCTCCTATAAGATGTAAAAAGTAAATGTGTAGAATAATCCATTGCAAGTTTGGAATACACAAGTGATACTACCTTGTTTTGGTAACTTATGCTATATTAAGAAATGTTGTCCTATAATGATTTCCTTTTACCTAATTTTCATTGCAGTCTCTTAATGTGTGCCTTTTGTCAAAGGGATTTTACTTTCCATACACATGATTTTCAATTTTGTATTTTGGCATCCTATCCTGGCTTATCAGATATTACACAGTGTCTCACTAACTTGCCTTTTAAAACTCATATCGGTTATTTTTCAGAAGCAAACTAAAACTGTCTGGAACTGAATGCAATAGGCCAGCAGGCTCAAGTAATTCCAGCATCATTTCTAAATCTTTCAAAACTTTTTCAGAGATAGTTCAATGCTTCCGTCTTGTCTATTTTTTTTAATCTGTCAAAAGGCTTTGGTTAAGTGATTGCTTGATATCACTGTATCAGAGGCTAGAGCATTACATTAAGCATGGGAAGATTTCCAAATGGGAATGAGAGAGGTGTAGAAAACAAATTTTATTTACATGGAAATTGGATTATAATCTTAGTCGTAATTACCAAATGTATGGAAAGCAAATATTCTTGTATTTTTTATAACAATGGAGCATACCCTAGATGCATGATGTGTTCCATTAGGTGATTTTATTTTTAAGCCATCTCCTCTTAACTCCCAGGGGCAGTCTCCTTTTTCTTTCTGTATTTGCTGAGGAATTACTCACTGTTGACAGAAGCTAGATACCCTAAAGGAAATATCCGGAATACTAAGAACTGTACGAAGAGGAGTAAAACATTGGACTCACTCTGAAATAACCAAAAAAGAAGCTGTTTTGTGGGAATAAAAAAAAGGCAAGATCAAACTCATCTGCCTTTAGGTGTCTGAATTCTATCAATAACTAAGAATCCAAGTCAAATACTAATACGACTGGCAAACATATGACTGTTTCGGAGATTTTGAGCTTGCTCTGACTGCTTAGAACATCTACTTCCCTGATTTTCTTCTGGCTGGTCAATTTCGTCCTTCAAGCTTCAGCTCAGGAGACTAACCCATATAATATATCCTTCCTCTCAATCTCTAACACATTTCTTCAGATTATTTAACATTATCTGATTTTACTTTTTCTTTATTTCCTTCTTTGCTTTACAAAAGAAGTTCCTAATCTTTCAGGTTATCCTCTGTACCCTTGGTGCCTATATCAATGCCTGACATATATAGAATATTAATTGACTGAAGAAACACCCTCCTTTATGGATATTAATAGATCTTAATTGCATCGTACCTCTTTATATTTATCCTTGCCCTGACACTGTGTATATATGTATATTTATCACCTGGACCGCATCACTCTCTGGATTTATGCAATTTAAAAATCTCCTCTACTAAACTATAAACTCTTGACAGCTGGGTTTTCCTTTATTTGTTTTTGAAATATGCATGTTTCAAAGACTTAGATATACTAAGTGCTCAAGCAATATTACTTTTTAAATTTATTTTTAATTGTTTTTTCATGTTTATTCATTTTTGAGAGACAGAGACAGAGCATGAGCAGGGGAGGGGCAGAGAGCGAGGGAGACACACAATCCGAAGCAGGCTCCAGGCTCTAGCTGTCAGCACAGCTGATGCGAGGCTCAGATTCACGAACCACAAGATCATGACCCGGGCCAAATTCAGACGTTTAACTGACTGAGCCACCCAGGTGCCCCTCAAGTAATATTATTTAAATGAATGAATGTAAATTACATTAACAGTAAGTTTTAAAATGATTATTTCTATTTTACCCAGCAGCTTTAAAAATGTTCCATTTTCTAAAGTCTCTGAGATGGCATCAATATGATTATAGCACTGGCCTCCATCGTGAGAAAACTCTACTGACTCTTAAACCCATCAAAATCATGCAAAAGTGTTTATAATTCCAAATAGTTTCTTTTATTGAACAGAAATTGGATAGGAAATAAAACATGCCATGTGAGACAGTGAAATAGTAGTATAATTATGAATATGGTCTGTTCTTCAGCGATAATACACATTAAAGATATTTCTCTGGTGATCAGAAGGGCCCTTAGCAGAAGACAACTTAAGAGTAGCACATAAACACAGATTTTTGTTAAAGTTTCAAACTTGAGTTTGAAACCTTAATGGGCATCATCATTTCTCCATTGCCAGCATAATTCTCTCAGTCTGGTCTCTGGCAGGGAAATCAAACAACTCTCACTGCAACCTGGGGGTTGACATTAATTAAAAACATAAAATCATAAAGCATCTGTGGTGAGTTTAGATGCCAAATGAGATGAAGCGATTTTTAAAGTAAACTTCTTACAAAGGTAACTGAATGTCAGAATCTTATACTTTTCTCTAAAACAACGATAATTACCATGTCTTTCTCTAGTACATCATATACATGCTCCTGTAATTGACGTAATTGGTATCACTAGACCTCTTAATGTTCCTATGAGACAAGTTACAAGGATAAGGGTCTCAGTGCTTATTTTAGACCCAAAGAAAGTAAACACATCTGCTTCTTCATTTTGTTTCACACAGTTCAGCAGTGCCCCCTTACCCCCAGTTTCACTCCCTGAGGTTTCGGTTACCTGCAGTCAACTGTCTTCCAAAAACAGATGATCCTCTTTCTGACATCTCCTCTGGTCAATGGTAGCCTAACATGATTTCACAATGTGTGTCATTCACCTCCCTTCATCTCATCGTCTCCCATCATCACAAGACCACATTCACACAGTTTTTATTACACTACATTGTTATTACAATTGTTCTATTTTATTATTATTGCTTTCATCTCTCACTGTACTTAATTTATAAATTAAACCTTATTATAAGTAGATATGTATAGGGGAAAAAAACAATATATAGGGAGAAATTTTGGTACTATCTGCGGTTTCAGGCATCCACCAGAGTCTTGGAATATATCCACCATGGATAAGAGGAGACTACTATATAAGCTAATAGAACAAAATATCTATTCATTTCCATGTATTCTGGGCTCAAGTGTTTATGTCGCAAACAGAGAGCAGGAATTAGAAGCACTGACTTCCTTTTTTAATGAAACAATGAAAGGCCCCAAAGCATGAATAAAAAAAATTTTTTGTTACAGCCTTTACCTTTTATGAGACATGGTAGGTGGGACTTGCCTTCTATGGTGTTTTTACTATACCTATCTAACCTTAGGAACATTGAATGAATGATGTAGGCAAAAGATACACAAACTGCATGTTGAAATTATACTAGTATAGTTCCGATCAGCAAGAGGAAATAACCATCTCCCTGTGGTCCAATATAACATCAGACTCAAAAAATAGTCTCATTCTATTCATGGATAATAAGAAAGACTTCAGCCCACTGACACTATCTTTAATGTTCAAACAAACCATGAAAGGAAATATTATTACTCCTTTCTTATGGATGAAGTTGTTGAAGATCAGCAAACTAAGACAATTTCTTCAAGATCATACAACTGGAAATTGTTGAAAGGAAGGAAGGAAGGGATTTCAATGGGAGAATGTTAGAGAAGTATGTTGCCGTGTAGAGTGATCAACTGTCTTGACTGACAGAGACCTGGGACTTTTGGCTAACCTGGGACAGTCATGGGCAAAGGATGAGAGTAGGGCAAACTATGCAGAGACATAAAATCCACTTCAAGGAGTTTAGGATTTATTCCAAAAGAAAACGTTTACCACTGAAGTGTTTTCACACAGGAATAACACAACTTGACTTGAGGTCAGTGTGGTCTGTCACATCTGGCACACTATTGGCACACTCACCCTTCACAGCATGTATTGAAATCAAATGGAACTTACAAAAAGATAAGCAACAGGATGAGTTCTTGAACCTCAAGTAGAAAATAATGGAGGTCAGAGAAACAAGACTGCACCCCAGAAGGGGAAGGTAACATGTTTTTGGAAAATAAAATATTTTTTTAGATTTGCAATTTGCACATTTCCATTTAAAACCTTTAAGATGGGGGCACCTGGGTGGCTCAATTGGTTAAGTGTCCGACTCTTGATTTTGACTCAGGTCATGATCTCACGGCTTGTGAGATCTAACTCTGCATCAGGCTCTGCACTGAAGACATGAAGCCTGCTTGGGATTCTCTCTCTCCCTCTTTCCCTGCCCTCCCCCCATCTCTCTCAAAATAAATAAATAAACATTTTTTGAATAAAAATTTAAAAACATAAAACCTTTAAGATAACTGGAGAAATGACTGAAGGGACAGGTGGTGAATAATTTTTTGCCTAACAACTGGCAACATATTTTCTTAGAGAATTAATTCATTTAGTAATTGACTCTTGAAAACAAGTTCATTCAGGAAAAAAATAAACCTCACATTGAAAAAAATATATCACTTAGTGCAAAGAAATCCAATAATGTTGTAATAAATGAGTACACAACCAAAGTATTTTCTTTCTGTAGGCAAGAAGGTTTGGCCTGCTTATATTTGTTTGTTTTTAGCAGAGTTTCTAGAACTCTATGGGTTTCTTTGTTACTGTGCAAGTGGATCAAATCCAGATAAGAACTTCTTTCTTATTTTTTCCATTTTCAAAGTACTGCAGCTCAGAGACATTCTGAAGAGCCTCTTCCTATGAGCATCACTGCCATCTGAGAAATCCTGACCCCTCTGAGTTTTGGGGATTCATTTCCTTTCAGCCTTATAAGTTTCAAACAAATAAATCATCACCAATAACAGGAACAAAATGCAGCAAAAACAAATACTCCAAAAGTTTTATGAGTTTCCTTTCCTGCAACAGAAAATTGTCTTTGTATTTCTGTTTTGATTCAATCATACATAGTCTAATGCTGCTCTTATCTAAGGATTTCTGGCTTAAATATCATGATCCAAGACCAAATCCAGGCTGTGGCACCCTTTACACCATCTTGCATTTATGAGATATAAATTAGCATTTCTCTGTAATCAGCTACCACAACATCATGTGCCACAGCATCATCAAGGATCCCTCTTAGGAAAGAATGCTTCTGCTCATAGGCACCTAAGAGAACAATTTGTCCTACTGAGTCAGATTCTGGATTCCCTCTGAACATTCACGCAGTGCTGAGTACAACTGAATGCTCACACCCTTGGAATTAATGTGGTTAGGAGCTAGTTTGTGGAGCATTCAAGCATTTTTCCTACTCACTTAGATATTTTAAGCATCTCTGAAATCCCAGTACCATGGGAAAATTTATTTGAAATTTCAGATAATCTATCTGGAATAACAGTAGTAAATAATATAGGCAGAGAGATCGTGGGAAGAGTACTTTTCTGGGGGTGTTTTTCATCACGCTTTCAGATCACAGTCCAATTAATGGAATAAAACGATTTAACACCATGGGTATCTAGAGAAAACCATTTCCAATCCCCTTCCTAATTGCAGAATGAGACAGAATTGTTAGAGGATTCTCTTTAATTTTACATCAGCTGTAAATTTCTGTTCAAATACAAGGAAACTCTCAGGGAAACAAAGCATATGCAAACAGACAAACCTCCTAGTTAATGAAATGCCTCCATGAGGATTGCAATCAATAATAGTATAATCTATGTTCATAAATAAGTGTACAGCCTCGAAAGAGCGTCAGGCAGTGATGAATTATTCAGGAGGTCTTGCTTTTTCTGCCGTGCTGCTACTACCATGGTTAAAGCTCTTCAATGACAGAAACACCTGGCTTAGCACTCGCTGACTCCAGCCTCCTCTGAATAGCTCCATCTCTTCCTTCCTTCTTGTTCTAAGCATAATTTATCCACGGAGCCCAAGGCTCTCTCAGCTTCTCTGAAGGTAAACTCCAAAGAGAGCCACTGAACTCCAAGAGGTCACAGGTCACAGGTCTGCAAGTTACAGTCCCACATGCAGAGCCATTATTTATGGTGGGGGAACTGCTGACTGTAGAAAGTACCACTGACAGAAGACTGGGACCTAATAAACACTTCAATTTCTAGGGACTGTCAGGCAGGGTTAACGTGAGCAGGGAGAGGGAATTGGTAGTTAATAAGGGAGAATAATAGAAAAGGAAACTATTCCCCTTGCCAAATGTCTGTAATTTGTGCCTCTTCCATTAGACTAGAGAAGACTAGAGAAGATGCGGTCATAATAACAATGCCACAATTCCTCCAAGGATTATAAGTTTTCCCCTTCCCTGGACATACAAAAGTCATAACTGTGATACTCCATGTACTGTCAACGGTATTTGGGAATCGGAGAGGGCTGAAACCTATCAGCTGGGCCAGCCCGCAGTTTAAGCATTTTGTTCAAGTCAGCCTCCTTAAATGACCCTAGGAGTAGAGATATTGCCACATCTTCTGGGAAACAATTAGAAAGCCAATGATTTTCATGTTATTAATTTTTCATATTCAGGCTAAATTTTCCTTGGCTTCATTCCTTCCACGTATTAATACTTACGGGCTACCCTAAGTAATGTACATTTGCACAAAACTAACATTTGTGAATGGTAACTTTTGATAAAATAGAAAGATACACCAGTATCTTGCTCAAATTGAATTATAGTTAGAAATTCTCCTAAAATACAAAAATTTCAAAACACATGTTAACTTTGAAAGCATCGGACTGTCTGAAAGCTTCTCTCTATAACTTTAGTTTCAAATTTTGGGTTGATTAAAGTGGACTGGATATATTCTCTCAGGAATTTCTGTGTGAAATATATTTATGAAAGTTCACATGCCAAAGACCACAAGCAGTGTTGGCTTCCATTTGCTGGACTCCGAACTCACAGAACAAGCATCAAAAGCCTTTCCTATCTGATCACCATAAGAAATTGTTCACAGAAGGTCAGCGGTTTTTGACCTAGTTCCTGGCCTGCAGGGCTCTGCAACGGAAAATAAAATTGGCCATATTTCAGTGCCCTCTTCTAAAACTCCCACGTGAGGGGAGAAGATAAGGTGTTTCAGAGTCTTTCACATCTTTTTTCATGTCAGAGGGAAAGGAAAACTGATCAGGCACCCCCTAGACCTTGCTGTTTAAGTCATAATGTATGCTGGCCAATGTACAGAAAAAAGATAACTGCCCAATGTACAACTGCCTGCACTATTCTCAACTGAGAAAACAGCATTTTGGTTTGAGGCCGCTAAAAGAGAAAATCTTTCTTAAGTATGCCATTAAATTTAGTAGTGAAAGGTAGCCGTTGACGAGAAGATACGGGCGAGATACTGTATGTGTATTTTCACAGTCTTTTATCGCTATCCATTTCTTCCACATTCAGATCATGATGCACAGTAGCCAGAACAATTAATTAGTTACCATATATAAATACTAACACTTTTAAGTTCCTGAATATAAAATCAGAGAAGTAACCAACGCTGGCTTTCAAATGTTTCGTTACTGTAGCAACTCCATGTGCATGAATGAGAATCAAAAGGAATCAAATATCAAGAAGCACACCCAGATCTTAACCCTGATAAATAAAAATGTGGGAGAACCACAGCTCTCAATTAAAATTGCACTAATTGCTCATAATTTTTTGAATCAATCTATCTTATTTTAATATCATGATATATAATAAAAATCCATCTATATTCCTTTAAAAAATTGTATTGTGGCAGGAACCCTTAACATATCTACTCTCTTGACAGATTTTCAAGGGTACAATACAGTATTGTTATCCATAGGCACAAAATTGTAGAAATCTTCCATACAACAATTGTTCATAAATGTATCAGTCCTCAGCAGATAACAATCAAGCTACTCTCAAGTATAATATGTAGTAAAAATATCTAAAATCCATATTTTAAAAATATATAACATATAGGATCTTGAACGGTGCTTTCAGAAGATATCTCAGGTAACTTTAATCTCCTTTGTCAAACTCAGTTATTGAAATTATCCTCTACATGTGCTCTAACTTTTCTATCTTAAATTTGCTTCTCTGTCATTATGTTCCAACCATTTAAAATTCCACTGTGGGTTTTCTGTAACAAGGTCACATCAAAAACATTCAACTCCCTAACTTCAAATCATGTAACATTTCATTTTATCTTGTAGGAAGATATTAAGGCAGTAATCATAATTTCTGGTTTTAGTTATTAATATATCAAAGCAGACCAAAAGGGTTTATTTTTCCCCAAAACTAGCTGTGTCCAGTAACTGATTTAAACACTGCATAATATATTGCAAAGATATTGAGGTGGCCAAACTGTACAACTGAAATAAGTAATAATCAGTGACTTACATTGTTAATTTTTTCCTATACACAGTCCAGAAAAGTATCAATAAATATGTCCAGATTTGCTTATTAGTAATCTGAAACCAGGCCATTAGATAAAGAGAAGTACAGGAATTTTGAAGTAAAAGATAAAAGTTGTTCCTGAAGTTTGTGAAGGGAATAGATGATATGATTGTTCCCTTACCTTACCATAAAAAAAATAATAATTAGCTGAAAGTTTAACGGATTTAGATTTTTTAAAGTTGTTAATCCCCTAGAACATACTTATGTGCAGTGATATCTTCTAGTCATTGCCCAAATGCATGTGCATTTACACATAATGCAGTTATAATACAGCTCCACGTTAATTTTCTGCTTTTCTCACTTTGTAAACATTTTATACTTATTTCTGTATCTTTGAATAGCACAGATCTATATATATTATCAGTTAAAATATCTGGAAACATGTAACTTGTCTATATAGAAAAACACTAGAATCAACAGTAGTATTAAGCAGGAATATTTGACTCCAGCTGGCAAATTTCCACTGCCCTCCAAGATGCGCCCTCTGGTGGCCATTTTCCCATTGTCACGTGGGCAGAGCTTATTCCTGCCCTGCAAGCCTTTGTGCAGATTGCTCTTCACATGTCTGTCTTCCTCTCCCCATCCTGGTCTCAGTTCATTTCTTACCTCCTCAGATCACTGACCACACTTTGTATATAGCAACTTCTGCCTCCCTCTCCCAACCCAGTCACTTTCTACCTCCTTACTCTGTTTCATGTCCCTACAACAATAACCCTGTGAAAATTATCTTACAAATGAATTTGTCTACCTGTCAACTATACACCGCAGTGAAAGACCCATCAGGCAGAGACCCTGACCATCTGATTGACCATAGCAATATAGCATCTAAAACAGGGCACTAGCAAAGCATAGGCACTTGATAATGTGAGTTGAAAAACAATGTATGAAGGAGTAAATGAAAACAAAAAGTTAAAATCACATGCAATCCTGCCACTCAGAAATAAACTCTGTTAGGGGCACCTGGGTAGCTCAGTCGGTTAAGCATCCAACTCTTGGTTTCGGCTCAGGTCATGACCTCAGGTGCCTTGGCTGGAACCCGGCATCTGGCTCTGCACTGATAGCACTGGGCCTGCTTGGGATTCTCTCTCCCTCTCTCCCTGCCCCTCCCCCCCTCCCTCTCTTGGTCTCTCTCTTTCAAAATAAATAAACAAACTTTAAAAAAAGAAATAAACTCTGTTAATTCTTTTGGTATTATGTATTTCTCTTATTTCATTTGGTTCATTAGGGAACTATGATAATGAATAAAAGAGTCTGAGCTAGTTAACAGTGAAACATAAATGGGGTTATACATGATAAAATAAATATTATTTTTACAAAGTAAAATTATACTACAAATATTGTTTTGTAACCTACAGTTTTTATTTATACATAATACATTAATAAAATTTTCAGCATGCCATTAAATTCTAAAGCTGAATTTTACAGCCGCAGAATATACCATTATGTATTTTACGACAGTAATAGCTACTATTTTGTGGGTGCTTATTGTACTATGTTCCGGGTTAAAAACCTTACGTGAATTATCTCATTTATGTTCTCAGTAAGTCTGATACTGCTCTGTTTAATGAAGTGTCAAGACTACCTTAGGGTTAATGGCAGAATTGAGATTGAACCCTGGACAAAGGGAACATTTTATTCTATCTATCATCTATCTATCTATTATCTATCGATCGATCTATCTACCCATCCATATATCCTTCCTTTCCAGGAAAAAGAAGGTTATTCTAATTTTAGTGCCATCATCCCTTTAAAGGAATGTCTGTTTTCTGGAATCTAAGTCAATTTTAGATACTTCACTTGTTTACTTTTGACAGGTGGAGAGGCATTAATTATTATATTATCTTTTTAATATAATTTCATTTCTTAGTAAATTTGAATAATTTTCCAAGATGTTTTGGCATTTGCATCTTTCATTAGTGTAATAACTCATACTTGAAGGCCTGATTTGTTGATTTATGTTACTTCTCAGCAGCATATTATGCTCTGTTAATTAGATGCTACATAATTCTACCCATTTTACAGACTTAATATATGTATTACAATTAACAGCTTAATCACATTTAGACCACTATTATTAATTAGGCTTTCTGAACCTCTGTTTCTTCTTGAGTGGAGAATGCTATAGGGTGAGGTCAGTTTGCCTGTAAATTAAGATCAGAGGCTCGGAAATGGCTTCCTAGGGGATTTTCCTATCGGCACAGGCTCTGCTGGCCACTCCATATACAATAATTTTCACATTTGCCATAACTCCTTGGCCCTTATACTTCTTTAATTAACTGTTGATATCTTTATGAGCACCTGACATAAAATAAATTATTTGTTTTTCTCTTCTATTAGATACAGATAAGTGCCATGAGTATGGAGTCTTGGGTTGGTTAGTGCTATACCCCCAACCTCTGATACATATCGATCAGACATCCAAAAGATGACCACCTAGAGCAAACAGCTAAGAGAATGGACTGATTCATGGCATTCATCACATCCCTTTGAATTGGAAGCCTGGCTTCACTAGACCACATAACCTTGAACAAGTCTCTTAACCTCTTTGAAAATTCAATTTCATATTATAAAAAATATAGATATTTAAGTATGTACCTAAACTATGAGTGTAATGAGTTTCTATAAATTATTGTTAATGCATTGTTAAAACCAACTAAAGTTTGGTAACAGAGCATAATTGATATTTTTTGTCAAATGGGAGTGTCTACTTATTTTATAAGACTCATATATAACACATGATCAATAAGAATTTTTGAAGATTTTGAGTTTGTTTTGATTGTTTTGTGGCGCTTTTTTTATTCTGTGCTATCTTATTATAATGCTAATAGGAGAAATATAGTTCTTTACGAGGATAAAAAAAAGTATCCTGTTGGAATAAAATGGCCTACAATGAGTGATCCAAGTCCATGTTTATCTCTGCCTGCATTTCTGCCTAAAAGACCACAACTTGCGCTTATTTCTATTATCTGAAAAATATCTTTTCTTAGGTAGACAAATAAGAAAAGACCTTTGCATAACATTAATAGTCACATATTTTATAAAATGATCACTGAAAAATAAAGGTTCTTAACACTATGTCATTAGTAATTAATTAATTAAAGCTTCTTAGCTTAGAACAATACCCTTCCTTATTCTCTTTTACAGTAATAAATCCATAAGTATTCATTATGACTTTTAAGCCTCTGTCCAATCTAAGAGTAAAATATTTAGGTTATGTTATTTGACTTTAAAAAGGGGCTATGTGTATCATGAGACAGCATAATGAAATGGTTAAGAGCAGAGAGATTCTGGGACCAGACTATATAAGTTTTAATCTGCTTCTACTACTTAATAACTGCATAGCTCTCAGCAAATTACTTAAACCCTTTGAGGCTCTATTTCCCATATTTTAAAATGATAAGGATAATAACTATATTTACTTCCTAGTGTGACTGTGAGGATTTAAGATGTTAATATAAAAACAATAAGGGCAGCACCTGACTTTGGTAAGGTCTATATCATATAATTCACTAGTACATAAAGTCAAATTTACTGTTTCATAAGGAGAAAAGCCACTCTTCATCAAGCTTTCACTTAACCATAGAAAAGCTTTTGATGTAGCCTTCTAACTCATTTGCTTTAAGTCAATATCCTTTTCTTTACAAGTGTTGACATTCCCCTGTGGCAGGAAAATCAACATTTTGAGTCACTTGCTTTAAATAACGGACTCAGGCCCAGCTTTGGCATCTATCCATTTCCAATTTGTTTTCAAAAGCCTTTTAAATATTTTTAAGCCCTGTTTTCCATCTAAATATTGGAACATTTTTGGGTGCCTGGCTGACTCAGTCAGAAGAGTGTGCAACTCTTGATCCATGGGTCTTGATTTTGAGCCTCATGTTGGGTATAGAGATTATTTAAAAAAAACACATAAACCTGAAAAACAATTTTTGAGGGAAAAAAATAAATGTTCCAATATTTATTTTTTCCCTTTCTTTAGGACTGTGCCATAATAGTAGTTATTGTGCTAGGACCAAACTTAGAACAGATCAGCTGTGTGGCATTATATTCATAATCCAATTTATTAGCAAATGTATTAAAATTAATGTATAGAGGAATGTAGATTTACATGAAATAGTCAGAAATAAACCTTCACCTAGTACACCCAAGGAAAAATAAAAGGCAGAGCTGTCTTCGGGAACCTGAGGTCACATCCTTACTATTTCGTGCAGAAACAAATTGTTTGCTTTACAGCAATAGATAACAAAAGCCCATATTAAAAATGACAAATACAATGCCAGGAGAGAAGAAAACATGCTGATAAAGGCAACCATGTTGTAGACAACTTCTCTGGAAAATCACTTGTTATCCAAAGCAGGTGGCAATCCGTATTCACATTTATGACAAGTTGTGACAAAACCTTTATTCTTGCTGCCTTCCTCTAATGTAAAATATCTGATTTGGAAATGATTTCAATATATAATCTCTCTGCTAAGCCTTGGCATCATATCACCATCTTATATTGCTATAGTTCAAGAACATTGATTCTAAAGGCTGATACAGAATGTTCATAACCATGGGGAAATAAACAGGGAAGAGGAGGAAATATGAGGAGAGAAACAGACCTATACCAAGAATACTAAAAAGGTCTTCAGTGACTATAAAATTGAATATTAATAATATAGAAGGAATACACAAAAAGACTACCAATTGTCAACCATTATTCAAGATTCATATAAAATGCTATCTCAATCTTTAAACTTTTGTTTTCTCTAACTTGAATGAGCACAACTTCCTCTGAATCTCCAGAACACCTTTTTTTTTTAAGTTTATGTATTTATCTTGAGAGAGAGAGAGAGAGAGAGAGAGAGAGTGAGAGAGAGAGAGCGTGAGCAGGGGAGGGGCAGAGAGAGAGAGGGAAAGGGAGAATCCCAAGCAGGCTCCACAGGGTCCGCACAGAGCCCAGCGGAGGGCTCGATCTCATGAATTGTGAAATCATGACCTGAGCCAAGATCAAGAGTCGGACTGAATCACCTAGGTGCCCCTCCACAATATTTTTTAGATGACTTTTAGGGAAACTTTCATGAGTAAGTCTGGATCATTTTATTATTTGTAAGGATGAGCAATAGCTCCAACAGATGTTTAATAAATGTTTGTTGAACTAGTAGTTATTAACATATGTTTTATCCATTCTTCCCTATTCCTCACACATTCATAAGACATTGCAAACTCGAGTATAGAGGTATTATTCTATTTACACTGTTGGTACTGACAGTCATTGAGTCATTGTAGAAAATCAATGTTTGTTTATGAATGGAGACCACAGTTATATTTTTTCACACAGATTACTCCATTTGACATAAAAACTAAGAATGCAAATACGAGGCCAGAACTATACAACTATTGAAAATGCACATTTTGAAGAAATCAAAGGTATAACATTCTAAAATCATGAGCTCAAATATTTATATATATTTTGCGATGTTCACTGTGGTATTTGTTTATAAAATTAATGCTTCATTAAGAAAATTTAAAGCTTACACACTGATGTGTTCCAGTGCTCTACTCTAGAAAATTCTTCCATTTTGTTTTTCTGTAATTGTCAGGGAAAACCCTGAGAGATTTTACTCACAACATTATTGCTGTTTACTTCTTTTGGCTTCTTTTAAATAGAATCTTATAGCAGATTGTGTTCATTTTTTAATTACTGTCACCAAAGAGCTCAAATGGTGATTATTTTGTAAGTTAAATGATACTTTTAACTTACTGTGTAGCTGTTGAAACTGTCATGTCAATGTTAACTTCCAGAATCACAGCCACCCTAGGCTACTGAAACAAGGACAACAACAACAACAGCAACAAAGTATCTATGTATTTTCCTAACAAGATATTGAAAATGACACTTTTTATGATTAGCAAAAGCTTCTTCTATTAACCACGTAAGTGCTCTTGAACAAGTAAATTAATCTTTTTGGTATATATTTCCCTCTCTATATCCTTTTGTCCAACTAGTTCATTGCTGAAGGTCTCAACGTGAGTCTCTGTTTCTTGTTCTGCTGTATCTCACTGTGTCAAATTGTAATGCTGACAACACACCCAACTCCCCAAACCTCAGGAATTAGGTTAGGTGTTCCCCTGTGTGCGTGTCGAGCATCCTGTTATCACACTATTCCTCTTTTATATCATTTGTCACATGATAAGTATCCGCCTATTTACAGGTTGGTCTTTCATTCTAGATGCTACCTTCCTTGAGGACAAAAATTGTTTTATGTTATTCAGAGGTATGGGTACTATAGCATTGTAAAATGCCAGGTTACTTTTATTTAACATTCTTTTGCAAAGTTCTTTTTGGCATTCCTATTTGAATTAAATGCTTCATAAGAAAGTTTAAAACTTACATAGTCCTGAATCCCCATGTCCACTGGAAAGAAATGGTAATACATATAATACTCCTATAGACAAGAACTATTTGCTTGTGAAGGGAGATCACAATTATTTTCCTAACACAGAAGACTGCATTTCACATAAGGTTTCAAAAAACATTCCTAAACGTTACTTAAAAGCCGAGTAAAATCTATGGTAAAAGGATTATTTCCATACCAGATATGGAGAGTAGCTGTCTAGAATGGACAATAAGAAGTCTAAATGAGAAATACAATTTTCACTTAAGATAGCAAAGGAGGGGCGCCTGGGTGGCTCAGTCGGTTGAGCAGCCAACTTCGGCTCAGGTCATGATCTCACAGTCCGTGGGTTCAAGTCCCACGTTGGGCTCTGTGCTGACAGCTCAGAGCCTGGAGCCTGCTTCGGATTCTGTGTCTCCCTCTCTCACTGCCCCTCCCCCACTCACTCTCTGTCTCTCTGTCTCTCTCTCAAAATAAAATAAATACATAAAAAATTTAAAAAAAAAGATAGCAAAGGAAACTCTATGAGAGGGTCCTCCCGTAAGAATTATACTTTTTCAACATAACATCAGAATGTTATATTGTTATAATGTTATATTTTAACATATAATAACAATGAGGATGCATATTCCAATATATACTTACCAGAAGTAAGACCTGAGAACCAGGGAGGTAATTTGAAAGCCACATGTAATCACAGTTAAGGGAGAAATATGGCCACCATACCCCTGGAGCCATAAAGGAGTGATGTCATAAAGTTTAACAACTCCTGGCCCAAGCAGCTTCTCTCTCCTACAGTAAATATGGCACACTCAAGTCTCTCTACCATGAACTGGTTCCTTATGGTTAATGCTGGATTTTTGTCAGTTTAATTTTTCCAAGTAAGTTTTCCTACAGGGAATGATTTTTTAAATTAACTGTATGCAATCCAACCCCCAAAATATTTAAAAGACAAACGTGAAGATAGGGGATCTACAGTAAGCAAAGGCAAGCATAAATATTTACAAATTGGGGTAAAATGTAAAATGAGGCTAACAGTTGACTTTTCTACCTCAGGGTATGTCTCGGGTTCTGTTCCTATTAATAGCAGAAAACTTTGTGGGTACTAGATTGTCATCAATCATTAAAACTCTCGAATTTATTCTCAATATTGTGTCAAGTTGACATACTTCTTCCCTATAGGTCAGAAGTGAAACTGAAAGCCTTGAAACAAGATACTGACCTACTTATAATCTCATCCCAAATCTCAAAAACTAGACACAGGCAAAATTGTGATGGTAGTGATACATCTTTGATCATATGGTTATATCCTCATTTTATTGTATATTTCAACAAAGACCTTTAATGGCATAGTGCATAGAAAGTAGGCATTGAAGAAATTATCCCTGAGGATATAAACCCTGCCTCAGTGACTTATTAGTTTTGTGATCTTATGTATATTGCCTAAGGCCATGAACCTAAGTTTCCTCTTCTGGAAAGTAATGATTATACTTTCCTATAAACTGAGAAATTGTAGACGTAAATGAGATAACCTTTATAAAGTACCTAGTGGCATGATGGATGTGTCATATGCCCTAAAAAAAATGAGAGCAGTGGAACAGATTTCTCTGAAAAGCCTTACTCTTAGCATCTAATTTTCTGCTTACAGATATCTGGATTTCATCGGCTGCTGTAACAAATGTTAAAGTTTTCATAACACTAAGGGAGTACAGTGTAATAAACAGAGATGCACCTTCAAAACTTAAGACTACCACTTAATGATTTTATCACATCAGAGGAGACCTTAGACTTTAGCTTCTTATCTGTAAATTGGGCCTAACAATTATTAAGGAGCCCAAATCTGCGAATGTGTGTTAATCTGTCTGAAATAAAATGTCTAGTGAGCACTGGCGTCTCTTCCAATTGCTGTAATGGAACTATTTCAGGCAAACTTGCCTTCATCTCAAGTGCGTGTCCACTGTGTCTGGTGTGATTGCTCTCGTGGCTTCCCCTGGCAAATAGCTTAACTCTTGAAGGCAGACTTTGCTGCTTAGGCCACAACTCCAGCATTATTCTTATTACATCTCTCCAGCCAGCACATACTAACACATAAGTGTTGCTAGAATATTTGTAACATCTCTGCCCTCCCTATAGAATGAGCAGAAAACTCAAATGACTTCAATGCACTGGCAGTTAAGGTAAATAAGTGAAGCTAAAATGGAGTGGGGGGGGGGGGCGGATAAAGGATGGCAAAGGAGACATGGCCTCAAGTAAAGGGGAATGATAGCATAGAACCAACAATCTGAGGGAGGCTATGCTTTCCACAGGGGCAGCTGTAGAGAGTTTTTGTGGCCATTCAAGAGTAGAGTGGTGTTCAGGTGCCTGCATGGCTCAAGTCCGTTAAGCATCTGACTCTTGATTCGGTTCAGGTCATGGTCTCTGGTGTTTGGGATCGAGCCCCACATTGGAGCCCCATGTCAGGCTCTGTGCTGACAGTATGGAGACTGCCTGGGATTCTCTTTCTCCCTCTCTCTCTGCCACTCTCCCTCTCACACCCCCTCTCTCAAAATAAATAAACAAACTTTAAAGAAAGAGTAGAGTGGAGTTACTGGTTCATCCAAGCATTCAAGGAAAGCTAACATTTCTTAACTCTTAAATACTGGCAGCGAATTCAAATTTGAAACACTTACAAGACCAAATAAATCTATGGGCTGTATTTAAACCTCAGAAAGAAACTCATACCTTTGTAGCCACAGCTGCTAAAATTGAAAGCACAAAGAGTCACTCTCAATTCTCTGAAACTATGTTCCTTGCAACTCAGAAAACTGATAATGATAATAATGATAATGATAATAATAATAATAATAATAATAAATCTTAAGGACAAATCACAGAGAGGGATATTTAGACCACCACCGATGTCTTATACAAACAGACCAAAAAATTGGAGCAGGCGTTGGGAGCACCAACAGTTATCCACATTAAGGTTTTTTTTTTTTTGCACCCCTCACATAGTACTCTTCTTGAATAAATAGAATTTGCGATTTGCTATATAAAAACAACAAGGAGAGGGAGTGGAGGGTGGAGAATGATGCCACCTGAGAAATATAGGGATTGAATCGACCTTCCAGTGAAAAACATTAAAGTGGAAAATGTAGGGGTGACTAGCTTAGCCCCTTGAAAGATACATTCTTTAAGATCAGCAAATTATATATATTTTTTCCAGCTGCAACCCTGATTCACAATATGGGGACTCGTGGCACATCTGTCAGTACTTAGCTCCATTTTCCCCTCTGCGGCCTCGCTGCAGGAGTTTCACAAGACGGAAAATTCACTTAGGCTACCTGCTCTAGATAAAAGTCTGGAATGGTGAACTCAAATCCCAAGAGCTTCTGGTACATACTTCAATTCGACAGAGAAAAAAGTTAACTGCACTTGAAAGAAAATGACCCTGGAAAATAGGTTAGCAAGGCAGCAGGAACTGTGTGCCTCGATATGTTTTGAATTTCGAATTCTAAGTACTCTTTACAGGCAGAAAATGCTGTTTTATGCCTCCAGCTATAAGACAAAAATAAAAGAGAACCCACCACCCTCTTAGCAAACCATAAACTTCTTCCAAAGAGGCTAGATCTGTAGAGTTGTATGCATGAGTTATTTGTGCCCTAAAAAAAAATCATTTTATACAGAACCAAAATATAACTTTTTTCAACAACTTAGATGACAGGTTTTCCTTGTCACATGAAACTATCCATTAAAGGGGACAAAAGGTTAATAGTCCAGATAATGTATGGATATTAAATTTGATAATTAATTTATTTGTATTATTTTCTATTTTAAGGTGGAAGAAAAAATTAAAAGCATCTTTAATGTCCCATAGACCATATGGTCTATGGGACAAAATGTTGATTAACAGGAATATTTATTTGTGGGAAAATTAAATATCTCTTTCACACATACACATGCACACACTCCAAATATACATACGACTTGTTCTTGTGTACTTGTATATAAAATATTAATTTTAAAATAACACAGATTGCAAATAGTAGATAATACATACATATGTGCATACATACATACATATGTACATGGGAGGTATGAAGGGAGGAAAGAAATTTACTATTACAGTGGCCCTATGTACAGAAAATCCAGCTATGAATGCCTGTTTTAATATGGATTATAAACATCATTCAGAATAAACTTATTCATTCATTGAACTAATAGCTAAAACTACATTCTTCAGGAAAGCAGAAGGTAAGGTGGGCTGGATCTATGTGTGTGTGGTCGGGGAGACCCCACAGCATTAAATACAAACCTAGTGTGTCCATTCTAGATTTCTTACTTCCATCTTAAACTGGTCTTGAATTTATTTTGTGTTAACTCAAATTTACTTGTAATAAGTTTCTATCAATTTGAAAATAAATTAAGCATCTTTTATGTCATAAAAATACTTGTTCATTGACTTTTATCTAAATAAAGCTAAGTGCTCTTTTATAAGGAGACATTTCCACTGATTGAAAGGTTGAGAAGTTTGCTTTTGAATACTTTTGCATCCTATATCCAGGTATGGGCAGAAGCAAATATCCTTCATTATTTGATTCAGTATGTCTTTAGTGATCCTCTAAGCTTGGACAGTATGGTGCTTATGCCTGAGACATTTATGATATTCTTCAGAGAAACTTGCTTTTTAATGATGAAAAGTAATTATTACTATTATAGAAAAGTAATTTTCACAACCCCAGAAATAAAGATGTCTTGGTTGTTTTTCACCTCCCACAACCCAAGATTCATTATAAATAAATCACCTTGATATGGTAAGTTATCTGATCTGAACTTTCATATATAAATGACCCTAACTATCCATGAGAATACCTTTTTGTAGGGCCTGGAACAAACAGCCTATAAAATGAAACACACACACACACACACACACACACACACAAAATATCCCATAGACCATATGATCTGCATGATAAAACATTGATTTAAATAATGAGAACATATATTTGTAAGAATATTAAATATCTTTACACACACACACATACACTAATGGTTGGTTGTTTCTGGTGAAACCCAACTTCCTGCTTCCACAATTATTTCCCCTAAGCCCCTGCTTCACACTTGCTCATGATACCACCCATGCCAATGACCTTCCTGTTCAAAGCTCCGGGAGCATCCTAGATAAGTGCAAAAGATCTCATAAATATAATTTCCTTTATCATAAGAGAGAATGGAAACTTAATTGTTGCTGCAGAGGGGTTATTTGTCCAACTTCATTACAGATAGAATAAAATACTTATTTCTCTATCAAAACTCACTTAATAGTTATTCCTCCAATCCCACATCTTAACCAATTAAAAAGAGAAACATGAAAATACTTTAAAATGATGGCACGAGATTTTAGAAATGCACAAATATGCAGACATAGAAACCATGTCTAATATTCAAACAACAGATCCATAAGGTTCTAACAGCAAAATCCAGGGAAACCCTTTTTTTATTTTTTAAACTGATTGGTTCATTCACAGCAAGAAAACATTTCCAGCTGATGTGTTTGATTGAGTTAGCTGGTAAGTTTTATTGCTCTCATGTAGACAATGAAACAAATGCCTAATGGGGGAAATTTCATGGAGTCTTGCTTGGAAGCAAAGTTGGCCTCTGGCTAGTGAGTGAGTCCAGCTGAGAAAACTACTTTCAATCCCGTATAAGGTCTAAAATGTAAAGCAGGAAAAAAAGACAGAAGATGGATATTTCATTAAGATGGATGAACTCAAAAAGAGCGGCGATGCAGAGAAAGTTAATAAGGGAAGTAGGGAATAAGCGGCGTTGCAATTATTACCAGCCTACAGCAAATTGCTCAGGGTCCCGTAAATCTTTTCAGGTTCATTCCCCCATGTTTAACCAGATGATCTGCCGAGATCTTTGTACATACATCTTGCCCCACTCTCTCCATTTATTTCCTTTTCAACGAAAAGGCACTTTCCGTTCAATGTTAAAGTTTTTGACTAAAATCATTCTACTATCAAAGCACTATTATTAAAGTGTCTCTTGAATGGTTCCCAGAAATAAAAACAAAAAGCAAAAATAGAAGCCTCTATTAGGACTGAAAACATATTTAGATATGTTTCAACTGACAGTGCTACCTGGCTTCACTTATTCCTGCACTACTAATATTTTTATACGAAGCAAAAAGGAATATACAAGACAACATTAAGAAAGAAGACATCATTTTTACCCTTTATCTGGCTTTGTCTATTCCACTGCATACCTGGTTCATTTGTGGGACTTCTTTTTTTTTTTTTGCACTGACAGGCATTCCCTTTTTTAAGAACACGTGAGGAATATTTTCTTCCACCCTCATAAGATCTTATTCCTGTGATCTTATTACCAAAAACAATTAAAGAAAAATATGTTACACCAATTTACTATTGGAAAGAGAGTGCAATTATTGAGCTATCTTTGGTACTAACTGTAATTTCTCACAGCCATAATATCTCCATTTCTCAAAATGGGAGCAAGAGTCAAACATTCATAATAAGTTGGTATTAGAATTAAAGTATTTATTGTTAATATGGAATATTGTGTTCAGTCCACAGTAAGCATTCAGTTAGGTATCTTTATCATTGCTGTATTATTTTATTATCACTTTGAATTATTATGACATCACTCATAAGTCATAAAAGTTTCAGGTATTGAAATTACTTACAAAACTTAGACTTGCTCTTTTAAATTAAAATTGAGAGTATCATGTTTTGTTATTAAATAATTAACACTTTCTGTCTATTATTTTTAAGTTTTTTATTTTTAGAAAGAGTGCACGAGTGAGGGTACACATGATTGGGAAAGAGGCAGAGAGAGAGTGAGAGAATCCTGAAGAGGCTCCAGGGTGTGAATGCAGAGTCCCATGCAGGGCTGCATCTCACAAACTGTGAGTGAAATTATGACTTGACACAAAATCAAGAGTCAGATGTTTAACCACCTTTCTGTCTTTAAATAAAATCATCTGCCACCTGTCACCTCTCCAAACTTCTGTATTTTCTCCACCATTTAGAATCTAACTTTTTAAAGAAAAAAAAATATCTCCATTCACTCCTAATTTTGTCACCACCACTTGCTGCTCAATTGCCTGACTGCCATCTGGCTGTTTTCTACCACCTTGCTGAAATTTCTCACAGGAGTCCTTTCACCAAATCCAGTTGACTTTCCAGTCCTTACCTTATTTAGTATATTGGCAGCATTTGACACCTTGACCTCTTTCCTTTTGTTGATCTTCGGCCCTTCCTCCTCCCACCCCATACTTCTGTCCAATTTTGAAAACGTAACTCCACAGTCTTGTTTCTGTGTATAACCTTAAATATTGGTGTTTATCCCCATGTTGATGTTTCCTCTCTTTGTCCTCTTCTCTCTCATAACTTCTTGTAGAGCAAGATTTCAATTACTCTTTGATACCATTTACCACTGATGGTCTTTAAATCTTGGCCTTCAGACAGGAAAACATACGTTACTACACCAGGCCTCTCAACTTGCATATGTCCCAGATGTCTCAACCCCAAGATGTCCAAAACTGAACCCATGATGTTTAACCTCCACTCCTAAAATCAGTCCTCTTCATGTTTTTCATAGTTCACTCAACAGAAGCAATACTCACCCAATGCCAAAGCCAAGCCTGGAACTCATCTTCCAATCATCTTTCTCATTCAAACACAATACACAATCAGGTATCAAATGCTGTTGACTCTAAATATCGCTCAAGCCTGTCTTTTTCTCTTTATTTTTTTGCTACTCTCTTAATCCATGTGATATTATTTCCTCAATTCTTACTGCTGCCAACTCCTATCTTCCCTTTCTGTACACTGAAAGAGATCTTAAGATCACTAAGATGGGGGAAAATGTATCATAGAAGTTAAAGGTGAGACTAAAATAGAATTCCATTTTCACCGGTGTAGTTGTATAATCTTGGGGGCAAATGGCTTATTTCTTTATGTCTTAATCTCTTCAGTTGTGAAATGAGGACAGTAAATCTTATATGGGGAGGATTAAATGATATAGTTGGCATACAATAGCTCTTTATTCTAATATTCGGTAACTGTTCCTTACCATTGTTTTGTCTACATTTGATTATGCCAACTCTTCATATTAAACACTTTTGATGCGTTTACTCTATAACTTAATATCTACATTTTCTAACTTAGTTTATAATTGTCCTTTTCACAACTCTAGCCTTGAATACTCTACCCTGAACTTTCAGTCTGAACTTGTTATTGTATGCAGTAGCCTTTTTTTCCCCAGCTCCTCTAAGTGCCAGTCTCATTCAGTCCGGGTCTCCGCATATGCAGTTGCATTTTTCTGAATCACCCACCCCTCTGCCTTTGCCAGTTAAGTCCTACTAGAGTTAGATTTTTAAAATCTCATGTGAAATGTGTTAATGACAGGTAACATTTGCTGCATGCTTATTTTATGCTAGATACTAAATAAAGATTTATAAAAATAATTTCATTTTTTAAATTCCTCAAAATAATCGCATGATGGAGAAAGACTTTCCTGAGCTTCGAAAGAGTGAAAATTGATTACCCTGGCTATAAAACCCTTTGGTACTCTATACTGACCACAAACAGCACAATGCAAAGCATTGCTTAATTTTCTTTCCAGTTCTACTGTGAAGTCCATGAGGACAGGGACTTTAAATACAAACTTGTGCATTTATGCCCATATCCCCAATTAAATACAGTTGTGGTACACAGTAATACACACTGAACATTGTTGAGCCCTGAAGACATAGGGAATGCCAGGTACTGTGCTGAGTTTGCATTCTGTAACCACTATGAGTGAGGTAGTAAAATCCTTACTCTACAGAAAAGAAAACAGAGGTTCAGAGAACACTTACTTACTACCCTCATGGTAACTGTCAGGGCCAGCACTCACCCAGAATTGTCAGACACAAAAGTCCAGATAGAAATTGTATTTTCTTTATTTAAAAATCTGCATTAGTAGTCCTTGTAAGGGGATCACTGGGACTTAAGGCAGTGACTGTGATAGATTCATGGCCATCTATTCAGAGACCATCCAACAAAGCCTGTTCAGGACACAGGTTCTGACCATGAAGTGGGTTGTTAAAGTAACTATAGGTCAAACCAAAACTACAGGGACTACATCCTAACAAACCAGGTTAAGCAAAAACAGATTTCTAGTGTTAACTGCTGTTTATTTAATTTATAATAATTATAATAATTACTGGTATTAAATCTAGTTTTTATGCCTGTCATACTCTATTAGAATTAAAGCTAAAAATACCAGAAGTCATTTTGAGGTCATCATTTATGAAGCAAATATTTCATAGATCTTCTGTAACCAAGAGTTGTTATTTTGGAGAAAAATGATAAAAAATTAAGCTAAGCTACAACATTTCTTCCAAGTTTCTTAGATATGCTCTCATTACTTCTCTTGGGAATCTGTTTTTATCATCTTTTTAAAACCTATTTCAAAGTCAAGGTTAAGGGGAAGGGAAAAGAGAAATAGAACAGGAAAGCAAATATTGATTGCAATACAGACTTAAAACTATGGTTTGCTAAGAAATCCATGGTCTATATTTTGGTCACCCCAAGAAAACTTCTAACTAAAATATAGGTATCAGTGCATGTGTTTATGGTCAATTAGACAACTAGAATAGAATTTCTTTTACATTTCTAAAATACCAGTTGATATTATTTCTTTGAAATTCTTTCTACAAAATTTGGAAGGTTAGATGAAATAGCTAATGAATATTTGATTTAAGCATGATATATTGAGATACTTTTTAACAATCTATAATATTTCCTAGAAGATCAGCTTCATCTCTTATTTACAGATGCTTTCTGCTTTATTATTCATCATGGAAAATGAAAGAATGGACAGGCTATGGAGTGTGAAGCTTCCAAACTTTAACTCACAACTACAATCTGTATGCTATGTAGCTGACACTACTTTTCAGGAATTTTTTTTACAGTTATGCCATTTTATAAGTATTATGACTCAAAGCTTTTATTATCTCCAAATCTGCCAGTGAAGCTCACTATGGAGCTCACCATTGGATTTCCGCATGGCTTACTGCTATTTATTACAGGATGCCTTCAACTCCAAGAGTCACTTTTATTAAATCAACCCATCACATTATTTATGTCTTCAAGTTTCCTAATTCACTTTTTGTTATTGATTTTTGGATTTTGCTTTTGACCTGCAAGACACTGAATGGCCTATGCACATTTAAAATAACTATTCAGAATTCCCTGGTTGGTCTTCAGGAGCAGGACCGACTCTGTGAGCTGCTCTGAGGTCTCGTGTTGTTATGATCACCCCCTAGGCTTTTCTATCTATTGCTCCTTCTTCCTTCAGAATTAATAGATTGAGAAGATTAGGTCAATTGGCATTTCTAAGGCAAGTCTGAATTAATTTTCTTTGGCTTGTCTTGTTGAATTTCACACTCCCTGAACATTTCTCACTGATAAGCAGATTATGATGCTGGCTCATGTTCAGGGATAGCAACTCCAAATGTGTTTACAGAGTTATATTGTTACCTTTTAGTACCATCAACTGCAATAAGCATTATCGTTTATAAAGTTAAAGCTCTTCATTTTAAATTTGTGTCAAGAGGCTAATATAACTGTGATTTTAATTACTAAAAATCAATTTCAAATTAATGTGAAATTTAACCGTGGGAGACGTGTAGGAACCCAGAGACAATCAGCTTGGCCTTTACCTTAGGTATTGTCCTCTGTAAAAGACATTAGCATAATGCTTGTTTTCTAGATCAGTGGCTTTCAAACTAGGGTCTATGAAAAGCTTAAGTCAAAGAGGAGTTCCTGGGGATTTATTATTGAAATTTAAGTCATGGTAAATCAAACTTGCAAATAGTACAAATAATTTTTTTCAACTTCCTACTTAAAGTAGCTGCATAGAGAGAATAATCATAAAAAGCCACTGGTTTCAGTGTTTAAGAAATCATTGGTGTCATTAAGGAGAGCAATTTCAGGAGAGTTGTAGAGGAAATTCATATTGCAAGAGGTTTGAGAGAGAATAGGAAATGGTATAAAAAGGATACAGATCCTTTTCAAAATACGTTTATAAAATGAATATGAAAACAACTGGGAAGCACTGGAGGTTAAGATACTTTTTTTTTAACTTGTTAAGATGGGACAGAATTTGAAGTTTCATAGGTAATAGTGTTAACAGTGGCAGTGTAAAGTAAACATTCCATATGAAAAATCCTAAAAATGGTAGGAATAACTGTCTGTGCCAGGTGTAAAATCAGAATAATGTGGGTTAATCTTGGAGACATGGAGGAACACTGTATTTGAGCTATTGCTTTTAAAGGCATCAAAGGGAAGTGAATGAAAATACAGGACATGAGAAAACTACAGCAAGACAGGTTCTAGAACCACTGGTCTCAAGGTCACCACCTCTCTTCCAGGGGTCCATTCCACCTTTTACTGAATTTATGCACCCTTAGCAGAATTTTACCAGTTAATCACCCCCTTTTCCAGACACACTTTCTTTACTTGATTCGAGGACAGTGCCCTGAGACCTGCCCACATGCAGAAGGAGGGGGGCCACCAAAGGAAACAGAGAATAAGGTGAGGGGCAAATTGAGGACAGTGGTGACCTAGAAACCAAGTAAAGAAAGTGTGTCTGGAAAAGGGGGTGATTAAGTGGTAAAATTTTGCTAAGAGTGCATGAATGCATTAAAAGACAGAATGGACCATTTTCCCACATGCTACCTAGATTTCAGGGCATTAAACTATACAATGACGATTCTCAACATATATCTCCAGATACAACCTCCCTCCCTCACAGGACTCGTTAATTAAACTACCTCCCTGATGATTCTATTTAGATGTCAATTAGGCATCTTAAACTTTGTCTAACTAAAACAGGACTCTTAGTTTCTATCCTAAATCTCCTCCAGCCCTAGGATCCTTCATTCTCTCTTTCATTCAGGCTAAAAACCAAGGAATCAAGAGGTTAGACACAAATCATCTCTTTCTTTCAACCTTTATATTTAATCTGTCAATATGTCATATCTGCTCAATTTATATGGAGTAAATATCCCAAATCTCACCATTCTTTAAAACCTCCTTGGCTATATACCCAGGTCCAAACTACCACTATCTAGAGATAGCTTTGTTCTCATTCTTTACCCACTAAAGTAAATTCTTGCATAGTAACTGGAATGATTTTTTTTAAATCATAGGTCAGATCAAGCTATCCCTCTGCTGAAAGTGTTCAATCATTTTCCTTCTCACTCAGAATATAACCTCAATCTTTGCTGATTAGACCTTAGATGAACTGATCTCTGCCTGCTTCTCAATTCATCAACATCCCTCAGTAAGTAAATTTTCACCACTCAGACTAAGGAACCATTGGCTGAAGGAAGTCAAAGTGTTTACTAGTCCTTCCTAGAAAGGTTAGGAAATAGATTAAATTTATTTTGGAGTACTCTCCTGCTTCAGTCGTCCGTTTCCTCAAGTGCTCTCCTTATGCCTTAAGCTCCTCACTCCTACCCTTAACTCTGTAAAATGTTTGGTAGGTGCTGTGGCAAGACCGAAATTCTAAAATTACTCTCCTTTCAATCTCTTGAAAAAGGAAATGAATACAAAGAATGTCTCTATTTCCTCAGTGCGCTTTCTTAGCTAGATTTTGAGATGAGTTAATTGGATTTAATTAATTTTGTCTACAGATTAAAATAATCACTACAACTACTGTTACTACTACTATAGTTAGTATCATTGATAGTAAAATAATAATTATTATGTATTTAGTGCCTAATTCATTAAATGCATTTGAACCTTACTGCAATGCATTTCAGAAAGTATCAGAAGGGCTAAAATTTTGCTTAAAACCAGAAAGCAAGCAATTGCCAGGAATGAAATCCAGTTCAGTTCTATTGACTCTTAAGCCTGGATTCCTAACTACTAAGAAAAAAATACAAAGTTAGCATGTCAAGCGGAATTTTGGACAGTGTAGGTAAATATATTTTTGAAAAAGGTTGCTATGAACTAGATCCCTTACAAATCTCTATATCCACAGACTGTTTTCTCCTCCTCTCCCTCCTCCTTCTTCTCTTCAGAATCCAAACATTCTCCAAATTATCTTAGTTTCTATTTTTATTATGTTTCTCTTGAGTCTTTGGGATATTGTTAAAGCAGAGTGCTTTAGAGGATAAAGACAATCATTTTTAATTACAAAATTTCCCACACATTACATATTTTATTTTCAAATGCCAGAAACTGGGGCGCCTGTGTGGCTCAGTCAGTTAAGCATCCGACTTCGGCTCAGGTCATGATCTCATGGTCCATGAGTTTGAGCCCTGCATCAGGCTCTGTGCTGACAGCTTAGAGCCTAGAGCTTGCTTCAGATTCTTTTTCTCCCCCTTTCTCTGCCCCACTCCTGCTCACACTGTGTCTCTTTTTCTCAAAAATAAACATTAAAAAATATTTCTACAATATAGATTTTTACTTTTATTGCCTAATTTGTTATATTTTATTTGTTTAGTGGTGAATGGTGAAAATCTATCACCAACCCTATATGAGCAGCATAAAATAACAACTTAAAAATTAAATTGTCTACTTTGCACAGAACTAAATAAAATACATTAATATTTAGCTAGTGTTATAATTAGTAGCTATTTATAATTAAGCTTCTTAAAATATAGAACTGTGTATTACTTTGTATAATATATATAATAGATTTTTAAGAAGAATTTCATGACATTCTGAAAATGTCTCTGCAATTTTATATTGTATTCTGAGAATCCAATGTATCTCTGATTTCTAGTTGAAGATGTATGGCCCAGAAAGAAATAAACTGGTTAAACTAAAAAGAAATATTTATTAAATGCATTATACTTTATAATTAATGACAAGGACTTTGATAAACAATTTAAAATGGCATTCCTTTCCAAATTGTTTTCAGAGATTTAATGTAGTTGAATGTATAGATGACTTCAAACTTAAAAAAGTTAGATAAAATGACAGAACTAAGTATTACTTAATTAAATTACAGAAGGTGGCTGAAATTAGAACCAAGAAAAGAGGATAAATACAGGTTAAAAATTCACGTGTTGGGTGTGAGGGGACAGATGTGATGATGAATCAGGATTATAGTTGTCTGTGTGAAATACACTAAGATATAAATATGTAATATATGTATAAGTAATTGCAATATATGAAATAAGCATATACTAAAACAATGTACTCCATCATAGGCCAAGAAATCTTTACACAGGAAGTTAACAAGCTGCAGTTAATAAAGGAAAACCAATCCCTTAAAATATATAATTTGCTCAGATATTTAATCTACTATTTTTAAGGCTTTCAAAGATATGACACGGAGACCATAGATCTCAAATCTTCTGAAAAAAAAAAAAAACTCTTAGTATCATGGGGACACTCTACCACTGATATTCTTTAACTAGTCAGAAATATTTTTAATAAGCACTTAAGAGTTTTCAAAAGCTAAAACTTGTTCTGGTGAATAAAAACATAATTAAGGTACCAATAAACATGAAACGATCTGTTGTTGTAATGAATTATACTTCACACTCTCTCTTGAATCCTAAGAACATGTACTCAAGTTAACAACCCTGATTAACTCAAGTTAACTTATCCTGATGGATAAGTATAATGTTAAAATTATTTATGTTGACTCAACCTTTGAGTGTTGATAACAGTGAAGTTAAAAATTCACATCCTGATGGTTTTATTATACTTTATAATAGAAAAGTATAAATTCATTTTAGGAATCAAACATTTGTACTGGATTAGGAAATATCTACTGCAATATAATGTAGACATTAAAATACGGCTTCTCGAACTTTAATATTCATTCAGATCACCTGGAAACCCTGCTAAACTGCAAATTCTGGTTCAGTAGGAATGGGGATTCTGCATTTCAAACAAGCTCTCAGGTAATGCAGATGTTTCTGGTTCATGGGTGGACTGCATTTTTAGTAGCAAGACCTTAAATAGGATTAGTTAAGTTTTAATGTTTTACCACAAAGGGAAGAGATTAGGATAAAGAGAGGAAAGGGAAAGGGAAAGATCTGGTCAAAGATCCACTGGAGACTAACTTTAATTAAGGTGTAACAAAAGTTAGATGTTTATTTAGTAAACATAAACAATTTAGTACATTTTATTTAGTAAAATAAACAGTAGTAATAATGTTTATTTCTTACCATATGGGTTCAGTACAACCCCAAAATGAACAAAAATATCAAGCTTCAGACACAGTAAATTCTTGGGCTGATAAGCCTGCACATAAAATGATATTGCAAAGCAAAACCTGAAATACTTACAACCATTTTTTATGGTCTATGTTATAATTAAAAGAGAGAAACCACCTATAATTTGACCAGCAATTTATAAGCATTTTTGTTTGTTCATTTGTTTGTTTTTCAACTTAGGTGAGCCCAAATGCTTTTAACATTTTTCCTCTAAACTTTTCAATACAAATGCAGCAAGCATCTGTCTTCTGTGTACTGTGTTTTATCTAAACTATCCCTCCCACAGGCATCAAAGCTGGACATGATGGTCATGCTGCTCCATGCAGCCTGAAAGACAAACAAAAGAACAAACACACCCCAACGACTTACAACCTGGAGCCAAGGGAGCTCTCCAGGTTGCACGATGCCTCTATGATCCTCCCCGTAAATATAAAAGCTGCTTTCTTCAGTAACTGAAAACAATCATAACTGTCTTTCCCCGAGTCTTGTTGAATCTCTGGGGATAGAGGAAAGGCAGCGTATAGAAATGTGCACCAAAGTGTCCACAGATGGATTTGATTTACACAGTATGGTCTGCTGTAACCTGTGAAGATTAGATAATGGGTTTTCTTAGTTAGAGGTTCTGTTTCCAGCAGAAGACCTTCTAACACCTTTAAGTGGTATATCTATAAATTCTGTTTTCTAAGAGACAACTGATCAAAACATGTTCTTGAGCTGCATTATACGTTTTATATGATCTCATATACAAATACGTATAATCATTAATGTTGTCACATATCTATGCCTATAAATTGTAATAAAATTTAGAAATCACATCTATTTTTATTTTATTGATATAGGCTAAGGGAAAATGCAACTGTATCCACAATACAGCAATTTCAAAGCCTGTGTTCTTCAGATGAGCAAGTTAATTTCAAGAGTAAAATCTAATTGTAAATATTTTATAAGAAATGTTCAGTATTAAAACAAGCCAGTTTATATGTTATAGTTTACTAATAAAGTTGAATTTTAAACAGAAATGGAATAAATCTGTGCATTATATTTATCACAACAATTTCTATGCATCTTTGTGAGATTACTATTTTAGTGATAACAATTTTGTTGATAATAATTTACTGACTTTAGTCATTACTTTGTTACATCAGCAACCCTATACTAGTATTATTATAAAAGAGATATTTCCTGTCATAAATACTCACCCTCCCATTCCTATCTTCTTAATGTTGTCTAAATCTTTGTTAAACTTACTAATGTGAAGCAAATGTAGTTTCTAAAGATAAAGGTTTGGGGATTTTTATTTTTATTTATTTGGGGATAATGCTGTTATTTATAAAATGATCAATTTTAATAAAAGTATGTTTTTAATTGACAAGGGAGGTATAATTCCTCATGTGATCATGTCTGGTAACACTAATTCTACTTTCCTAACAAATTAATTTTCTGCTAATCTCTGTAAGTTATTTGTCTATAAAGAAATATATCTTCTCTTTAAATGAAATACTTGGACTTACAATTCAAAAGAAGAAAAAACCCAGTGATTTGCCTTAGACATCTTTGACTTTACTGGTAAACAAGGGTCTGGGAGATAGGCTTCACCTTTTCATTTTTATAATGTCTTTCATGGCCTGGGAATAATTCCATCTAAAGAAAGTGGAAAATGATAGGTTTTAATTCAAAACATTAAAATTTCAGATTTGGGTTTTGACCACTCATTTATTTTGCATTTTTATATGTCTATCACTGTAGTGCTGACCATAATACTTAATGGGATAATGGAAATGTTATGTCTGCACTGTCCAATATAGTAGCCACTAGCCACATCTATTGAGTGGCAGATATGTGACTACTGTGACAAAGGAAATATTTCACTTATGTTACTTTTAACTAAATTGTCGCTATAGTTAGGGTCTACTTTACTGAACAGCAAAGCAAATCTAAGCAATAGGGATGTAGCTTTGCTATAAAGACAAAACCGGGCTCATAAATCTTATTTCTCATTAGTCACAAAAATACATACAGTTAAAAAATAAATGTGCAATATTATCAAAGATAATCATTTAACAGGATAGAAAGCACTGGAGGAGTACTGGAAAGAGATGTGAATCAAGTGAGGGAAAAAGCCACATGACAATCTGGGGGGAAAAATGTTCTAGGTAGAGATAAGGAACTTAGAGGTTACTAAGCTAATACTTCAAGGAAAAAGTAACTTAGCTTCAAAAGAAAGGCATGATATTTTAACTTATCTCTATAAATACAATCAGTGGATATAAACTAATCCACTGAAACAAATATTCCTAAAATAATATGATCACAACTAATATAACTTTAAATACTGACACAAAGGCACATCAAACATGTATGCCATTCTTGATATTTACCTTTATCAATTAAAAGCTTATTTGTCAATCTTGTTTTGTAAGACTTACATTATTCAAAAAGTTTGAAGATTTCCTCACTGAATACTAATTTCCAAAGAATCTTGGAAATTCTACTCAAAATTTCTGATCATACAGATAAAGACCCTGAGATGTACAGATATTACATAATTCCTGTCACCCGGCCCTTTGACATTCAGTCCTTTTGCTTTACTGCATGATGGTGCTAAACCTGATATTCTTCATACCTCAAACATTAGATAAGCAGAAAATAAGACAAGTAAAGTCACTACTTGTGAACAAAATAACAATGTTGGTTAAGGTAATGAGTTAATGGATGAATGGTAGCAAAATTAATTTCTACTTTTCTGAAATTTGAAACTCCCAGATTTCTTACGGTAAGTTCATTAAGACTGTAATACCTTAAATTAGGAAGAAATGTTTTATTTTGTTGTATCCATAATGAATTCAGTATCTAGAGGAAATTTAGTAATTAATGCATCCTTTCGAGAAAGATGAACTAGCAAATTGAATAATGCAGTTTCCCTGATGGAACTTTGGAATTCTACTTTGAAAATGCTGAATCCAGCACACTGGGTGGTCAGAATCAAGTAAAAGGCTGTTCATGCAGAATAAGCAATTACAGATAGGAGACGTGCTCAAATGCATTAAATAATGTAGATTTGTCAACAAATTTTTTAAAATGTTTTTAATGTTTACTTATTCTTGAGAGAGAGAGAGAGACAGAGACAGAGACAGAGAAAGACAGAGACAGACAGAGCACAAGCAGGGAAGGGGCAGAGAGAGAGGGAGACACAGAATCCGAAGCAGACTCTAGGCTCTGCACTGTCAGCACAGAGCCTGACATGGGACTCCAACTCACAAGCCATGAGACCATGGCCTGAGCTGATGTTGGATACTTAATCAACTGAGCTACCCCGGCACCCCTCAACAAAATTTTTTTAAATATGATTAGTCTTACTATTTATTTCAAAATTTCTGTAATTTTAAATGATATATTTTAAAATGTAGCAGAAAACTTAATTTTTTTCTTAGTTAGAATACACATTGCTTTTTTAGTCTTCTATGTCCCTTAAGTTCTTGATTCTTCTCTGTAATATTTTAAAATGTGACAAATGAAAGCTAATTTTCATTTGACCTTCTTATTGATAAGTAGAAAATGGGGGGAACAATGTCACACTGGTAATTTCTACTTTCTATCCCACTGAAAAATACTGCAAAATGATTGTACAAGAAGTTCTCAAGGCCTTAGCCTCTATTCCACTCATGTATGATCTCTTAAGACTGAATCTTTCAAAGCAATGAAATATATTTTTGATGTTTCAATAACCACTAATACTTGGTGGATGTTCTGAAAATACTCCTTTTTTGGAAAACAATTCACTCTTTGAGGTTTTAATCTTTATGACTAAGTCCTAATTCCAGAAGTAAAACAAATGTATTCCCATGTATACTTTATACATATATTATATAACCACTATATTTTTCTCTGTCTAGAATGTAAATTCCTTGGAAAATACCTGTGCCTTGAAAAATAGAAATTCCTTGACAACAGGGAGAATGTCTTGCTCATTTTGTTGTCTCAGATTCTAGCATATAACAGGTTCTCAATAAATACTTGATAAGTATTTGAATGAATTTGAAGACTTCATCTCCACAATCTACCAATTTGTTCATGTCCTCTCCTGCTCACAGTCTTGGATTGCTTTCTACTGGCCCTAACTATTTCCATTATTTTAAAAGAAAACAACATATAATTTTACAAGGTAGGAACATATCCCCACACTTCAGTTTGAATACACTGGAAACGATAGAAACACCTGGAGAATTATTGTTGCTCCCTGTAATGTAACCCCAGATGCTACTCCAGGCACACCTCTAACCACTTGTCTGCACAAGTTCTGCCAGGTCAAACCAGCAGCCCCGCCACCTAGACTGTTAATATACTGCTGTACGCTATTATCTCTCCTTTACTGGCCCTGCCTCAGGCATCTCTCAAAGCATTCTCCTTTTTATTTTTTCCTCTACTAATTCTCCTTCAATAAACTATATGAAAGAAAGAAATCTGAATCAAATAAGAAACAAAGGGTTCTTACTGGAATTGAACTATCTGCTTTCTATGTGACCCTAGGCAAGTCACTTCTTTGATTTCTTACGTGTAAAAATTGGGGCAAACGAAATTATAATTAGAAGGACTGATGGAAGATTTAAAACAATTAATATAGTTCTTAGTACATATTAAGAATATAATATATATTCTTCTTCCATCATGCAGTCCATCATTCAATCTTACTTTTGTCAATGCTAAGATGTGGGGAAAATATACCTGACTTTCCAAACACATGTTTTGTGAAAAATTGAGAGAATAAATATTAAAGTGATATGAAAAGACTGAAAACCAAAAAAAATATGTTACTACCAACCTAAACTTTGAGACACTTCTTAAGTTTCAGTCTCTTCTGTGAAGTTTTCCCACTCATAATTACAGAACCTGTTGGTTGCAGAACCTTTTGGCTGCATATATATTGTCTAATTTTATTATATAAAATTCATAGATTTATAAGTGCTTTTATAAAATACTTTTAGGATCTTTGGGTTCCAGATGACAACAACATACCCAGTGTGACTTTATGACAATAAATTCAAAGCTAGAGAGGTGGAGTTAGAAATGTATCAGAGGGATCCTGGACTTTCTCATAAAATGGAAGGAAAGCTGAATAAGCATTAGTGGCTAAACTCAGAAAAGTAGAATTAATTGTGAGTAAAGCAGATTCCCTAGGAGATGTCGTTTAAAATAATACAGATATTCTGCAAGAGGGATAGTCCTTTCCTTACTTTTGTGTACAAAGCTGCAACTTTTGCATTCAATTTAAACACTTTGGTCATTGAGTTTATTGCCAGAAGCATATATGACTTCCATGTGTTTATAAGAAATGTTTATGCAAAATTCTGGTAACTTCCATCAATAGCCATAAAGGAAAATTGTTTAGTGGGAACCTTCTTTTCTACCCAATTCTTTTTTTTTCTCCCCAGTTCTGTTGTGGGCTTCTTCCTCCTATTGCTCCTTTCTCAATTTGTTTACACACAATTTAGTTTTGTAAAAACTAGGGGAGATAAACTGAAAACCTAATTTTAGCACAAGGCATTACTAATGTACCCACATATGTCCAATGAAACGCACATTTAGTTATAATAAAACATGTATCCAGTGACATGCCAGATTTAGGTTGTATCTGGGATAAATTCTTCAGCCTGGTGAAATAAAGATATCTGATAAATTAATCCCAAACCAGAATGGTTAGTGTCATAAGATCTTCCCTTTCCTTGAAGCTTTAGTTCTTGGTCAGTTATATATAAAGAATCATGCTGTGTGCTACAGGACATTGAACACACACACACACACACACACACACAGAAAAAGAAGAAAAAAGAAAGCCTCTGTCACACTTCCCTGATGACTTTATCCTTCTATTCACACAATTCCTTTTGCATAGTCATTTATCTATTTTTCCTCTATTTAAGTTTCATCATATCTGATAAAAGCAAATGCAGAAAAGCACAATATCTCAAATCCTATCTGATGTTGAACGGACTTGAGAAGTAAACCTGAATCCCAACTATATTACCTATCTGTTTAAGTCCAAAACATGAGTTTATTTTTCAAAAGAAATCAGTCATAAAAATAAGGAACCCCTCATGCAAATCTATATTACTATAGATCACCTTGGATATATATTTTTAGTTCACTTCCTTATAAGTGAGAAAAAAAACTTTAATTACAAATAATGACGAAAGAAAAAGCCTAAAGTTATGTTTTGGGGAGTTTCAAAAAAGGCTCTTTTAATTTTTCAAATTTTATAGTCTCTTGTAATCCCCATGGCAACATCCTTCTACTAATTCTGCCCATATTTCTACAGAAGTGAAGCTAGTTTTAAATATTTCTGTTAAATCTGATTCTACAAACAGGGCTAGCATTTAGCTTCAGTGTCATGGGTATTTAAGTTACACATATACATACAAGAATAAGAGACATGTAACTTCCAAATTTTATACATTTAGATTATTTTGTTTTTTTTTCTTTCATAGAAGTCAAGATGAATCTTTTAAAAAAAAACTGATTGGACAGAATACTGTTAAAACAAAAAAGTTGTTAAAGTTAAACTGAGAAGAAAACTTTGTTTTGTTTAGCAGTATTACTTATCAAACACTTTATGATGTTAACCATGTCCCATGCACTATTCTAAGCCCTTTCGAATCATATTAATTTATTATTGCACTCATATAAGCATTATAAAAATGTTGACACATTTAATATTTCTCTGTTTCACAAACATTGAGACACTTGCAAAATCACTGGCTCCAAATTAAAAGAGGGGACAAAGATAAAAAAAAATCAATATTGACCATGAAAGATGAAAATAAGCTTTGTAACTTCACTTTCCTCTCCATTATTTTTATGTACTTCATTCTTCATAGGTACAATGCATCTTCAGTGAACTATTGGCCTGTTATTGACCATGTCTGGTCATCTCCTCATATTACTGCCTGCTTAATATTTGCCCACAGAATGAGATCATTGAAATATTTGCTCAAAAATTACAATTGAGGAATTAAATTTGCTACCAAAACCCAGGAATGATATCTTAAGATAAAAACACATATAATTGGGTAATTTGCTGTTTTGTAACATATATTATCATTGTTTCTCCAATATATTAATATTCCTATTATTTTATTAGATTGTTTATCCTTTAAACTTGAAGTTTTTTGCTCTAATGACCTCTGTAAATAATTGCAAGGAAATCATTGGTAGTTTGTTTCTACTCATGTAACTTCCTGAGGGAGAACTGATAGTTTTTATGGTTCTGTAAGTTTTCTGACAAAAGTGCACTATTGGAACTACTCTGTGGTTAGAACGCATGCAGAAATAGAGTAAAAAATGAACATGTCTCCAAAACATAATGAAGAGACACCATTGATAGAAAGGAGGAAATATCTACCAAGAGCCAGTAGTAATTACAATGGTGTGATATAGGTCAAGGAAGAGTTGCCAGTTGAAATGAAGGCGGATTCTGTGTGTGAGTCTCCTAACAGGAGGTCATCAGAACCACATCCAAACGACTACCAACAAAATGCTTATAAAAACGCAGTAAGTATAGCTCCACTCAGTAAATTAATAATGTCTTGAATATTGTTAATTTCATACATTTTGAGATCCTTTAATTAATCTTTTAATAGGTAGTATATTATTTATTTAGTAGGTAATGAAGGATGAAATAGTAGTTTTGGGGTACAATAATAATTTATTATTTGATTTTACCAGTTCTTTTTGAGAAATACAAGGATGAGGCCAATTAGGTAATCTATGGGGGGTGGGGATGATTCATGTAGGTAGATGTTATTATATTTTCACCGTACTAAATCTATAAACACATGTAGTAAATTAGTGATTGCCTAGGGCCAAGGTTTGGGGGTTGAGGGGAAGAGATCAACAGTAAATAGACAAAGGGATCTCACTGGACTGATAAAAGTGTTCTAAAAGTGAGTTATAGTGATGGTTGCACAACTTGCTAAATTTACTAAAAGTTGTGGAATTGTACACTATAAATGGTGAATAATATGATATGTAAAATATGCTTTAATAAAGTCAAAAGTAAAGGGATTGCTAACTTTTAAAGGAAAAGTTGAAGTGATTTACTACTTAATCTTGTAATAATTTGTTATGAAGTTGAAAACTCACTTTTTGGATATACTACTTAATGTCTTTGACACTTAAGTTTCCTCATCAATGAAATGAGGATAAGAGTAACATTTACTCCACAGGGCTTTTTGTGGGTTTAAAAAAAAAATCCAGGAATAAAAGATGTAGAATGTATTTAATGCACAATAATTACTACATATAGCATTTCTGGTACTAATATCAATTTGCCCAAACTGAAGAGGAATCATAACTGGAGGGAAATAAAGACAGAAATCCATCCTCAAGAAATGGACTGGTAAAGAATCATACTCAGGATGTGGAAATAAGTTTGTATTGGTTAGAATTCTCATTCAGGACATATTGCCCCTGAAAAATGAGAAAAACTACATTTATCTCTCATTCTGGCAGAAGACTTACACACTTGAAGAAAGGAAAGAAGGAAGAAAACGAGGGAGGGAGGGAGGGAGGACAAGGGACAGAGAGATAGACACGCATGGACAGAAACCCTTACTATTTCACCTAGTTTGAAATGTCTCTGATCAGGAATTAGAGTAAACTACAGATAGTGAAAATGCACAGTGAAAAGTCTCTCTGCATATATATAGTATATTATAATAAATATTATAATAAATACCTTAAAGTTTTGAACATATTTTCAAAGACGAAATCTGGGCAAATACATTTTGACGCTTATGCAATGTTCCCTATCACTGTCATTAACATACTTTTGTCTCTCTTTCAAATCAATCCAGACTCCTGGCATGAGTGTTAGAAGATTAAAAAAAAAAATCCAAGCTGAGCCACATACGAGCTGTGCGGCATTGAAAAAGGCTCAGACACTGAGCTTTAATTTTCTCAGAAACGGGGCTAGAACCCAAATTCATACACTTTTTGTGGGGCTCAAACACACCATTTTATGTGAAATTACTTTATAAATTTATGTGGCTATAGGCAAAGAAAACATTGTTATTATTCTCTCTGTAAGAAGAAAGAAAATGTCAGGCAAAATCTAGTTGGAAATGTGAGGGTGAACAGGAAATTGCACCTGTGTTATGTCACTCCACAGGGATTGTGCATCTTACAGCAGCAAAAGGACAATGGACAAAATATAAAAAAGAAATCAAATTTAACCAATAATGAGGACTGCATACATCTAAGAGAGTTTAAATTTAAAGCTGTCTATTCTATTTGGCTGGCTGTCTAGCTGCATATTTGCATGTCTGCTAACAGCATCAATTATATATGTGATGAAGAGCATCTTATTATTGTGATCAATGTATTCATTCCTATGGCAAAATATATGTTTTTAATGTGATATCTTATTTTTTCTATTGTATGTATAAGACAAGGAAGGAAAAAATATTTCTAGGTTCTATCCATTATCATAGGAGGAACTTTTCCCCAAAAAGTTCATTTTCTATAAAACTGCTAAGAATTTTAAATTTCTTTTATTTGAAATACTTCCATTACTTTCGAAGAATATTTAGTAGGAGTTGCATAGAGAGCCCAACAATTTATATGTATTTGGTTATTACCCAGGGCCATAGGTCCCTGGCAGATTTCATAGATGGGCTTTACAGGGTCTATGGAAACTTTGAATGATTTACAATTTAAAAAAAATATCTGCGGGTATATGATTTTTTCTGGAGAATGAGCCTACAGCTTTTAAATGATACTCAAAGGAGTCAGAACACAAAACATTTAAGCACTACTGGTTATAAAATGAAATATTTAAAGTAACAAATATATTTGTTATATTAATAACCATTTATATGCTTAAGGCTATTGTACGTTTCCAAACTGAGTAAAATAAGTAATTGCTAAAAGGCACAATATAACATGCATGCATGTAATCCATATATTTAAGAATAGTCCCTTAACTGTGCCAGTTAATAGTTATGATTCATAAATGGATTAATTTCAACACTCTTCTACATAAGACATGAAGTAATGATGCAAAGAAAATAGCACATGCTTATCAAAACCAAACTTTACCAATATTTTTTTCAATACTTTAAAAATAGAATACCATTTTATTAAGTATAGACTTATAATCAAACTGGCAAATAGGTAGATGATGACTTTTCTGGACTATAAAGACAATGTTTATTTTAAATATCAAGTATGCACTGTGTATAACAAAAAAACAGTTATTTTCCCCATTGTATAGGGAACATACCTTTTTCTATCTTCCAAGTATAGTGAGGAAAAAGTAATGAAATAAAATTCACCTTAGCATGCATCTTGCTAAGTAACAAGATTACCTGAAATTTTATTTGAAAAAAAAAACCCATAAATTATAAATGCTAATATGCATTAATAAAACAACTCTGTCATCAGAAGTCTTCTGTAATTCATTTCTCCACAAAGTATTTGAGTTTCTACTATAAACCAGGAATTCTGCCAGAGTTCTTTGAATTTGCAGCATATTATTAAATCCCATTTGGTATACAAAACTCTACTTTATCCCCTTCACTTCTCCCCCCTCCCCAAAAAAACCTAGTCACCTTAGATATGAAGGTTGTAAGTACAGCATTCAAAACGCATCAAATTATCCGTAAAGACTCACTTGGCAAAAATACACACCATAATAAGGGCGATCAGTAGATATTTATTCAATAAAGTATAGAATCATCCTTTTTCTTCTGACATATATTTTAAAGTAACCAAAAAAAGAAAGTTAAAAGAACAATTCATTTACACTGGAAAATTCTGAATTTTTTATGCATTCCTATGAGTAAATGGTTACTTGTACAATTTCAAAAATTAAGTGGGTGCTTTACTAAAGCTTCACTAAAGGAAATATATTTCAATATCAACAGCAGCTATATAAAAATAATGACCTCAGCCTATGATGCCTAGACTAGTAAAAATATTAATAATAATTCCAAAGTCTCTATTTAAAAATTTAAAACTGAAAGCTGATATGTTTATTCAAAGAATATCAAAAGCAATTGCTGGCATTAAAATATGTATAAAATCTGATTGTATAATAGATAGGTAGCTGATTACATTTAATAAGTAACAATAATCATGTTTTACAGTATAGAAGAATTAATGTTCCAATCATTCTTTATCTATCTAAATATACATATATTCTTCTATACATATATAAATTATCTGTATAAAAATATATGAACATATACCTGTATATATCTCTAAGATTAAGCACTCTAATTCTAGTCATCAAATACTTAAAAGTATAAACTACATTAGCTGGTGTTGTCTATCAGAAAATATTGGTTTCAGGCATAATATTCATTCTTTTCCACTACTGATTCTTGTTAAAAATCACTTGCATCTTCTAAAATATGACTAATAAGTCTTATTTAACCCTCCAGGTTAATATTAGAATGCATGTTTGAGGTGCAATTAAATGGTGAAAGTGGTTTGGATAATGTGCTATATTTATATGTTTTAGTATGTTTTGGCTCAGGTCGTGATCTCATAGTTCGTGAGTTCGAGCCACATAGACCTCTGTGCTGACAGTGCAGAGCCTGTTTGGGATTCTCACTCTCTCTCCCTCTATCTGCTCCTCATCTGCTCTTGTGCACGTAATCCAAAGGGGACAATGCATATTTGGGATCACTCCACTTCTCCAATAGAAAAAGCACCCTGTTATCCCTGGCTGTTTAATATTTAATATACCATCAAGCCACATGCCCAGCTCCTATTTGTCCTCACATTTGACTACATCAGTACTCAAAATCATCACATGAATGGAAGGTAAAAAAGTGTTCTGTTTTATGTGTAGCATCAGAATGTCAGTGCAGGCGAAATTATTTTCATTCAACTACATTTGATGATTGGACTTGATCAACTTACTCTTATTACTGGGAAAAATCGGCAAAAACAAAACCAGCAAATAGGGCAGATGGGCTAAACCTCTCTGGGCTAAAATATAAATTTAAGGGGAACTGATTTTATAATATACATTCCCATATTTATGATTAGTACGTTTTCATCTCTGCTATTTCCAATGGAATCCTTTCAACATGAAAAATGCCAGGAACTTTTAAGGACATCCATGATTTTGTTTCTCTTTAACAAGCATATGGATAAAATGATCAATGTGCAACTGGGAAAGTGGTTATGAAAATTTACCTCAACTCCTCACTTCTTATCATAGGAAATCTAACCATGAAACAGATATTTATTTCCATCCAGCCTGTAGAGGCACATGTGTTTCATGTGGAAATGGCCAATTGGTTGTGCCCCAGCAGGCTTCAAAGGTGACTTGAACTACCATGGCGAACTCACAATGAAACAGGGCTTGTCCTCACTTGAGAAACCTGAATTTTCTTGACAAAATAAGTGAGTCTATCCCTCAGTGAACTAACCCAAACCAAATATGGATATTTATATTTACTGTATTTGGGAGTCTAGCCTTATCTTTTTAATGGGATGTCAAAGGTAACTCACCAAACTTTCACTCTTAAATCTCCACTTAGCTCCTGTCAACAGAGCATTAACAAGTTTGATTAACAGACCTGCATATATTTTCTCCACATTACCTCCATGTAACTGCTTCTCTGCATTCTAGACACTCAGTTAAAGTCCAAATTCCTTGACATCCCAATGCTGAAAACTGGACATATGAGTTACTAGAAATTTGCGGGCGAAGCGCATTTGGTGTCTTTTAGCCAAGGTTCCACAGGTGTTAGCAATTCACCGCTTAGGAGAACGGCCTCCGGATTAAACAGGGGCTAACTATTCACCACACCACATGTTGTAACTCATTGTTGGATCAATCAGGTTAAGGTTGGGGAACCCTTATTAGAAAACCAGAGAACAATTTCAAAAAATGTTCACAAACAAATTCAACACAAAATCTCAACACTGTACAAAACAATTTCTGAAACTTTATTGTGAATTTTAAGATACATTTAGTAAAGGATGTTTTCCTTAATATAATTAATTAAAATAAATTGGAAAGAAATGCACATACTACTTTTTTAAAGCAAGGATAAGTACAGACTTTTGAAGTCACAATATATACAATTATATGAGTGCAATAAGCTTCCAAATACATTAGGTATATATCTGTTTAAATAAATAGTAAAATACTTGATATGACATATGTGAGTCATACTGATTACACCAAAAATGTTTTACAAAATATAGCCAAAATGGAATGTTATACATTTTGATATACAACTTTTTAAATACGTTATATATTCATTACTTAATTCAAATTATAGTGTACAAAAGTCCATTTTAATGAGGACAGTTTTGTGTTTTTAACACTGTTCAGCAAATATAGATATTAAGATGCATCCCTATACATGTTACTAAAGCCCCATCAACTGAAATCACTAGCACAGGGAGGAAAAAAAATTCTACCAATTATTAAGAGTAATAATTTTTATTAATAAATTACTAATGTAACACACGGCATTATTTTGGTTATTTTACGTCTTCTAAAATATATCACCTAATACTTGAGGCAAATTGTATTTGTGTATATAGAAACTTAATTTGAAACCAAAATAGAAAGATATTGCTACATTGAACTTACCTACTCTGCAATATATTTATTTTAAATAATACCTTCAGTTACCAGTTTTCAGTTGGGAAAATTTTCCCTATAATTCTTTAATAATAATGCTTTGTGTAGTGCCTTACTATGAATCTCAAGAACTCTTTTCACAAAGTAGTAATAGAATATACCGTACTATGAATGGTACCTATAGAATATTGGTATTATAGGAAAATGTCATGTTAAGTGTTTACATCTATAATTATTCCTACATTGTAGTACAGTAAGGGAAATTACTTTCAGCCGTATATCGTCATTTGTAGCATATAGTTACACATGACAATTTATTTGGAGTATATGAAAACGTGGCTATTTTGCTGAAGTAAAACAATATAATTACCAGGGTTATTTTTTTTAATGGAAAACAAATGTTTTATTTTCCCTAAGGTTCTTTTAATACTAAAAGAATGGAAAAGGAATCAAACATATCCACCTATCTTAGAGTGGTTAAGTGGGAAGATGGACCACTCAATGGCCACTCTCTAAAAATTTCTTCGGCAATAATGACTGAAAAGATGCATTTTTCATTTATATAATGAACAATATGCTTATTTGACTATGTCTACAAAAACTGCTTGGTAATATCAGAACACAATTATAGAATGACTAGGAGCACATCATCAGTTTTTTTTTTTTTACACTTGAACTACAAAAGCAATATAAGGAAACCTATTGTATGTGAACTAAACTTACATTATTATATTTTTAGAATATTAGGATATCAACATATCTAAAAACAAGCAAGACAAGTTAAATTCCCCTAAACCTCCCCAGTACCAATTGCCCACTGTTTTAATGGAGCAGCACCACATGTCAAGCACCCAGTCAATCTCTATAACTCACCAAGTTGCCTTTTATTGGTCAGAATGAAAAACATATACATTTTCTGCAAGAAGTCAGTTGACATTAGGGAGCCGGGTAGAGGAAACACACAAATGCAGACTTTATCTACTTTTAATCAGGCCATAAACCTCTAAACCATGAGCTCTGCCTTACTCTCTATGGCACCTTAGTTTTTTCCATCAGAGCTATTAACGATGGTTGTATGTGAGAAAGAAATAGACTGGTTTATGAGGGGAGGATTCCTTCTGTCCACATTTGCATTAGGGGTTGTGTGTGTGAGTGTGCTGGTATGTTGTCAGGTTAATACAAGATTAAATAAAATTCAAGTAACATGTGATTGCCAAAGAGTAATTTTATTTCTTGCCCTGTAAAAAGAACAAGGGTTAATGAAGCAAATTGCTATGTCTTCTCAACACTTTGCACTTTAAGACCTGGACAGTAGCATAGCAATGATTTGTTTAACTACATTCACACTAAGTGAAGACATTTTCAGTCTCTTGGCCAATCTCTCATAATGTTAGAAACTAAATACTTCTTTAATTCTTAATTTTTTGAAGTTAAATAAACATAAATCAGGGATCATAGGCTACAAATATCCCTAAATTAGGTAACAAATTTATTGAAAGTTTAAAGACAGTCATCTCATTTATCTGCATCTGGAACTCCATCATTATGGTCAATAGACTATATTTCTACTTTAATGCCACGCTGTATATCAAAAACAGACCCATAATCACCTCAAATGTCATATGATTATCAGGTTTGCAAATAATTTTTTATAAATGATCTTACATTTGGCATATTTCTGATCCTTTTGGTTTTAATATAAGATGTAATTTTTAAAAGCTTTAAAAAATACTCTGAGCTGCTAGAATCCATTGCCTGATCTATAAGTGATACCAAGTAAGTTATTTTCATGTTGCTATCGTTCACTTCTCCCAATCCATGCACATCATTCATATACATTTTGTGGTTTAAAAAAATCGAATGCATGCAATTAAGGAAAAGAAATCATCTACTGAATAGACATCTCAAATTAGGAATGGGTGTCCATTTGCCTTTTCTACCACATCGCTGCCGAAAACCACTACAGAATTTTTACTCTACTACTCTAATGTTGTCCAGTTCCATTAATTCTCAAAGAGTCACACTAAAAAATCTAAAGATTAGCACTCCCATCAGAAATCTATGTAAAAATATATTCGAGAGCTTGCCAAATCAAAACAGTAATTTTTTTAAGACACACAATCAATTTGCAATAAAGACAGCTGAAAAGTTCTCAGATAATTTGAAAAAACACACAGCCTTAGTAGAAGCCAGTTAATGCTTGAACAACATGGGGGTTAGGGACATGGTTGAAAATCTGCACATAACTTTTGACTCCCCCAATTCTTAATAGCCTGCTGTTGACTGGAAGCCTTACTGATAATGTAAACAGTTGATTAACACATATGTTGTATGTTATATGTATTATATACTGTATTATTACAATAGGGCTAGAGAAAAACTTAAGAAAATCATAAGAGAAAATAAGCTTACAGTACTGTGCTGTATGTGCCAAAAAAAAAAAAAATCCACATATAAGTGGATCCGAGCCAGTTCAAATCCGTGTTGTTCAAGGGTCAACAGTATATTGCCATAATTCTACTGCTATCATAGATAAGTTTGTAGCAGAAAAAAAGAGCCAAAGTTAAGGAAGCCTTCAATATATTGTAGTTAAAATATTTTTATTAAAACTTTCGGTAAGGTATGGAAAAATCTTTTCATTTCAGACAATTATACAGCAATATGTATATGGTTATATAGATGTGTACAATCATTATATCTAATTTTCTTATTATGGTCAGGTTAAGCATACCTTTCCTTTGACTATTTTTAAGAGATAATAGTGGTTGTAATTTAAAGGACAAAATCATACAATAAATACAATATTAGGCCCCCTTGTTGAATTAATTCTTGATACTTGTGAAAAATTATTTATTTGATGAACAAAAACACACCAGCTTAAGTTACACAGCCATTTTCCACTTCTCTTTTTATTCATTTTCTTGAAATTTTGAATGCGCAAAGGCTAGGAATTGGTGTCCATGTGCCCCTTCTACTACATCCCTGCAGAAAAACCACTACAGAACTTTTACTCCACTACTATAATGTTGTCCAGTTCCATTAATCCTCTCATGTCCTTCCTCAACTTCCAAGAACTGATATTAATATTAATACATAATTGTGGAGGCAGAAAACAAAGTACATGCTAGAAAACCTCTGCTCTCCTCGAGGCAGAAATTTCTGATAGTAAGGCTATTACATTTGGCTCCTATAATGTCCATTTGGATGGAGCTTCCCTATCATGATCATAACCAATAGACACAATGTCACTACAAATTATCACCAACACCCAGAATGTCAATGCAAAATTAATTTAGTTTCTCACAAAGCCTTGTCTGCTTAGTTTCTAAATAGAAGAGAACTCCAGCCATATTTCAAGTCTTCTAGAAAGCTAAAGCAACACATTGTGTTAAACCACTATATTCATGCCTGCACGCCAGGATTATAGTTTCCAAACCCCAACTTGGAACTTTATCATAAGACCGTAACCTATTGTAAAACCAAAACAGTTAGGCACTCTTCTACCTAAACCTGATAAACAGAAGTACTAATAGTGTTTGCTTTTATGTTTGGTCTCATTGAACATGAGTTACATCAAAAAACTGTAATTTAAAAAAAAAATTGCTTCTCTAAAAATGACTCTTTAAACAGATATACAAAAATCATTCCTCACATCCTTACCGCAAATTGATTTCTATCCTTACATGTTATTGAGTTCAAAGTAAACTTGCTTGTATGTCTTTGAGCTCACAGCTGAGAATTATGTATTTCTGAAATCTCACCTTAATAATTTAAACGAAAGAAATCTTGCCACTCTAATTCACTGACAAATTAACAGTTAAACTTAAGTTTCTTACATCAATGTTTGATCTAAAAGTATGCCCTTACCAACTTCTTGTTGTCTAATTAGCAACATGAAATCTTTGGTCAACATGTTCAACTCTGCTCTTCAATTAGAATAATTGAAAATTTTCTGCCAATTAAAGCTTATTAGTAAGGGTCATCAATAAAAAGCTGCTGCCCCCAAGTCAAACTAAGCTTTAAATAATAACTGAGGCCACCCAATCATAATGTAAGCGACGGAATTTTCAAAACTATAGGTTTTCAGAAGGGTAAGTCAATCTGCTTGCCTCCTATCAAGAAACTTTTTCAAAGAGCCAATTTTTTTATTCTTTGGGAATGTGACAGAATTTATGTTCTAAATAAAAACAGCATTCATAAAAGTTATTCAATGATCCACATGCACTAGACACAATGGACAGAAAGGTTAGCATGTTGTTCCAAGGATCAATTTCCTTTGCCGAATGGAATAAGGAAAGCTATGTACGCCTAACACCTAGCTATTTCATTGTAAGCTTCAAACATACCTCAAAACTGCAACTTCCTCACTTAGAAGTTTTATCATAACGCATCCTTTATAAGAATCAATGATAAAGAAATTTTATTTGACTATAGGGCTGAAATCATTCTCCCAGTTCTCAGACTTCGGAAGGATCTTAAAAGTCCAATATGTGGGTGACAAGGGTTTACCACCTATTGTTAGAGTTTTAAGCAAGGAGGTATTGAACCAGTAATGAAATATGGTATATTTATTGAACTGTATAAAATTAATGGATAATTTTGGGGGTTGTGGGTGATAAAACTGAAAAACCTAAGAAAATGTCTAAAATTTAATAAACAGTAACTTATATGCATGCTTCTAAATAGACATGAGGATGCATTCTCTCAGTGCATTAAAGATAGGTTGCAAGAAAGCCTGTGCTGATGTTAGCTGAGCACGGCTGAGCTGTTAGTTTTGTGCAGAGGTGGACAGCGGTTGGTACTTCTGACCCCAGAAACAGGGGCTGGAATAAAAATAAATTTTTTTTAAGTCAGAAAGCATCATTCTAGTCTAGGGGAGAACAAAGATCTTTTTGTTATCATTATGGTTTGACCTCCCCCTCTTCTCCATGCCTTCTTATCGGATATGAGTAGTTTAAAAAAAGGATAATCAAAAAACTCTTGTTCTATTTTGAGCTTAGCACAATGTTTTAAATTCATTGCTAAAATCCACTGTTTGTGAAAAGCATTCAGAATCCTACTGCCTAAGAGATACAAATGCTCTTCCTACTCTCCTACCTACTGTCTGTGAAGGTTCACGGCAACCTGGAAAGAGGTACACAAGCCCCAGGTACAGTTGCATCACCATGCCATGTGCTCAGCGGCAAAATGCATACATGAAGGGAATTAAAAACAAAACACTGGAGACTTTATCCTTTTTGTCTTTATACAAAGAATTTATTTTTGGCACAACTGACTCTTGGTGATGCACCACAATTTCATCTTTTTAACTTAAAGTTCAATCGAGAGGCAGTATTGCCTAGCAACTACGAGCAAAGCCTCTGGTAGAGCACTGGGAGGGTTCAAGTCCTGGACTACTCTTCACTTGCAAGAACTGTGACCTTAAGCAAATCATTTAACTTCATCTCAGCTACTAAAGAGATATTAATAATAGTACCTGACTCACAAGGTCACTGTTCCTATTTAAGGAGTTAATACATGTAAAGTGTTGAAAAGAATGCCAGGCACACAGTGAACTCTCGAGTAAATGTTGGCTATTATCATTATCTGGTGTTGGAAATCTAGTTTCAAAACACGGTAAACTACGTTTTAGAAACAAAGGGATAATGGTGCCAAAGTGAATATTGTGATCTTCTCTTTCAGAGCCCAAAATATCCCCTATTTCTTCTGTGAAACTGTTTGCTATTTAGCTGAAATTACTGTGGTTTATTTTGGCCAGTTACTTCTATATACGCTTAAAGCATGTTTTCATTTTTTAGTAATAAAGCAATGACTAATCATGTTACAGTACTCAATAATTAGTTTCAACCTCAATAACATACTGTCAGGATTAATGAGCTTATTCTTCTTAATGTTAGCTTTTCCTCGATACAGGTTGCTCCAGCTCTATTATGGTTATCTCACGTTGCTTTTGCCCAAATTCCTAATGAATTTCTTTTCCAGGCAAAACATTGGAGGGCACAGTCTATACAAATTCATTAATATACAAGCATTCAATTCTGAATCAGATGCCAACACATCATTCTCTTTGTACTTTTAGAATAGAGGACTGATCTGATTAATCATATAGCTGTGATTTCACTGTTTTGTCCACAGAATGGCTCACACTGACAATGCTCCCTAAACTCACAGCATTTTAAGACTTGGCCTGTCCACCTTCTCACCTTGCCAGTGACTGTTTACATCTCATTCCATCAATTACTGCTCAAAATAGCTAAGATGCCTCTTAGGCAAAAATCATAGGGTGCTCATTTGACATTAATTTATGTGTTTTTTTTTTATATTATTTTTAGATTCTTTATAGTTTGCTGCTGCCTGGATTAGTAACATTAAATAGTTTGGAGATTTTATTTTAAAAAACTTCCAAATGACCTTATATCCATGGAAGGAATATTTTTAAAATATCAGGTCCATATAGCCATATGGGTAAGAAAGGCATCTCTATTGCTACACATTGAAGATGTGAGCAGTGGGATAAGGTTGCCTAATATGACAAAAAAAAAAAAAAAGTGTGTGGCCAATATGTGGCATTTGTAGAACTGTACATTCCTCCATTTTTGTCAACTCCTAAAGCCACCCACCTACAGTGTAAAATAGTTTTGGATTTTGTTTTGTTTTGTTTTGTTTGATACTACCTCCACCAAAACCCTGATAGAATTGCTCTTTCCTAAAGTTTTCATAAGATGACAGAACATAGTATAGTAAGTCATGATAAATGCAGGCAAATGGTTCAGAAATCACTGAGGTAGTAGATATAAAAGTAAGCATTCTTGGGCTACTGTCGAGGTTTCAGAACCATTCTGAAAGGTCCTATTTCTGCAGTGTTCTGGAGAGGATGTGGTAGGCTGCCCTGTTGCGGCAAAACATAGTTCCAATTTATGTACCTGTAAGCAAATAGCACTTGGTGTTTGACATTCAGGCAGCATATTTGGGGGCTATTTCAGCTAATTTGCAATTCTATCCTCTTAATCCCAAACTTGATTTTTCTTCAGCAATAGATTGACAGTTCTGATTATTTACATTATTTCTTCAATTTAAGTCTATTTTGTTTTGAATGAACAGGCTGCCAATAAAATCAACAAGCATTAGCTTTAATTAGCTTTTCTAAGACATATCCTGATAATAAACACCATCAATCCAAATGACCACTGTTTGACTTTTCAAAAATTATATTTACACATTATCCCAAAACTATGTGTCTCCAATATTCACAAAGGTAAAATTACTAAATTCATCTTCATGCTTTACTACAGAAAAAAAAATCAGAATATTACTGATAAAAATAGGGTAGCCACATACAAACTGTAAACACCAATAATCTGCTTGAGATTTTAGAGTTCTTCTGTTTTGTGATCTTTTTATTTAGGAGGAAAAAGTTAATTTTCTAGTTGAGAAGGGAAAATTAATCAGGCAGAGACAAAGAAGATACAGGCAATGCTCTGTTATCAACACGAAGGCAAGAGAGTGACAACAGAGATCATACGAACAATGGGGATATTGCAAATTGTTCATTGTCAGGAGAGATTGAACCACAGGGTTTATTTCGTAATTGTTTTTCATGAGTCAATGTCAACATTGATTTGCACTGTTTGAACATATATCAAACGATAAAAAGAAACAGGCCAGACAGATGTTGGGTAGTAAGAAGAAATCTGCCAAAGAGGATGCCTAAATATTAACTAAAGCCAAAGTTCAATTTTTAATAAAAATGAAAAAAAATGGCTGAATCCAATGATCTAATTTTCAGATGAGAAAATCTAATTCTCAAGACGCTAAGTGAAACTTCAGCAAACTATAAGTGGTTTTGGATAGATAGAATTGTTGCTAAAAATTAGAAAGTAACAAATACCAAGGTTTTGTAAATTGGAAAATCTATTTACTTAAATAACCCCTACTGGTTCATTTTCTTTGGTAAAGCAATGCATAGTCACTTCCAAAAATCATAATAAGAAATAAAACTCTGTAAAAACACCAAGTTAACAATCACTGTGATGAGATTGACACATTTCTAATTGTTTGTGGAAATTTTATTTTAAATTTATCTGTTATACTAAGCTAATCTATCCTGTTTCTTGATTCAAAATTAGCTTACCTAACCATATTTTCACACTGAAAATGGATTATATCAGTTATATGGTGGGTCATACCAATACATTTATGATTTCCCCCAAAATTGCTTATATTTTAATCAATATATTTAAGTGCCATTACACATTTTATTCCTAAGGTGTACCATATTTTACCAGCTTTCAATTTTGTTGCTCATTTACATTATCATAATTACTTAGAGATAGTTGCCTAAGTATCCACAGAACAGTTGGAAAGATCTTTTTGGAGTTAGGCACCAGCTTGATGGTTATCACTGAAGCCTAACTGCAGTTAAAATAGTACATTTTCTGGCAGTAAACATTTAATTTAAAAAATGTCTGCACAAAAAAGTGCAGGTGAGGCATTAAATGCATTATTTTTCCAAAAAAAAAAAAAAAACCACCTCCAAAATTCTATTTAAATGCTATGTTAAAATTTCAAAATGACCTGCTCATATAAACATCATCCATATGTAAATTAGTGTTTAAGAAATGATTACAGTTAAAAATAACATAGTCTGTCTTGCCTGCAATGTAAAGCTCAATTATGACATTTTCTTCTGTTATTAAAGGAAACCAAATTTTTAGGATATGAATGTTCCTCAATTTAAGTAAAAATATATATAGGGGTTCCTGGTGGCTCAGTCCATTGAGTGTCGGACTTTGGCTCAGGTCATGGTCTCACCATTCGGGGAATTCAAAAATGGGCGGGCGGTTCGAGACCCGCATCCTGCTCTGTGCTGACAGTGTGGAGCCTGGAGCCTGCTTCAGATTCTGTGTCTCTCCCTCTCTCTGCCCCTCCCCCCTTCACACTCTGTCTCTCAAAAATAAATATTAATTAAAAAAGGAAAGAAAAAATATATAATAAAATTCTCTATTTTTTAGTATTTTATAGCATCAATTCCTTGAAATATTGTGATAAATATTCATAAGAAAATGGACTTGCCCCAATCATAACCATCTAGAGATAAAAGCCAATTAAGCCAAACATTTATTCTGGTCAGAGTTTAACATCTATGTTCCATTTAAATTTATGTCTTTTTCAAAGGGTGAAGATTGAAACACTGCTTTGCAGAATATCATGATATAAAATACCTTTTTCTAAATGGATCCCTGTGTAAGGGGAACTCCATTTGTAGAGAACACTGTCTTCTTCAACTTAGATTATTACTCAACATTATCAATGTGTGCCATGTTTTTAAAATGATTTTTAATATGGCAAATATGCTAATCTCAGAGTTACAAAAATGAAGTTTTCTTGCAACTATATTTTATTAACACCTTTGCCTGTGGAAGAAGTGTGATTTTAAGGATAAAAAAGTGTATTTCCCTCTAAATTAACCAAAGGATAAATTTAAATGTGGCATTCTTATAATTGAAGTAATAGATCTTAGAATTTTATTACCCTACTGAAAGATCAAGTCTCCAGCACTAGTTAAAAAAAAAACTTTAAAAAATATATTTCAGGGAAATGATGACATTAATTTAAAACAGAGAGAACTCATATTTTAAGGAAGGGAATTCCAAGAAAAAAAGGGTTGCATTTAAAACTCACTGGAATCTTTTAAGGCAAATAAAATGTCTTCTTTTCTTAAAACTTCCCACTGTCTAACACTGTTTTTGGATCACTGCAGTTACACAATAGGTGTCTGTTGAATAACAGAATTAACAAAAAATAAAGATTAATTTTTATATACATCAGTAGATCATATTACACAGGTCTTTGGCAAGAAAAATCACAGTTATATTCTTAAAAAAAGAACATATATTTAAAACTAGAGGATATAATTCTGGAATACATTTTAGTATCCATTAAGGAAAATATAACATGGTTTAATAGTCTAGTGATAACGCTGGATATTGTCTAGTTGTCAGGCTTACACCCAATTAGGAGGTCAAGAGGCAGAAAAAGTCGTTCACATTGCTAGGTGAAAAAATCAAGTGGACTCTCTTCACATAAAGAGAGATGTGAGAATTTCAGTACAAGAAATATAATTTTCTTCATAGAATAAGTATTTGGTCATTATCTGAACTGAAATTTACATATACTTCCTGGGGTGTACAATCACTTCTCTATTCTAAGAGTTAGTAGAGGTTTATCACTGAGATGGACAACATAAAATGGGGGCCATCTTAACTTACATTTATACACACACACACACACACACACACAAATTTATATATGCTTGATGCCATGAGAAAAGTAAATATTTAAAAAAAAATGAATCTAAATCCTTGAAGCCTGATTCTTGTCATTTAAAATGTATTTAACATCTTCATTTTGCCTGATTATCTCCATGTTTGCCTTTATGGTGACATTAAGTAAAATTTATTGAACATCTACTAATGCCATGCTATAATCCTTACAACTCCATGAAGTCTAATAATCAAGGTAATATCCATACTATATCCCCACTCTGCTCACTATCCCATCGCTGTAAGATATTTCATCATAGTATAAAACAAGCAGTAATCTAAAGGAAATCATGCCAATGTGTCATGTTTTTTCTGTTTGATTCAATTTTTCTAAGCACAAGGAAAAAGTTTTCATATTGTTCTTGTTCTAATGTCCTTTTTTCTTACTTAGCTACTGTCTATATATAAAATTAGAACTAAACCAAAAGGCCAATACAAAAACAATTTTATCACATTGAGAATGTAGTAAAGTTCATAAAGTTCAGTAAGAACTTAAAAATTTAATGTCTACAATCCAAGTTACATTGAGACCAACTAAAAATTGGCTGTATCTACTTATTTAGTTGATCAAGTTAAGTGAATTAGTAACAAATCCCCACTACATTCCACTCCAAATCCAAATCAATAACTTTGTCTTGATGATTTCAGTTAATATACCACGAGGCAATGACTTTGATCTCCGGTATATTAAGAAAAGGTATTTTTTTAGATATTATCTTATTGTGTTATATTTATGTTTGTTGGGTCTCATTTATGTTATTACGTCATCCATATACTCAAATATTATAAACTTGCATATTCGAACGTTAAAAACCCACTTATAAGTGAATATATGTTATTTTAAAATAAGAAAGAAAAAAAACCCGATTGGTTATTATGCTCCTGGCTTACATTTGGTGACTCCCAGAAATATGATCCATACACTCCAAGGCATTTTAACTAGTTTGATTACACCATGGATGTCACTACTTCAACAGAGATGCTTTCTAGTCTATGGAATAATTGGAAGCAAAACCCAGCAGGTTTCAAAGGGCTCCAGCTGTGTTAAGTACTGACTGTGAAACAGATTCACTCTCTTATATGTTGTTTTGTAATAGGAGTGATGTATAAGGGTAAAATCCCCAGACAGGTGGAGTTCCTATGGGTAATCAACAGGGAAGTAAATTAATAACAAATGCTAAAACCAGAATAATTTTAAATACAACATGTGAATGAAAATGGTGAAATCCTCAAAATGAAAGGTAAAACAATTATTTAATGTGGCACAAGAGAGACTAAGTTCAAAAGAAAACATGAGATCCTGCCTGCACTGTTCAGACACTATTACAAGATCAACTTTTCAGAAACCCTAAATAACCAAAAAGATAAATTTAAAACAAAAGCATATTAACAGTTGACTTGCTTATTAAAAAGACATAAAACTTAGATTCAAAAAACTGCCAAAAACAGAACTAAGAGGACATGCATTAAGTGCAATCGACACCTCTGTCAATGGCAAACTGGCATCCTTGAAGACAAAAGAGAGAAAAGCAGCTGGGTTTTGTTTCTTGGGTTTTTTTTTGTTTGTTTGTTTTTGAGGACTTGCCTACCTTGGAACAGACATTGACAGGGGTTCATGTCCCCGTTCACTTAATCTCAAGATAACCTTATGGATTAGGCATGATTACACTCTACAGACAAGGGAAGATAGGACTGGTACATTTAAATGATTTGCCCAATGTCACAGTTTTTAAGTAGCAGTTCATGGAGTCATTTTTCCTACTCCAAATATCAAATTACTTCTTGGGTCTCAGTTTTTTTCATCTAGAAAAAGAATTAAGTAGGCCAAATAGTCTCAAAGGCCCATTTGAGTCTTGAGAAACTATCCTATGAGTTCTTTTAGACACCAAATTTATCCTCCCAAAATTAATATAGTAGCTAGACACTGCTCTAGTCACTATTCAATTATTATTTTGCTTCTTTTTATAGAATTCTTACGTGATTCTAAGGTGATGTCTGGATGACTCAAAAGCCTATTAAGGGAACTTTCATGTGAAAACTTTTTTTTCCCTTTAAAACACCTGTCCCTATCAAGTAGATAACAAAGTAAATCTATTGAGCATTATGTTTAGAGGTAACGACTCAATAATCTAAGCATTCAAAGGTTTAAGTATTTATTTTTGATAAGGAGGCAAAGGAATCTGACCTTGTTTATTTAGTTTACCCTTTCTTTTCCCATTATATCTCAATAAAAAAAAAAGATGTTATGATGGCAAACGTAGTGATGTGGAAGAAATGAACAAGAAAATAGAAACCCGAGATATCTGATTATGTGACAGAAGAGTATTTATGTATAACAAAATCAGCAGCTTTACTAATTTTCTGCTTCTCTCTGACCTACATGCTGAAATCATTTAGTCAAGACACTGATAAATGATATAAAGGTGTTAATTATATTTCACTGTTAAAAAATCAAAATGGTCAAATGCAAAGTCCAAGAAGGCCTATATACTTCCTCATCTATAGGACTGGGTTAAGTTAGACCTCCAGAAATATGAATAGAGGGAGTGTCAGAGAGATCATAATTTCTTAGACTAGAGAGCACAAGGACTCCTCAGACACAAAATATTTTTCAAACTAATTAGAGCTTTTGTCATCAGGCCACAGAGGTTACAGAGGAAAATACGGAGAGCAGCTAAAACCAAACATTCACTCTCCATATATACTTTATTCCTTTGTTCTCTGTCACACCAGCAATGGATACAGACGTGTCATATGCTTACCACATTTTAGTGCAATCTAGAGTTGGTTTCCTGGGAGGTAACTTGTAAAGAACAATTTTGGGTACATTGAGTTGCCTTGTAATATATTTGTTTTTTTAATATATAAATGGGTTGCAATCCTTTCCAATGAAAATATGTCCCTAATGAAGAAAATGTTTCAAACTTATATATAGCCTAAAAATAGTCTTTTACAAGTAAAAGTAGGCCACACATAAGAAAGAAATACCAGTGTAAAGGGAGGATTCTGGATTGGAAATACAAGCCATTGGCTTTAGCCATGTTACTTGGGAAAAAAAATCCACATTTTCTGACTCTTAGTTTCTATATAAATTGAGTAAGAATGGAATGTCTTCTTTATATGATAATAGGGATGAAATCAATGGAACTGTTATACATACATAAAGTATGATTGCATTAGCAGCTCATCTCTCAGGTTAAGTCAACACTTACTGAATGCCTACTAAGTTCACTCTTATGTATTATAGATTTGGTCTTGGAAATACAAAGGTAAGAAAGATTCAGTCTCTTACTTTAAGGAACTTTCTTATAGTTTCCTTAATTATTAAGTTTTAAATTAGGATATACCAGTATTTGATTAAATGAATTACCAGTTGAGACTGAAGGATCATGAGGAACCAGGGCCATGTTTTGAACAATCCTGAATATACGCTTGGGGTTGGTACTGCTTTGGCTGGAGAGGATGCACAGCCTTGCCAATAACAGATGGTCCTACAGGAATAGTTTAAACCCTGAGGAGTGTTGTTTCCAGTACCATCCAGAAGTCAATAACCTTAGCTAAAGCAGAATTTAATTGTCTAAAACAGAGACTTTAGGTGTCAAAATGATTTTGCTTAATTATTACCATGTTTAAAAATCAATCAATGAATTCAACATATTTTGCCATCACTGCTTGGCAGAAGATTTTGCTGTCAAGACCAAGAATGAGCTCATGTCAAACTAAAATATCCGAACGACTGTCTGTTTTTACTACAACTTAATGTAATTTTGATACTCATTTCAATTCTGCAGCAAAAAGAATTTATTTTTATAAATTTTTGACATCTTTTTATGTTGGAAATTTGAAGATTAGGAATGGCAACATTAATCCATACAGTTAAATTTAACATTATATCTTCACCTTGAAAATGGTATCAGTAAGAAAAAATCAATTTTAAAAATTTCAAAGGAAAAAATATAGAGATTTTCTATTTTTAGGAAGAAAGGACACATTGTGGGTGTTTTGATACTTTATACTTTCTTGAGATATGTATATATATATATATTAAAATCTATCAAGAAACTTCTCTGTATATTTTAAAATCTATAAGAAATTTGAGAAAGCAGACATATATTAAGTAACATAAATGAATATAATCCACCTAGTGAATGATAAGAAATGGAGGCAAGAAAAGTCACCAGTGCAGGTGTGTTCACAGCTGACAAACAGAGGTAAGGCTATTGTGACTCTAGGCTTCCAATGTGAAAATTGGTTCAATGACATGAATATATGACACAGGAGGGCATCAACTCACAACTCAGAACTCACTCCATTTTGTCTCCATTTGTCACTTGCACCTTCTACAAAAAGTTTCCTGCAGAATCCTGTGTAGCTGTGTATTTGAAAGTCCTCAGCATGCAGCTGCTATCACACAGAGGCACAGATTGGTTGTATCCAACGAATCCAAAAAAGCACTGGTATTTTTTTTCCCCAAAGAAAAGATCTACTATGGAACGACTGTCAGCAGAAGACATTTTCTTCCTATAAAAGATAGCGTTTCATTTTATATATCCTTCTGTGTCTCCATTCTTCTCCATATTGAGGTTTGTTTAATGAGGGAAAAAAAAAAACAACAACCTCATTCACTGAATTGTGGTTGCTATTGTCTTGCACAAAAACGGTTTTGTTTTAAAAATCAATCAACTATGAGGATTCTCAGCAAGTCCACAGTACCTACTGTGGACTGCACGTGGATTATATGCTCTTTCGAGTAGGCAAAAATATAGGATTTGTAAAATCATTTAAAAATATGCATGGCTCTTTCCACTGATTTATATCTAACAGGGCCAAAGACATGAAGTATTAAAGAACTGCGAGGCATTTTACTGAACACTGTCATGAAGGGAAATATATTGAAATACACGTATGTCTGGAATGTGATGCTGCACTACAAACACACACTATTTACGAATGGAGCAAAGATGAATTCTAAAAATACACCTTGAGAAATGATTCAATATCAATTCCTAAGAGGATCAAAGCACTCACTTAGTAGCCAACCCTCTTCATTATGGTAATGCTATGGTTTTATGGATACCTAGGGTTTTCATCTGATTTACTTTTGGAGGAGAGTCGACACACACAATTGAGAGTTTCTTCTCAGGAAGAGTTGAAAGCCAGATCACGGGCATCAGAGGTACCAAAGGTGAGTGTGAGCAGGCCTGCACTGTCCACTTTGAATAACTAGATTCATCAAAAAACAGATCTGTCTATTCTAAGGCGTGTGTTTGAGATTTTTATTCTTTCAGATGCATCCAGTGTTTCTGCTTTTGGAAAAAATAGGCAAGACAAATTCTCTAGGCTATAAATCACTCTAATGTGGAGGGAAATGTGTTAGCTAGTTGTATTACAAAGCCTTTACTTCATATTTAATAGGCACCTGCAATACCAGCATTATACAAAGCTCTCTACTTTGCAAATCTTTAAAACCCCACTTAATTTTCAGCACTGATTTCCTGCAATCTAAGAGCTTATGAAGGGTTCACTGTGTTCATACAGATCTATGCAAAATGTGCCAGAACTTCCCTGTCTGTGATGGCATTCATTTGGAGGTGAATCCCAAATTTCTATCACTGGCATGCTTATTTCCGACCAAAATAAATATTCTTAGAATGAAAGCTGAAGATTAGGAGGACAAAAAGGAGGCAAAGTAACTAGCACTGGGAGAGATATATGCAAATATCAGCTCAATGACAATTCTTCATACCATTTACAATTGAAGCTTAAAGACCCAAATACTCTGCAATCCATTAGTTTCTCAATATCCTGGAAGGGATTAGAGTATTTCTTAATCAACTGCTAACAGACTGAAAAAGGCCAGAGACTGGATATTAACAAAGCAGTGTAATACCAAAGTGCAGAGACGGCCAGATAGAAAGACAAACCGCGGAAGAATGTTAAAATATATTATACAAACATGGTAAAATCAACCAAATTTCCACCTCCTTGCAGGCCATATAATTAAAAATCTATACAAATGAACGAGTGCTGAGGCTGTAATAGAATCCTTTTAAGAAAAGATAAGTTAATTTCACTTGCTTTCTTTAAAAATTCCAGAATAAGGAGTGTAACATGACCAGAATTAATCAAATATGCTCCCTGAAATTGTGCTTATATCTTCTGTAGAGGTGGTCCCAAGTCCATGATTTTAAATGTGGTATGTGCTGATGGAGCTGTCATTGATCGGACTGTTAAAATCGGGAGAAATATTTAAATACCTTAAGTAATGGAGAACTATGGAAAAACCTATCCCTAATGGATGACTTCAAGTTCTGAATGCACTAAAATCATATTATGGCTCAGAAATTTCTACTAATTCTGGTACTATTCTTATCTATAGGATACAAACTGTCTAGAGGACAAAATGTGAGTGAGAGATTAAATATGGGTTGTTTTCCCAGTTTATTCCTGCCATCACTCTTTCCCATTAAGGAAAGGTAGTTGTTTAACTTACTTATAAATTTCCATTTTAATGAATCTTGGCTAGGGAAAAAAGAATATAAATCAAAACCAAAATGTCAATCATAGTAATATGTCTCTCTTGTTCTATGTTTCTGATGACTGACAGCCCAATAGGTTTGTATCAAACAAAGGTAAAAAGCATGTGTTCCTTTACAAATGAAATGTTTGACAGATTTAACAGCTATCTGAAATAACTGATGAAATCCTAAACAGCAGAATCTATCGCCTTATGTACATGAGAGAACTTATTTCTACATTTGGACTTTTTTTCTGTGATCTGATGCAGATTTGGGGAATCCTAACTAATACAAGGATGTACCACATTAGCATTATTAGCTATTGAACTCCTATGCCTCCAGATACTGAAAACTTTAGAGCAAGCCCCCTGCTGCCTTGCATTCCCAAATTCTCATTAATATCTGATCTGTGATTAGAGTCATATGTTTTTAAATAACAAACTTTAGGTCCCTGGTATGTAAAATTCTGGAAAATACATTAAACATAAAATCAGCTGTCAAGAAAGCCAAAATTTTAAAAACCCATGTTAAATAATTCTTAGTTTCCAACTACACCGCCTGTATAAGATATTAACTAATTTGTCAATATTAGCAAGAGACTAGTTTGAATAAAGGGTCTCCTTCAAGAAACCACCACACTAAATTCAGAGAAAACACCACACTAAATTCAGAGAATGCTTACTACAGGGATTTTAAGTGAAAGTGGTAAACAATTCACCAAACTCAATTTTGTTTTTGTCTGTAATAATATGCAAGCTAGGAGTTCAACTCTGACAAAGTCAAACTGAGAAAGTGCTAAAAAAAAAAAAAAGAGCAGTACAGTTGACATGGCCCTTGATCCTATAAACCCTCAGTCTGGTTTCACTGGACCAGCATGGCCACTGTGGGTGTTAGTTAGCATCTGGACTATTCTTGCATTCCCACTCAACAAAAAAACAAAACAAAACAAAAAACTAGAAATAAAAAAAAAAATCTTAACAACAAAATAAAATTGTGGAAACAGAGCTTCTGAGAAACGAATTTACAGGTCTCACTTTCATACCTCAGTACTATCGCAGAAAATTATGTGATATAAAAAATAATTCATTGAGAGACCATTTCTAATATTTTGGGTATAGTCTATACACATCTCACATATGTCAGTCAACATGAAAAATGAAAGTTCCAGAGTCAAACTAATTCATAATTGGTTATGAGGAAATGTGATTTTAGATTTGAGAATTTTCATTAAATCTAAATTCTATTTTACTATTTCATATATATTTTAATTTGTGCTATTATGAGAAGATACAGTATAGCTTGAACTATTTAATAAGACTATGCATATACCACGAGAATGTCACATATTCTTACCATTATAATACTTGCAAGGTAATTTCAGTGATGTTAAAGCCTCTTGTGTGACACCATAAGGACAACTCATTTGAAACTAAGGGAACATCAGTTTAGAGTGTTTCTATATATAGAAATAATTGCAAAATTTAGGCGATAGTCTTTTAACTACTGAAATTGTTTTCTTTATGTTAACACATATTCAGTAATCAGAAGACGCATCTATACTTAATACACTGGCAACTTTTATTTTTACTCACCTCAAGGTTATTAGCAATGAATACTAAAATGTACCTTGAATTTTACAGCTTAGCTGTATCAAGTTGAAAAAAAATCGAGTATTTGCCTCACAAATCTAAGAGGAAAGGTTGCCAGTTTGTATAGATGGCCCAACCTCATTTCAAATTCCTAAATCAATCCAAGGGCCCTGGGTTTCCTTTACCTCACAACTGACTTCATGAGCATAGGGCACTTAGCCAAAGGGAAGGAGTAGAAATAAAAATCACAACTGATAACATTTTAAACATAATTTGCATTTGGGGAGCAATTTTTCTCCACATGCCACCCAGGTTCAACTGTCACAATATACTGCAAAATTTAGTAGTTTAAGGTATCTTTAAATTTTTTTAGTAGCCTCACATTAGTTCAGATTTGCTGCCTTCACTTTCATTTGCATTTTCCCACTGTTCTGAATAGCAATTCTATGACTGTCTTGCGCATTTTACGTGACATAGCATTTTAGTGGTTGTAGTGGGATTACTCAAAAATGAAAAGTAATCGTAAATGTAGTATGGTATCTATAAACGATTGGGAATAGAAGCAATTCCCTTTCTGCAGTAAAAGTACATGGATACACCTGAGTATAGCATGCATACACATTTTCAAGGTTTAATTTCTTCGATACAAATGCAGGTATATATATATATATGAGCAAATACTCTCAATTGTGAACAGTTGAAGTCAGGATATTTAAACTCTAAAATAAGCATTTCATTTAGAAAATTAAACATGACTGTTTACCCAGAACCAAATTCTAATGCAACTCTCACAGATTGTTATATTACTGGAAGAAGTTGTCAAATGTAAATAGGTCACTTTTTTTTGTTTAACATTTTCATTCATACCCCCACAAAAAGCACACTGGGGCCAAGAAAATTAATTCTCCAAATGCTGTCAACCAGGTTAGGAAATAGCAATAAACAGCTTACTGTAAAGTCCCTCCAGCTACAATAAAAAGGCTGTCAAGAAGTGAGCCGAGTGAGAGCTGGGCTGTGTATAAACAGGTACTCTGGAAGTGATAATCTGAAAGGGAAAGCACCTGCCATTGCTTATTCCAAAATGCTGAGGCAGTGGTTCTCAAAGTATGGTCCCTGGACTGGCAACATCAACATTGCCTAGGATCTTGTCAGCAATGTAAATTTTCAGGCTTGACCACAATGGTACTGAATCAGAACCTCTGGGAGTGGGGCCCGTGTTTTAAGAAACGCTCCAGATCATTCTGAGATACCTTAAAAATGAGAACTTAATATCACATTCTAAAAATCATATCCACTAAGAATATATTTTCCTTTTAGAAAAATACACCAATAAGCTTTATCACTGAAAGCCCTACTGGAATTGATTACCTTGTCATCCTCTTAAATCTGTAACAGTGAACTCTGCTTATTTAAGAATAAATATCAAGATATGCTCTTGCTTTTTTTTTTTTTAAAAAAAAAAAGGAAATTCCACTCAATCTGTGAAATGATAAGGGTATTTTTGAAAATTTATGCAAAATAATTCGTGGAAAATCCAGTGACAGATTTGTTATGTTCAAGGAAAATGAAAGCTCAGTGAAATCAAGTGGATGAGAAATGTTTCCAACATTCTTTGCAGGGTCACACAAGGCAAAACAGCAGGGGAATGAACGACAAAATAAGAACCAATGCACTGCGAGCAAACTCATGGTATAAGAGTCAGACATGATGTTTCCATTGTATACACAACACAAATTAATGATATTTAAATTTGGTAGCTCTTTACTCAAGAATCTGGCATTTTACTCACCCATCAACTAGCACCATTAAGTGAAAAAGGTATTCCTGTTGACAGTACTCTGTGCCCACTCAACTAAAAATCTTCACGCACTATATGTTTATAAATTCTTTTGAAAGCTTTTGTTGTCATAAACCCTACTTTTTTTCAAAATTGTGTAGCTTCAGGAGCATATTTTGTATAAAAGCCACTAGTTGAAGTGAAGGAGCTAAAAAAAAGAATTTTTATTTTAGCTTAACGAGAACATCTTCAGACAACACTCATGTAGTTCAGTTAAAAAGAAAACTAAAAGGATAGTATATAATTTATGTTCTTCATTCATAGAAAATATGCCTCTTATACTAAAATTGTACATATTGCCATCACCATCACTTCTCCTTATTTCCAATATTCCTTTCCTCCAAAATTGCAATTTTTCTTTCTCGGCATGAAAACTCCTAAAAGGTATAAGCAAAGCCATTTCAATAGCTTTTCAGCATAATAGTGAATTACAGCTATGTCTGAACATCCAAATGCCTACGATGAGAATTGCACAGTAACACATGGTCTCAAGGAATGTCTAAAACGCACTTTAGTTCCAATTAGGGAATTAGTCAGCATCCTTTTTTAAAGATTACATCACACAAATATTCTTATGACTAAGCCTAAACAAAATATCTTTTCCATAAATTGCTGAAATGCACTTAACATTTATGTCACTGTACTCATAGAGTTTCAAGTTTTGCGGAGAATTCAGAAAAAGTGGTCCCGTGCGTCAGTGCTAATCCACACCACATTTACATGAAAAGAAAGATGATGTCAGAAGAATATCAGAATGTTTCTTTGGAAAACAAATCTCGGATCTTGTATGAAAAGTTCAAATCATGTTTGCTTTTTTCAAGAGAGTACGCAAATCATAAAATATCAGCATATTGTGAGTGACCTTCACATTAAAAACAAATAAAAAGGCCGTTTTCTTTCTTTCCATTCATAGTACCTTCATATTTAAATCTATTTAGTTTCAGAAATTACTTAGCATGAGTAACTATCTTATTTACCAACTTTAATAAACCTTTACTAAGCTCAGAAATTTTCTAAGTTTTAAAACAACCTCTCTTATAAAGCCAATGAAGTTCACATAAAAATAAGTCTTTCCAACTTCAACTCCTATCAAATAACTTCATATTCTCCTCTAGAATTTTGACAAGGACCTATTTTAATTCCTTTCATTCTGTCCATTCAAGCTTTAAATTTATGTACTTTTTAAATGCTCTAGACATCTAATCTTTTACATTACAAAGTAGAGATTTTAGTTGAATAATCACAGATAGACTTTATGCTTACTGTTCTGGGAATAACTATGTGATTCATTGTCAAAATTATTTTTATAAATACCTTATTACCGCAAAACCTTAGTCACTCCAGAGCAATAAACACTAGATGGTAAGAGGGAATTAGAGTTTCAGTGAAACAGTCTATCTCACCTCACGCCCCACATAAAAAAAGGAAAAACTCTTGAGTTTTCAAACACTGATCAACAATTGTCAACACTGTCCTGTAAATTTATTTTTGCTTTACTCGATTTTCTGAAATCTAAATGTTCCTTATTGTGAACAAATTCAGATGGGCCACGACCATAGGTGGACTCAGTACTAACAAGGGTAGAACTCGGATTACGAAATCCTAGAAAGTTAGTGTGGTGAGAGCTAATCACAAAAGAGCAACCAAATGAATTTAAATGCTAGTTGCTCCAGAGCAACTATCATTAAATAAAAGGTATCTTTGGCTGTAGTACCAGCTTGATCCTTCCCTCCCCCTTTCCTTGCTACTGCGGGATTGGCGCCTGGCCAGCACAAGCGACATGATACCCTAGTGCCATCTACAGGCTATTACTGACACTCAAATTTCATGGCAATAGACAAGCACCAGTGAAATAAATTAGACAGCGCTGCATTTAAATCTTTATTAACAAGGAATTATTAGACCTAAGAAAAACTAATTCTGGATTTGGTTGAAATATGAGTTTCTCAGCCTCTTAATCCCTCTTCATATGGCATATTTCACAGTTTAAAATGAGTTATGACAGATCACTTATGCATTACTAAGATGGGAGAATATTTACAATGGATTCATTCTTTTCTGTATAAATTGGTTATATCAGGGAGAAAGCATTCCTTCTATTTTTTTTCTTGAAAGAGTACTTTGGCCATATGGACAATTTGCCAACCTTTCTGCTCAATACCCAATGTACTATATTACAATGAAATCATCTAAAATCAAAGAGAAGGCTTCCTATATGGCTTCATTGCAATCTATCAACGATCATGTGCTTCGCAGCTGATGTACATTTAATAAACTACTATCTTGTTTAGAGACTAAAAAAAAATTAACCCCTTTAGCAACCACAGCTCCAAAATAATTACAGTCACACCTTCAAACATCATTTAAAACTTGGGGTTTGAAGGTGACTTTTTAGATCAAAAGGTAACATGAAAATCTTGAAGCAGTCAATTTGGAAACCCCAGGAGCAGAATTTGGCATAACAGGACAGGTTTTCTTCTTCAGCAAACATTATCTTGGGACATTTTGGAATTATTTCCTCTTTTCATCTTTTGCCATTTGAAGGAAACTGGGAAGTTAAATAATTCTCAGAACTCAGAAATTTCAAAGCTGTTCTAAAAATTCTTGACTGAGCCCCAGAGGAATAGAAAAGGGGTCAAGTTTTTTTTCCCTCTTTATAACTAAGCTAAAGTTAGACCAAAACAATAGACACACTGGCACGTTAATACTGGTTGACTGGGCACTTGTATGCAGTACTTATAGACCAGTAAAAGTGCTCGTTTACCTGTCTGGTGTGTAAGGGGCCCTTTGTCTTGAAGCCTCCTTGGGAACTGCACTCTGAGGCACTGAAGTGATCTGAACTAGTGGAAGAGCGTTTGGAAAGGGTGTCACAACCCCCGACAAAGGTGTTGTCCAAAGGGAGTTCCTGAATCACATGATGCTTTTTCACGGAAACTGGAGTGTCTGGTTTAAGATGAAAAGCGGGCTGTGGAGAAGCAGATTTGTAGTGCTTGGCCAGGTCAGGGCTGTTAGGCTTGAAGGTTGTTGGAGGGGCCGGGCCCCAGTCAAATCTTCCTATACTTTGCTCCTCCAGCTCAGCGGGCAGGCTTATTGTCCCATTGATAGGTTCGTGAACTGCATCGTCAGGTTTGGACTCTTCAATTGTAACAAAGTTCAAAAGAGAGCTCTTGGGAGACTTTCTTTTCTTCCTTTTCTTTTTCTTGTTTTGTTTGTTCTCCTGGTTTGGGGACATCCATTCAGCACCTTGCTTGCTCCTCTGAGCTGCTTTGAACCTTGATGCATGGCGACAGCGCACCAGGACGGTGACGAAGATCACCACTATGACCACCATGGCACCCGCGACGATGGCGATCATAATGGTGAGATAGTCCTCATTTTGATAGGGTTGGCTACTGTCCCCTATGTTCCTGTCCAGCGGGGTCTCCATAGTCCTGCGAATCAAGTCATAGATATAGGAGGCATTCCCAGCAGTGTCATTAACGTAAAGAAAAACAAGCACAAGTGTGTGCAAAGACTTAGGGTATCCCAGGTCACTTATATTGACCACCAAACGGTGCAAGCCCACATCAGTAGGTGCCGGTTTCTCTTCCAGAGTGATGTTACCTGTTACTGGATCGATCCGAAACAATCCTTTGTTGTTCCCACTCACAATTGTATACTTAAGTTCGGCGTTCATCCCAGTGTCGATATCCACTGCAAAAACTTCTGCTACCACAGAGCCAGGAATGGCTGAGAGGGGTACCAACTTAAAAGAAGTGTTGGAAGGTGGAGAAATGACAACTGGGCTATTGTCATTGACATCCATGACATTGATAGTTACTTTTGCGGTGGAGGAACGGGGTGGTTGTCCTCCATCAGTGGCTTTGACATCAAAAGTGTAGGAACTCTGCTGCTCTCTATCAAATGAGACATTTGACTTTATGACTCCAGAATAGGGATCCAACACAAAATTATCATTGTCATTTAGAATGGAGAGAGTCACAGCTTTATTCTCTCCAGCATCTGCATCTGTCACTGTGATTACCCCCACAGTACTATACTTTGGCAGATTCTCAGACACAAAAAATTGAAAATGATTATGAGTAAACTTGGGGCTATTGTCATTCTCATCCAGAACAGTAACTATCACGGCCGCTTGGCTTTGGAGGGGAGGGGTCCCATTGTCCCTGGCAGTTACTGTAAAAATGAACCGCTCCTGTTCTTCTCTGTCAAAGACTCTGGAGGCTGTCAAAACTCCTGTCTTCCGGTCCAAATCAAAGAAGGAGGCATTCGGTCCAAGCTGATAAACAATGTCCGCATTTTTCCCACTGTCTTCATCTGTGGCACTAATAGTTGTTAAGTATAACCCACGTCGGTTGTTTTCAGAAACTGACAGTTCAATTACAGGCTGGTTGAAAATTGGTGGGTTGTCATTTTCGTCCTCAAGCTTAACCCTTACCAGGGCAGTCTGATTTAAACTGGGTTTCCCAGAATCGGAGGCAACAATTTTAAAGCTGAATTCTTTGGTGCCCTCATAGTCCAACAAAGAGGAGGTCTCTAGCAAATATTGGTTGTCATATACTGCCTTCAAATGAAACGGGACCTCTCTTTCAATAAAACAGATCACTTTGCCATTCACATCCGTGTCCTTATCTGAAACTGTAATTAGGGCAATCTTTGTATTGACAGGATCTTTCTCAGATAAATACACTGTACCATTGATGGGACTTATAATGTACCTGAGGTCTATGTTAGGAGGGTTATCATTTACATCAGTGACATTGATGGTAACCGTTGCTCGAGCAGGAGTGGAGCTGCCATCACTAGCCAGCACCGTCACTTTGTGAATGGCTGTCTCCTCTCGATCTAAGGACCTCTGAACTGTAATCAGCCCAGTAGTATTATTTAAAGCAAAGAGCCTTTTGGTTGCAGGGGCGACCTGGGCACCAAAAATGTACCGGATTTCAGCATTACTGCCTATATCTGCATCAGTGGCATGGAGCTGAATTACAGAGGTGCCCACAGGAGCATTCTCTGGAATATGCACCTCCACTTGACCCTCTTTAAACACTGGCCTGTTGTCATTTACATCACTTACTGTGACCTGCAGTATGGCCGTGCTGGATTTCTGTGGAGTGCCTCCATCCTCTACTTTGATTTTCATCACATAGGTATCTTTCTGTTCTCTGTCCAAGTTTTGCTGAACAATCAATTGCGGCCACTTCTCTCCCTCCGGAGTTTCCACGATATCCAGTCCAAAAACACTCTGCCCATTTAACAATTCATAATGCTGTACACCATTGAAGCCTGTGTCAGGATCTGTTGCTGATGGAATTGGAAAGCGGCTGTTGATCAAAGTGTTTTCTGGAATGGAAATATTGATGACAGGAGATGGAAACATGGGGGCATTATCATTGGTATCCTTGACAATTATTTTTATTTTGATCAGCCTGAAAAAATCATTGGGGAGGATCACTACCTCAAGTTCAAAGAAGCACTCATTCTCCTCAGCATAAGAGGCTCCAGCACAGAGTTTTTCTCTGTCTATTCTATTGGAGGTTGTGAAAATTTCCCCAGTGCTACTGGATACTTTCACCAAAGGGGCATCCCCAGCTTTAGAAACCAGTCTGTAGACAAGGCTGGCACTGGTCCCTGTGGCAGCATTGATGTGAGAAATGTTCAGATCCTTTGGTATGTTTCCTATGGGCACATTTTCAGGCAATTCCTCTCTAATAGTGTAAATAAGTTCTTGAGCTATTGCGGAATCCAGCCTTAAACAGGCAATCAGAGCAGCCAACAGGTAAAAATCCCTCAGGTCCATGATAATGTATTTATTTTCTTTTCCTGGATTTTAGGGTTTAAAGGTTTCCACTGAGGAATGATGCACGAATTGCAAGAGGAAGCGTGCATGGACTGGAGGATGCATTACATCTCATCGCTTATTTGGAGACAGCCACTGTCAACACAATCGTATAGACAATATTATTCTTCAGTAAACAAAAACACAGTCATGAAATATCACAACACATTTTCCCCTGCACATTAGTAAACATGGCAGTTTGCTCTGCCACTGTTTGCAAGTTAACTCTTGTGGATGAAAACACTAAATATCCACTGCTTGTTGCATTTGCCAGGAGGAAATGAAATTAGTCTACTTTTGAATTAAGGACAGCTGCTATTTTTACCTGCATTCACCCACACTGTTTTTCAGGACACTGCTTAATTCAAAACATGCATTCAGTGTTCTCCTCTTCCCCTCCCCCAGTCGCACCGCCTCCTGGCTTCTAACCCACCTCCCTTAGTTTTTTTTTTTTTTTTTTTTTTTTTTTTAGGTGCAAGTGAAAAACACCAAGTATTTAGCCATGGTTCCTGCTAATTGCTTTGTCACATGTCAAATGTGATGTTTTCTTCTCTGCTACACTGAGTCACCTCTTTCCTCTAAAAACACTATCTCTTCTTTCCTCCCAGTTCTTCAACTGCCTTCTAATACAATCTTACTGGGAAACAAGCACCCGGACATGCTGCTGCAGCATCAGAGGCAACAGTCACCGGCCACTACATATCCTCATTGCCTAAAAGCACAATACCAAGACTTCAGATTTCCTACCCAGACCTTGCTCTCATTTCTCCATATTGCCAAATTATCCCCATTTGGATTACGAAACACACTAAAACTTTTAAAAATGTATAATCCAGGATTCCTTATCCTAGATGTGGAAGAGAGTGTTGAGATGGAAGTAAAACGCAGCTAACATTTCCATGGAACAGCACACTATTTTCTACTGAACATAAAAGAGGGAAAAAAATGCAGTTTCTTAACCCTGATCCCCGGTTATAATGTGAGTAACATCTGCCACACATAAATACTGCAACCCAATAACGCAGGTAAAAAGGCTTCTGCTTAGATGCTCCCCTAACTGCAATTTAAATGGGTGCAAGGCTCCAGGCAGCTACCTACTTGAGTAGAACTGGTCAGTTCCCAGGCTCTAATCTTATCTGCATTAGGCTGCACGGTAGCTGATGCCCACGATTAGTTCCAGCAGAGTGATGCAGGTAGGGATGCAGATACAGCCTAAGTAGGTGAGCTCTGCCCCAATCGTCTACCCAATTACAAACATCCCTCGTCCACACTGAGGACATATCTAAACACAAAATTTACAATTGTGCATGCGAAACTTTACACTTACGTTAGTTGCCTCAACCTTTCCCCTTTCCCGGTATGCTGCAGTTAGGAATGATTTGTTCCAACACATAGAAAGCCATGCATCTGGTAGCACCAGTTTGGGGAGAAATCAGAAGCAGCAAAACGTTTCCTCCTTGTAAATTGTGTTGCTTCGGGCTGGCAAATTAGCAACTCCAGAGAACAAATTCACAGATTTGTCGTTAGTCATTCTCTTCACATTTTCGTCTCTATTACCCACAGGGTCTGGGCTCTTCTGGTATTTAACACACACACAACATCCAGTTACACTTCTTCAGCTCAGGGGTATTTTCCACAGCATCAGGCATACCATTTCCCTCCGATGTCAATACTGCTTAAGTCTAACTTCTTGTAGGAAACGTCAGAGTTGGGGTGATGGTGATTCTCTGGCTGCTCTCCGTGATGACAGTTGCGTGAAAAATTCCTAATCGGTTATCTCTTTCGTGCTTCAGAGACTCTCAGGCGCTCCTTCCCGTCTTGCATGCTCTCCCTCTCTCCCTTCTCCTCTGCCCCTCTTTCCTTCTCCCTCTGCTCTCTCCTCTCTGAACTGAATTTCTTGATATAACTCTCAATAAGCCCATAGGGAGGGCGTGACTGCCCGAGCCCCGCCTCCGGCCCCTGATTGGCCCGCATCTTGCGGTGCGGGCGGCCGCAGCCCGGCGCGAGGGAGGGGGCGAGGAACAAGGCACCGACTATCTCCCAGCCTCCCCTCCTCTGCGCCCCCTCGGCAGCCGCGAAAACCCGGAGAACTGATCCTGGCCCCGGGAGAGCCGGGCTCCGGGAGGCGCACTGAGCATGCCCAGCAGGGTCCGGCCCGGAGGGAAGTGCCGCTGCTCCCCAGGGCGGCGCGGAGGCTGCTCTCACGGCGGCGTGAGCCGCGCTTGGGCTTGCTCTGTGCGGCGAGGCACCGAGAACCGCGGAGCACCGGTGGTGGGACGAGCGGGGGCGGCGCGGGAGGCTGGCGGGGAGTGCAGGCAAGGATCCGGGGAGCCTCCCGCACCGCGATGGGCGGATGGGGGGTGCCGAGACAGCTCATCTCCGGGTGCACATTTGGCACTTGTCTTTACTAAATGGAGGGGCCAGAATGCGAAGAAGGGAGGGAAGAGCCGAACCGGGGTATGAGGCACGATATGCACTGTCACCCCTTAGGAGGAAGCATGGGCCAACAGATCTCCGGAGAGCGTTAAACAGACAACATGCCCAGTGCTGCACCTAGAGGCTTTTGCTGGCAGGAACATTGGCAAGAAGGGCATAGAGGGCGGATAGCGAAAGGTCGGGGCAGGATATTTGAATCTCAACCAAGACCGGAAAGAAAATTACTTTGTGCACTTTCTAGAAGCAGGTTGGTGGAAGCTGCCTGGGGAAAGGGAAAGTGGCAGCTTCTGGGACGCCCTTGATCAGCCCTAGGCCAGTCTGGCGTGCGGTGCAGCAAAGTCTCCTCTCGGAGAACAGCGTGGGGCACGGCGACCTATCTTAACTGTCCTTGCACTTCGACTCCCGCCGTGTCCAGAAACCTAGGGACCCGAGCTCGCCGGGTCGCGCGGCTGCAGCAAAACCTGCATCCAGCTCACCTCACTGCAAACTTTGCTTGCGAGACGCTGGAAGGAGACCCGTCCAGCTGCTCCCCAAGCTGTAGAACATTTCCTTTCCTTTTGCACTTCTGATTCCAACTTTACATGTAATACTTGTCTTTCCCTGTGCATTTCTGACTGCAGTTCTGTAGCATATCCTCACAGGTTTCTCATTTTCATACGAGAGCTAAACGGAATGACTCCGGAAAGGATCAGCCTTATTCCCTGAATATTAGCCCCCAAAGCACTGTTTTTGATTGACCTTTTAAAATTAGCAAACCACCAAGATTTGTGTAAGGGGCTGTACTTACCACGCCAGATACCTAAGTTTGAGGCATTAATAACAGTTCACTTGGAACAACACACACACAAAATATTTTTGAATGACCTGTAAAGGTTGCCTGAGAAAGTCTTAATGCATGATTGAATAACTTGTTGTAACTTACATAGAGGATAAAGAGTATTTTAAACCTCCGTGTTCCTCATTCTGTACTGGGCTATAGAAGAAGCAATAAAGGCTCTCTAGTTATGCACTATGCTGGCATGTTCCTTTTGTTTTTAGTACAATGTTGTTTTTTCAATAGGAACAACTTACTTTTAGATACTTAAAAGTAAAAAAAAGAAATCATTAAGCCTACCAATCTTAGGTATTGTATAAATAATTCCATTATTTAACCAATTTATTTGACAACAAGTCAATTTCCCCTTATCTGTGAAACTGTAGGCTCCTTTTTATTCAAACTTTTCCTCCGGTGAATATTCACAATAAAAGTGCAATGCCTAAAAGCCCCCTGTAAAATACATTGATCCCTTATACTTAAAATAGAAAACCAGCTTCCTGCAAGCAATAGGTGGACATTGTTTTTAAATAGCCTAACGACTCTTATGATAGTATTTTGTAGGATTAGAATATACAAATTTAAGAATGAAAAGGTCTGCTTAAGTATCCAAAAGTCAAAAAAAATCTAATACAATGTGAATTAGAGGAATTCTTTTATCTTACTACTGATGATTATTTTGCCATTCACAAAATGTACAGTTACAGCTAGTGCATTGTTCCAACTGTCACCTATTTTCTGCTCTGAACTAGTTTAAAATAAATGAACCATCATCCTGATACATTTACAATAAACACAGCAGCATAGCCACTTTCCAGTCCATTTCATAAGCATCGTGCTATCTCACATTCTTATTCTAATCATACTGTAGTCATTTCAAAGTTCTGTTGTAATCGAAACACATAGCTTAGCAATAATTATTTAACCTTATTACCAAGCGTAATTGTTTCTGTTTGCTAAAGAATAGCTTGACTTGTAGTCAGAACTCATTATTATCCTTTACTCAATAGATGAAATCTTAGAACACAGATGAAGGTTAGGAAGAGAAAAAAAAAAATCATCACATGATTAAATTTACAACCATGAGACTTCAATTAATGGAAACCACAGGTCAAAGCCCCCCAAAAGAAATACGTCTAGATTCTTTGCAAAGGAAATTGAATATAAAAATAGAGCTGACTTCAGTGCATTCTATTTTGTAGATGTTTATTTAGCATAGCTAAAACACTGAGATATTTTAACCATACCAGTTTTAGCTCTTAAAACCTAACCAGTTGAAGCTTATTGTTTATATTCCAACTTATAAACTATAGAATGAGAACTATGATTAGAGATCTCATGAATATTCCTGGAAGAAAATAACTTGAGGCTTCTGACCAAAACACTATGTAAAACATGTGCATAATGAGAGCTGCTCACAATCCACCTCTATTTTTTTTGTAAGTTGCGTCTACCAAATCATGAACTTGGGAAATAGTTTTAGTTTTTGTAGGGGAATATACTGGGTTTTTTTTTTACTGCATTTTAATCATTTTTCCTTAGTGAATTTAATAAAATATTAGATTTCCAATTATGACTTCCAGTACAGATCTTCCAAGATATATTCTAGACTTCCAGTTAGATCTCTTTAACAATTATTAATCTTTGTCAATGCATGTGTTGTACAGCCAGGAATTACGATATTCTCACCCATGTTGTACCTGATTAGTACTTTAGGAATTATGTCATCTGGGCTCTATTAAAATTGCCTTAGTGTTCTCTCTGCATTATATAAGTCATGGGACACTTACAAAGCTAAGTCACCTTCAGCCAGCTAACTGAAAACTAAAATGCTATTACAGATTTAAGTAGAAACAGGTATCATGTTAAAATTTTTATATTTTGAAATTTTAATGTTGCTCTGTTTATACATATTAAACAATAGTTTCCATGTAATGGCACTTAAAAACTTGAATTATGAAGTTGTTTAATTGCATTTTCATCTGATTTTCTATTTATCACTCAGCATTTTAAAGTTACATTATATGCCAATTGTAAAGGCTTCTTTAAGAAACAATCTATATAAGAAACAGACAGACTGTGGTAACTGGAATGATCAAATGACCTCAAGGATTTCAAGACTAAAATTTTCGGCCCTAGTATACTAGTTCTGTATTGTAATCAAAGTTAAAAATTAAAAAAAAAATTACTTCCATGCCTTATACTTCTAAAGTTCCTTTAATCTAGATGTCTTATTGTGTCTAACAGACATTAATCAATCAATCACAGGGGCTCTTACCTCGCAGCAGGAATTCTTGTCCCCATTTCACAAAAGAGGCTAGACTATTGTATGGTACTTCTGGGGGAAAATTGTGTGAAGAATACTAAGGGGTATTTGTATTATCACTGTTTAGAAAATGACAATGCAGAATTTTAACACCACAAAAAGAAAATTAACAGCTTTTAAGGTCATGCAAACTGGTAAAGTGTAGTAAGCTTCTTGAATAATTCTTTTCCTTCATTATTAGCAATTTCCTTTGAATACTTTTTTTTCTTTTTTTTTTTTTTTAAGGAAAACCTAGTCCAAGGTAATCAAATCACAAAGGAAAGCAGGTGACAAGAAGCTTCATTCTGTTTGAATGACTGAGCTAAATTTATCCCAATTTGCTATATTTTTATGACTGACAATGATTATAGATGTCAGGTTTGTAGCTCTAACAGTTATTACAATATTAACTGACATTTTCCAGTGCCACTATTTTATCATGACTACTCTATAAAGAAAATATTGAATTTTCAAATTTCGTTATTATTTTTCTAAGACTTAAGATTATATAGAGACATAGCTTTCATGACAAAGCTTTTCCCCCGCTCATAGGTGGGGCTGAGGTAATCACTCAGGAAAACATGAAAAAGTGGTTTTAAGCTAGTAAAGAGAGAATATATGTTTTTTAATTTGATCAACTTAAGTCATGTAATTTCAAGTGAAATATACAAAACTTTGTATTTCCTGTGTCTTGTTCATTTTTGTGGGTAAAAACTGTTAAATTAGAATATCAAGTAAGATCTATTCACAATTCATATTTATATAAATGTCCAAAAATGCAAAAATAGCATGCACATTTCAAAGCACCTCTATTTACATTAGAGATAGGAAAATGTTCGAGACAAAAACCTGGTTCATGCACAACAGTATTTGTCCAAGGATAAGTGGGAAAATGATTTTCTTAGATATTAGGACTTTCTCAAGTTAAAATATAGTACAAGTTTTTTATTGTTTCAGTACTTTGTCAATAAGAGTATGTTGTTGAAAACAAAACTTCTTATTACTTGAAACATCATTCTGGTAACTCATTTTATATCCTACCCTCGCCGCCCCCCCATACACAACTTCCTGCTTATAAGTCTTTCCTGTTTTTTTTTTTCCTAAAGGCAAACTCACATGATATTCTTCTAGGAGCCCAATTTGTTACATAATGTGCACATAAATAGACTTAATATAGGGCAAGATGGATAAGCCTCATTTTTCTCTTATATCTCCTCTCAGGAACCAAATTCAACCCACAGTCCCCTCTAATTGAATTAGGATGAGTCAGGGAGATGATGTGTATTCCATTGACTCCTGCAACTCTGGCTTAACTCCATATCACCGATAAGACCCAAGTGATGGATATAAGGATTGCTCAGCCGTTAAAAGATACTGGTATGCTTTGACTGGGACTTAAGTCAATACAACTCTGCTGACAAAAATTGCGTATATACATACAATTCTTTAATTTTTTCTTAAATGAAAAACAGATTCTGCGGTATATACTAATACACTCCCTAAAAGGTTCTAAAATGCATATCATCTTTTCAATCCTATGCCTGTGAATTTACTGTGCTCCAGCTATAAGATTGGTGAATTTTCAGAAAGGATTAAAAGAGCTTCAAAGAAACTTCTTGACTTTATAGAATGGGGTTGATCTGCTTTAAAGCAAGCCAGGACACATAAGTGATTTATTTTTAAAAATAGTATGCTATGAGACACATTACATGGAGCTTATAAGAAAGCCTAATTGTGAAAATTTTCTTTGGAAAATATCACTTGTAAAATATAAGAAAAAGCAATAAATGCCTCTTATAATAATTTCAAAAAGACCATATACAAAAATATTCATGCAATGTATTGATTTTGGAGAGTAAATAGCACCATTTTTGAGAGCAATGTCAGTGAATCTATGACCTAATTGTAAATTTATTTGTTAATTTCTGGGAGTAACAACTATACCAATAGAAGTGTCTTTAACAGCTGTGATGGAGCATACTGGGATTATTTTTCAGTGATATTTGCCTCTCACCATGGAATGAGGCTGACATTTTGGTATATCACAACAGATAAGTAGATCCTAATGACCAAGTGACACTTGATGTAAATATTTCAATTAAGAGTATAAAGTGAGGATTACATGAAATTATTAAACTCTTATGGGACAAATTTAGTGTCATTAATCTATTCATGAGTTCATTCAAAAATCTATTTAAAAATCACACTATATAAAAATACCTACTATAGTTTTAAAAACCTCCTATATGCTCAGCATAGAAATATTCAAATAGTTCAAGCATAATTCAGCTGAGGCCTCTTACTATCTTTTCTTTCTTTTCTTTTTTTTTTACAGTGAGCATACTAGCCTGTGAGTCCTTTCTACTTTGCTAATACCCATGACAATATCTTTCCTTCATATTTTAGGTTTAAAAAAGTTTGCTTGTGACATTAATCTTAATAGTTCAAATGCTCAGTAGCAAATTCTTGACAATATTCATAAATAAATATGCCAGCAATCTAGTTGTTTTTAATCTTCATATTAGTCCAGAAGGTTTACTGAGTTTATTATTTTAAGCCTAATATTATAGTAAAATTGACTTTGTGATTTAAATAAGAATTAACCTGATTCTGTGCTTCTCAAACTTTAATATGAATGAATACTAATTATCTATATATCTTGTTAAATTAAAATGCAGGTTTGGATACATTAGTTTTGTAGTACGAGCTGAAGTTGTGCATTTCTACCAAGTTCCCAGGGGATCCTGATATTGGTGTGTGGACCATACCTTAAGTAACAAAGACCTAAGAGGAAATTTAAGGAGTATCATGACACACGGGGAAAAAAAAATAAAAGACAAAAACGTTGGAGAAAGGATTATACCTACCATTTTGACACAGGGAATAATTCTGTTACCAAGCATTCTTTTAATGGCAGTACTGCTCAGAGACTCAAGGAATTTACACATTACACATATTAACTTGATTTAGTTTTCCTCCTCAGAGACTGGGCATCTTCAGTTAAGTTTTAGTTTTACTTTGTACTGGGACTGAGAAAGAAGCCTATTTGGAGAACCTATGCTTTCGAGATAGAAAAGGAGGGCTCAGACACTTTCTGAGCAATGTGAGGGTACCAAGCCATTGTCAAGTATGGAAGGTATCAACAAGGAGATGATAAAATACTTGCGTGGACACCTACCAGTCATCCCCATAGCTCACAAGACTTCCTGTTTTGGAAATGTTTTTCACTACGTTCCATCCATATGGTCAGCAACACATCCATGTTCACATGGTGTGGACTCCTCCCATCCTGCCAGAAGTTGATGGACCCATTCCACTCTGCCAACACTTGATTACAATTATGAAGATATTAAATTTAAGATTGACCAGCAAACCCCTTCACTGAAGAACCTGGGTCTGTAACAGATATACCAAGATCTAATTACTCTGAACTATGTACTCAGGAGTAATTAGAATCCGTTTTTCATTACATAGGCCAGAAAACCAAAGGAAGTTTGAGGGAGAGCAAAAAGGACAAGATGCATGGAAAGAACCAGAGATGAGGAACCCCTGTGGTAGTGTATTACCTGGCTCCAGTTTATTGTCAGTATCCAGTCATATCCCTGCCACTATGTAAGAGCTACACTTTATAATAGCTACTACTTGCAACCATGAGTCCTAATGTAAGAGTTCACCACAGCAACTTGGTAACTTTATTTGACCCCATTCCTAATTTATCAACTGAAGGACTGATGAACTACACTAATGTGATTGGCATTTTATAATTGTAAGAGAGAATACATCAAAATAAAAATCAAACGTACCAGTGGTTTTCAACTTAGGGTGTGTCTGGAGACATTTTGATTATCACGACTGGAGCATGGGAAGAGGGGTTTGTGGGAGAGAAAAGAGTTCATGGGAGGGGGTGCTACTCTTTTCTATTGGTATCTAGTAGGTGGAGGCCAATGGATGATGTTAAATATTCTATAATGTACAGAACAGGTTCCTCCTCCTTCCTTAACCTCCACCTTCTCACACACACCCACCACACCACCTCCAAAGAATTATATGGCCCAAACTGGCAGTGGTGTCAAAGTTGAGGGATGCTACTTTAGAAGAATAGCATTTGTGTTTTATAGTATGATGTAATTTAAATTTAAAGTTTCTAAATCACCATAGCAAAGGTTAAAATACCACTGGAGTTCATTTGATAACCAACAGGAAAATGGTTACAAATTATATCTCTGAAATACTAGTCGAAATAGGAAGAAGTCTCTTCCAATTCAGTTGGGCCCGAACTTGGTCATTTCTGTCCATTCTTGTTTTCAGAAACTTTAAGACTCATGTATATGTGAGGCATTTTTACGAGTTTTATGCCAGTGTGTCAGTTAATTTTGTCTAGTGTAAGTTAATTTTATATCCCTTTATCGCTTCTATTACTCACAGTTTTAAAAAATTTACCCCACCCACAAGTACTCTGACAAAACACAACTGCCCCAGATTGTTATATATCTGACACATGTAGGTTGTTCATCAGGGCAAAAAAATTAAACTACAATTATTCCAAGTAGAAAATGAAAACCTCCCTTGGTTATAAGATTATAATTCCCAGTAAAGCATCTATAACTGTGTTCGAAGCATCTATGAATTCTATATACAAGCCTGAAAACAAAATCCAATTAGTTGCTAAAATTTCTTTCATCCTGGTTATGATAGTCTCAAGACCTTATTTTCATTCTTCCAATGGATATAAATCACATATATGTTTATTCTAAAGTTTTGGGGTCAATTTAACAGTTCCTGGAATTTGCAAATTAAATTGCAATAATAACCTAATAAATGAGAAAAATCTTGCTGAATTCAGTTAAACTTTCACTCAGAGCAAAATAAAAATTCTGAAGAAACAGGACTAAAAGACTGAAGTTTTTTCTATATAATATTTGCCTCATTTGAGAATAATTTTAAGTGAAAATATTTCCTAACTGTGGTAAACACTGCCATCTAGAGGACTTTTTTGGTAATACATATCAGAAATAAAATAACCAAATGGATTAAATGTATGGATTCACGCCATAATTTTTAGAAGTTTCACAAATCTAAGAAAATTCCTAGCTTACGAAGTTAACTTACTGGCAACATTAAACCATTAAAAAATGTTTTCTATGATTTCAAGTATTGAAGAAGTTCTTTGATATTTTTATTAACTGTGATGTTTTATTTACTCACATTTGTCACGTAGTAAATTTGATATTTAATTATAAGCTAATAATAACAATTATAGTCAGATCCTTACAAAAGAAACAGAATTAAGAACTAGAAAAAGAAGCAATACAATGATTTCAACAAATGAATGTATATACGTTAAAACAAATGTTTCTTTTGAAAAAGCAACAAAATTACCCGTGCTATTCTTGTTAGTTCTTTCTTTACTCTTTTGTGTTAGTTTTAACTTGAACATTTTTCACTCCTGTTTCAGTAACTTACAATGTGCTGATTTCTAAGGCCTGCTTTTTGAGGCCTTACCCATTAATCAATGGTGGCTGAGTCTCTGCAGGATGCTCAGGACCAAAAAAGGTGTAAAAAGTGGTGCCTTGCTGTGTTGCCTATTTAAATAGAAATACCAACACCTTAATTTGTGAAGTTTCCATCATCAAAAATTAGTGAATAGTAAAAACAAAAAAACATGTATTTTCTATGAATTTTTCCAAATAGCAATGACATCTATTTTAAATGTAAATGGCTATCAGATATATGCATTTTGTGAAAAATTACACAAGTGTTACTGAAATTTTTATATGCTCCTTGAATTCCAGATTATTAATGAGATTTGTGAAGTCTATCACTTATAACTAATGTTATGTGGGAGGACCTCTGTGGCTCAGTTGGTTGAGCATCCAACTTCAGCTCAGAGCATGAGCTCATGGTTGGTGGGTTGAAGCCCCGCATCAGGCTCTTTGCTGACAGCTCAGAGCTTGGAGCCTGGAGCCTGGTTCAGATTCTGTATCATCCTCTTTCTGCCCCTCCCCTGCTTGTATGAGCACACACTCTCTCTCTCAAAAATAAATAAACATTAAAAAAGATAACTAACTTTATGTGTATTTGCAATTTATTAGATAGCTGGGTTCTATTTTAGTATCTTCTTTCTGTGAGACCCGCACTTAAACGGCTAGAGATTATTCTGTTAGTAGGAAGACAAAGGAAGAGTGTTAAATTTCAAATTCGGTCAAACAAGACAGATACATAGCCTTAAAATGCAGTTCTGCAAAGTTGCTATAAAGCTGTTCAAATGCCTTGTTGAAGGAGAAATCTATGACAAGTTATTATACAAGAAATTTTTCTTTTCATAACTTGATGTTTTAATCACAATGAATATCCATGGTAGAGACCAATTTTATTCAATTATTATTTTACACTTACATGAGTAAAAATTACAGGGTTAATGATATGGTGGAATTCTGACTGGTATAATCATCACCATTTTGCATCTGGTGTTTCAATTGTAAATGATCACTGATGAGAAAGGAAGGAACTGAATCAATATCAATGTACACAGAAAATTATTTTTACAGTAGAGAATGATAATATTTTCACGTTATTTGATATTACACAGTTATGTATTATATTTTTTATCAATGTAAGAAATATACATGGAAGGAAATAGCATACCTCAGAGAAATAGAAAATGTAAAATTTTGGGCCATCCTTTCCCACTTAAAACTGTGAACCCTTGCCTTTTAATAAGACAACTTACATGTACGAAAATACAATTTAACTAGACTCAGCAGTTTTTAACATTTTTCCAATATCCTTAATCTCTTTATCATATATTTGCTCAGTTATTCCATAGATATAGACCTGTCACTACAAAATCATTCAGTATGCAGCTCAGAACAATCTCTAACGTAACCACAATATCATTATCATGCTTTAGTAGTAATAATTCCAAAACATCTAATTTTTCATTTATATTCAAAATTTTCTTCTCATTCCCAGAAATTTTATAGCCATTACCCCCCTTCTGAATCCAGTCCAATCTATGTTCACAATGCCTTTGTTATTATAGCTCTTTAGTCTTAAAGAATTCTCAATTTTTTTAACAGTTTAGGACAGTAGGATAGACTGTTCCGCAATCTGGATTTACTTAATTGCTTCCTATTGGGTTATTAACCTGATTCTGTGTGACCTGAATTTTTAAACTGGGAGTGACATCTAAAGCAGTGCTGTCCAATAAAAATATAATTTGGGCCACATATATAATTTTAAATATTCTAATAGACATTCTTAAGAAAAAAAGAGGTAAAATTAATATTTTTTAAAATTTATTTATTTTGAGAGAGAGACACAGAGAGCATGAGTAGAGGAGGGACAGAGAGAGAGGGAGACACAGAATCCAAAGCAGGCTCCAGGCTCTGAGCTGTCAGCACAGATCCCAACATGGGGCTTGAATCCACGAACTGCGAGATCATGACCTGAGCAGAAGTCAGACTCTTAACTGACTGAGCCACTCAGGTGCCCTGTTAAATTATTTTTAATAAGATATTTTCTTCAATCTAGTATATCTAAAATACATTTCAGCATGTAACATAATTTTTTTTAATGTATTAATAATTATTGGAGTACCAGATCTACAAAATCTGGTGTATACTCTAAAAGAGCACAATTCATGTCTTCAGTAGACACATAGGTCTAGTGGCTACCATACTGGGTAGTGCAGGATTAGAACCAGAGTCTTAGGTGAGGATGTGATCTTCACATTTACTTACACGAGGAGACTCAATTTCAAACTGTTTCACTATTAATGATGTCAAGTATGGTCATTTTATATAGGAAATAACTGTAATCCTTTCTACTGTAGAGGACTTTTTCCACTTTTCAATTAGTAAATGATCTGTAGGATGACACGGTGTCAAATAACAAAATATTCAAACAGAGCCAAACAGGCACCAAATGATCCTGACATACGCTGGTGATCTTTGACCTGCATCAGTAATTATAGATTACAAAACAGATTTTCTAATGCTATTATCCTTTCTTTTATTAGATGTCTTTAAAAAAATTTTTTTTTAATATTCATTTATTTGTGAGAGAGACAGAATGCAAGGAGAGGAGGGGCAGAGAGAGGAGGAGACACAGAATCTGAAGCAGGCTCCAGGCTCTGAGCTGTCAGCAGAGCTGATAACTAGATGTCATATTTCAGTAAAGAGCTGTCCTTCCTAATTTTCTCTTACTAACATTAAAAAAAAAATCCCAGTCATATTTTCAAATTCCAATGCTTCTTCACAGTCTATAAGAGATCATTTTTCATTATATCCTGTTCTCATCTCTTGAATGCAGGTTTTTCCTCAAATTGTTCTGTGTAGTTGATACTTCTGGGTTTGGTTTCATTTTGAATGCACATCTTGAAGGGCCAAAATGAAAGTTGTCAAGACCCAGGACTCAGACCTTGGAGACCCAACCCATGATCAGTACCCATGAAGGAATGAACCTGAAATATAAGACTAAGATTTCAGAGTTCACTCATAGTTCACCTAAGAAAAACTAAAGTCACATAGGCAGTCTTTCTTAATCCTAAACTTCTTGCGAGCCTGGGATTTTTCATTTTTAAAAAAATTTTTTAAGTTTACTTATTTTTGAGAGAGAGAGGGAGACAGAGAGAGTGAGTGGGGGAGGGGCAGAGAGAGAGGGAGAGAGAGAATCCCAAGCAGGCTCTGCACTGTCAGTATGGAGCCTGATGTGGAGCTCGAACCCACAAACCATGAGATCATCACCTCAGTCAAAACCAAGAGTCAGACGCTTAACTGACTGAGCCACCCGGATATCCCGTGCCTGGGATTTTCTAAGTTAAGCTGTAAACTTCCTGTGTCCTAAACTACAAGTTTCTTTGCTTTGAACACGTGCTTCCTTTGTTTTTTGATCTTTCATAAATTTACTGAAACTTCAACATCTGCTTACAACTTTCTGTGCTCCTCACTCTAGTGGCTTTTGCCCTATCTTATTTCTTTACTGTTATTGTGAAGGGTTTTTTGGAGGAGTTAAACATGCAATCATTCCGTTATCGAGAAAAAAAAACCCTACACATATTTATTTATTAACTATGTATTCATACTTTTAGAGATATTTTTATATAAGTACCTTTAAAATATATACACTATAATATACACTAATTCAATTTAGAAATATATCCTAGAAATTAGTTAATTCACATGACTGTGAACACAGCTTTACTTATGCTCATTGCACTTAGAACCGCCTCCAGTCATCTGATTATTTCTGCCTTACGAGGATAAATTCAACATCTAATTTTTTGTCATTTTGCACCCAGAAGGTATAGTTCTGAGAAAACACTTAAAAAATGTCACATCTCATGGCTCTGTCATGGCTCCTTGCTCATTCTTCCTACCTGTCCCCGATGTTGTTTCCCCAGGATGAAGACTATCCTGCTTGTTGCTTGGTAGGAAAAAATAGTCCTCAGTCACAGTATCTGAGTTTAAAGATGGTTTTCCTTGCCTTACCATTCAGCAGATACTAAACATTAAAAGAACATCACTGGTAATTGAACAAATAAATTCATGGCTAAGTAGATTTCTACATTTGCAAAACCATTTGAAGAAGAAACTTAAAGAATCTCTGTTCTGCCATTTTAGTTGCTAGGGCTTTTGTACCATCTTGAAAAAGCTATAAACACTGCTCATAATGGCATTGCCTAAAGTAGACTGGGAGATCAGTCCACCAACCGACTGGAGAATTCACCAGGAATCCTCGAGGACAGCATCAGGATGGAGCATGAATTCCCTGAAGCCCCAGCCTTCCCTGAGATTTCTAACTTCTACCTGCTTTGTCTTCCTGGCTCTCCCCTCAGTTCCCCACAGGATCTGAGGCCTGTGCAGAGTCCTGGCCTGCAGGCATCCTGAACCCCCTCCTTCCGACAGGTTGGGGTCTCTTCTTGTTGCTACACCTCCTTGTTTGCAGAAGGCCTTATTCATAGAGCAACAGAGGAGCCAAATCCTGTCATTGGTCAGACTCTGAACCTCATCATGGTAGAGACTAAAGTCACCAAATATGCACCTGCTAGACTAGGTATCCTGTGTGTTTTGATCTGGACTCACTGACCAATTTATCTTGGATGTTAACATTTGTAAGGCTCACCTTCTTCACCCCCACGCCCCACCTGCACTTCCTGGGGAGCATTCCAACAACCAAATTAAACCTCCAGAACTGAAAAGCTCACCTTCCCTGTCTGCTGGCCCATCTGCTTGCCTAAACACCCTCCATTCTTCCCCAGTTCCTCTACTCTCCCCTACAAATACTGAGACGTCTTCCACTGGGGTGGTAGTGGTTTTCAAATGGATTTGAGGGCATTCCCACCTGGCTTCTAAACTTATTGCAAGATACTTCCTTAGAGTGTTTACTCCAAGTAAGGTTTTTTTCCCCCTGTAATTTTATTAAAAAAACAAAGGTAATCATATGTACTTTAAACAAATATAAAAGACCACAGTGCATAGTAGAGTGCTTACTCACAATTTCAAGAACTGGTATCCACCTACCGTGATGTCTGTTGATTATTTTTCTGAGGTTTCAGGGTTGAACTTCAAGTCAAGACGTATATGATATTGCCATATAGTAGCCAGGTCTATATACCACGTGCATATCTCTTTCAACAGAATTACATACTCAGTAAAACTCAGCTACCAACAGTGACACAAATATATGCACAGATCAGGTTTCCAACATTCTGTTAACTTTTTAGGAGGTCTAAATCATGCAACATGGAAATGGTTTATTTTTCTCTGAATATCATTTTTAAAATTTTTTAAGTTATTTTTTAGTGTTTGTTTTTGAGAGAGAGAGAGAGAGAGAGAGTAAGTGAGGGAGGGATGGCGGGAGGGGGGGAGGAAGGACAGAGTATCTGAAGTGGGCTCTCAGCTGACAGCAGCAAGTCTGACATAGGGCTCTAACTCAGAAACTGAGATCATGATTGGGGCCAAAGTCAGACAGTCAAGCAACTGAGGCACCCAGGTGCCCCATAAATTTATTTTTGAGGAGTGGGGGAAGCTGAGAAAGAGGGGGAGAAGGGGAGAGAGAGAATCCCAAGCAGGCTCTGCACTGTCAGTTCAGAGTCCAATGTGGAACTCACTCTCATGACCGCAAGATTATGACCTGAGCCGAAATCAAGAGCTGCATGGTTAACCAACTGAGCCACCTAGGTGCCCCTAATATCTTTTTAAAGGCTTGAAAAATAATCCAGAAAATTACACATAATTGAAAAAATAATGTAATATATTTTTAAAAATTTTTTAATATTTATTTTTGAGAGAGAGAGAGAGAGAGAGAGAGAGAAAGCATGAGTCGGGGTGGGGCAGAGAGAAAGGGAGCCACAGAATTGGAAGCAGACTCCCGGCTCTGAGCTGTCATCACAGAGCCCAACGTGGGGCTCAAACTCATGAACTGTGAGATCATGACCTGAGCTGAAGTCAGATGCTTAACCGACTGAGCCACCCAGGTACCCCATAATATCTTTTTTAAATAGGCTTTATTACTAAGACTTTATATGATTCATAGACATATTGTCAAGTCTTATTTTTTAAAAAAGACACATACATTGAGTAATTACATGGATTTTGATGTTTTCCAATATAACTATGTTTATTGATTTTGTTTCAATAGTATTGTATATTTAAATGTCAGTATGAATTATTATTATTATTATTATTTTAAATTTTTTATTTATTTTTGAGAGAGAGAGAGACAGCGTGAGCAGGGTAGGTCCGAGAGAGAGGAAGACACAGACTCTGAAGACAGGCTCCAGGCTCTGAGCTAGCTATCAGCACAGAGCCCGACGCGGGGCTCGAACCCAGGAACCGCGAGATCATGACCTGGGCTGAAGCCGGATGCTTAACCGACTGAGCCACCCAGGCGCCCCTATTATTTTTTTTAAATATTTATTTTTGAGAGAAAGAGAGGGAGACAAAGCATGAGCAAGGGGAGAGGCAGAGAGAGAGGGAGACACAGAATTGGAAGCAGACTCCAGGCTCTGAGCTGTCAGAGCAATACGGGGCTCAAACCCACAAATCATGAGATCATGACCTGAGCCCAAGTCTGACGTTTAACCAACTGAGCCACCCAGGCGCCCCTAAATGTCAATATGAATTATCCTTGCTGTTTGTAATTCTGATACTGTCAGCTGCACTGTTTTTATCACTTTGTATCTTAAATTTATACAATTAATTTATTTAAATTCAAATCTCTCATACAATGCTTTCACAACAGCTGAAAAATAGTGTATATATACATACAACTGAAGCAAGTGTTGTAAACATTTTAACAAGTTCGGGTTAGCAACAGGATTACTTAATTTTGTATGATATAGAAAGAATGGTTACCTATTCACTTTAGTGATTAAATTCCATGTTTAATTTAATCTTACTTTTAATATTCTCCTTCCACCAAAATGTGGCATTTATATATAAAAATGTTTCAGTTGAAATAACTCTTTAAATTACAAAGCTATGCAAACTCATTAGAGAAAAGGAAATTTTTTAAGAATAGTGTAACATAGAGTGTGAATGTCTTCTCTCACATTGTCTGTTCTGTATTACCCCACTTTAGCTACCAACAAATTAGTGTACAATAACTCTAGACTGCCTGGCTCTTCCCTCACCCCCACCATTCTCATGCACACAAATGAATTATTTATTCCTTATATGGAAATACAGAGATAAACTTTATCAGTACTGGTGAGAATATTCTTGATATTTAACCATTCCCATATACTTTTTCTCTAAAACTCATTTCTATGTTGGTCACCACAACACATATATCCTTATTTCTTTTCCTATAAATATCTAGAACTGAGATTGCTGAGTAAGAGGGAATGCATATGTTAAATATTTCCAAATTGCCTTCTGGATAGATATCAATTTAAAGATGTACCAATAGTATATATTCAATCCTTCTAACATTGATAAAAATGAACAAAAATGATCAGTATCCAACAGGCAAAAATAAATTAACTATTCATTTATTTGACTATTAATTTGAGATTTTTAAATGATATATACTTTTTATTTCTTTTAATAATTTCCTGTTCATGCCATTTTTTCTAACAAATTATCGATTTTTTATTGAAATATAGAACTAATGCATTCTGAAAAGATTCTCAAATTATTTTTAACTTGTTTGCTTTTCAACTTTATGATTTTTCAATAGAGAATTTAAGTCTAAATGTCATCAAATCTGTTATGTGTCCCTTTCCAATTCTGAGTTTCACATCATAGTCACAAGAATCCTACCCATCCCAAGATCATAAAAAGTAGTCACTAGTTAAGCAGTTACAGACTTTTAAAACATGTTTTACTTATTATCCTCCATCTTTATGGAAAGCTGTACTAACATGGCAGTAATAATAAAAGCCAAATTTCAAACCTGTACAATACTTTATCAAGGAATGAGAGTTGATGCATTTAATAGGAAAAACACCCAATTCATGAGGAAATTTTGAACAAAAGAGGTTTAAGCCCAACTATAATTTATAACATGTCAGATGTTGAGAATACAGGATAAATAAGAGTGTGTCTGCCCTCTCAGAGTGTAGGTGGAGATAGAAAATGGAAGAAGAAAAAGCTCACTTAAAAAAGCCGATTTCTATGCCATCCAGCAACATTTTCTGTAAGGTGCTCCTCAGCATTCATGAGAAAATAAAACAGATCTAAAGAGAAATGGGTTCCATGGTCAAATATTTTTGGAATGTTCTACTTAAATACATTTTAGGGCTCTACCTAAAATATATTACCTATGAAATGTTATCACTTACTAGAAAAAACACAATGTGTTTCAAAACTGATTGAATGCTTTTACTTACAAAGAAGCAATTAGAAATGGTGAGTCAGGAGACAACAGATATAGTACCTTTATGATTTATAAAATAAGCATATTTGCTATTGGTGTCTAGATGCATAAATAAAATGTGTTTGTTTATATATGTATATACGTTAACCTGATAATCTTCTAGTCTGGGAAATTCTGGTTTTCCACCTTGCCTGCCTCTGGGAAAGGAAAAGTTCAGACTAGAAACACAAACCCTATCTGTTGAATTTCAAAACACACTAAATATTCATCTCAAAGGCATTAATTTGAGAGAAAGAAAAATTGAGTTCCAAAAGCGTGGATTTGAGAGCTAAGCCCTCTAAGTCCGTGGCATCTTATGTAGGAATTCCAGTGCAGTGATGTAACAGTCTGTGCCAGCTTCAGGAGATCAAGCACCTTCACTGGTCAGTGCCAGGCAGGTGCATGGAAGCCCAAGGAATAACCACCCTTTCACTGTGGGAATGAATTCTCCCCACAACCACATGGCCAAGGAACTACTTGTACTTCTCATTTCTGTCCTGCAGGGACTTTTCTTTGATATTAGCCTATCTCCCCCTGAAAGATCAGTGGAGTTGATGCCTCTGAGTCTGAAATCTTTGCTCAGCTCATCTAAACTGTGTCAGGTGGACAACCTTCCCGTATCAAAAATGCAGAACATTCAAAACCACTCTGTCTACCTAGAGGGACAGAGAGGTTGTGACAGGTAAAGGAACCCGACATTTGCATTTGATGTGTCTCTGGCACAAACTCACTCACTACTTTCAGCTGAATAAATTATGTTTGAACCAAACTTTGTCTTCTAACACCCATTGTTTTATACTGAATAGTGATGGATAGTTCGCTAATTGAACATCTGTCTTTTTCTTATTTACAAATGTACATTTTAAATATTTACTTAGTTCAAAGTTCAACTCTCTATCAGGGCTCTCTCTCTTTTACCCTAAGATTGCGTCTTTTCTCTTCATTTCTTTTACTCATCCCTGGCAAGGAACTCTCAACTAAGGCAGCTCTTCTTCCAGAAAGACTTGAGCCTTCCCAGAGTAATACCGCTTTTTGCCTTGTACAACCAGCCCCTCCACCAGTATCTTTAGTCATGTGCTCTTCTCATTCTAGGTCTTCTATCTCACTGAATGCCCTCTATTACTACTTACCAGTATATAATATACATTTCCTTTGTCCCAATACACTAATTTACCAAAGGTGAAGAAAGCATTCTGCATTTTTCTGGATGCTCTGTATCCCCTGTCTTAGTCCTGGGCATCTCAATAGATACTTAGTAATTATGTATTTGACAAACGACTCTGTAGTAATCATACCCAGGTACTCTCACAGCAAACTTACATTAGAAAGTGGAACTAAGGGTCAGGAACGAGTCATTTTTCATTCTTGTTTCTCTCTATGCCTCTCTGGAAATAGATGAAACAAGGTCCCAGCAGGAGAGAGGGTTGATAGGACTGGAGGTATTCAAAGTGGCAGGGCTGAAGTCACTTAATTGCCCTATTTTCAACCTGGAAATTAACTATATTTTTCTATTTTCAACCTCTGTTAATTTCTTCCTGGCAACTTATTGGATACATCAAGGGATACCTTCAGGAAACCTGTTAAAATATAGTTGAAGCTGTCCTGACCTATAGAAATTTATCAAGTCAGTATTGGTTTATTTTAAAGTATTTGTGATTCAAGGTTGACAGGACTTATATATGTTAAAAGTAGTTAATTCAATATCACTGTTTGTATTTTGAATAAGCTTCTCTTGGTTACTCTATTTTGATGTCCATTATCTAATTTTTTTTCCTTTTTAAAAATGCTTATTTTTCAATACATAATAATAGTCCTAAGGCACAGAATTCAAAAGGTACAAAAGATTTTGTGATAGGCAGTCCTCTCTCACATCTACCCACCAGCCACCCCATTCTTCAGCTGCCTCAGGAATATGTATAGACAAGTACAGTCATCTTTCCTCTTTACTGGCCCCCAAACATACTGTGTTTACTGCTCTTCTAGCTGGAAGTCTTGGTCCATATTTTCCTGGATATGGAAACCAGGAAAATTCATCCATTTTCTCATCTTTCAATGCTTAACTAAAATTTTTAAATGAACATGATGGCACATTTTTATTTTCTTTATGTTGTACCCTTTTTTGGTAAAAGTTATACGGTCAGGGACAAATATAACTTTAGAGCAAATTAATGTTATTGATGACAGCATATAAAATCCATCCTCTGAGGTTAAGATCCAACAATATTTTATCATTATATAACATTATCATCATAATAATTATAATGATCATAAGTCTTTCTAATATTCCTTCCCACACATTCATGTTGAGAAAAATCATTTCTCTGTTGAACACAGCAATCATTTATTGAATGCCTACTGTGTGCCAGGTACTCACTAAGTACCTTACAAATGTCATCTCCTGTGTAAGCCTTTTCACCCCTCTGGGAACTTTTATCTTCATTTTGCAGATTAACCTCTCAAAATATTATTGTTTAAGTGCCATGACAAGTTTATACCACTTGTTGGTGGCAGAACAGGGATTCAAAATTATTTCATTCTCATATAAAGCTCAGACTATTTTTTTAACATAGACTTCCTTTCAAACCTGTACCAGTCACTTCAGTATATTATATTTGTTTATAAGTTCGTTCCACGCTAATTTTTTTTATTTCCTAGAGTAGTTATCCCATTAAAAAAAAAAAAAACTGTCCACACTATGCCTAAGATATGTACATTTGTGAACTGAAAAAGTCGGTCTAATAAAAACAGCTGCATAAACCAAAATATGACATAACAGAAAAGTTCCCAGTTCTGAATCCAGATATTTAAATAAATTTTTGTAGCCTACTTCCTATTTTTACATGTATTTTAATGACCCCTTTGTTCTTCTCAATGTGTTTTCATTCTATCTGCTATTCAAATATGGTATCCTGTGATGAAATAGCATAAGTAGATTAAAAAGGCATTGAAGTCTTTACTATATTTTGCTTAATGACAGAATTCAAATATTTAATATTTGGACAGTGACATTTCCACCTCACTTCTGTGAGTCTCATCCTTACAAATTAATTTTATCAGTCTTATCTGCTATGCTAGTCAACTTAATTTTATGAGTCCTGATTTTAACTGTCAAAGCAAATACAATATTCCTAGAAGTTGAAAGAGAATCCCTGTGTGAGAAAGTAAGAATATTTTACTAATATTTACATTTTTAACATAACATATATATCAGTTGATGGTATTTTAGCACACGAAACTTGGTAATTTCAAATATCTAAACTTAATTGCCTTTAGGCTTTTTTCAAGTGTGATACATTTCAGTTCAAATGTATATATTTTTGGAAACGATTCATCATCATCCTAGAAAATACAGCAGATACTTTGTATATTTAAAAAAGAAAATTCTAAACTATTCTTGCCTTGAAACCCTTTGTAAAAATAAATGATTTTTAGTGCCTTTGGCAAGTAGTCACAGGCAAACAGCCTTACTTCTCTTCTTAAAAAAATGCAAAGTTTACCAACCTGAGAATTCTTAACTTTCTAGGATGCTGTCCATCATTATAATGAGGGCATCACATACATCTCTTCTAGAAGACTACAAAAGCTCAAATCACAACCAGTTTCTATTCAATTATAGAGCCTGATCTCTAGTCTCCAGAGAAAATGGTGAATTTCAAAATCTATGAAACAAGACTAGAGGGTGGCAAAGAAACAGTAAGGACTGCCTTTGCAATGGGTATTAAGGACTCCAGGACTTTGGAAATGGAAGGACTGTGACATTTATCCACTTTTGGTAAGCAAACCAAATCCTGGATGCTCATCAAGTTCTGAATGTCCATTGCAAAGGTCAGCAGAAAGCTCAGTGACATACATGCCTCTCTATACATGTAGAGGTTCCACCTCAATCTGGGGCTACTGTTATCCAAGAAAATTGGAGGGAAGTGTTTGGGTGGGGGTGGGAAGATGCCTCTGGTCATCAACCATTGTGCTGGATATTCTTTGGTCACCATGGAAAACATATCTTACAGATAGTGATCTTACTCACAGCTGGGGTAAATGCTTAAAAGCCAGCATTTTAAGGAAACAGAGATGAACTACTAAATAAGCAATTACTAAGAATTTGGAGGAAAAAAATGTCAGGGTAAAATTATGAAAGTATGGAACCATGTAATTAAGTAGTTCCTTCAAGAATACGAGTTGACTTTGTTCCTGAGAGGGGTTCCTGGGATAACTATGAATTACAGCCTAATTAGTCTCATTTACATACTTACTTCCAATTAGGATGCAATAAAAGGTAGGATTAAGGGACATTTATGGAATTGCATGTATTAAGAAAGAGATAGCAAAACTTCTATAAATGAAGATCATTTGGTTAATTGAAGAGTGTTTTGGTTTATTTTTACAATTGGAAAAGGAGACTGATAACAGTCAAAATTTTTTGAAAAAGTTAAACTCGGTGTTGAAAAATTAAAGGATTAGGCAAAAGGAAGAAATACTTTTTCAATTATTTGTCCATAAAGCCAATGAACATAGATTAAAAATAGATGGAAAGCTATGAGTGGAAGGGTTTCTAAACATTGCTTGAGGCCATAATAATTTACTAGTTTAATAGGATTTCTAAAGTGATTAGTAAACCTGCTAGATTTGTAGATGTCACTAAGTTTGTGGAGAATGAAATGGCACATGAGTAACAAAATGTAAAGGCAATCAGGAGAAGTTAAATACATGGATGGAGGAGAAACACATGAAACACAGGAACTTCACAGTACAGATTATATAGATAAGTATATTAGATATAAAAAATTACTTCATTTTTAATTTCTCTAGTAAACAGCCACATTCCAGGATTAACTACTGTGAGCTTTGCCTTGAAGATATGACAATATGCTGAAGTTGAGAATGCTTAAGCAGTGCTGAACATAAAAGAGAATAATATTCAACTCTTCTGTAAAATGATAGATCCAGACACGAAACATTACATGCATTTCTGGAAACCACCTCAGGCAAGAAATTAACACATTGAGAAAAACCCATACAATGTAAAGAAAATTAACGCAGTGATACCCAATTGGTCAATGAATGATGCGATATATAGCTATAATCCTTGGCCATACCTTCTGAACTTGAATTATGCTTCAAACTCATCTATGGCCCTTTCTGAGCCTTCAGGTAGTAGTCCCCACTAGAAACTTAATGAATTGGATTATCTTGCGGGTGTGGCCGAGATACCTGTATTTTGTAAAGTCTCCCCCAGAAGATGATTACAGGATACAAACTACTCATCAATTGTTTACTAGTTCTTGTTAAATTTTGAAAAGACAGAATTGGAAATTATCATTTGTGTCTAGTCCTGTGTGGTGGCTCCCAAAATTGTGGTTTTCCTATCAGTGGGGCAGGGACATCAATTAACATCTTTGTCTTCCTTTCCCTCATCTTCATATGAGTGTAAAAATTACTAAACCAATGAGGGAGGACCAGGGCCAGCCTACTCTGTGTGTGTGTGTGTGTGTGTGTGTGTGTGTATAAACTTCTCCTCAGCATTACCGTAAACTAGTTTCCAACACATCACTTATTAAACAAATGAATACATTTACTAGAGACTTCTATAAGCTAAGTACTAAGTAACAATATTAGTCCCTTGCATAAGTTATAGTCTTTTTTTTAAACAATCTTAGAGATAACTAATTCCTAGATTAGTAAAGGACAGTAAGGATTCAATTTTAAGTAGTCTCAAGTCACATAACAAGTTAGTAATCTACTTTGCCAGTGTCAGTTCATACCCCTTCTCTCTATACTATTGATAGCAAGGCTTCAAAAAAAAAAAAAGCAACCTATCCTCTCCTCACAGAAGCTTGAGGCCTCATGAATTATGGAACCAAAAAATGCTACTATATAAGTAGAGATTTTAAAAAATTGGAATCCTTCAACCTGGAGAAATAAAAGTCAAGAAGGAATATTATAAAATCCATAAATTCAAAAATATTATGAGAGAACGGACATGAAAGTTTTTAGCAATCTGAGAACATTTGAAGAGGCTGTCCCCAGAAACTCACAAAAGATACTTTTTAGAAGTAATAAAAGATACTTCCATTTTACAGAGTTAGTTGTAAAACTGTGAAACTTAAAACCCTGAAAATGCGCCATGTTGAAGACATAAATAAATCTGAGGAGGGTAGAAAAATTTCCGTAGGTAACAAATTCATACCAGATTGAAGGACAACTAGAACTTGAAAGTCAATACACTCTAAGCGATGACTTTTACTAATGAGTTCTCTCAATATTTGAAGTTCCCACTAATCTGACTTCTATCTGCCTAAGTTTTTAAGACTGGGTTATCACAGTGGTTAGCTAGCAAAGGTAAACAAATGCTGTGGTTCCATGAGTCTGACGCTTATTATACAGATGGTGGCTAAGGAATGCACTTAAAAGTCACCAACAAGTTAATAAATTGTATTAACAAAATCTGTATTTTACTGGGCTATAAAAAAATAGAACTATGCATAAATTTGCACAGAGGTATATAATAGGACTTTTTCACTGGTGGTTTGTAACCAGGGATAATTTTGCCCCCAGTGCACATTTGGCAAGGTCTGGAGACATTTTTGATTACGACAACTGGGGTGGAGGGTGAAACTGTTATCTAGTGGGTAGAGGCCACAGATCCTGCTAAATATTCCACAAAGCCTAGAAGAGCACCCACAACAAAGAGTTATCCCACCCTGTGGTAGGCAGGATTCTAAGATGTCCCTTAAGATAGATCATCCCATCCCAGCATACACACCAGAACTGTGAATAGATGAGATTTCATGCCTGTGATTCAGTTATATGGCCTGGCTCACTTTTAGGTAATCAAGTAGCTAAGCATAGAACCCTTGAGAAGCAGAGAGTTTTCTCCTGATGGTCACAGAAGAAGAAAATGTATAAGGGAATTTCTCTGTTGCTAAGATTCAGGGCCCTGTTTTGAAGGATCTCTGAGCAGCCTCTGAGAACTGAGAGAAGTTCTTCCAGCAAGAGAACAGGGTATTCAATCTCAAAACCACAAGTAACTGAATTCTTTGCATAATAGGAATGAGCTTGGAAAAGGACGTAAAGCATGTAGGTGAGAACTCAGCCCAAGCCAGAGTAGAGAAACAACCCATCCAGGCCGTATTGGGCTTCTGACCTACAGAATTGCATGTTAATAAATGGGTGTTGTCTTTAAGTTGCCTAATTTGTTCTCTATTATGTAGCAATAGAAAACAAATACAGGTCTAACATCTCAATAGTGCCAAGGTTAGGAAACGGTGGTTTAAGCATTCTAGTCTAGGACTAAAGAGGCATTACTAGGTTTGTTTTCATTGAAACAAACAAAAAACTTCTGTGGAAATAGGCTTCTTTAACTCAAAGTTAATAGAGGTTTCTTTGCTATGGGACATCTTGGGAACTTTGACCTCTTAATTATGAAGCTACAGGAGAAAAGTTAATTCTATAGTAATTCCAAAGAGCATTTGAACAAAGACCTGTTCTTAGAAAATTAATATCTTTTGAGCCTAAGGTTTCTTAAAATTGAATTTTGAAAAATGTACAAATTAGTACACTTTTTAAAAATCAGCTTTCCAGTTCATCTTCCTAATTTCTAACAAAATCCAATGTACTAAAAATATGCATCCTTATAATTTAGACTGTTTCAATATTCCAGGTCTTGGAATACTCTATAGCATATCTAGAGCTTTATTTTTTTTAATGTTTATTTTTGAGAGAGAGAGCAGGTGTGAGCACAGAGCATGACACTGGGCTGGAACTCAGAAACTGTGAGATCATGACTTAAGTCAAAGTCAGGCCCTTAACTGATTGAGCCACCCAGGCGCCCCAGCATATCTAGAACTTTAAATCTGTAGAGAAATTGTATAGCTCATATACAAAGGGGAGGAGCTAGAGCTAAGGAAAATACATGTTAGACATTAAATCAGGTTCTACTTTTACTAGTTCTGCTACTATCTTCTTCTCCAAGGTCTTCTTCTGGTCAACTAGATAGCATTTCCATAGACCTGGATGGAACTTTATTTTCTGTTTTCTTGTTTGTTTTTTGTTTTGTCTTTTTTTTTTTTTTTTTTTTTTTTTGAACTGAGTAGTTTTATCCCAGATGATAGGGTTTTGGAATGGTGGGGGTTCCAAGCCCACGCCAAGAAAGAATTCTTCAAGATGTCTTTGGGGAAAAAAGGTGATTTTAGGATAGGAACTGCTGCCTGGGGACCCTGAGGACATACTGATTATATACTTGGGAGTTGGGGGAGGTAAAGTCTAGGGAAAGCTTCCAAAGTTACTTTCATATGCTAAAGAAGACTCACAGGAGACTGGAGGCCTACCTATTGTCAGGCTAAAGTTGTTTTACCCTCTAGCAAAACATTAACATTAAGACAGTAGGGAGTTCCTGGAGAAATGTTTTACTCTGACAGCCTCAAGTTATTTGTCAATGGGCTGTAGCTTATCAAGAAATTTAATTTTATCTGCCTTTTCCTTCTGCCTTTGTTTCTCACATCACCAGAGACTTGGAGGCGGTGATGTGTGGTGCAGGGATCCACTACCTTTTTTCCTGGGCATGCCCTATCACCTTATATGAATTTCAAAATGCCCTACTCCCTATGTGCTACTGTTGTTTCAACATTTGCTTATCTGCCCAGATCTTTGCTTTTACTTTCAGGCTCCACAGCTTCAGTTTTTGTTTGCAGTAATGTAAGTTCCTCCTAGCCCAGGATCTATCTCTTGTGTGGTTCCCGTTTGAGAGATGACCAATATTTAATATATATTCCACTCTGTATGGTAACTAGCTACTGCTGTTGGATCCAAGCTATAGAAAGGCTTTTTTTTTTTTTTTTTTTTTTTTTTTTGTATAGTAACAATCCTAGCAATGGTTTAAGGACAAATAACCAAATCTTTACCAAAATAGCTTTTGGTATTTCTTCAAGTTACCTGTTAGTTGAACAGATATTATGTCTTAGTGATGAGGGACCATAAGGCAAGCAGGGCCAAATAAAAGCTGGCATACCCCCACCCCCAGGTGGGATATGCGTGATATTCCTCAAGCACTCCTGGCTGCCCAAGAACAAAAGGAAAGGAAAGAAAACAAATGATTAGCTGAGAGATATCACAGTCATACAGGGCAAGAGTCTCCATCAGTTCACAAATGTCTCAGTGAATTACAAGAAAAAGGCAATCTTATCAATGGCCTAATCTCTAGATACCAATAGACTCTGTTTCCTGGAATCTCTATCATCCCCCCTCCCCCCTTCTATAGTGATGTGGGGAACAAAGGCACGAAGGAAATGGTAGGTAAAATTAAACTTCCTCATAGCCTGCAGCCCATTGACAAATACTTGAGGCAAGTACATAGTATAACATTTCTCCAGGAACCTCCTACTTTCCTAAAGCTAATGCCTTACTAGAGGGAAGACAATCTCAGCATGACAAGAGCAAGGCCTCAGGTATTTTAGGAGTTCCCTTTATCATATCAAAGTCCTTCTGGAGGCCTTCCCAACTCCATTTACCTCCCCAACTCCACAGTATAAAACCAGTCATTCTTCACAACCCCAGTGCAGCTCCTCCTGCCCACGGATCCTATGCCGGTGCTTTAATAAAATCATCTTTTTGCCCCAAAGACATCTTCAAGAATCCTTTCTTGGCTGTCGGCTCTGCACTGCCCTATCACCCCAAAGCCTCATCGTTAGCATATTTATATTCCTAATATTATCATCCTTAGTTATCTAATATAGCAAACATGTTTATTTTAAATAACATTATTCCAAAAGTGACTATTTCCAGCTTATCATATTGTGTAGCTTTTATAAAAACCATTTGAGAGGAGGATTGTTTATATCCACTTAATACAGAGTACAGATTCAAAATCTAGGATAATAGATTCATTAGTTTAGAAAGCACTTTTAGGCTATGCATTGCATGTTGAGGCAATCTTCATGGGATATATTGAGCCTGCTGCCTAAGGACTGAATTACACCTACTGATTTGAGGATCATTGCTTTCCTTCCAAACCGTAGACCTAAGTGGTCTTTACAGTCTCATCCCACTTTATTACCTTACACAGGTTACATACTCTTGCCAAACAAAATTTGTTGCTATTTTACACTCTTGATGTACTCTTTTAAACATTTATATTTACTGTCCTCTACCCAGAATGCCTCTGACTGAGGGTGTATTATAGGTGACATTGTAGTAACAAATAGCCCCAAATCTAAGTGATACAACCCAAGAAAATTATTTCTTGCTAACCATGAAAATATTTGTGTGGCAGGGTGGGGTAGGCAGGCAGAGGGAGCATTTTGTTTCTACAAAGTCTCTCAGAGATACAGATTGATACAGACCCTGCAAGTTATTGTCTTTTTACATCTTCTCATCAATAAAATGGAAATGCCTACCTCTCAGGATAATACATAAAGCATTTTTCTGAAGTCGCAAAGAGAACGTTCATTCCCTCACTTTCTCCTTCTTTCCCTAACACCTGTAACAAACATTCCACCTTTCATTTTGCCTTGTACTAGTATTACTTTGTCTGCTAGGTTTTAAGTGTTGGAGGATCACAGCATGTGTCTTGTTCATTCTGGTACAGAATCTGGTCTGGATCACCCGACAGAAGAACCAAGCAGCACTCGGAGGTCTTGGAAAGTAGGAGGTTTATTTTAGATCGGTGGGCTCAGAGGAGATCATTCTCCAGAGGTCTGAGCCCTGAGCATAAGCAGAGTCGACAATTTAGTCTGTTCACAAGGCATGCGGAGTGGGACGGAAAACCTGGAATGGGAGTCTTCGGGCAGGGACAAGAATTCCCCTGTCAGTCCTGTCAGCTATCTTATAACAGATTTTTCCCTATCAATTCTTATATCTGCATTAGCTTTAAATACCTAGCATAGTGTCCAGTGGACATTTTAAAATACTTGGAGAGGAGTCATGGTTCTCCAACACAGAAATGGCTTGCTAAGAGTTCTCTGTAATCCTACATCTATTTAATCTGAAACTGACATAGAAATAGAGCATTAAGAATTTTATTTTCAAAAAGTCATATGAAGTATAAATACATAACTAAGTTTAGCTTTAAATTTTTGCCCCTGCAAACTTGGACTTTTTCTTTAATGCTTATGGATCAACAAACTTTCTTTCCAAAGCATGGGACTTGGGATACAGTAGTTGCTTAATACATATTTATGAGTAAAGTCTGATCCATTTGCAGAAAAATCTATGAAAGTTCAGAGATACTGTACATCCTTAAAAAAATAAATTAGTATTGACTCTTATGAAGAGTTGTCTTAAGAATATCAGAATAAAAATATTTTAGAAACTCTAAGCTGAAATTCTTAAGCCACATACATTTTGAAAAAATTTAGCAATTTTTAAATTTTTATACTTTTTTCTTAGAATTTAATAGGTACTTAATATATTCTGGGCAGATAATAATGCTAGAATTCATTCTTCTACAAATGTTATTTTCAGTGTTTGCATGGGCTTTGAAGTGACTGTCTTGCACAAAACACTTGGGTTCTATAGTCCTGACTTGACTCTAAGTACATGATTCAAATGTGAAAATATGAAAAGTGCTTACCCATTCTGATAAAGTTGCCACACTTGTAACATGTGAGAAAATGATCAGATGCAATATTAACTGAAATGTAAAATGTAAATTATTATTGTTCCACCAATGTTTCTACAGGATTAGTTTCCTTTAGCAATTGTCATGTACAGATTTGCATCAAAACTAGTAGATTTTCAAGAAAAAAATCTAACGATGAGATTTTTGTCTCAGGAAAATGAAAAATTCTCAACGACATGGGTAACTACATGCATGTACATATGTATTTACACACACCTCAACTACTGAAAGTGGGCTGGGAGAAAAACCTTACTAAATACTAAAATGTATTTAGAAGAGCCAAGTTTTGAGAAAACATTCATATAGGAAATATGCATTTTACTTATAAATTCCTTGGTTCTTGATATTCTAGGTGTCAACCAATTTTTCACCGGATTTTCAACCCATAAAAAGGAGCTGTAAATTTAAGAAAAATGAGAGAGTGATTCCAAGACAAATACATCACAAAAGTGTGAATAAGAAAGAAATGCGTTGCTCCAGCACAGGCAGGTATTCCCCTTAATTTATGGAACCGTTTGTCCTGCTTGTAAAATTCCATTTTTTATGGAATAGAGAATTATTGCTGCTCTAAGATGTAGCAAAATGGCTAAACGCCTGAGGAAAATATAATAAGGACATTTGGGTTAAGAATATAATATCCAAAAGCTTTCACTGGGAAGTTAGCAAAAGTTACCCTAGATTTTTTAATAAATCGGGGCTGAATGCCAATATTAAATATAATAATCTGAATGTACCACATATACTAATGTAATCTCTTTAGAAGACTGGACACATGGTCTGTGTGTATTAATAGTTAAAATCATTACTGAAGGTCTAGGATTTTTTTTTCCTATTTTGAAAAATGTCCATTTGTCTAATTTGGACTAAATATTAAATACCCTGATGACTCTGGTTTGCTACATATAATCAAACAAGATCAGATGTTGAGGAGAAAGAGGTCCTAACCAGACAGTACTCCGTCCACTCCCCCGCCTTTTTTTTAAAGGAAGAGAAACCCAATTCTATTTGGTTTCATAATGTTTCCAACTTGAGTACATGATTTTCCAGGCTGCTGCCCACCTAGGTGTGGTCTAAGTGATATGCTTCTGGCCAGGAAAATGTAAATGGATAATACTGGGCAGAACCCCAGGAGAGTGCTTTATTCTAGGATTAAATGAAACAGATTTAGCTGTCATCCCCCTTTTACTTTTAGTTTCCACCTCTCCTTTTATCTTCTGGAATGTCTTTGTGATGCATGGGAGTGCAGAAGCCCTGTTGCAACTGAGGATAAAAGTCACTTTTCAAAACCTGCAGGCCCCATAGGCAGATGGTGCCCAAAGCACTGATGACATTGTAGGGCCACTGCCCTAGTTATGGATTCTTGTTAGAGGAGGAAAATAAATCACTTTTGCAATGTTTCTTATATACTTTTAAATACGAGAAGAGAAGGGAGCAGGGGAGGCCAATAAATTCATGTGGTTTGAAAAGAGGACACAAAAGATTTTTAAACCAGGCAGTAATTGTGAACCTTATCTTCATGCTCAAGAAATGACTTCAAGAGTCAAGACACAGGTAGTCCAGGTAAGAGATGAAAAAAGAATAAAAGAGCATGTGAAGTTGAGTCACGCCTCTTTTAAAAGGTCCTCTCGGGGCTCCTGGGTGGCTTAGTCAGTTAAGCATCCAACTTTGGCTCAGGTCATGATCTCACAGTTCGTGGGTTCAAGCTCTGTGTCAGGCTCTGTGCTGACAGTTCGGCGGAGCCTGCAGCCTGCTTCAGATCCTGTGTTTCTCCCTTTCTCTCTCTCTCTTTCTCTCTCTCAAAAATGAAAATAAAAATGGTTTTCTCAGAATCTTGATTCAGTAACCTGTACTTGGACCCAAACAGTCCCATGTCCACCCCTCCACCCTCTTTCATCAAGGAGCCTGGGGAATAGATGGCTTTACCTTGGTACAGTACCACTCCAACAACTGAGTTTCTGCCAGTAATCGAAAAATCCAAATGGCTACATTAGTGCCTCAGTGAAACTTGAGTTTAAAGTAATTTTCTCTCTTCCTCAAACCTCCCCTCCTCCCTTCTTAGCCTTTTGTTTCAGGAACCCAGCACCACCCTAAAGACATGACAAAGGAGATTGGCAGCAAGTACACAATTCCTGTCAAAACAAGCTAGATCTTGTATTTTCCTGTAAACCCCTCAGCCCCTTTCTTGGGTCAAGTGTGCAGCAGGCTTAAGGCCATAACCTGCTGTAGCTTCCTTTGCGAGGCAAAGCAACAAAGTTATCCTTCCTCTTTATCCCAAACTCTGTCTTTGCCTATTTTGGCTCAGAAGCACAGAGGTCAGTTTTTGACAATAATAGGAAGGGAGACAGAAAGCTGCCACTTTATCATTTCAATATTAAGCTCATAGGGGCACCTGGTGGCTCAGTCAGTTCAACTTCAGACTTCAGCTGAGGTCATGATCTCACTGCTCCTGAGTTCAAACCCCGCTTCAGGCTCTGTGTTGACAGCTCAGACAGATTCTCTCTCTCTCTCTCTCTCTCTCTCTCTCTGTCCCTCCCCTGCTTGTACTTTGTCTCTCTCAAAAATAAACATTAAAAAATAAAATATTAAGGTCATAAATTAAGTAGATATATTTTTTCTACTATTTTCTTGAAAATTTGGGGGCAATTCTTGCTTTCAAGATATTTCAGATATTTTTCAATATATATTAGCAATGTTGCATTATGATCTTAGGCTCACCAAGAACCAAGGGCTGGATCAGTAATAAGAATCTTGAAGGAGAAGAAGAATCGGACTTTCTCTATCTAGAATCCTGCCTCAGACATGTTTTTGTTCTGCTAGTGGGTTGGTCTTTCCTAATGCTGCAGATTTTTTTTTGACCTCAACACCCCAGATTCGTTGTCTCACCGCTTTGAAGAATGAAGAGGTGGACACGAAATGAGCAGCAGTCAAAAGTTTATTTGAGAATAAGATCAGAAGGGAAGAATAGTAGGAAAGTAGGACATTCAAAAGTGAATGCCTGAGCACTATAGGCAAGGGCCTTTGTTTTATAAGATTCTGGTCACACACATCCCCTCCTCTTCCCCCTTGTTCCTTCTCAGGTTCTACTCTTATTGGCTTTGATAGCTTTAGGTGCTGGGTTGTCCACTCCTGACTGGCTTGGCTCCACCATGTGAGGGGTGTTCCTTGTGAGTCATACGTTTTATGGTCTACGTATTTTTATTTTTAGTTAGTACTTTAGTCAAATTCCTGAGGGGGAGCAGGTGGGGTCTGTTACATTCTTTTTTTTTTAAAAATTTTTAATGTTTATTTATTTTTGAGAGATAGAGACACAGCACTAGTGGGGGAGGGGCAGAGAAAGAGGGAGACAGAATCCAAAGCAGGCTCCAGGCTCTGTGCTAGCAGCCCCACAGAGCCTGAAGTGGGGCTTAAACTCGCAAACCACGAGATAATGACCTGAGCCGAATTCTGACGCTTAACCTACTGAGCCACCCAGGCACCCCATTCTCAAGAGGAACCTTATGCCTGAGGGGATTTGTTGTGGTCAGACACTCCCAGCATTGTTCCAAAATATGTCTTTTCCCCTCCCAGGGACCTCAGGCCCTAATCTTTCCCTCTCTGCCTATTTATCCTCTCTTTTTCCTATCATACTAATTTACTGTTTCATTGAAGGTGAAAATCCTATGTTCTGAGTCTCTTTGGATCATTGTCTTTTAGACAATCTCAGTTCTAAGTGTCCATCTTCTATCAGTTCACATCTTTTAAAACCACTGCTTCTTGGGTTACTGGGATGGCTTTAAAACAGATCTGCAAATTCCTTGACATTTCCCCAAGGTAGTAGATTCTTGGGCCAAATTAAGGTTGTTTAAAAACATGTCACCAAGTTATGGACTAGTGGGTTTTGTTGTTGCTATTGTTTTTGCAGTCATTGTAACTGGACCACTTATGGGGATTACATCCCCTTGACCATGTAAAGCTCACCTTCCTAGTTTTCAGTTTCTTCATCTCTGAAATGTGGGGATTTCACCTTTCCAGAAACATATTTCATTGAAAAATTAAACTGTATTCAGAGATAAATATATAGCCTTAAAATTTTACTTTGGAAAATCATGTTTAAAAGTTTGAAAATCAGCAATAGGATAAAAAAGAACATAAGTATCTGGGCCTAGTATATTTGTGTGGGTGACATAAACCCAGCTATAAATTTAATTTCCATCATTATAGGGTTTTCAAGTTCTTCTTGACTTCCTGAGTCCATTTCTATAAACTCTTTAAGAAATTGCTCATTTGTCTAAGACTCTGATTTATTGGTATTTAGGTCATTCTCCTTTATTTAAAAAAAAGTTTAAGGATTGTACCTTCTGTGTTTTTCTTTAAACTCATGTTATTTCTACTTTATTCAACTTTACAAATAATTTTTGGCATTTCTTTTTTCTCTATTGAATCTTTAATGTTTTTTAAAAAAACTGTTTTTGTTCTTTATAACTTTAAAAAATTCACTGACATTGATATCCTCCTCAAAGTTTAAGATGTTTCTCATCTTTTCCCCCACTGCAAAATCAAATATTTTAAATGGCCTACATTTCATGTATTCTATTCTTAAGAAATGGAGTTATGAAAGGAATAGAAGGTTGTAGTGAAAAATTAGAATAAGAACCAAGGTTTTAGAGGTTTAAAGCGTACTCTTGGGAGTCAGCTGCAGAATAGAGGGGTAAAAGAGGTCACTGAATGAAGAAAATAAACAGATTTGGTTGTCTGATGGATATTCAAATAGATATGTGTGTTTCTCACTTTTGGGGCAACTGGAGAGAACCAAAGAGCCTTTAGTTCAGTTTAAGCCCTGAATGAATGTAAACAAGTGATTCATCAAAATAGATTAATGAAAAGGAGGGCAGGGAGGTAGGAATTTGAAGGAGAATATTCTACAGCAGGGTAAAAGAATAGTAATGAAGCTTTGAAAAGCATGGTTAGAAGAATGGGGACTTTGCCTCCAGTCTTCACGGTCAATAACAGGAGGCAAGAGAAATGGACCAATTTCCATGCATGGAGGCTGCAGACAAAGCAGAAGTTTCCAGTGGAAATCTAGGTTTCAGGTTAAGATGGGAAGCAGATGGAAGGTACTTATAAAGAGAAGATAATTACAGAGAACTTTTGAAATGCAATGAAGTTGGATTTTGCAACAAGCTGACTATGAAAAAGAGCATGAGAATAACAGGTAAGTAAATGGGTAAGAAAGACAGCCTCAGGAACTGCAGCAACAAAAGATATGGGAGGAATGTTAGTGCCTATGACTGGGGGGGAGGCAGTGCTGGTGAGCCAATCTGGGGGTAGCTTCGATTGGCATTTGGTACAATCTCTTTTTTTTTAATTTTTTTAATGTTTTTTATTTATTTTTGAGAGACAGAGAGAGACAGCGTGAGCAAGGGAGGGTCAGAGAGAAAGGGAGACACAGATTCTGAAGACGGGCTCCAGTCTCTGAGCTAGTTGTCAGCACAGAGCCTGATGCAGGGCCCGAACCCACGAACCGCGAGATCATGACCTGAGCTAAAGTTGGCTGCTTAACTGACTGACCCACCCAGGCACCCTTGCATTTGGTACAATCTCAGAAGGTGCTGTATAACCCAAGTCTAAGTGGAAAAGAGCACTGAGTGCCTTGTCCTGCTTCCTGACTTCAGGGCTAGTCAGTGTTTTTCCACTACTCTTTGAGCCTGGACTTACTGAGTCCCATCTGCTGTTGAGCACAGGTCTCACAGTTACTACCAAGTGAGAACACCTTTGGGTACTTTGTTTTCACTGAAGAGTAAAGACAGCATCTGGCAAGTAAGGCTTCATGCTTACGAATGCTTGGTCCACACTGAGAGTAAAAGTTATATGATCAGATCTTTTAAGATGGAGAATTCAAGCATGAATTCAGGTTTCAGTGAATAATTCTGGCAATAAAAGAAAGCTGGTACTTCAAATAGGGAGAGCTCAGAGCACCAGTTTGGTGTTAGGCTGACTTAACTGGCATCCTTTCTCTTTGTTGTAGAAGGCAAGGAGGAGTTTTTTTCTGGTAATGGGAATGAAATAATGGAGACCTTATGTGAAGCATCAGACAAGGACACTTCTTTCCTGGTAATCTTTGTTATTCTCTTCAACAGGCTTTTTAGCTATAATACTGTGCATTTTCAACATTAATATTCCCATTTTCTCCCTTAAATTACCCAATAAGAATGATATAAAAGTTATTTCCAGTACATTTTCATTTAAGGATAATGATCACTAATGACTACAAAGCCGAGATTTCCTCAAGAAAGTGAATATAGCTAAAGATGAGCAAGGCTGGTGTTAGTGACAAATACTGAAGATTAGCCTTCTTATTGGGGTAGAAAAAAATATATGTAGATGGCTAATTTGTAATGAAAATTAAAATAAAACCTACAGTTGCTAAATAGTTCTAGGCCAGCTACTGCTTTAAAAAAATCCTTGTGTCTCTATATTAAACCTTCATCAATCTTTCTTCTAACTGCAACTTAAATGGTGGAGACAGCCCTAAATTTGCTGACATTGCCAGGTCACAGGATTTCCTCTGGTGCATCACAAGCTCCAGCCCCTAAGTCACAATTAGCATATTCTCTCCAAGTCTGTAATAACTACAAGGTGCATCAGGATTTTTGGCTATTCCATTTTAAATTTATACTTGGTTTAAATATATGACAAGCTTCATAGAATTGATTTAAACATTGTGTAAAATAGTTGTTCTACAGATTTTCCTTTAACATTTTTATTCAATCTGGAAACTACTTCCATTTCTCTCGTTTTCAGCTTTTTAGGTTGCCTGCCCTTATTCTATGCAAAAGTAAATGATGAGTATCAATCATCTCCCACTTTTCAGCTTTTGAGTCTTCCTCTGGCCATTCCTTCCTAAAACTCCCTCATCTGGGACTATTGACACTCTGCCTCTGCAGTCTTGACTGGCGTCCTACATATCCGATCCTTTAGTCTTCTTGGCTAACCACAGAGCTAGGTTAGAACCCTACGGGTGAACACTTAGGAATCCATTTGCTCCCAAGTCAGTTTTTTTACTTCCTTTGTGGTGATGGTTTTTTAAGTGTAACTGGATTAGTTCTTAAATTTTTTTTTGTTTTTTGTTTTTTTGTTTAAAGAGATCAAGCAAACAAGGGAGGGGTAGAGAGAGAAGGACACAGAATTCAAAGCAGGCTCCAGGCTCTGAGCTCTGAGCTGTAAGCACAGAGCTCACTCTCAGGATGGAGCCCAATACGGGGGCCCAAACCCATGAACCGTCAGATCACGACCTGAGTCGAAGTCAGTCACTTAACTACTAAGCCACCCAGGCGCTCCGTGTCTTAGAATTCTAGTTTCATTCCAAGATATAATCAGTTCTGAAGTATTGCCTGTCTGAAACTTCTCCCTACCCCTCAATCCTCTAGCACTATCTGAACCGTGGTTACTGAATTTGCATACCTGTCATAGAAAACATTACTTACCACGGCCTGAGATCACATGGATCTTGACAAATTATTTGGCCTCTTTCCAGTCTGCCTTGGTATACCTCTGGAACCAGTCTTTACAGATATCAGCTCTCAATGTATTTTATGACCAGATAATAGGTTTTATACAAAGTTTTGGCTCCAAGTGGACAACTGAGCCATAAGCCTGAACTTCTAATAAGATGCCAATGACTATAACATGCATCTTCTATTAGCCTGACAATGACACTACCTGCGTCTTCCCTAGCACTCTAATTCTGAAAAAGCTCCCCTAATCTTGAGCACAAAGGTCTAATCTTACCTAAGTAGAATTAAAAATGTCCCCAGATACTGTAGCCTATTTCATGGACTCAGGAAACTCCACACTAGGTATGTGAAGGGGTATTGAAAAACGAGTGAAAGTGCAACACTATATAGCCTACTATTTGGTGTATAGAGTGTATTTGTGTGTATATATACACACACTTGCATATATACTAACTTTGTAAGGTTTAACACTGATAAGTTTACTATGCCTTTACAGACTACAGTATTCCTTTCTAGTAGCAAAGACCATAGAGAACAAGGATGGCATCCAAATTATCCTTTCTCGAGAAGCACTTAAATATGCTAGTAATATGGGTACTTAGTGCACATGGGGAATTATATTCATGTGAAGAGAAAATAGAAATTCATTAGTTTAGAATAAGAGCATGGACAAAGCAGTTTGAGTAAAACTCCTTTGCCTGATATCACTTTCCACAGGTATTATTATTTAACATTCTCTATCCTATTTCATAAGTTGACTATGACCTTACTGAAAAATTCAGTTAGGTGCAAAGACAAGTTTTTTACTTTCCTGAAACCTTTTCTGGGTTATCCACCATTAAAGGACAAGGACACCTTTTTTTTTTTTTTTTTTTTTAACACAGTAGCTTTAGTTTTATGCAGAAAACAGTCTCAAGGAAGTCATGACAGCATTAATAAAATATCTGTTTTGATAAATCTGTGTTTGTTATTTGAGGTATGTTTAGTTTGGTAAAATAAACCACACAACATTGATCATTGAGCCTTAGAGGCTCAGGTAATTAAACTACACCGGTCATAAATAATGGTTATCAACTAATAACACTGGCCAGAAGTTTGGCTTTAGGTATTCAGGTATAATATTTTCATTAGCATTTGGTTTGTTCTTTTCATGAAAGCATAGAAGTTGAATTATTTAAAGAAAAAAATTATCTACAAGGGCAATTATTCAATTATTTTATGCATCACTGATAGAAGTTAATAAAATGTGTTACTTGTTTTCCTGTCTATTTTGATTATAATTTACATGTTTAGTCATGTTTATATATTTGAATGTTGAATTGATATGTAATGTAGATAGATATTTTTAATTGAGTGTCTTTTTCCCTTCAATTAATTTCCATGGTAGTCGAGCCTGGTCGTATATACCAAATATTTGTTTCATAAAATTTAGCATAAATTATTCACCCGTATTTCCTTCCCCTTCCTTTTCACCTGAACTCACTTTCCCCTCTCTTCTCGAATTCTTGATTCCTTATATTTACATAGCTATGTACATTTGACGTTTAAGAACAATACATAACCTCTACCCACAAGAAGGTTTTAATCCAGTAAGAGAAAAGACATACGAATTTTAAAGTTAATTAATAATCTGCTGATCATAATCTAGATATGTTCTTTTCATAATTTTCACCACAGCTGGAATTACATATGTATGTATATATGCATATATATGTATGTATGTATATATGTGTATATATATTACATATATATATGTAATATATATATATTACATGTGTCCTTCTTTCCTTAAAATTACAGGGTGAGATGGGTACCTGGGTGGCTCAGGGGGTGAGCGTCCGATCCTTGATATCAGTTCAGGTCATGATCTCACAGTTTGTGGGTTCAAGCCCCACATCAGGCTCTGCTCTGACCACACAGGGCCTATGTGGGATTTTCTTTCTCCCTCTTTCTCTGTCCCACCTCTCAAGATAAATAAATAAACTTAAAAAAAAAATTACAGGCTGAAAGAAGAAATCACATGCCTCAAAGACTAGAAAGTATCCTAAATAGGCCCAGTAGCATAAATCAAAGCTGACACAGAAAAGATGGCAGAATAAACAGTCATAACATTTCCATCTCCATATCTAATAAAGCAAACAAGCAAAGGAACAAGAAAGAAAAGCAGCAAAAAAAAAAACAAAAAACAAAAAAAACAAAAACAGTATTAATCAAACTAAGGGTAAAAACTAAGATGTTGGAAATTTCTACTGGCCAGAGAAAGAAATGGTATGAAAAAGTGAATGTTACTTTACCCCACCAGTAGTGTGTTGGTGTGCAAGAAGTTGATGGTGAAGATAGTAGGAATTGCTGGTTATCTCCAGTCTCCCTTTTTTTAAATTTGTTCCAGGTGTTTGTATGATACCAGAAAAGATACATAAATTTAATAATTTAAATTTCACTAATAAATTAGTGTTGTCAACACTATTGGAATGATGTAATACATCATTCCAATTAAGCAGGGTTTTTTTTTTTTTAAAGGACAAATACAGTGTCAATTCATTTGGGGGTTAACTCCATTAATTAGTTACTGCTACATGACATATTATCCCCAAATTTAGCAGCTTAAAAAAATTGTTCTATCATAGTCCCTTGATAGTTCCGTAGGTTCAGAAATCTCAGAGCTGTCTATCTGGGTCCTTGGGCTCACTGTGTCTCAAGTCTGAGATCAAGGTACAAGCTAGGGCTACAATCCTCTATAGGTTGAACTCTGGGAGGAGCCCCTTCCAAGCTTATTCATGTGATTGTAGTCTCAGGCCCTTGGTGGCTATTGGTTGGAGACATCAGGTTTTTCCCCACTTGGACCTCCCCACTGAGCAGCTCAAACAGCGTAGCTGGTTTGTCTCAGAGCAAGCGAGCTGAGACAGAGAGGATGGAAGGACACACAAGACAAAAGCCACAACTCCTCAAAAAATTCATGCTGGAAGGGATAATCCATCACTTTTGCCTTCTGTTCAGTAGATGATTATTGCTGGGTCAGCCCACACTCATAGTAGAGGATTATACCAGACTGACTACTAAGAGACCAGAATCATTACAGCCATCCTAAGATTGCAAACACATTCATATCAAATACTTGTATTCAGTTACAGTAAAAGAAATAAGATTCCAAGAGTCTGACCTCTACCCTGCTAGATTTTAACAAAAAAGTCTCAGTCTCAAGATCATCCTGATTGTAGGTCCAGTAGGATTCTGTTGTGCCCCCGACATGTAACTGCTTTCTAACTAGTTCTAAATGGAGGGGCGCCTGGGTGGGTCAGTTGGTTAAGCACCAGACTTCCGCTCAGGTCATTATCTTGCAGTCTGTGAGTTAGAGCCCCACATGGGGCTCTGTGCTGACAGCTCAGACCCTGGATCCTGCTTCAGATTCTGTGTCTCCCTAGCTCTCTGCCCCTCCCCCACTCACACTTTGTCTCACTCTGTCTCTGAAAAATGAATAAGCCTCAAAAAAAAAAATTAAAAATAATTCCAAATGGATTCTATAGATTTTGTGCTCCATGACCATCCCTACGACTAGGAGGAATGGAACTCCTCCCAAGTTGACCAGTTCTGAGTCACCTTTCCACTCCTGGAATCTAGGGGAGCAGGACAGAAACAGAAATCTAAATTCTTTGGGGAGTAGGGGGAAGGAAAAAAAAAATCGAGGTACTGTTACCACAATAATAACCACATCACTACCATTTTTGGTGTGTGAATATTTAAAATCTATTCTTTTAGCACCTTTCAAGTATATAAAATATAGTATTAACTATAATCACCATGCTGTACATGAGATTCCCAGACCTTATTCATCTACTGGAAGTTTGTCCTCTTTGCCCAACATCGTCCCCTTTCCCCTACCCCTGATAACCACCATTCTCATCTGTTTCTAGGAGTCTGACTTTCTAGAAATTCCAAAGTCTTAGGTCTGCTTTCATTCCCTCTCCATCCAGGGTCCAAGACAGACAGTGGATTATATTAACATTTCTGCTCTACCAACTCCTTTATCAAGAGGCTGTGTCAAGACTGCAGTTCAGGTGATTTAGGCTCACCCTGAACTGCTTTCTCCAGAACTCTGTTCATGACAACTTGTTCACTTTGAACAACACCATTTCAGGTCTCCCCATTAGTTTAGAAGTAGGAAGGAAAGGGAGTAATTTATTAACAGTCTTAACTAAAAACATATGTAAGTGGGGAAAAAAATCTTCACCTCAAAATCCAAAAGGGACTCTTGAGTACAGACAGCAAGGAGCTCAGAGACAAAGGCATAGCACATAACTCTGGTTTAGCCCTTGGCACCACCATGGATCAGTAGAAAACAGAAGCCTTGCTAAAACCCTTCAGTTTTCCTCTATTGAAAAAAGGCAGAGAATCCCAGAGGATAAGATCATAATACTTATTGTTTTCTAGCAAAAGACAAAAACAAAAAACAAAACAAAAAACAACAAAACAAAAACACATGGAAGAAATCAAAGGAAAGGAACAAGAGATATTATGGGTGTATCAGAGAAAAATACAAAGACAGCCTAGAAAATTTAGCCTGAGTGTAAGTATTTTCATCAGATTGAGATTAATATCTTCATCTCCCCTGCTTGGTGACAGCGGAGATCAAATGGAAAAGACTGAATAATGTACACACAGCTCTCTAAGTTGCCACTCATGCTACAGTGTTTTCATTATGCCCGTCATCCTTCCATCTATTTTGATTTGGAGAATTTCTCTTCTTGGAACAGTTCTTACCCATTTGGTTATCTATAAATTTGTATATTCTTCATATTCTTTTCACAAACCTATTCATGTTTTTAATCCTACACTCACTGAGACAGAGTAGTTATTTAGACTATTCTATAATCAAGAAGGTGATCTTTTAGGGGCTACAGTATTTACTCCACAAGTCCTAACCCTCAAGCCACCATCATTTCTTGTTTATATCTGATAGCTTTTTTCAGTATCAAAATTTCTAATTACTAGAATCAACTTGTCATCAAAATGGTTTTCTGTCTAGGAAGACTTATTCACTCTATTTTCCATTATCTCTCCTAGATCTTCCTTGAGCTTATTTTTTCATTAACAGATTACTATCTATATATCCCATCAGTTTTATTTCCTTCCACCAGGTTTATTACTTGCACTTCACTGCATTCGGACAGCTGTTGTAGTCTTTTCAAGTCATTTCCAAGTTTCCTTTGTTTTCCGTAGCTGTAGTTCTTGTACTACGGACATTGAAAAAAATGTCAACCTGAGTTTGCTGTACCAGAAGAGGGGGAAAAAAGAGGCAAGGATAATCTTGACACATAAGGTGTGTTACAGACCCATAATAAGTAGTTTAAGTAAGAATGATATAAATTATTTCTGCTTTTCCTACAGAAATAATGGGAAAATATATCTGACGGAGGCATAACACTGAATTCTTTTAAAGAGATGCTCATGTATTTTATCTTTAATCCAGTATGAATAATTTTTAAACATCAAAATACTAAATCTTTTAGAGTGTAGTGGAATAAGCTTACCAATCATATATAATTTTATTTAATGCATTCCTTAGTATTGACTTATCGTATTTTTACTAATGTTAGATCTCATTTTAGTAATTCCAGACATATTTTGGAAAAATAAAAAGGAAATAAATATTTCCTAGGGCAAAATGTTCTGCAATGCTTTTTTCTTTTACTAAGTGATAATAATGGACATGTTTGAGGAGACTTCGTTCTTCATGGAGCCCTCCAAAAAATGACCTGTGAAGAACTAAAAAAATACTCAGGCTTTAAAATGGGGTTGCTCCTTTGATTAGCAAATCAAACTATAGATTTGAATGAAATCATCTGTGTGGCTCTCTGTGGTGATGAATGGGTGATTTAAATGTAACTGGCTGAGGTTCATAAATGCAAAATTCTAGAACCAGTTTCACTCACCTGCTTCCCCAGGGAAGAGGCTTGCAAAGAGAATTTGAAATAGATTTCAAACAGAAGTAGTCTGTACTAAGTTTTGCTTTTTGATAACAATGATATTCTTTCAGGTCAGGACAATATTGTGCTCTATAAATATTCACTAACAGCCTGTGTATAAGAATAAGAAATTAATTTCATATATTCCTTGGTACATGGTAGGCACTTACAGTAGTTATTTATTGAATAAATAAATGAACTAATGGTTTCTGGATAGGAAAACGAACTGAAAGTTAAAGTAAATAACTTTGCTTTTAGAGAGCCCCAAACAAGAACCTGAAACGGCCATTGACTGCATTCAACCCTTTTCTCACCTCCATTTATTCCAGCCCATTTTTGTGTATTGAGCCATCACAGCCAGAGCAGAAGCACTAATCAAATACACCCAACCACAGATTTACTCACAGTTTACACCTGTGAAGTTGAACACACCATAAATAGTCTAAGCTCTCTCTTAAATCTGCCTGCAAGTACCTTGCAGGATTATGGTAATATAAAATTTTTCTACCTTCATCATATTTATAGTAATGAGTAGTTTAATTGACTTCCCTACAGCAGAACTCTCTTCCTCTTGAATTAAAATAAGAGTAAAGATGGGGATATTAAATTCTATTAATAGTTTAAGATGTAATAAATGGCTCAACCAGAAATAGCTGACTCAGACAGACGAAGATATTTTAATTTCTGAACAATTCATAGGGAAGGATTGATTCCCCAAGTATAGACTTGGGAACTGTGGGTTCTGCGCAAATTACTCCAAGGCCAAAATCAGAAACTCAGAGACCTACTGGTGTTCTTTACCAAATTTTCCAGGTGATTTTTGGACAGTCTAGGTTTTGTCAACCATACCTTACAGTTTCTCCTATTGACAAAAGAAAGATTTCCTTAATTATGGTCATGCACCATCTTAAGCATTTTGCTCTATAAAATTTAGCTACATGGACAACTGACTGAAAAGTTCTAAGAGTAGTAGGAAAAACAGCTGTAGAAGTTATATTGATAATCACATTCTTAAATATTTTCAGGAAAAAGACAATGCGATTCACATTCATAGAGAAAAGTCATGAAAATGACTAAAATATCATTAGCAGCTACGAATTCACCAGCATTAATAGTTCTCTTTTAGGGAGTTCCCATTATGCACAATGCACTATGCCAGGTAACTCTATATTGCTATTTTAGTAAATATTAACCACAGCACTGTGTCTTAGGAATTGGTGTCACTATTTCAAGTAAGACTAAGGGCTAGAAAAACAAGACACGTCCTCTGCCATCACATCAGTCCTTTCCTTGTGGAGAGTTTTCTTTCACAATTAGAGAATACTATAAAAGGAGGCAAAAGGCAGAAGGCAGAAACAAAGCCTACTCACCTTACAAAGGAAGCAATGACAACAGACTCCTGGAGATCTCAGGGATTCAAGCATTCCAGGGGCTGAAATTCCCCTTTTCAAAGTCAAGACGCAGCTCTCCAGTGCCTGCAATCCCACCCATCCACTTCTGCTTCCTTTCCCTTTCTCAGTTCCTGATTGGAGCCTAGTTGTAATGAGTGCCACCTATAGAGATTCTGATTCACTACACCTGGGATGGAGCCCGGTAGGTGGTGTTTAGGAAGCTCTATCTAGTGTGGGGAAACTTAACATCACCTGACCGCTTGGCCTAACTAATCACTCACAACTGAACCACCATAAGCTTGGTGAAGGCAAATTTCTTGAACATCCAGTATCTTCCTTTATTTCATTTCCATCATTTTGCCTCAGGATTTTACCCAGCCTACTCCCTTTAGTGCCCACTTTTCTCATCTAAAATTTAGATTTTTTTAATTTGCATATTATTGAGCTTTTTTGAAATTTTCTTTCATTTATCGGTGATAGTGGCATTTTAAGACTGGATTTTAGGCAAGATTCTACTGCCAAACAATTTTCAAAATGTAAAAGAGCATGGTGGAAAAGTGAGCTCACTGAGATACAGCAGACATTCCATAAGTAATTGCTGAATGGATGAAATAATAAATCTCATGTTTTGCCCACAAAATCCATATTCTCATACGGTTTTTGTTTGTTCTCTGATATATCCTTTTTTTCTTCCCTTTGGCAATCTATTTTGGCATTAAACATATACCTTTTTTGCCACTAATTCCCCTAGATATACTAATTAGAGAGTATAAAATATTGTCTTTTGAATTATATATTTCTCTGAGAATCTACTTTAGTCTTGTTGATCTTGGTGTCTTTCATGCTACCAGTGTTCTTTATAAATCTACCTGGTAATTTTCTGGTTGTCCATTTTCTTCTATTGAATAATTAAGCACTGGGAGGGTGGTATGGATTTCTTCTCCTCTTGTATATTCAGGATGATTTTCCATGTTCCCTGACTAGGAAGTCTGCAGGGCCCCTGATGTGTGGGGAAACATTGGGGTTGACTGGGAGTCTTCATCTTACAGGTGGTAGCATACAGACAAGTAGCTGGCTGCCAGGCAGGGACTCTAAAATCCCTAGAACAGAGAAGGCTTTTGTGTGAGGCTTTAACACTCCATTAAAACCCTTTACTCTCACCTTATCACTATGTCAATTTCTTTATAGAAGAACCAACCACTTGTCTTTTTGCTGGAAGGTTTGCTCCTTGTGTGTGCGTATACATGTATATTTGTGAGATGGTGACTGGCATTGGGCATAACTGTTTCTTCTTATAGACCTTCAAGTAGTCCCCTGATATTCAGCATTGCTCCTTACTTCAGCCTTCATGGTAGGTGCTGAATCCAGCTCAGTGCCCCTCTGGGATTTAGGAGAGTAGATTAGCTCTCATTTCTACTGTAGTGCCCTTGTAGAGTACTTCTGCAGTTCAATTTTTAATCACTTTTTGATCCCAGATTTATTAAGAAGTGTTGTTAGATTTTGGAACAGTTCATTGTTTTGTTTGGTTTGCTTTTTGTTGCTAATTTCTAATTTTATAATGATGGGTTCAGAGACTGCCATTTATGAGTTTGGACTGTGGCACTATATTAAGTCTTGTTTGGTTTGCTTTTGGTTTTGGTATCGAGAACATGAGCAACAGTGAATTCTTTGGCTGCTCATCACTTGAATTCTCTTCCTATGCTTGGAGAATTCTCCTCCAAATGAATTTTGGGGTGGGGCAGAAACCTCTGATGATGGAAGCTGGTGGGCAAAACTCACTTCCACACTTCCCCTGGAGATGCATGCAGTATCTGCCTGCTCTCAGTGAAGGATGGTGAAAGGGTTCTTTACATCTTTGATCAAATCTCTGTCTACTGCTCAGCTCCTCTAGTCTTTCATCTTCTGCCTGTGAGGTATTGAGAATGCCTTTCAATCTAAATACATTTACGAGTAAGACTTGAGAAGGAGGTAATGAGGAAACTCCTCTCCTTTGGAGATTTCACTACTCCATTGAAGGTTTTTCTTCTATTTTATCAGGGCAGTCACAATCCAATGCTCATCTGGAGAACTGCTTCCTTACCTTTTTGTGATAGATTCTCTACTTGACTTGCCACTAAGTCTCCTTCAAAACTGTAAGACACAATCAGTTTTGGTCCTGATGAAGTTGTCATTCCTTCAATCTCCATCAGCCACAAAGCACACACAGCTGTACACACACATAAAAATAGGTGCAAAAGCATATACTAACGGTAACACTAACTTCATAATTCAAACTGGTGATCTTTTTGGAAGACAAGTCCACTTGTTTCTGTTTGTCCCTCTTTTGATATGTTTAATCAAAATCTTTTTGAAACTATTTGGCTTTTTTCTTTATCCAATTCCATTTGATTCCTCTATTATAAAATTAGTCCAGGTTTTGTTCTATTGATAGCACTGTTTTTTTTTAACGCTGTTTTAAAGTTTATTGTGTTTCCATGATAATTTCTGTTATACCTAAAGGGAAGAAATATAAATATGTGAGCACAATTTGACCTCTTGAAATCAATAGTTTATTTTCTTTGTTTCCTTGTAAAAATAAAGCATTAATAATGCCTTCACCAGCATGAATCTTTTTGGCTTTGTCTTATGATCTCTTTTACAATTTTAGGTCTATCCAAAGCAATTTACCTCATTGGACTAGGCAGCACATGTGATTTCTCATAAGCATCTAGCCCAGTTATATTAGGAAATCTGATTAAGCAAAAATACAATAAATATAAACATCTGGCATTGAGAGAGAAATTTCTTGTTCACGCTTAGAATCTCTTAGTAAACTCACTGTTAGATATCAATTTACCCAACCCCCAATCATTGACACATGTTTGTTCATAAGGTTAACAAGGAAAACTTGGTAATGTGATGTATTTCCATTCAGACCTCTAAATGTTTTGGCTTTTCCTGACTTGAGTTTGACCCCTCCACAAATTTGCTTAGAAACATGTTCATTGGGATGTGTTATTTTTACTCCTATCACATGACTAGCCCTTATATACAAATTTTACTCTCTTCAGTCATAAAATCAAATAAGAAGTCATTTTAACTACAAATTAATCAAACTATTAATCTCTTCCTCTAGAGATGGTGATCCTATTCCCTTACTTGTTGCTTGGGAGACATGTATTAGATAACAAGAAACTTCCAAGGTCTTGGAATAATAAATAATGGAAGTCCAAGCTCTTCAACATAAATAGATAACTAACACTTACAACAAAAACAATATTCGTATTCTGTCTGCATTTTTTTTTTACACTTTATAAAAATAAGACACATGAATAGCCAAAGTCAAGCAGAAAAAGTAGAAAAACAAAGTAACTGCATGCTTTAATGGAGGGAGCAGAACTTATGCCACTGTCTGAATAGAAGAGTTAGCCAAGAGACAGAGGCCTTCTCCTCTTACCATTATGAATATCAGCCAAGTTTGGACAGTAAACCAGTCTAATTTTGACCAGAAGCCAAAGGGATGAACCTGGGGCCAAATAGGAAAGAATTCCTCATTACCCTAGAAATCCAAAGAGAGACACAAGACAATAACTTGAGTCAGAAGTTGGAAACAGGAAAGACTAACTAGATCAGCTACAACCTTTGAGGTTAAGAGGTCTGCACACTAAAGGAGAATAATGACAGGTGTGCCGTGAAAGGCTATATTTTGAAAACTCTGCTATTTAATAATGTGAAGAGAAACACACCAAACATAAAACTACTTGTAGTAAAGAAAAGATTAGATAGTTTAATCTAATTTTTAGTTTAATTTATTTCACTGAGAAATTAGAGGTGATTTGATAAGAGATTCCTGCCTTCACACATATAAATACAGTCACTTCACACCCACTTTTTTTTCAGTTTCACAGACATAGGTGCTCCTAGATAGGATTCAAGGCCAATATCTACATTTGTGCTGTGAATCTCATCTCCTCCAACTTTTTCAGAGAACTTGTGAAATTATTTCTTACTCCTTTCCTGTTAATTTTCAATCTCTCCTATTTCTTTAACATCTAAACATATTTAAGTAAACATATATTCTCTCTTTAAAATAGTCCTCAATTTTGTATTCTTTTTTTAGCTAACGCCTTATATCTTTTTCTCCCTTTATAGCCAAGCTTCATGAAAATTATATTTTTTAATTGAAGTATAGTTGACATACAGTGTCACATTAGTTTCAGGTGTACAACATGGTGATTTGACAATTCTATACATTATGCTCCTCTCACAAGCATAGCTTCCATCTGTAAGTGTAGCTAACATCTGAAAATTATTTTTGTTTTAATTTTTTGTACTTTAATCAAGTTCACACTTCATACCATTGCTTTTTTTTTTTTTTAATGTTTATTTATTTTTGTTGAGAAAGAGAACAGGACAGGAGCAGAGAGAGAGGGAAAGAGACAGAATCTCAAGCAGGTTTTGCACTGTCAGTGCAGAGCCCAATGTGAAGCTTGATACCATGAACCATGAGATCATGACCTGAGCTGAAATCAAGAGTCAAGAGTTGGACGCTTAACTGACTGAGCCACCTAGGAGCCTCCAGACCATTGCAGTCTTGACCTAGCTCCTAATCCTATAGGAATATTGCCGTTTTAAAGGCCATCAAGGAGTTTTTTGTGATTAAATCCAATGAGTGTTCCTAGTTCTCATTTTTATTTGATCAGCTAAAAGCATTTGAATTCTCCTTACTTCTATCAACATTCATACATGTCACTCTCGGGAATGAAGTTCACCAGGCTTTTTGTCCTCTTTGAAAGGATTTTACACAGTTTGCGTGTGCTTTACCACTGAACAGCAGTGAAAACAGAGACTGCAATCTGAGAGAGAGCAAGAAAGAATGGGATTTCAGGATGGGTTCAGGCTTTGGATGGGATATTTTCTTTCTTTGATTGTTGGGTTCAGATTTTAGATCAAAGACCAAAAATCACTCAATGGATGATATTGTTGTTTCTGGATGTGGTACATAAGTGATGAATCACTGAATTCTATTCCTGAAACCAACATTGCACTGTATGTTAACTAACTAGAATATAAATAAAAATTTGAAAAGAAAATAAATAAATAAATAAATAAGATATTGATGTGTCACATTTCTACCTAGGAAGTAGTTTGACAACTACAAAAGAAAGCAACTCCTAAGAGGTTTCTTCATTTGATTTATATAGAAGGGTGACCAACACTTATAGAACAAGTTTTCCCTGTTACCCATTTTGTAAGAACAATGACAATTTCTACTTGTTCTTCCAGTATTTAACATTGATTAAAACTGTTAAGAATGGATGGCTTACACTTTCAAATGTATATGTCACTTAAAGTGTAATGATAAGGAAGAATTAAAGATATACATTTAACAATTTTAAAGTAAGTTTTAAAAAGAGAAAATAATTCAGATAATACTGTGGATATTGGAAATATTTGTTTTTTATGGAATTGTCTATGAAGAAATGAAAGGTAATTTGAAACTGAAGAATGAGGACCCATAGAAAGTGTTAAAATTCTGAATGTCATATTTTGGATGTTTTATTTTCTTGTTTTAGAATCTCTTAAAAATCCAAGAAATGCATACTTTTTAAAGGATAGTTTTGAAAAGAATATTCTAAAATGGTCTTTATCTTCATCTCTACTTTTTATTACTTCTCCTTCCTTTTGAATATATATAAACATCCACAAGCCAAAAAACTCTAAAATGGGCATGGATAATTACATTGGTTTCACAGATTTGGTAGAAAAGAGAGAATAGAGGACTTCTCTCATATGAGATGCAAATCAGAAAATATATGTGATTTAATGGCAGATTAGCATCATTTATTTTTATATTCACTGCATTTTGTTATTTTTAATAGAATTCCATTTGCCAGGATTTGGTTCCAAAATGTAAGTTATTTAACAGATATCATTAGGTTGCTAAGCATTAACACTTAATTATCATATTAATAAACAGTTATTACTCTCTTCTACACTGAGCCTTGCTTCTTCTGCATTAGTATGCATGCACTGCTCTTAGGCAACTTAATTGTCCTTAAAGGAAATCATTACAATTTAAATGAAATTGGGAGCTACTGGTTAGGGAAGGCTGTAGGGCATGCAAAATACATACTAAACAAGGAACTGTAATTTCCCCAAATCACATTTTTTTTCAGTAATTTCACATCACAGCACTATATCTATTTGGTTAAGGGGAAAACAGTTTATTTTTTGCCTTGCAATTTTACAAGGGCACCATTTAACCAAGGACATGCAAGACTCTGGAATGGTAGCAAAAGAACTTGAGTAAATCAAATAATTTCTTTGCGCCTGGTAAATTGTTGTCAGCATTTGCAACACAGTCAATGAAGCAATAAAGTATAGCATGGTGGGCAGCCATCAACCACCTCGTCTGCCTCCAGGATGGAGGGCAGCAGGAGGCCAAAGACTTTATGGAGACAGCTGTTGCCTCTCCCCATATGTGATTTTGTTTGTTCACTTCACAGCAACACACTTCGCATGCTGTCACAAAAATGGGGAATAGGGTCATTCTCTTGTGTCATGTTACCCTTTTCTCACAGTTGAGAGCTCATTTTTCTGCATCCTCAAACCTAAAATGACTTAGTTTAGTGATAGATGTTAAACACCGTCTGCAATTGAAATGCAAAGAATTTAAATATACCTGAACTCTTATTTTTGATAGATAATTAATCAGTGTTTTACACAACCTTAAATGGCTCTTCATTTTTAGTGAGTGACTCATGATGAAAACAAGGATTTAATTCATGTGGGTATTTAGCATTTTCAGGTTAATTAGCTACTGAAAATTAACCTTATTAGTGTCCAACTTTATAGGAATATATGAGAGTGATAGTAAAATGAATAAACACCCTACCTTTTGTGAAATATATAAATAATAAAATAGGAATTTAAAATATTGAAATAAAGCCACAGGCTTGCCAAATATTAAGGAATCTGGAACTAGGTGTCTACTGAGCTCATTGCAAATCAGATCTTTAACACGCCAGTTAGAAATCTACATTTCGCATGCTAGAAAACTCATGTGGGAAAGATTCCTTAACTTCCCCTAGGTCTCATAGTTACAAATGGCTGTACAAAGTTTTAGATCCCTGGTCCGTCTTCCCCTGCAGCATGTATTCAGACTTGAGAGCCTCACAACGAACCCTAAAAGCACCTAAAAGCACAGGCCATCCTCTGACTTCTAGAATGTTCTATTAAGGCAGGAAAAGAAAACTGACCAATTACTGCAAAAGATTTACAGAAATTCTTAAACATTATGAGTTACTGTATTTTTTCTGTTTTTCCATTAGTAGGGATGTTTTCTTAGTGAAGTCCACATTATGGCCCTTCTTCAAGGAATTTTGTCCTCCTTTTTCAAGGGGAAAAAAATAACCAAACTAGCAGGCAGATGTGCAGTGGAGTGAACATTGACAAATGTGATACATAATGTAAAGTTGAGCCATGTTTTAAAAATATTTCTGTGTTTCCTGGAGTACTTGTGATGGTTTATACTGATGATACAAGTATTTCCTTAACCTTATGCTCTCCAGGGATGTGAACTTAGGTACAATGTTTACCTTCTTTGGGCTTCAGGTTTCTTGATTGTATAATAATAGTAATAATTTATATTATTCTATAAGTTTTAAAGGGGACATAGTAGATATTCATGACTTTTTTATGCTAGAAAGCAATGGACAAACAGCAATTTGATTTTACTGAGTTGTCACAGTATAGTAAAAACAAACATAGGATTTAGATTCAGAACTAGATTGGAATCACAAACTCTAATTATCTGATAATGGGGCATTATTTCATCTCTCTTAGTTTCAGTTATGGCATCTCTAAAATGGAGATTTTATATGGTACAGTAAAGATTAAAGAAACTACAAATATCTGGTATATAGAATACCTGAAGAAAATGATACTAATTACTAACATTAATGCATGTGATAATCTAAAACACAAAATATAATTTCAAGAGCAATGTTCAGAATTTATGCTTTGACTTTATAATTTATGTTAATGGGACCAGTTTATTGACTAGTTCCCCATAGTCGTTCTCTGCTGTTTGACCAATCAAGGATGTAGCCGCAGCAAAACCTCAAGGATGTTGCCTCATTGCTAAACCTCTACCATTGCTGACTGCCCCATCTCTCTATCCTGGGTTCAGGAAGAGGAGGTCTCCCTTATTCCACTGCAGTGGGAGTTGCAGTACCTCCGAAGTCCAAGTCCACCCACAAATGATACCTTGTGAGGCTAGACCAGGTTAGTGACAAACCTTGCGTTTGCTTTCTCTCCATCCTTGCTCCACGTTCATTTTTACCACTCTCTCACCACCTGGGGTTTCATCCACCAACAAATCATTAGTATGCAAGCTTTAATTAAAGCCACAATTTCAGAGGAACTTGGGCTGAAACAAGTGACTGGAACTGGCCCTAAAAAAAGTCAATCTGCAAGATGGGACTTGAGGCTGTAGGCTTAACACTCCTTGAATAAAATAGGACGATGCTTCTTGTGATAAGTGGGATATTGATAACCCTTTGCACTCAATGATATCAGTCACGTCTTCACATAAGGTCTAAGTGTATGACAAGTGCAGTTGATCAGTACAAGGCCAATGCTGAACATTTAATAATGTGGTATGACCTTTTTAATGCCTTGCAGACTTTATAAAAAGTAAATTGTCAATTTAAGGCAGGCTGTCAAAGCCAAAGAGCTTCTGTGGTAGATTTGAAAAAGACTTTTATCTTTTGCAGTCACTAGACGGATTCTATTGAAAATCAGACCAAAGATCTGATTATAAAACTGGTAGAACTTCCAGAAAGTTTTTGGAGTTTTGTTTGTTTTCTTTGGTTTTGTTTTTATAGCCTCAACAGATGTCTTATATCCAAGTGAAATAATGACAGTGAAATAACAAATCCATATAAACCAGAGACCTGTTAGATTAGGGGCGTTTCTAGGGGTTTAGAGATCTGGGGCATTCAGGATATCCTACATTAAAGACAAGTTGATGCTGCTCACAGAACACTACCACTAACAAAGAACGATTGTACTTGATAAGTCTCTTTGCATTATTGATACAACACACACTACCTTTGAGAATATAGCTCCAAACCATTGATCGGGAGTTTCTGAATGCTGTCAGTATTGAATGAAGTTCAAAGATCCAGTCTCCAGTGCAGACTGCCCTGCCGTTGCAGCCATTTCGTCCATTGACCAATTTATGCTAGAGGAATCTGAGATACGAAGGCAGTGTTGGATCTCTGGATATGGAATAGTCACAAAGGGTCCTGGAGCAAAGCCATATACACCATGGCAGAGAATTATCCTCTGTTTGAAAAGTACAGTTGGTCTGTACATGCTCAAAACAGCTTTATCTAAGCAACTGATTTTGACTGTGGACGTGACCAAAGAACACCAAGAGATTATGTAACCAGAACTTTCCACCATGAAGTAACTTATTTTGAATTTAGCTAGTCCTAAGGTTAGGCAGGTGCTATAGCAATCAAATACTTAATAGAAGTGACACATCTAAGAGTAGGCTGAAGCAGATTCAGAAAGCACAAGTAAATTAAATGAACAGATGGCCCAGACTCCCTTGTCACTTACTTTTGTTTACCTGATGTTTATCCTTCTATTCACAACTATGTCCTTATGGAGGGTAACTTTTGACCAATTGACAGAGGAAGAAAATATTTAGGCCTGGCTCACTGAAACACCACCACACTAGGTTGGAATTATCAGGTAAAAAAAGCTGCTGCTTTGTTATACCCCCATTTATAGGTGGCCCTGAAAGATACTAGTAAAATAAATCATGCCAGGGGACAAAGCTGTGAGAAAAGTACTCAGTCATCCATTTTGTACAAAGGTACCATCTAATATATGGATATACATAAAATGCTGTGTTGTAGATAATGACAGGAAGGAAATAAGAATGGAAGACTCAGGATAAGGATGTCTGAGAGTTATATGGATGGGCTTATGGGAGAGAGCACAAAGTATGAGGATTTTATGTCCGATTCATGCCTACCAGTGTGCTTACTGAAGAACAGGCTTTCAAAAACTAGGTAACATATGACCTATACTCTGCATGGTAGTAAGTCTCTTTCCTCAGCCATGGCAATATCTGCAAAATGGCCCTATGAACAGAGTAGCTATGGTGGCATGGCTGGAAGCTATGTATTTGTCAAAAATGGTAGTAAGTTGCTTATTGCTGAGGTTGAATTAGCTATGGCAGAATATCCAACCACTGAAGTAAAGAACAGTGCTAGCTTTTCAATATGGCACTATTATCAGGGAAATTAGCTTGTTTGGGTAGATTATATCATGTACCTTCTATTTTGGAGGGAACAGATTTCTTTCACTGAAATTGATACACATTGTGGATATAGGTTTGCATTCCCTACTCATGCCAACTTCACCATTTGATGACCATGACCTTTAGAATACCCGATCCAATAGCATAATATCCTACACAGCATAGTCTCTAACTAAGGAGGCCATATAATGGGAATGACTTATGACAATGGGTGTATTACCATGAGATTTTTTTATCCTGCAAAGTTTTCTATTATTAAAAATGATTGTTCCCATAGAATGATGAAATGGCCTATTAAAGTCTCTGCTCAGGTATCAACTTGGAGTTACCACCTTGAAGTGTTTGGGGCACTATTCTGCTCATCTATTGCTATACAACTAACCACACTTAAACTAAGTGGCTTAAATAAATTATTCCTCACTCTTCTATTGGTTGACTAAGCTCAGCTGGAATGTCCTCACTGAAGGTTTGCAGAAAGCTTAAGTCACATATTAGGACTGACTTGTAGTTGGGACTGTAGAAGTCTTGATGGACGGACAGTTCAGTCACATGACTAACAGTTGATGTCAGGAGCTCAGCTGGGGCCGATAACTTGAGTATCTACACATGGCCTTTCTATGCAGCTTGGGCTTGGTGTCTGGGTTTGGGAAGGGAGCATTCTTACACCAGGTGTTCTAAAAGACACATGTGGGAACTGCAAGACTTCTTATGATTCAGCCTATAATGTCACCATCGACCCTATTTTTTGGTCAAAACACTCACTAAGGCTGGCTCAGATCCACAAAATTGAAGGAAGTGAGACCGGAAAGGTTGCATTTCAGAAGACCATAGGGAATGGAAGATATTGTGGCCATTTTGGACAATATGAGTTCGAATGCAGTGTCTTCTTGGAGATGGTACATCAGCGGATATGTGGAGTTATATCCCCAAAAGTTCGGGCAACAAGAATAAGAAATAGAATCGATTCCCTTGTCATAGCTTCCAGTGATCAACTTGTAGAATTTGTACAGCCTTTCTCTAAAATATATATTATAGCTGCTGAAACAGAGGTTCTGTTTACTATGGGAGTGATTTCCACTAAACTATAAGAGTTTCATGGAAATGGAAGTTGTAATATATAGGATTGCATATAGTAATATAGGAATAAGGGCTCCTTATTCCAGGGGATTAACAGGCAAAGAAAAAAGTACTCGATTGCCTGGTATTGTTAACACTGAGAACCAAGAGAGGCTGGGAGTACTTCTGCACAATAAGTGCAGGAAGGAAGATGTATGGAATGAATGAATTTCAAAGTGACATTACTTGTTTCATATGTGCAGCAAATTCAGTGTAGCAGGACAGCTACACTCAGAACCTTCAGATATGAAGATCTCAGTTACTTCATTACTTCACTAGGCAAGGTGAAATCCTGGTCAAGGCAGAAGTGGGTGGTGAATCTAGAATTTGGAAGAGGAATGCCAATTAAAGCTCGGGAGCAGCTGCAGCGATAGGGACCTTAGCATGGTTTGCTAACCCTGTGACATACTTTTTAGAATCAACCAGCTGAGGGACTGGATTTGTACCTCCATTCTTGGTGAAGTAGCATGCCCATCTTACTTTCATATTGTTAATGGAGAATGTGAGTAAATCTGAGTGGTACAAGGGATGGACTGTATGAAACTTAATTTATGTGCTCTCCCAACCAATTTGCTAGGTCCCATTTGCCTCTCTAACTGAGATCTTACAAAATGGAGATACTTAGTTGCCACTGTTGTCCCCCTAATCTCCTAACACCACTAGCTGTCTCAGGGGTCCTTAAAGTGACAACCTGGCCTGCACTGCACCTGCTGTGGAGACGGCAAAGCATCTGCAGCAGCCTAGTCTTGCCTTAGTAAATGCCTAGATAGTCTCACAGCTCACTATTTCCAGGGTCAAACAAAGAACCTCTCTCCTGGGTAGTAGTGCTGGTGGTGGGCTCTGACTTCCCTAGTAACTACTGTCAAGTGGCATCAGTAACAACCTAGGCTTGGAGGAAAGTTCATACTTCATGAGGTGAACTTCAAGCCCTGAAAGATAGGATGTGAGGAGGGGTTAGTGGATAAATACTTGCTCTTACTTCTCCCAATATTGCACATCATGTGACATTTTCATATGCCTATGTGGTAGTTTCATACCCTCTTCAGAATGTCTTACATAAACAAGCAACTGAACATTTTATTAATTGAAAACCAATATCCAGCTTGGAAATCGATCTTTCCCCCCCTTCCTTCCTATTCTTGATCTTCCTTCTCCCAAATTCTGTTGATCAAGCAAATCCCAGAGCCAGCCTAGATTCAAAGTGAGTGGAAGTGGTCTGCATAATATGACAAGAGGACTTTCATGAATATACAGAGATGGGAGGAATTCTTGGTAGGCAGCTTTCTGAACAATTTATCGCAATACTCATGTATTTCAAATTTTCCAATTCTTTGCCTTTTAGTTCTAACATCGGGAAATGTTTTAAAATTTTAATTTCTGAAATTTATTTTAAAATTTCCATTGAATCCTTAATATTTGCATTAAAATTTAAATTTCTAAGAATTTATTTTTAGAAAGTTCCTTTTTGGTGTATGCTATCCTTTTTTCAACTTCATATTTACTTTTTCTCTTAACAGATAATGCAGCAGACATTCTCCGAAATGAACTCTGATGATCCTTGTCTTCTGGTATCCACACCCTTATGTAGACCTCTCCACAATGAATAATAGTGAGGAAATGACTTTATGACTTTTGAGGCTATGCCGTAAAAGACCTTGTAGTTTCTATATTGGCTTCTCTTGGACTACTTGCTCTGGGGGGACGCCAGCCACCAGTGTCATAAGGACATTCAAGGAGCCCGAGGGGAGAAACTGAGGCTTCTTGTCAAAAGTTAACACCAACCTGCCAACCAAGTGAAGGAGTCTTTCAGCCTCAGTCAAGCCTTTGCATGACTGAAGTTTCAGACATCTTCACTGTTACACTATGAGAAGTCCTGCACCGGAACCACATTGCTAAACTGTTCCCAAACTCCTAACCCAAAGAAACTGTGGACGATAACCAAGGTTTATTTTCAACCAGATTCTCTGTTATACTGAAGAATTCCCTCCTACTCTCAGCACTGCACTCTTTTATTTTTTGAGTGTTATTTCATTAGTATTTACAGAATAAAGAAGGAGACAGGTGTGTGATCTCTCTGCTGATTTGAACTAGAAGTCAGCTGGAAGCTTTATTTATTTTTTAATTGAGATATAAATGACATACACTATTATATTAGTTTCAGGTGTACAACATGATGATTCAATATTTACATATACTGGGAAATGATCATCGCAGTAAGTTTAGTTGACGTTGTCACCATACGTAATTACAAAATTTTTTTTCTTGTGGTAAAAACTTTAAAGATTGACTCTCTTACTGATTTTCAAACATGCAATACAGTATTATTAACTATGGTTGCCATGATGTACATTATATCCCAATGACCTACTTCTTTTATAGCTGGAAGTTTGTACTTCTTGACTTCCATCACCCATTTATTGTTGTTTTAGGCCTCTGAATTTTAAGATAGCCTGTTAATCATCACCAGATGATTGTAGGGTTAGTATTAATTTCAGATCAAAAACATTGCTTTTTTTGTGTGTTTTTCTAATATTTTATGAGTTCCTCTTTCTATTTTGTTTGTTTGCTTTATTATCCTCTGTTTATGGTATTTTTTTCCTATGCTGTCAGTTTATATTTAGGTGTAAATGTTAAAAAGTTAACTAAAAGCTTAGTGTTCACAGGGTTCTTATAAAATTGTAGAATTTACAATTTTTTAAGACACCTACCTATCAACCTTTGCCAGTTTTACTCTGGTTTATCGTTTCGTCAGGGAGGAGACTTCCAATTTTTTTTTATATGGGAAGCCTGCTATACAGAGCTAGGGAAAGACTAGAATTTTACAGTTTTAAGTTTAAAACTTTAAGTTAGTGTCTTCTATTGGGATGTGGTGCTTTACCCTTGCCCTCAGCTAAGTCCTGATTCCTCTTATTCAGAGTATTTCTGATTCGGTCTCTTAGGAGAATCAACTTCCTGTCTCCTGCTAGAATGGCGAAAGGGACCTGGAGATCCTAATCCTTTCAGCCAGCTCTTCATCTCTCCTTCATAGACACCCAGCAAACTGGATGACTGTGCACCATGAATAGTAACTTTCCTCCTAGAGACTGTCCAGGGATTCAGGTTACTTCTATCTTGTTGATTGAAGAAAGGGAACCTCTTGCTGAAAGGAAGAAGATCGTTTGCCTTTATTGCTCTGATACTTCCAGCCTTCTCTTCTCTAAACCATTACCTCGAATTACATACATTCAATCTCCCAAAATTTGTGGACTTATCTTGTCTATTCTCTTCTCCTTTTTCTTCTGTGTATCTACATTTTATCTCTTAACTATTATTTTAGTGAATTTGGGGAAAAGGTAAAAACTCACGTATTCAACCTTCCATATTAAATTGGAAGATACTTGATCCAGATAACACATCATTATAGTCTATATAATTGATCACAAAATAGTGTATGTGTAAGTTTTTATCTCCCTTCATATATCTTATTAACAGTGGGAGAAAATGTACAGCTAATTCTTGTTATGCACAGTAGTTATCTTCTAGAAAGTTGCCAAACACTGAATTCACAAAACATTGGCCCAGGGGAAGTATGAACATACAGGTATATACATAACTCACATAGATTATAATCTTAAATCCTAAAAACAACTCCTCCTGGTCAATTCTCTCTCTTTTTTTTTTTTCTTGTGTAAAAGAGAAAATGTGCTTCAAGAGTGTTAAGTGACTTGCCTAAGACCTCTCCACTAACAGGTGCCAACGTTAGAATTCAGTACTCATCCCTGAGTGGGAGCCTCTTGCACTTTCCTTCACTACCAGTGACTGTTACGATTTTCCAGCTGTCTCTGTGTGACAGCAGAAATGAGAACGTGGGGCTGCTACTCCTATCAGATCAACTGAGAATGTGGATTCCAAGTGACCCAAATTTTTTGCTGCTGTGAGCATGTTCACAAATGATCAAGAAAGAGCCAAAATTATCAATTTTGAGGTTACAAATACATTTTAAGAAGTAGATGAATTCACAAATATAGAATCTGGCAATAATGAGAATTGGCTATAAATTGTTGAATGCTTCTACCTCATAATCATATATGCCAAGAGCTGATTCATAGTCTACACATCAGTGGTCTAAATAAAATGTAAAATGTGGTATCTGCTACCTTTTGTATTTTCATTGATAAAGAAATTTTGCTAGTTCTCCATTCTATGTTCTCTCCAAGGGTAATGTTTATTATAAATTCATTGAAAATAGTGTGTTCTAATATGATTGCTTATGATTTCCTAAAAGAATAACATTTTGATATGTCCATAATTTTGGTACCTAAATTGCGATAAATTTGGCAAAATACAGTGGAATTAATATTGAGTATTTGTTCTAGAAAAATGTGATTAGTCTACAAAAATGAAAATTGCTTTGAAAATTATAAATTTTTATAAATTATAACATATTGAAATTTGAGTTAATGAATTTCTAGTATAATATAATCCACTTTCCAATCCTATGACTTTTATTATTTTAGTCTATTTGTATAAAATTATCATATTCAGTTTTATTTTCTCCAGCTCACACAGATTCATAATCTACATCAGTATTGGCATCCATCTCACTACTTATTTATGACAAGTCTTGACTGCAATATTTATATGACTGTTTTTATTACTACATTTTATCTTTTCAAAAATTGCTTTTGGGTTCGTGCCATTTGTATGCTTTTCCATAATTCAATAAAAATACAAATTCTAAAAATATAATTTATAACAGGCACAATGAACTGACCCCCCACCATCACCTCAGATGGAATCAGTTACTAACCTGATAATGAAAGTTAAATAAGACACAGACACAAAATTTAGAAACTTTAATAAAAACCTTTAAGAATATAAAGATTATTGTGACAGTAGAATATTTCTGAGAAAATATCAATGAAGCTATAAATTCACATGTATATAAATACATGTGAAATGCATGTAACCAAACTTATTTCAGTCTTTTTATTTTTTATTTATTTTTAAAAATTTTATTTATTTATTCTGAGAAAGAGAGAGAGAGAGTGTGAGGGATGGGCAAAGAGGAAGGGAAAGAGAGAATCCCAAGCAGGTTCTCCATTGTCAGTGCAGAGCCCGAAGACATAGGAGCTCAATCTCACCAACTGAGAGATCATGATCTGAGCTGAAATCAAGACTTGGACTCTCAACCAACGGAGCCACCCAGATGCCCCTCATAGTCTTTTTTCTTTCTTTTTTTTTAAGTTTATTTATTTTGAGAGACAGAGAGAGAGAGAGAGAGAGAGAGAGAGAGCAGGGGAGGGGCAGAGAGAGAGGGAGAGAGAGGATCCCAAAAAGGTTTCATGCTGCATCTAGAACCCTAGATGCAGATGTGGCTATGCGGGACTTAAACTCAGGAACCATGAGATCCTGACATGAGCTGAAACCAATAGTCAGAGGCTTAACCAACTGAGCCATCCAGGTGCCCCCTTCATAGTCTTTTTAAATAAACTACTGTTGGTTCTCTTGATGGACCATCAGAGACTTTGAAACACTTTTTTAAATCATTTTTATTTGATATGCAAACTTCAGAATTTTGGTTGAAAACCCCAGTTTATGAAATGATGTATACAAACTACTGTCCAAGGGGGAAGATAGATTTTCTTTTAAAGGGATAATAAACTCCAGGAAACATTTCTAGTTGTTAAGAGTACTTTAAATTTGAAAGCAATAACTCCATATTACAGATGTAAGAAGTTTTTAGATCAACAATGAAACAATTCTTATTGAAATAAGTGTCTCCCCAATATAGATCTATAAGTAGGCTGACTGAAGTAGATAAGGATCACCTTAGGAACAAGTTAAAAATATAAATTTATAAAACATACTTCCAGAAATTTTAGCTTGTAAAATTGGGGGTGGGGCTAAGTAATCCACATTTTACGACATTTCTCCCACAGTTCAAACAGCAGTGATATAAATTATATATCCTTATAAATTATAAGGAATGAAATTGTTGAATGCTTGCTATGGTGTAAGAGTATTTGAGTCACTTTTATAGGTTCTCTAATTTGATTCACAAGACAAAACTATGAACTAGATTTCACCATCCAAAATTTACACCATAAGAGACTAAAGCTCATATAGTTTAGGTACCACAGGCATGTATACTGGAAACAACAGAACTAGTATAAAAGTCTGTATTTCATAAGTACTAATTTTCTAGGTACTGACTAGGTGCCATACTGACACAAACTGGTTAGCTTGATTTTCTTAGAGTTCTCAAGAGTTCTGAAATGGTAGGAGTTCTGGAGGCTGGAAATACAAAATCATTGTGTCAGCTGGGCTATGCTCCCTCTGAAATCTGCAGTGGAATTATTCCTTGCCTCTTCCTAGATTCTGGATGGTTTGCTGACAATCTTCATGTTCCTTGGTTTGCAACTACATAATTCCAATCACTGCCTCTCTGTTCACTTGACATTCTCCTCGTGGGTCTCTGTGGGTACATGATTGTCTTCTTATAAGGAAACCAGTCATATTGGATCAGGGGCCCACCCTACTCCAGTATTCTTTCATCCTCACCAAGTTAATTGCATCTGCAGTGAACCTATTTCCATATAAGGTCATATTCCAAGGTACTGGAGGCTAGGACTTCAGTATATCTTTTGGGTGAGCACAATTCAAGTCATAAACCAAGTCTCCAAAGCATAAATATTTCCACAATGCCATTTCACCTCTACAGAAGAAACATGTACAATAATTTCCCTGAACTTCTAAATAGCAATATTCACTTTGTGGTTGGGTGACCTTTGAAAATAAAGTGCCTTTAAAACTGTGAGGAACTTAAGGATCATTTAGCTTATCCTTTTTATTTTGCAGATGGGGAAAATTGAAGTCAAGAGACAAAAGAGATTACATAATTTGCCCAAGGTCATATAGCTAATTAGTGAAACAGCATAGGCCAGAATACTAGTCTCTTGACCATTAAATAGACCAGTTCCTTTTCATAATATAATTTTGTCTGTTGCTATAAATTTTATTTTTTTGCTTTTTTGCTTTCCTAAAGCAACTTTCTTCTAGAAATATTTGTCTTGGTTTATTTAATTTCATTATTTACAAATGAAATGCTTTATTCTCAATTTTTTTCATATAATCTATCCTCAAGGAGGATAAAGAAACAAGATAAACCATTATCAAAAAATATTTCTAGGGGTGCCTGGGTGGCTCAGTTGGTTAAACTTCTGATTCTGGATTTCTGCTCAGGTCATTATCTCAGGGTTTGTGAGTTCAAGCCCCGTCTCTGGCTCTATGCTGGCATTGAGGAGCTTGCTTAGGATTCTCTCTCTCTCTGCCCCTCCCCTGCTCATGCTCACTCTCTCTCTCTTTCAAAATAAATAAATAAACTTTAAAAAATTTCTTATAGCATATGCCTAACTGAAAGTCTGTTAGTATTTTGTTACTATTGTTGCTCTTGAGTTGATGTTGTTATTATTTTAATAATTGACTAATTTAATAATTGGCTAAGACATAATAGCATCATAAACCTTAAAGTATTAGAAAAAAATTTAACAAAAAATGTGAGGACTACCTCAACAAAAACTAAAAAACAAAATCAACTAAACAAAAAAAGCTGAGAAATTCAGGGTACCTAAATAAGTGGAGCAATATACAATATTCATGGATTGGAAGGCACTAAATTGTTAAGATGAGAATTGAATCCAAAATAATTTTTAAACAAACACATTTTCAATCAAAACCCCAACAGAACTGTTTGGAAAAATTGACAAACGGTTTTTGAAATATTTATGAAAATGTAAAGGGCCTAGAAAAATAAACGATGTTGACTATAAAGAAAGCTGAGAGGAGTGCCTGTGTGGCTCAGTTGGTTGAGTGTCTAACTTCAGCTCAGGTCATGATCTCATGGTTTGTGGGTTCAAGCCCCATATTGGGCTCTGTGCGGACTGCTAGCTCAGAGCCTGGAGCCTGATTCATATTCTGTGTCTCTTTCTCTCCCTGCTCCTCCCCTGTTCGTGCTCTGTCTCTCACTGCCTATCAAAAATAAATAAATGTTAAAAAAAAAAAAGATTAAAAAAAAGAAATTTGAGAGACTCATGCTACCTTAGTTCAATATTTACTGTAAAAGTTAAGTATTCAAAACAACTGAGTATTGTTATAGGAAAGAAGATAGATAAATGGAACAGAATAGAAAGTTGATTAATAGATTTAATTGGGATTGAACAGAGGAACCAAAAGCAACTCAATGGACACTAGAGAAGACTTTTTAACAAATATTACTGGAAGAATTTGAAAAATCTATTAAAAATGAATCTTGATCTCTATGTCATACCATACATAACTAATTCAAGTATGATTACAGACATAGATGTAAAAGCTGAAACTACAAAGCTTGTAGAAGAAAACACAGGAAAATATCTTCATGATCTTGGATTAGGCAATGATTTCTTACAAGAACTCAAAAGACAAAATAGCATAAAATGGTAAACTGATAAATTGGGTTTCATCAAAATTAAATATCACTGCTTATCATGACATATGGTATAGAAAACAAAAAGACAAGGCATAAAATTATTAGTTACTAAAGAAATATAAATTGAAATCAAGAGAACAATTTCACACCCACTAGAATGGCTAAAATTAAAGAGATTGGTATATACTAATAGACGAAAAGAATGTGCGGCAACTAGAACTCTCATATATTGTTGGTGAGATTGTTTTGAGTGCATCTCTATAGTATTCCATAACAGGTCCAGAGCCTATTACAGTAGATTCATGATGACATTTTACCAGCTGGAGTGAAATGTAGAAACCTATCATTCTGCTCTTTTGCCCCACTTGTTCATAATACAATTGCCTTAAAATTCTTTTCTATATACATTTGTAACCAAAACAGTGTTAAATTTTTGCTTCAACCATCAAACAAAATTTGTAACACTGAAGAGAAGAAATAAGTATTGCGTTTGCCTCTATTTTATTCTTTCTACTTCTTTCTTCCCAATGTTCTAGTTCTTGTATCACTTCTCTTCTGTTAAGACAAACTCCTTTAGGGGTACCTGGGTGGCTCAGTCAGTTGAGTATCTGACTTTGGCTCAGGTCATGAATTCTTGGGTTTGAGCCCTGTGTCAGGCTCCACACTGATAGTGTGGAGCCTGCTTGGGATTCTCGTTCTCTCCCCTCTCTCTCTCTCTCTCTCTGCTTGTACTTTCTCTCTCTGTCTCTCTCTCTGTGTCTCTGTGTCTCTCTCTCTCTTAACAAATAAACTTAAAGAAAAAAAAAAAAGACAAGCTCCTTTAGCCAGTCTTTAGGGTGGTGATAAATTCTCCTGAATTTCCTTCATATGAAGGTGTCTTAATATCCCCTTAATTCTTAAAGAATATTTTCTCTGGATATATAATTCTGTGTTGACATTTCCTTTATCTTTTTAAAATTTTTCATGTTTATTTATATTTGAGAGAGAGAGAGAGTGAGAGCGGAGAAGGAGCATGAGCAGGGGACAGGCAGAGAGAGAGGGAGACACAGAATCAGAAGCAGGCTCCAGGCTCTGAGCTGTCAGCACAGAGCCTGACATGGGGCTCGAATTCATGAACCACAAGATCATGACCTGATCTGAAGCTGGATGCTTAACTGACTTAGCCACCCAGATGCCCCATTTTTTTTTTTCTGCTGCAATGTGTTTATTATGTGTCAAGAAAACTACGCCACAGCTTACTCCACAGGTCTGTAGGAGAGTGCAGTCTTGCTTGCATATACTACAATGAGGTAGAGCCTTCATACACAGCTTCACAAAACCCACAGAGTAGCTGGGATATGCAACAATACAGTGTCAGCTCAGCAGGAGGGAGAGGGGGTTTGATACTGGTTCTTTGGCACACAGCTTCCCAAAGAGGGGCAAATAGGTTTTTGTTTTTGTTTTTTTAAAAAGAAGAAAGAAAAAGTCAAGTTTTCAAATCCAGTAGCATTTCAGTGACTGCAACTGTTCTTTCATACATTTCTGAACTGCATGAAATAAGGAAAGGGTACTTGTCCCCTCTGAGAGAAAGGGCTCCTGTGAGCCCTTCTATCAGCACTTGAAAAATGTAGTCCCACCACCTCCTGACCTATGTGATTTCTGATGAAAAACCTGATATTCTAGTTGTTTTACATCTGTAGGTAATGTGTTATTTCAGTCTTGCTCTTTTCAAGATTTTTCTTTATCATGAATTTTCAAAGTTGAATCACCACATGTCTTGGTGTGGATCTACGTGTGTGTGTGTGTGTGTGTGTGTGTGTGTGTGTGTGTGTGTTTTCCTCAGTTTCTTCACTCTGTAGGTCTAGGTCTTTTGTCAAATTTGAGAAATTTTCAGAAATTATTTCTTCAAGTTTCTGTTCAGCCCCTTTCTCCTTGCTTTTTGGAATTCTGATGACATAAATATTAAATTGTTTGTTACAGTCACACAAGTCACTGATACTCTTTTTGTCCCGCCCCCCCCCCCTTATTTTCTCTGTTTTTCAGATTGGATAATTTCTACTGTTCTATCTTCAAATTCACTGATTTTTCTTCTGTACTCTCCATTCTGTTGTTGAATTCATCCACTGAGTATTTTTATCTTGCATGTTGTATATTTTAGCTCTAAAATTCCCTTTTGACTCTTCTGAGTAGTGAGGAAGAGTAGGACCTTGATATTGCCAGGCAGTAGGGGTGAAGTAGGGTGGTGGGGAAGGAAGGTGAATGTTAGCACTAGCAGGGACAAAATTTTAACTTACTACTTAGTTTTCTCTGACACCACACTGGCAAGAAGTTTGTGTCTTGTTAGTTCCTGGCAAGAGTGAAAGTCTAGGTTCCTGACTAAGCCTTCATTCTTACAGATGGGACCACAGTTTTTCTTTGTTTCCTATGTTTGTTTGGTTGGTGTAGGGCAGTTAATGTTTAACAGTACTGTCTTGTCATGTTTCACTTATCTTGCTCTTTTAGCTAGAATAGCCTTTTTTTTTTTTTTTTTTTTTTTTTTTTTTTTTTTTACTTATCTGCACCCATTGGTGTTCTGGGTTATTGGCTTCTTCACCTCCAAATTGTAGATATATGAGGCAAAAAGAAACCCTAGGAACATACTACCTGTTGTTCTTTGGGTCCCCTGGTCTCTAGCTAGTTTTTTCTCTCTACATTTTCATTTTCAGATTATCCTTATGTTTGCATTATATGTAATGTCCAAGAATTTAGATATAATTAGAGGAAGGAGTAGGGAAAAGTATATCTACTCCAACTCTGAGAAAAGGAACCTTGACTCCCATCTTTTGAGAATAGGATTTATAGAGATTGCCTTTACCTCTTGAAAGCCTGCTAGCACACAGTTTTAACTAGGAATTTGGGGTTGTGTGCTTTTTTGTTTTATTTTTTTGAGGGGGTGGGTTTTGGGTTTTTTTGGTAGAAAGTCTTTCCAGAGTACTTACACTACTACCATGCAATAATATAAAATGCTAGACTATATTTTGTATTATTTTCAGAAGTTTAGAAAATTGAAATTTCTGGCAGGCAAATCTAGAAAATATTAATTATTTAGATTTATGTCTTATTTTTAAAAGCATGTGCCTGTATTGATTTATATAAGAATCATAAATCAATGATTTAGAACTATCAGCAACCAAGGAAATCTAAAATCATTCAACCATGTACCATTTTGGGATCTAGACTCAGGCTACTTTGAAAAGTAGTATTAATTTGAATGTACGAGTATTGTTATATTGGGTGGAACTAATTTTATAATCATCTACTTTTTAGAGTCCTATTTCACAACAGCAGGCATTGCACATCTAGTGGATTACAACAAATTAAAGATATAAGCTATCTAATTAAAACATAGAATATAATTAGGGCTTTTGAATGGGTTAAAGACAGTTTTCTTATTAGTTTATGTTTAAATTATCTTTCAAAAATTAATATTCACAGACTTTGACATGGTTACCTTTCTCATAATTCTTTCTCTTAGAAAGATTTCACAAAGGTAAAATCAGCTGCTGCTATGATGCCTCAAATCCCTGTCTTTCTTGTTCAACATCAGAAATGTAGGTAGTAGTTTCACGGCATTTCTACTACCCTTATTTCCAAACTAATCTCTGCTTCCTCCTTTACAACACTGTATATTCTCTTAACTGTCCACTGTGTCTTTCCTCCCCTACTTCACATACTCTATTCCATTCATCATACTCCTAGAACTCACCATCTTACAAACAACCTCAACTTCCTTGTTCCTTAATCTTTCTGTTACACGGACTGGCAAAATTCAACCCTCAATCAATCCAAGTGTCTATTGCTACTACTTCATTCAGGTTGCTGAAAGCTCGTGGGGAAAATCACTTACTTGTATGGATTTGTGTCAGTACACATTCATTGTCTGCAACTTCAGCTGAAGATTGTAAGCTGTTTGAAATATGTATTTTATTTATTTATACTCAGTTCCCAACCCAATGTGTTATAGATTCTAGACTCTCAAGAAATGCTACCTGATGGATTGGATTCATTTTGCCAAATCTTATTTAAAGCTATTCTGCTGTAAGTTCAGTACATTTTACATTCTTCAATTGTGAATTTATTTTTAAAACATTTTAAAAAACATTTTTATTATTGCATCTAATATATTAGAGAAAATTCTAATGTAAATGACCTTTAAATAATACCAATAATTGGCTTTGGTTGTCCTTACTTTACTTATCACTTTCACTTCTCTTGCCGCCTCTGTCAATCAAGAAATTCACAAGGCAGTTCCAGACTTGCTGGCATTTTGGTCCCCTGACTTGCAGCACATTATACTTCTAATTAAGTCTCTGTGTTATTTTAGTATTTTCCTTGTTTGGCTCATATCTCTCTTCCTTTCAGGTTAAATGTTGTAAACAGAAAGCAAGTATAATAGCTGCCCAATCAAATTATAGAAGGAATGCTGAAAAGGTCAAAACAGCAAAACACACTATGGTAATTTATGTAATGTAGAATGTATTAAATTTTTGGCCTTCATTTGCCTCAAAAAATGTAATGGGAGGATAAATATGACACAGGCTATTCAGAATGAAGTCTTATCTTCTAACTAGCAGGAATGTATTTACTTTTGTTTTTCCCCTGTTCTGGGAACATCTTTCCCCTGACCAGAAGGAAAGTCACTCCTGTGCTGACTAGCAGCCTCTCTTGTTCTCCCCTATTCATTTGTCCTTAAGAATGGGAAGGAGCAAACTAAATCCTCCTTGTCTTGTGAACCCTCATAGACCTCATGTTCTTTCCTCTGTGTGCATTTCTTTCTTTTACAAGCATCACTTATGAGGCTGACGAAAGGCTTCCTTAGTCTCTAGTGATATATGATGTATTGGCTTTGGCATGAACCATTTAAACAAAAGCTAGTACTTACAAATAGAAGCAGAGAGGGTCAGAGTATTACCATTGCCTACTAAATTGACACGAATTTGGAATGAAGTGATGGGTGGCAGTCTGGTTACTCCTATCAGGTAGTAGCTTTTGAATACAGATATAATAAATATGTTGTTAAGGACCCATGGCAATATACACTAAAATATTTAAAGCTATGTAGTTTCCTCATTCTCCTTATTCATTTGATACTGTAGTCTCAAAGACAAGGATAGAGAATAACTTCCTTATTTGGGAAAAATTTCTATATTGATGGAAAGTTTGAATGAGGTGGAAGACATGTATAGGACATCTATTATATTTGCTTTGATGTGGCTAGCTAAGTTATATAAAGATAAATTTATATACGCATTAACTAAATGAAATACTTTATCATTGTTGATTATTGGGTTCCTCAGGAAGCTGGCTTTGAGATGGAGTTTAGTGTGGAGGATGTTTGTTGAGGAGGGTCCTTGGGATCAAGGCATGATGCTTTTCCGTCTGAACACTCCCAAACTGCATGTGTGAGAGAAATAACTCCTTTTTAAACTAGTGTATTTTGTGGTTTATTTGTAATCAACTTTGTCCTTAAACGTACAATAAAGCATATCTGGAAGTGAGGTGCTACTAAACAAAACCCAAATCATGTGGCAAGGCATTGCTATAAGAAAGTAGAAAGGAATGGCCTGGGTGTCTTGGCTGGAAAGATGATAATTTACCTTAGGACACAACAAAAACACTTGTAAAGCTATCACCTGCAATAATCTCAATGGCAGACCATATGCTTACATGTCTGTAGCTTTACTGGAATTTGTTTAAAAAATTCAGACGAATGATGTGTTTGGCTGCTGTTTGTTTTAGCAAAATTACTGGTAAAGAGAGCTGAGATCAGGCAAGAAATGAAAAGTTCTGCAATTCTATATAGAAGAAAATATAGCACTGCTAATCTCTGCCTACAATCAGCAATCATATAGACTGAGCAAGCATTATTCTGGGCCCTAAAAGTATTAAAATACCAAGTGCCTTTTTATCCTAAATAGCAGAAGATGAGATTGTCCCTTGCAACCTATCTCCACAGTCTCCAAATTAAGCTTTTTAGACAGAAAAGGGAGCGAGTCTGTGGTAAAACTCAGATGAAGGTGTTGCCTTATCATCCAACTGTATTGTTTCAAGATATTTTCCATTTAGATGTCTTCACATCATTGGAGAGTGGATGAGTCTAGCCCAGAACCAAGAAATAGAAGAATTGATAGACTTGAGGTGTATGTCTAGAAGAAATCTTTGGGAATGGTTACTTTAACAAAAAACCTGACTGGAATAAAATAAGATGAAAATCTCACATTTTTTGAGAGAATTTTACTGCTAAGGAAAGCAGACCAAATGTCCTGATTACCAAGCCAGTTATTTGCATATGGAGGACTGATATATCTTGCTATTACATTTTAGGTGAGAGGTAGTCATATAAATTGTCTATTAGTTTATAGATTATCATGTTACCAAGAGTCATGTTTAGGCTTGAGGGATACAATTAGACTTCAGTAAGAGATCCTAAACTGAGCCAGATGCAACAAATTGTGGAGTGAATCTGCATATGGGAATAAGGAAGAACCCATGCTTTTGGGTCCATTTATTCACTGCGGCTCCAAATCCATTCTTCCATTACAGTAGATTTTCACTGGGCACATGACTGCAGAGACATTTTCCAACCTCCCTTTCAGTTAGTTATGACATTTTTCCTTCAATAGAATGTGAGAATGAATGAACATCCAGCTCACTTGTTAAGTGAAATTTATTTGAATTGCCTTTTCTCTCTCCACAGGCTACAGTGTGGAAGAGCACTGACTTACATTCAACAGTGCAGAAGAGAATAACACGTTGGCAATGGTAAAACAAAAATGTGAAATGAAACTGGAACCCTGTTTACTTCTTGGAGCAGAATCATCTGAATCTCTGGACTGGGATGAGAGAGAAAATATGTATATTCTCTTCATTTATATCACTATATTTTGAATTTTGCAATTTAATTTTTGATGATAGTTGAGCCTATACTGCAATTAATATAAGTTAGCAGTTTAATTTTTATACAAATGTTATTATTTACCTTTTATTTTTTTAGATATTAAGAGACTTTGTATTGGGCATACTTTGTCTTGATTTTTATTAGTATAAAATAACAAGAGAGATTTTTTTCAGATTTGTTCTTTCAATGTGGCAAAAAAATCAAAATAATATGACAATTTTCAATGAAATATATTAGAAAAATTTAACATATACAAGCATTATCAGAAGAAAAAAGAGCATCAGTTGTATAGAAGTTTTGAAATTCAAAATGACTTTCCTGCAACTGCTAAATTTTATTGTGAATGATTTTGGAATATCCATAAATATAAATTGACAATCAGTTCCTCTATCTCACTTGTTGGATGCATCAACTGGTCCTTAAAAATTAAGGCTATAACTGTGGCTATATGACTACTTCACTTTTTTTTAGGTGAAAAACAAAAACTCTTAAATGACATTGTGCACTTTAAGAAATTCAAAATATCTTCATTGAAATAGAAGAATTAAACTCCATTACAGCAGCTGGTTAGAACTGTTCTTTGTTGTGCTTTCAATTAAAAATCTCTCCACCAGTTTATCTATTGTCTGAAGCACAATGACAGGTGATACACTCACCAAAACAAATTCCAACTGCTCTTTGCAAGTGGAACTGGTAAATAAGTAAATACATTACTCACTTTCCAGCAGTCAGTGATTAAACTACCATACTACAGCCTATTTCTCTACATGTGGTAATTTACCAGGAGACTTGGGATGTTATTCAGGTAGTTCCTTCTTCCCCATTCTGGTGCTATTTTTCTCAAAGGCATTGCACCTGTATGTCATATTGACCAAAATTTAGAATGGATTATTACGTGAGACTGGGCCAACTATTAACATAATCCAAACAGTGTTCAATCTTGTTTTATAAACTGGTTTTATAATGACCCATTCAAAATTTTCATTATTATAGTTGTCTTGAAAAACATTGAAAATGAATAACAGAGGGTTCTTTTTTTAATGTTTATTTATTTTTGAGAGAGAGACACACAAAGTGCGAGTCGAGGAGGGACAGAGACAGAGGCAGACACAGAATCTGAAGCAGGCTCCAGGCTCTGAGCTGTCAGTACAGAGCCTGAGGCGGGGCTCAAACTCATGAACTGTGAGAATATGACCTGAGCTGAAGTCCGATGCTTAACCAACTGAGCCACCCAGGTGCCCCTAACAGAGATTTTTATTTTTACTTATTTCCCACTAAACTCAAGATGCTAAGGACTATTGAAATCAATTTGTTTCTGTTGAACAAATTTCAATTTTTAATCTATTTTCATTGACAGATTTTTGAAATTTGGTTTTAAGCTACTTTTGGAAAAATACAGATTTTTAATGCTGTCAAATATATGTTGACTCAATTCAATCCTTTTCTCTCAACTCAGGATGATATTCATCAATATTACCTTTTTATAGGTGCTTTAAAATGATCATTATTAAAAGTATAAATAGAAGTCAATTATTATATAAGAAATGTTATCTGAAGTTGAAAACACACAGACAGAAGTTGCATGTGTTTGATTTCCTATTGGCTTTCTTTCTCTGCTTGTCAGAACTTAACCTACAGTTTACACAAAAAAACACTAACAATAGCTAATGAAATATTCATGCATAACTTATCACACCCCTTTAGTTGTTTCAACTTGCTTTATTTCATCTTACTGAAACATATTTGAATTGTTTCACATTATTGCATGAAGCCATCAGTTTAAATATATCACAAAAATCAGGTTTCATTAGCAAATGGCATTTTAGTAATTCCAATTTCTTGGTTTTTACTTGAAAAATTTTTTTAACGCACACACACATTTCATCAGACTCCCAGAATTGTGAGATGATTTTTTAAATTTGAAATAGATAGCCAATTTATCAAAATGTACATTTGAACAATTTGAAAATAATAAAAAATAAAAGATTTCCATATAATTCTTCCATTTTTATTGTATCAGTATTTGATTAATGCAGACATATAGGTTATATTATAAATATTTAAATATCTCTACTTATCTCATTATTATTTAACTTAGAATAACTGATGTCATCTTAAATTTTCATCTTTTGTTCCTCTTTATTCACTAGTTCAACCTCTTATGTTCTTTTTATCCATTGTCAGAACAGCTTTCTTATTAACTATATTTAATGTGCTATTAAAGCTAACCTCTCATGCAGTGAGGACATATTTATAATCTCACAAGGATCCACACTCATGCAAGTGTCTCACAAGACTTTTTTATGCGAAGGAGTTTTCTGTTTCATATAGGCCTTGACATGGAGACAGCAAGGCTATATTGGAACATCTTTATTTGTCACTGACCTCATTGCATGCCAAATAGAGCTTTAGGACTTTTTGAGTTGTGGCACGATTTGGGACATCAAAGTAATAAGCTTGGGTTTCATACAGCACACATCCTGTGATGTACTTCTGCTACGTAAGTCCCTCCACACAGAGTTACCTTAAAGTGGCTCATTATTTAGAGCCTGTGTAAGAAAAGTACTTCCTCTGGACAAGGAAAAAAGTCCCCTTCAGAGGAAAAATTGTATAATGCCTCCCAGGTGTGTAAGAAAGGTGAAAAACTACAGCTCATCTGATGTACTGTTCATGACTTAGTGGGCTTATTAGTTCCCCGAACGAAGACTCATCTGCCCTGCATTTCCGTGGTTTAATTTAATGGACAGATTCTCCAATAAAGGTAGATGGAAATAAATGCATTAGACAGCTTGTGCAAGGAGTAAAAGGAAAAGGATTTAACCATCAGGGTTTTTATATCTTTGAAATGATATGTTGTTTCAAACCATCTCAATTTCTCTAGCTTAAGTTTATTATTCTTTTATCTGATTCTTACTGCCATCTGGTTCATGTGCAAGTGCAAATCATAAGCAAGAAAAAGCAGAGCTAATTTTCTATGTCAGCTTAACAAACAAAAGCTGTGCGATATGGATAGCTATCATTAAAAGTGTATCTATCATCAAATATTGATCTGAAATAGGTTATTTTTTAATGTTTAGATATGAGATGGTAATTAGGATTATTTGAAAAAGGATGTCAATCTGTAATGTGGGAGGCTGTATTGATTTTGGAAAATGACTTTGTAAAGCAACTATTATTTTCTACACATTTCTTATGAATTCATATTTTGGATTCTTTCAAAGCATAGATTTTATTAACTGATAATATAACAATTAATAAATGACCTGAAATTTCTCTTGCATGTAAATAGCTTTATATTAATCCCTTTCAGTGGTAGAAAGTGTAAGTTACAGTTTCAGGGGAACTCTTAAACCTAATAGAGAAAATATGATCCAAGGGAGAGAAAGAGAGTCATCTTTCTGGCTGTCAGCTCATTGTTGATATTTTATGTATCAGAGATAGGTTAAAATCTCCTATTTAATCATTTCTCTTTGTTCAAAGCAACAAAAATATTTTCTTCTACCATAAATAAAATTATTAAGTATAAGAAAACAATACTGATATAAATCTTTAAATGGTTAGGAACAACACATTTCATAATGAAATATAAAACACCTGTTCAAAAAGCCTTTAACCTCTTACACTGTTATAATAATTAATATTGTTTTGCCTCTGTGCATTAAAAGTAGTGCGTAATTACACAGGTACTTTATCGAATAGAATTTTTACAACTTACCATGAGATGTATGTCCATATATAATGTCTGCATGCGTAAATGTTTCCCTTTGGAATCAGATAAATCTCTTCACAGATGAAACAATTTACTTTTCCCAGTGCAGAATTATGTGAAGCCAATTCTCTATCAGCGTTACAGTTAGGTCTGTTTACATAATGGAAAATTACCTCAAGAGACTGTTAGAGTTTTACACTTTCTTGGATATTAATTCATTTTCTTAAGACCTGTATGCCTCAATTGCATCCTACTGATTTTATGTATTAAAAACAATTAAAGTCACTCAAAATAGTATTTATTTCAGTCATTTAAGATACAAAACATATTATAGGTAGTTATCCAGTAAGGTGACCCTCAATGACCATTGTTTTTTGGTATCCATGCTCTTGTGTAACCCATTCTTCATGAGTATGATCAGGACTTAAAGACTTTCTTCCAAGGAACAGAACATGGCTGAAGTGATGAGACTTCAGTTCCAAGATGAGGTTATAAAAAGCCCCTGGCTTTTCTATTGGATATTCTCTCTTGCTCTCTCTTGGATCACTAATCCTAGGAGAAGCCAACTGTCTTGTTTCGAGACAACTCAGAGAGAAACCAAGCTCTGACAACAACCACATGAGCTTTAAGAGGAGGCTGTGGCCACTTCTAACACTTTGACTTTAACCTAGTAAGACTATAAGCCAGAAGATCACACTAGACCATGGTCAGAATCCTGACCAGCAGAAACTGAGAGATAATAAAATATTTGCTATATTTGAAGTAAATTGTTACATGATGTTCTAGTAAGTTTTGTACATTTTCTCTTCTGTGTAGACTCAGAACTCATTTTTTCATTGTTTATCTAGAAATAAACAACTTTTCATGTGGATGATATTATATACTTGGATCATGACATTTACAAAGGTAAATTCTTAAGCCAAATCCTCAGATCAAATGGGCTCCTTTCTTTTATCTGAACCCTGTTGGATTTATGAAAACTATGACAATATAGTTAGGCATAACCCAATATAAATTATTTAGAAAAGGGATTGCTATGAGGCAACCACAAGCTCTTTCTTTTTTTTTTTTTTTAAAGTTTATTTGTTTTTGAAAGAGTGAGAGAATGTGCAACCAGGGGAGAGGCAGAGAGAGAGAGAGAGAAGGGGATAGAGGATCCTATGTGGGCTCCATGCTGACTGCAGACAGCCCAACGGTGGAGCTCGAGCTCATGAATCTGCAAGATCATGAACTGAGCTCATGTTGGGTGTTTAACTGACTAAGTTACACAGGTGCCCCGAGAGTACTCTTTCTGTGAAGCAGAAAGGGGAAAAGTAAAAAAAAAAAAAAAGAAAAAAAAAAGAAAAGAAAAGAAAAGAAAAAAACCCACAACTATGCTAATGCCATAGCATTTGTTTCAGAATAACTCAAATAAATCCTAAAATGTGTCCTTGGTGCTTTCATTTATGATGTAATGATCTTGTTTATTCAATGTTTCCTTCAATTTAGTTTTTATGCTTTCTGCTCTCTATTGTTCTATGCTGACAATGACAATGACACTTAAATTATATAATTTGATATACCCTTGATACATTATCATTCACAAATGATCATTTTAAAAGGAAAAATCAGCTGAGAAAAAGGTTAATAAATAATAATTTATTTTATTTGAAAATTTACAAGAATAAAAATAAAGAAATACAAAAAATTCCAGCTTGCTTTGCAGAGTAGATAAAATGCTGCATGTTGATAAGCTAAAAGAGAAGGTCATATGTTTATTAATATGGGAGTATGGCATTTTTTTAATGTGTAAGACAGAAAGGACAAGTATTTACAAAATCTGCTACTAAGATAACATGCTAATGGAAAAAATGTATTGAGTTTAATGATGAAGCATGACCTTTATGAACTTAACGGACAAAGCTGGACCCTGGCATTAAGCTCCAAACCATTTGAATGTGTAAAACATGGTGTTAATATCTAATTTTGAATGAAATTTGGTCTACCCACAAATGCCTTATACTACTTCCTGAGCCTTTTCATCAACAGCTTGCTAGATTGCATCCAGTTCACCATCTGGAAGTGTCACTTGCTACAAAATAAACCTGCTCCCTGGATGACAGCAGGATACCTAAGCATCTGCTGTTTAATAAGCTACAGCAGAACATCCACCACCAGCACAGGAAGGGGCAATATTTCAAGGAAATGATGGAATCATCTAATATTAGCCCTTGAATGTGCCTTAGGGAATTATCTAATCCATCATCTTTAAGGTGTATTCCATGAGATACTAGAACTGTGGGATGATGAGAAGGATCCCAGGTTTTAAAAAATAATAAAAAATCCTTGAATCCCTAATTAAGTTTAGGAAATTCTGTGTTAACCAAGACAAATCAGAAATGATAATAAATGATAATTAAGAGTCTTAATGAGAAAATAAGACATGGCAATAAATCCATGAGGAAATAAGACATGACATAGAAAACAAAATAACAAAACGGCCAAATGTAGCAGTCAGGGAATCTGCCTGCGTACAATAACATGGTACAAAGGGAAAAAATCTCAATTTTTTGGAAGTTCTCTAATATCTATTTCACCTTTGATAATTCTACTTTTCCCCCGCTTTTTGAAATGGAAGGTTACTGCTACTTCTTTTCTACTTTCCTAATTTCTTTTTCCCCTTTCATTTGACTCTCAGGAAGAAGGCCGACTTTGGACAGATGTTGGAATGAGTCCTAGACCTAGGTCTCATGATCTGTAAACATTCTGATCAGGTTGATGTTTATAAACTTTCAATCATAGGCCTGGTTCCCTAATTGCAAAATGGATATGATTTTCCAGTTTAGAGGGACTAGCCATGTTCTTTCATTGTTGCCCTTTTTTTTTTTTTTTTACAAATTTGAGGTATTTCAAGCCTATAGAAAGTTACAGAAAGACACTCATGAATACTTATATGCCTACCACATAATCTACCATGGCCTACCATTTTGCCATATTTAATTCAGATTTTCTTAAAGAAATAAAACACTAAAAATAGAATTTAAGTACTGCTTGTACTTTTCCCTGATCCCATCTTTTTTCCCTTCCTACGAATGCAAGGATAGAGATTATGACCTTGTTTATGTTCAAATGAATACAAAATAACCACAAACTTGTTGGCTCTTTTCCCAAACTCCTCTCATCTCCTATCATTCCAATTCCTCCTTTAGTTAGGTGCAGAAGAAATTCCTCTCTTTGACTCATGCAGAACAGTTTAGCTAATACTGTTGTTTGTTCCCCTACTACCTGAGCTTGAAATTTCTACTTCTTCATATAGTTTCAGCAGTGTGATTTGCTCAGCAATGATCATTACTTTTCTAGGAGGGATTCTGATATCATGTTTTCAGTTAATACATTTGTGCAGCTCATTATTGTACTATGAGTATCTTCTTATTCCTAAAAAGTGTCAACACTTAAGATTTTCAGAGAGAAAAAGAGAAGTGCAAATTTGTGCCTACTGAAAGAAAATAAGTGCCAGCAGAGACTCGGCAGAACATGTTTTAGGAAAGCAGAAGTTCCATAAAAAGTCATCTATGAATTCTACATATTTAAAGACTCAACTTTTAGCCATTACAGACTCAGAGAAAGAATTCTTTTCAGTTGGTGCACATATAAGCATGATTTCTGCATTACTTAATGTTCCTGTTTTGATGGCTGGAGGCAGAAACACTGCTAATCTTAGATTGCCTTACAGTTAGATAGGTGATTGGTACTGAAGATGGCGAAACTGCATCGAGGTACTGCCCATCTCCTAGGAGATGAAACCTTTACGGCTTTATAATAAGCCAGAAATGAAGAGCATTGCAGTGTACTGAGGACAACAGTTAGAGGGAAATTTTCGCTAATGAGAAATTGATTTCAAAAGCAGCAGAGAGCCAGTTAAACAGGTGGGTTGAGCACATGCTTTTATTTCCATGTTCTCTGGAAACTCCAGCAATGTAACAATTAAGGATGTTTAAAAGTCATACACACAAATGGACCAAGAAGAGAGAGTTAAGAAGATAGTAAAAGATAACAGATCTCTATCAAAAAACATTTTGAACTTGGAATGTGGAAAATGCTCAGCAGAACCAAGAAAACTGCCACCTAAACTTTCAGGAAGATAGTCAAGACATGGCTGAATCATGAAAAGGCTCAGGCATGGGGGTGGATTATGACAAAGGGGTGCTGCTGGGGTCAAAAGCCAAAAGATTGTTTGAAACGCTGAATTACTTGAGTTACCAAGGTTTCTCTCATCCATCTTGCCAAGTGAGAAAGAACTCTGTGAATTTCGTCCCTGGAGATGTTGAAACGGAAGACTATGCACAGAACAACAGGACTACGTGAAAGTCTATATACCTAACAGGGTACTGCTACCCTCTTTCTTGAACTTGCTTCCATACTGGGGACAGTCAGTGTGAGACTGGAAACTTTCTCTCTGAGAAGTGAAAACTTAGATACTCAGGAGGAAAGCTCTACACATACTCAACTAAGCTGATGGATCCCTGTCTGATCATTAAAGGATAATGATCACCTATTAATGAACCCCAATGCATGGGATTATTTGTGCTTCATTCTTAAACAGGAACTGAGAGCCAAGGAATGCAAAATATTTGTGGAGAACTGTTAATTTGAGAAATGGAGACCAGCACAAATGAAATGCCCAGAATGACAGTTATGCAGCAGGTGTATAAAGGATCCTTAATCCTCAATATATGATTCCCAATAATATTAAACAGTAGCATGATTCTGTCTGCATTTCCTATTTGGCTAAATTCTGTTTTTTTAATTATAATTAATTTAAATATTATTGAAAATTAAATAACTCTTGTCTCAAGTCTGCCAAAATACCTTCTTTTTTTTTTTTATAGTTGTTGGCATTTGTGTCATAGTTCATCATATATGAATCCATTTGGCACGAAGTCTAGATTTTGAAAAGATTGATCCTATACTGAGAAATTTGGCAATTTCTACCAGCTTTGATTACATTGCCTGGTGTGTGACAGGCAATTTTCTGTGTATGATTTTTTTTTCAATGCTAGATTGTAGTGCTATCATTTTAAAGACATTTTGAGAGATGTTTAGGGATCTAATTTTAAGTTAAAAGTCAAACCTCTGCTGTGTTGTATGGACAAATAAACAACTAAGTTGACCAAAAAAAATATGAACAGATAAAATCTATTGCTAGGTTTGCACCTGGGCAGATACTTAAACTGTGGAATCTATCATCCTGCTCATTTCTTAATTATAAGTCACATACAAATGCCACAAATTATAGTTTAGAATGTGAGAGGATGGAAATGGTTTTAATAGCAGTGTTTGGAGGTAAGGAGAGAATATTAATATAGATACTCTTGTGCTACTAGGTGATATAACTTCACTGGCAATTCAAGAAAATTGATATAGGAATTGTTTAAAGGGCCAATCTATTTTGGAAGGGGTACTGATCTTGAAGATGCATTTGCATGGCCAGGATAAGAAACTTTTTGTGTGTGGCTGGAGATTTTGAGGGGTGTTATAAAGAGTAAGTCAGAGCAGCAGGGAGGCCTCTAAAAGTCCAGGCTACCCTTTAGAACTGCCATTAATAGCCCATGAGTTTTAAGTTAACTCATATTTATCTTAAAACCCACTACTTCTCTTCATTGCTTCAGCTTTTTCTTCATGAGACTGGGACCATCTTTATCTTCCCACCTGAAAGTACACCAAAACCTGTTTAGAATCTTTATTTTTTTCCCAACCTTATGGAGATGTATGAGACATATAATGTTGTGACAGTTTAGGTGTACAATGTAATGATTTGATAGTTATATATTGTGAAATCACTACCGCAGTAGAGTTGGTTAATATTTCCATTACTTCGTTTAATTAACACTTCTTTTTTGTTTGGTAAGCACATTTAAGATCTACTCTCTTAGCAACTTTCAAGTATATAATATACTATTGTTAACTATAATCATCATGCTACACATTAGATTCTCAGAATTTATTCATCTTTTAACTAGAAATTTATACCCTTTGACCCATATCTCCCTATTTCCCAATCCCACAGCTCCTGGCAACCACCTTTCTACTCCCTGTTTCTATGAGTTCAGCTCTTTTAGATTCCATATATAAGTGAAATCATATGGTATCTAACTTTTTCTGTCTGGCTTATTTCACCTTACGTGATGTCCTTAAGATCCATCCCATGTCATAAATGGAAGGATCTCCTTCTTTCTCATTGCTAAACAATATTCCATGTTATATATATATTATATATATGAATCCATGTATGTATATAACATATGCAGGTGTGTATATGTATATTCATATATATATATATATATACACCATATATACCACATCTTTTTATCCATTCATCCACTGACGGCCATTTTGTTTTCATTGCTTGGCTATTGTGAATAATTCTGCAATGACATCTATTAGATGATTCTGGTTTCCTTTCCTGTGGATATATATCCAGAAGTGAGGTTGCTGGATCATCTGGCAGTTCTAGTTTTAATTTTTTCAGGAATTTTCATATTATTTTTCCATAGTGGCTGCCTGTTCTCACCAACAATGCACTAGGATTCCCTATTTTCCACATCCGGACAAACACTTGTTATCTCCTGTCTTTTTGGTCAGAAGTCCAAAGTATGTTTCACAGTGTAGAAACCTAGGTATCATCAGGCCTGTACGTCCTCTAGAGAATTTAGGGGAGAAAACATTTTCTTGCCTTTTCCAGCTTCTAGGGCTGCATTCCTTGACTCATGCATCTTTTGCCATCTTTCAGTCCAACAACATAGGATCTTCCAGCATGTGTTTTGTCTTCACATCTCATTTTCCTCTCATTCTTCTCTCTTTCTGCCTCTTTTTTATGAAGATGCATGTGATTACAATTAGATCCCGTTTTAATAATCTAGGATAATCTCCCCATTTCAAGTTCCTTAATTTAATCATACCTGCAAAAATGCTTTTTCCAAATAAGGTAACATTTACAGGTTCTGAGGCTTATGACTTTATATCTTTGGAGACTATTATTCAGCCTACCACAGTAAGTGTGAAATGAAACTTTAATTGAATCTGATTTATTTATTTGTAGTTATTTTTTTAATTTTTAAAAAAGTGTATTTTTTTGGGGGGGAGAGAGAGAGAGCGAGAGAGAGAGAGAGCACAGGAGAGGGGCAGAGAGAGGGAGACACAGAATCCAAAGCAGGCTCCGGGCTCTGAGATCATGGCCTGAGCTGAAGTTAGACTTTTAGCTGACTAAGCCACACAGGTGCCCCTATTTGTAGTTATTTGTATTGATTCTGTTTTCTTCTCATTTTACAAAGTGTTTGTGTCAGTCTATCTATCTATCTATCTATCATCTATCAATTATCATATATTTCTAATATACTTTGAAAAACATATGATATAAATTTAAGATAATATAATTGATTACATAAAATTCTCTCCAGTATGTCCTACAATTTCCCCAAGTGTCTTGATAGTGAAAGATCTGATAATGAAACTCACTCTATGTACTTTGTTAATTTTTATTTTCCCAGAAAACTCTTTAAAGGCGGAGACTATGCACAGGATATTTTTCTAAACTTGGTATGTATCACAGATCTGATTATAGATTATCAATATTTTAAAATTGATTAGAACAAGTGAATTTAATTCAATGAGTTCTGATCTCAGAGCTTTATTGAATAAAGTGATCCGATGGCTTGATGGAAGTAATTCTTTTTACCTAGAACAGATGTATGAGGATGCCATAAATATTTTAATGTTGTTGTTTATTTGTTAATCTGCTTCTCCACTGGGAAGGAAAAAAAGTTATGTTTTGAATTCTTTCTAATTTTTTTTGAAAGAGGGAAAGAGACAGAGGGCGAGCAGAGGAGCGCCAGAGAGAGAGGGAGACACAGAATCTGAATCAGGCTCCAGGCTCTGAGCTGTTAGCACAGAGCCTGACGTGGGGCTCAAACTCACAAACTGCAAGATTGTGACATGAGCTGAAGTCGGTCACTTAACTGACTGAGCCACCCAAGCTCCCTGATAAAAAGTTGTACTTTGAAAGAGCACTCGGATGGTGGAAGAGGGACTGAGTGTTCCAGTGTGTAGATTGCTTTGACAAGGTATGATGGCTCCACACATCAGTTTGTGAGAAAAGTCATTGTTTATACCGAAAATCATGTATGCACCATAGCTCACTCAGGCTACTACAATTCACAACTCCAGAGGTATAATTTGCGGTTATATTCCTTTTTCTATGTAAATGGTGCCCCCCTAGAGTTGTATAGTACATCCATCTATGATGGTCTCGTAAAATGGCCTCAGTTGGAAATTCATTTAATCCCTCTTTTTGCTACTGAAGAAACACTTGTAGTCGCATATATGAAGTGAAGAGGGATAATCTGTATTACAGAAAAGTGTGATTAGGAAAGCCAGGGTATCTAACATTTCTTTCTATTGAAGGATATTAATAATCCTCCATGAATATCAAATAGCAGACCTAGTAAGAAGAAATAAACAGGAACTTTCCTGCTTGTAGAAAACTAGTCCCAATATTATTGTATGCTCTTCAGTTAGTCATCCTTCACATTTCTGTAAGGTCTATATTATATGCCAGACACTATGGTGAAAACTGATACATAGACAGTAGTATTTCTTAATCTTGTCTTTAAGTTTTGTCTTGATCTGGTCTTCAACTAATGGAATTTGTAGAAAAGTATAGAAGAATCTGATTCTCAGATAAGTCAACTATCTAAAGACCACTTCATAGAGAGTGTGCCATTTATAATATAGTCTATTCAAGAAACCGTATTTGCCTTTTAATTTTTTTCCATCTCTTGACTCTAACTAAGATTGTTGTATGCACTAGTTAATTCAACAAATATTTATTGAGTATTTAGTAAGTTCCCATGTCATTTTCCCCCAAATAAAATACTAGCTCATTCTTTGATTCAAATAACATTACGAAGTGGGTTCCTTTATATTTTAATAACGTTAGTAGCTCATGTTTGTCATTAATGTAGTTGCCTTATGTCTTTGAATGTTAAAATGGCACTGGCTTTAGACAGTTCCTCAGGGCATGGACTGTGTCTGCTTAAATTGCTTTGTGCGGAACACAGGTGGCTGAGTAATAAACACTTTTTGCTGATGCAATGTCTTGTATTGAAGACAAAGCCTCTGATTACTTAGTGTTTTGAAATTAGTTTTTAAAGATGCATCAGGAATCCAATTAGTGTATAATGTGTGCCTGACACTGAAATGGCTTTGGAACAGATTAACAAGACCACACCACCCTCATCACAAAAGTTTATATTTTAAAACCAATACTACAGGATGAAAACAAATGCGGACATGGAATAAGTAGATTATTTTTTTCTAAAACCTTAATAGAATACCTACTATTGTACAAAACAATTATGCATATTTGTGTGCACATGTGCCTGTACATTTTTCCTCATGTCTCCATTATGAGGGTAGCAGTTGATCAGTGACACTGTTATAGGAATGATCAGAAGCAAACTGGCATTAGCTTCGCAGAGAATTTTAGTTTGACATTGATGTGTTCAATATGATATTTTGCTTTTGCTTTTGTTTTGTTTTGTTTGGTTCTCATATAGTGTAATGCTCTATTTAGCAGAATAAAAATGTCATTGTTTTGAGAACACCTGCAACTCCAGTCCCCCTTTCCCAGTGTAAGCCTTAAGTCATCTCTTGAGAGGCATTTGAGGTCCAGAGAAGCTACTATGGGCACCGTTCATTCCTTTGATCTTTAACTCCCATGGATGTTCTGACCTTATCTTTTTCCACCTCTGATCTACACTTTTCCTGTAGCTTCCACATGGGGCATAGGCTTCTGTTCTTGTGGTTACTATTGTCTTTTCAATCCAATCACCCTCAATGGTGCAAATGTAAACATTCTACAAAGTGAGTGATCAGATCACATATCAGTCTAAAATCAGTCAGTGGTTTGTCTTTCCCCAACTGCAAACTCTGAAAGACACAGTACATTTCTCACTACATTTCCATCCCAAGCTTGTGCATAATACACACCCAATACCGGTTTGTTAATCCACTGACTAATTGACCTGACAACCGTCTTGGTCTTTCACTTTTGACTCAGTCTTATCCCAGATTTTCATTTAAATTTTCTACTTGTGATTTAAGCACTGGCTCTACCCATACTGTGGTTATTCTCACTCTCATTCTCTTTTCCTTCTTGCTTGTCACTGCCAAATGCACTCAGTCTCATTAACTTATATGTTTCTGGCCAGGCAGGTTACCTGGTTACCCTAACTATGGACCAGATTTGACTCAGTGCATTTTTTCTCTTGCATCCTTTTCTTGTTGCTGTTGTAGCAGAATAGTACATGCTCAGTGGCTTAAAATCATACAAATATATTTCCTTTCAGTTCTGGAGGCTAGAAGTTCAAAATCATTCCCATAGGGCTAAAATCAAGGTGTTGACAGTGCTGATTCCTTCTGGAGCCTCAAGGAGAAAACCTGTCCTTGGTTCTTCCACTTTTCAGACGTTGCTGACATTCTCTGGCTCATGGCTGCTTCATCAAATGTCTGCTTCTGTCTTCCCATCCCCTTTTCTCTGTAGTCAAATCTTCCTCTGCCTCCTTCTTGTATGGACTCTTGTATTACACTGGGCCCATCTGGATAATCAAGAATAACCTCCCTCCCCCATCTCAAAATCCTAAAATTAATCACATTTGCATGTTCCTTTTACTATGTAAGGTAATCTATTCACAGATTCCAGGGGCCCAAATGTTGACATCATTGAGAGTCATTTCAGTCATATTGCCTTTCTTGAAACAGATTTGTCAGTAACCAGAGGTTCCTACAAATGATTATTTTGTGTCCCCCAAAATGACATATTTCCTTTGGGTTTCTTTGCTGATTTATTCTTTTTTTCAAATATAGTATGATCATCATACATATTTCAAGAAGAATAGAAGAGCATAATACATAAAAAGTTTTCTAACTCCGGTTTCTCAGCAATCACCAATATTAAGAGTTTGGTGTGAGAATTATTCCATTCCTGTGTAAATGCATGCACAGAGAAAGGAAGAAAAATGCATGCACATTCTGTGCATTCTATGTATATATGACTTCAGATGACTGATACAGGATCAGATATTATTCTACATCTTACTTTTTCTCAACTAATACTATCCATGGAGTGTATATTTCCTTGTATCTGACTATCTTACTGAATACTCATTAGGTTTATTAGATTTTAAGTGGTCCTTTTGCATTTACCAGGAATAGAAATATATTATGTGCAATTAATGACAATTTAGCTCTTCGTTCTTGGTTCACCAATTTAAAAGTTTGCCAGATTTCTTTTTCTAATTACTCTCTGGAAGCTCCAGCTTCACGCACTTGTGTATGCAGGTAAAGATGGCCAAGTAGCCACAGATCAGTTTCCTCTAACAAACTATCTTGACATCTATTATGGGGAGAAGACAGGGAAAGGCAAGTACTTGAGGCCAATATGAGAAGAAACTAAAAATCTCATATTTTAGTAGGAAGCTACAAGTCTCTGAGTTTTAATTTCAGGATATTGTGCAGATAGAGAAAGATTCAAAGAGAAGAGAGTGGAAATCGCATGGGATTGTTTCAAATTCTGCTTGTTCCACTTTCGATCGTGTGTTTTCATGGTATGTCATTTAAATGTTGTTCCTGTTATTTTCCTTGTCTTATGGATAACAGACGTGAAAATGGTATACATGGCAGAAACTAGGTGAACAATCTGTTTATTAGCAAGGCTTATTTCTATCTGGGGGTATTCTATGCTAAGCAATTGTTTTCTACAGTGTGAAACCATAAGCTATTTCTAGTGTTAATGTTAAGCACTAAAAACACAGAGAAAGTTGTGTACTAAAAATGAAGGAAACATAATGACAAGAACCAGGATGTAAATTTTTCAAGCAGATATTGTTTTGAACAGGAGCAAGCATATAATAAACATCACTGTCAAAGTCAAAGCACTTGGTGGAGAGGAGACTACAAGAGGCTGGGAGAATGGCAGAGAGATTCTAAGAGTATTCAGTTTCCTTTCAAAAACAGGCATAATATTCAGCTTCACTACATTTTTTTCTATTCATCTTTAGCAGAGTGGAAGCATGCTTGTTATAAATATGTGTGCATGTATTTAGATATATTCTTGAGTTCCCTGTGTTATTACCAGGAGAGAGCTGCAAATTCATTGAAATATTCTGGACTCACTATCATAAAAATCAGTTACAAATGTTACTCTAATGCTGACTTACTTAATCTTCATAAATAATGTATTCATTTTACCCAGCTATTGCTAAATCATTTAAGAACAAATTGCCAGTGTGAAAAGAGTTACACCATTACTATCCTTTCAAAAAATTATATGCATTCATTTTATCCTTAAAATATTTTATGAAATATTTTAAATATATAAAAAAGTTTAGAGAATAATTCTGCAGACACCAGTGCAAACATATACATACATTTCTTAACATTTTGCCAGAGTTGCTTCAGGTTTTTTAAGAAATAAAATGTAACAGACTCAATCGAACCCACATTATACTCTTTTTCAATCACATTTTCTTCCATTTTTACTTCAAGTTAATCAGCATTATGAAGTTGTGAAGCAAATTTCATCCATGAATTTTAAAGTATTTTCAATAAGTATGTATGTATCCATTGGAAATATTGTTTTGCACTTTAAAAAGATATACAAATTGTATCATTGTTGATTTCATTTTGCATCTAGTCTTTTAAAGCCAATATTATAATTTTGGTACTTGTCCAGATTAATACCAGTCAATCTACTTATTCATTTCAACTTTCCTATAAATGATTCTATTGAATAAATAAATTTATGTTCAATATTTGTTACAATATTCTGAATTCTGAATATGTCCAATGTCTGTTATTGATGGTCATTTAACTTATTTCCATTTTCCTCTGTAAGATGCAGTGTGCACTGTTACATGTGCAGGGCTTTTTCTAGAGTGGTGCTACTCAAGAGTTAATTTGCATGTGGATTGACCTGGGACTCCTGTTAAAATGCACATACTGATTCCATAAATCTGGGATGGAGCCTGAGATTATATGTTTCTAACAAATTCCTAAGCGATGCCTCTGCTGCTTGTTCATGGGGAATAGAACAGAACACACTGCGTAGCAAGACACTAGGATATCCCCTCTCTAAATATATATCTCCTATATCCTATATCCTGTGTTTGTGTGTGTGTGTGTGTGTGTGTGCGTGCATGCGCATGTGGGTGTATTACATTTGGCTACCTTAACTTTAGAGCTTGAAAAACAAAGTATTCTGGACCCCCATATGTCTTTTGCAGCTAGAGGTGGCTAAGTTATGAGATAGTTCTGGCCAACGCAATATAGGCATACATTAGCAGTCATGACCCAATTGAGTCATCTCTAACCTTTTTATTGCCTGGGACTGTGGTGATTCTGGAGGTGCAGCAGCCACACATTAAGGAAAGCAGAGTGACAAAATAGGTCTGGTTCCTTGAGGGCATTGTTAGCCATTGCTCCAGCCCTGGGATGTCTGTCCAGATAATTTTTATTTTAATGTCTGAGACAAACCTTTTGCTTGATTAAAGCACTGTAATCTGGTTTACAGTTACTTACATGTGAACATCATGCTAAATGATACAGCGCCTCTTAAGCTTTTCTAGATATTGCCAAATTACATTCAAATGCTGCTGTTATTTTACACTTGCATTAGGAGTATGAGACAATTCCTAATTTTATTTTTCCCCATCTTTGATATTTCGTGGCATCGTGAAGTATTTGGAAGTTCTTTCCCATATAATAATAATAATGACATCTAATTGTGTTTTAATTTTCATTTCTGGTGGACACTAGTGGTGTTAGATTTGTTTGTGTTCACTGCTCATTCAGATTTCCTTCTGTGAGAATTGTGTTTATTGTTGTCAGTTTTCCTATGGTGTTATTTATCATTTTATTATTGATTTATTATTATTAGAGAAGTTTCTAACAATAACTTATTTTTTATATATGCTGAGTAAGTATTTTCTTTCAGATTACAGCTTTTCTTGTCACTTTGTTTTTGATGTCTCTATCTAGACAAAAAGTAAATTAATTATGGTCACATTTAAAATTATTTACCTATATATTTTGTGCATATCTTCTTTTTGAAAAACTTATGAATGAATAAATTAATTTCTAAGGAAAATAACTCAGACAGAGAAAGACCAATACCGTATGATATCATTTATATATAGAATCTGAAAACGGTTATGTTTTATTTTAAAATTTGAACATTTTGCTTTTCTCACTTAAACTGCAATCTATCTGGGATGGGGATTTTTGTCATATGATAGGAGGAAAGAATCCAAATTTATATTTTCTTTGTGAACGACCAATCGTCCTAGCTCTACTATGTAGAAAGTTTATTCTTTACTGCTTTGTAAAATCTGTCATTTCCCATGTTTCCAAGATGCATTCTAGGTTGTCAATCTATACTAATGATACATTGCCTTGATATGTGGTAGAGTGTGTCTTCCCAAATTTGTTCCTCAAAATCTACTTCATTATTCTCATCCTTTTGTTTCACAAGTAGATCTTCTCGAGTAATGTTTAGAGGGGCCAATCCTACTTCCACTCATGGTTCCTAGACATAAGCATTCAAGCTTCTGAGGACCGATCACCATATGTAAGCTGGTGGTTCAAAGCAAATACTGGAAAATTGCAACTCAAACTTTTAAGATATATTGAACTGAGCTATTTCTTAATGGTGACCTTAATATCCATTCCATTATTCTATTAGTCAAGTTATGTCTTTGTGATGTAACATATCATAGAAGCAATGGGTTCTATGATTAGGAGCTCATTGTTAAACCTTTTCTGCCATAAAATTGGTGCCTTGGTATAAGGCAACACAGTGCAGGATCCCAGGCCAATAAGTCAAGGTTTCTCTTAGCCCTAAGATGATAATGTCCTCAGAGGCCCTGCAGCAGACAAGAAAGACAAACTTCTATCTGAGGTAGGTGTCAATTCCAGTAAGAATGAATTGCTGCACGTTCCAGGGTGGAAAGGGTCCAATATATTCAACCTGGCATCAGAAGTCTCTTTGAAGAATGGTGCTAAGATAAAGGACTCAGAGTTGTTTTCTTCTGCTGGCAGGTTTATAGGTGGTGATAATGAACATATGTCCTTGAACCCATATATAGTTTATAACCTTGCTACCATGTTCAATCTCTTCTTGGACCCACTGTGCAAGCATAGGAGGTTATGAAGAGAGAGGCTGGTAGACAGAGATTAGAAATATCCTGTCCAACTCGTTGTCACTTTCCTTTGACTCTTTCCCAGCTTAGGTCCTTCAAATATCTGGAGCAAAACAGTAGACCATCCATGCCTGCCCAGGAGTCAGTGTATATTGGTACCAAAGGTCATTTCCCCCCAAAATGCCCAGTGTGCATAGCATACAGTTCTTCCCACTGGAAGGATATTTCTTCCTGCCCACTGTCTTCAGGGCCAGCCCTGAAAAGGGATTGTGGTTTGGAAGTAGTCAGTTTTCCTCTTACCTGAAAATTACAGCTGAATTAGTATCCATCTTTGTCAGTGACCCTTAGGGATCCCTCTAGGAGACTATAGATGTAAAGCTGAAGGAGAGGTAGCAGCGGGACAGAGGTAGATACATGAGAGTCGGGACTTCCTGTTTCAGTACCATACTTATGTCCTCTGGAACTTCAAGGACTCCATCCTAAGTATATCATTTCTACCACATGATGAATTGCTTCTGTATGCACCTGACATTATGAGTCTCTGAGTGTGATAATAAACATCCGTTGAGGTCACATGGTCAGGCACCTAACCTCAGCTGGTGCCCAATAGATTACAAAGATCTGCTTTTTAAATAGTGTTTGCTTCTGACTGCAGATGACATGACTTTGCATTACTAGGGACATCTTTGGAAATATAAATTCTTGAGCTCCAACTCAGACCAACTAATCAGAAATTTTGAGGATGATACTAACAATCAAGTTTAAGAACCTCTGACTTACAAAGATATCCTTATAAGGATATCACTGGCAAACCAATGATTACTGAATCCCTTCACCGATATGGCAACCTCCAAATTTTTGAAGGCTTTATCTCTCATCTCTTGGCATGTATGTATCCTTCCAAAGCATACAGATTACTTGTCTCTACCTTCAGGTCCAATTAGCATAGTGTATTTCAATTCTAGGCATTCTGGAATTTATCCTGAGTTTTTGTTTACAATATTCATATTTTTCTCAAATATTCCCAATGGGATTTTTTACAGTTGTCTGATATTGTCTCATTTCTCCACTGCTTTTGCAGAAATAAATTTTTGAATCTTATTCCCTCATTTAGCTCTTGAATGATAGTAAATGTAAGAATGTAAAATTTTTTACATATTATCATACTATTCTTATTTAATTTAGTGTAAGTTCATTTCGAGTAATTTGTTAGCTTCTCATTTTTTGTGTTTGTTAACATTTTGATTTTTCAGATTCATCTTGTGTGGTATGTATGTGACAGTGATTAGAGTAGTAATTCTTTCCCTATCTTCATCTCTTTCGAATATGCCGTCTTGAATACTGGATTTAAATGCCTCCAATTTACCCATAAGGCCTATAATCCTGAGCCCATTCTTAATTTTTAAAATTGTTTAAACATTTTTATTTTATTTTTGAGAGAGAGAGAGAGAGAGAGAGAGAGAGAGAGAGAGCATGAGCAGGGGAGGGGCAGAGAGAGAGGGAGACAGAATCTGAAGCAGGCGCCAGGCTCTGAGCTGTCACTGAGCCCGTTCTTAAAATGTCAGCTTGGAGCTCCTATCCTATAATGCCACTAGGGCAATGGTAAATCAAATGCCATGCCAGAGGTGGACTGTTTTTCTTCCTGGTCTTAAGTTGGGTGTTTTGTCCTTCTGCTTCTCAGATTCATCATTTCTGATAAAGCATAACCTTAGGCCCTATTTGCTATTTACTTATTTTAGCTCCTTTCACTATCAGTAGACAAACTCTTCAGCTCTGGTTTTAAGAGGTGAGCCTATCTATGGATTCCCCTTCCCCCATCTTAAATGGTACAGTTTCCATTTTTATGACTTAGACAGAAATTTAGGCTTTTCTAACTGACAGTGAGACCGCAAACCCAGGAAGTATGTGACTTTACTTCTACTTATCGCTTTACATTTATATTGTATATCTGATACTTGGAAAAGTTTATTTTGTTGGGCTTTTAAAAATCTCTCTTCATGAATTTATCTACCATTGCTGCACATTTTGGTATAGGAGGTGGGGTATCAGAGAAATCAAAGTTTAAAAGTGTCAATATACAGGAACATCTTACCCAGAAATACCATATTTTATTTTTCACTTTTTTGATGTCTAAAAATAACCTTTTAAGCAAGGCAGAAAACATTTTAAAGGTGAAGAAACCACACACTGATACTAGCTGATGCACCTAGAATACCTAACCATCAAATAACATTAATAATAGTTAGCCTATCCTAGATGATAGAACTCCTAGAGTCCTCTCCTTCCTCTGAAACTGCTTTATGCAGGGGAAATTATTTTAGCTAGATAACATCCTGCACAATGGCCAGGGAGTAGCTGGGAATTATATTAATATGTATTAGTTTTGAATGAAATTGTGTTTTCTTCAGTATTTCCTTATTATCCAGCAGATCAAGTCCAAATATCTGCTCTTTTTCATTATTTTCCATGAGCTATCTGCTCCTTCCTAACCAAATATGTATCAAATTATCCTGTGACATTTCATTGAGCAGTACAACTCCTTTCTCTTGAAGACAAAGCAGGCTCTTTGCTCCTGGAATGGCTTTGCTCATTCTGGCCTGCCTTTCCATGGTATTCTCTAACACCTTTTCTTACCTATCCATATCCTTCACATCCTTCATGAGGCAATAAACTCTAATCTTCTGCACTAAGCCTTCCAGCTTTTCAGGAATGCCACACTAGTTTGGTGTATTCCATTTACGTTACATATCAGTTTTCTCTATTGAGGTTTTACTTTTAATATTTTAACTCTGTATGTGTTGGCACCCTATTTGAAATTTAAACTTCTTAAGAAGAAAAAAATGTGTCCTATACTTTCTCGCATATCCCACAGTGCATAGTCAAATGCGAAACACTTTGTTGACTGGCTGATTTGATGAGAGCTCTAGGGATATAATAATCACATGCACGTTATTCTTTTTCACTCTTGATGGCTTCATCCCATCCTGCCCTTTTTGTTTGTTCAGGGATATCCATGTAGTTTCTGGAAGGAATGATTGGAAAGAAGGACTAAATTTGTTTCCTCTTTATTTGAGGTAAATGTCCATTTTCCCTCCAAATATCCTCATTTTGCTTTGTCAGAAATAATGATATTTGGTTACACAAACTTACAAGTTTCAACCATTTCATGTATCAGTTGTCAGTCAGTAGTCAAGCATTCACTGACCCTTTGCTTCAACGCTTAAACTACCACATTTCACACCTCTATTAAACTGGAAACATAGCCATAAAGTTAACATTGATGTTGAAACAATACGATTACATTATATTTATAAGAATAATCCACCAAATGAAAATAAGATACTCCATATCATTTCTGCACATTTTCTATGCATTCTTCTAATTTATAAAAAAAAAAAAGGATACCAAGGGAATATATATATATATCAGTTTCAATGTACAGCATATAGCTTGGAAGATTCCAAGAAAATGGCATGAATCATACGCAGGCCATAGTTCAAAGTTCCTTATGTCCTTAACCAAGTGAATCGGCCGATATATTTTCTACATGACTTGTGTTCTTTTAAGTTTCTAAGAATTGCATGACAAAGGAAATTCGGTGAATTACAGGCAACTTACATAATGGTGTTCCAGTTTTAGCAGTGTAAGCAATGGTAAAATGTGTTATCTTCCTCATTATGCCAACTTAATGTATTAGCTTGTAGCATATGGCATGTGAGCCTCTTGATAGGAGAACAGGCCTGGGTTTTTAGTCCCTCTACCAATAGGCACCAGCACTCCTTCAGTTCCCTCCAGGCATAGTAATTTCTCACATAACAGTAGGAAGCACATCGACACTCATGGCCATGGCTGAGAAATCGAGTTCATCTCACATTTTTCTTTCAAGCTTTTATTACACCATGTATTTCAGAGTAGTGACTTGATTTTTATGCAATTTAATCCTCTTGCTGTGAGCATCATCTTTGAGAACTTATGATCTTTCAGTTCATTCTTCATTCAATAATGTGTTTATGTGCTCTGTATACAGCATTATTTTGATACCAGCCATTCTGTCAAATGTTCCAAAATGAATCAATTCATACAAACTGGGCCAAATAAATCAGTCCTCAGAAATATGCTATCAATTCCATTACACAAGTGAAGGGTAGAAACACTGTATTGCAGTGAAAAGTAGAACAACTGTAGACACTAAAATACACATTACTACTAATATATCAACTCTCTTATTTTGGTATATACCACTTCTAACTGGCTCTTTTTAGAACAGCAAGTTCCATAATATAAGTTCTTACAGGGATTTGGGCTATAAAAGGAAGTATGGACTGTCTCGAGTATGGCCATTTCAGGTAAGACATCATAGGAGAGATCTCAGACCACCACAATACAGTATTATCATATTAGGATATCTAAAAGATCAGAGTGGGATGCCTGGGTGGCTCAGTCAGTTAAGCATCCAACTCTTGATATCTGCTCAGGTCCTGATCTCACTGTTGTGAGGCAGAGCCCTGTGTTGTGCTCCACATTAAGCAGAACCTACTTGGGATTCTCTTTCTTCCTCTCCTTCTGCCTCTCTCCCACTTGTGCATGTGCTACCTCTCTCAAAATAAGTAAATAAACTTTAGGGGTGCGTGGGTGGCTCAGTCAGTTGAGAATCCGACTTCGGCTCAAGTCATGATCTCAAGACTTGTGACTTTGAGCCCTGCATTGAGCTGTCTTGCTGTCACCACAGAGCCCACTTCAGATCCTCTGTCCCCTTCTTTCTCTGCCCCTCCCCTGTTTGCACTCTCTCTCTCAAAAATAAACATTTTAAAAAATTTAAAAAACTTTAAAAATAAATATAAGATCAGAGAACTAGGAAGAAAAAAGGATTTTTCCATATGTGGAATTTAAGAAACAAAGCAAACCAAGAAACAACTCTTTAGTATAGAGAACAAACTGATGGGGAGGGGTAAGTGAGGAGATGGGCTAAATAGATGATAGGGATTAAGAAGTACACTTATGATGAGCACAGGGTGTTGTATGGAAGTGTCAAATCACTACATTACATACTTGAAATTAAGATTACAATGTACATTAACTAACTGGAAAGTATTTATTATTATTATTATTATTATTTATTTTAAAGAACTGGAATTCAAACAAAACTTCAGAGATGCTTAGGTGGCTCAGTCAGTTAAGCGTCCGACTTCAGCTCAGGTCATGATCTCAGGGTTTGTGAGTTTGAGCCCTGCATTGGACTCTGTGCTGACAGCCCAGAACCTGGAGCCTCCTTCACATTCTGTGTCTCCCCCTCTCTCTGCTCCTCCCATTCTCATGATATCTCTCTCTCTCTCTGTCTCTCAATAATAACAACGTTAAAAAAATCAAAATAAATAAATTTTTAAAAACTTCAAAAAAAGAAAGGAGTATTTTCTAGGAATAAAGGAACTCATGAAATCAATAATCATATTTTAAATCATCAAAAGAGAGTACCAGTCAAATTACTATAGCTATGCTATGTATCAAAACAAACTTTTGATGAATTCGTTGCATGACAGTGAGGATTTTTCTTGCAAGCAGCAAAAATCAACTCTGACTCTCTCATGCAGGAAATAATGCATTTTGGAAGAATGTCAGGTCTTGGAAACCACCGGGAGACCGCAGAACTTGATCAGAAGATGAGCTAAAGCCATGGGACACCAGGTTGTGGGAAGCAGAGCTAGGCGCACACCCCAAGAATGTCACAGAGAGCCTACATCACTGACGTATCTGCCTGCCCTCACGCTCCCATCCCTGCCTCTATTCCTGCAACAGTCACTGTTCTCACCACCACTGCCAGACGCAGAGACTGGAAAAGCAAATTGCAATCTACACTTCTCTAAGGGTCTCTTGTTCTAGATTCAAAGTCTCAGAAAAGATTATGAGTCTCTAAACTAAGATCCCTTGTTCACCCCCCACTATCCAAGGGTGCTGAGAGTGGGACCTTGCTCCTTCGGAACCTACCTCCTCTAAGAAGCCCATACTCTTCAAATAGAACTAAGATACCTGTAACTTTATAAACTTCAAGTGGACTGACCTTTTCAACCTCTCTCTGTTCATTTATTAATCACTTAGTTGTGTGCTTTCTATAGTTTCTAACGACTTCATTTTACAAGGACTTTTTAACATGCAATAACATTATGAGTTGTTTAGTGTACATGTTATTTTTTGTATTTCACAGACAAAGGTAATAATATCTAAAATGTTTAACTTACTTGTATAGTTAAAACTCAACATTGGCCAAGATTGAGTATTCTTTCTCCGAGATTTAAATCATAGGTATATTTCTGTTTTCTTGTCTGACTTGCTTCACTTAAGTAATGTTGTTGGACAAAATGCTATAATCATATTCACTAATAAAGTTTGTGTACTTCAATTTTTTATGTGTTAACTAACACTTCTCATAGAAAGAATGAAAAATACACAATGCGATTTGAGGACATATGTTTACTCAGTGTGAATTAATTCCCAAAATACATATGTGGTCAAGCATTCAAAATTGCTAATGAAAACCATCTTCACTGAGGTTCAATTTAGCAGCTTCCCAAGTTTATTTCTTTTTCATACTTTTTTAACCCATTTTAAAATGAATTCTAAAGAAAAATAAATTAGCCAATTTTAGTCTTCATTTTATAAAATACGTTTTGAGGATGATTTTAAATATTACATATACAAAGACTTGCACCTACGGCAAATTGATCATCCTTATTTCTTCTTAAGCTAGGATTTCTATAGTTTTGCACTTTATAATCAGTGACCCAAGCCCTTGACTTATGTGGAGTTAGTCTAGAAGTAAAGAAAAACTCCTTGAGAACTCTCTCGAATAGCAGTGTGCCACCAATAGTACACCATTTCCATTTATAAAACTGATTATACTCTTAAGTGCTGGATAGTGGGCAGAGACACAGAACTTTCTTTTTTTTTTTTAACTTTATAGTTTATTGTCAGGTTGATTTCCGTATAATACCCAGTGCTCTTCCCCACAAGTGTCCTCCACCAAGACCATCACCCCGCTTTACCTTTTCCCCTTCCCCTTCCCCCCTCAGTTTGTTTTCAGGATTCAAGAGTCTCTCGTGCTTTGTCTCCCTCCCTCTCCCTAAAAGAGACACAGAACTTTCAAATTGCTTATGCCACAAGAGCATTTTTTTCAGTGTTTTGTTACCAATATCCTCAGATCTGAACTGCTTAGAATTCTTTTGCAGCCATTTTCACATCTTTGTACTGTTAAAAAAAACAGTTACCAGGACATCTTTCTCTGCAAAGACATTACAGGTTAGCCAAACTGTCATAAAACGTCTACTGACGTAGAGAAACTGGCATATAAGGATAGTTCAAGTATAGTTGAAATGTTTCACATTCAAAATGAGTTTTATTATCCAGATATTTGTAAAAAAAAAAAACCTGTCTTTTGTAATCATATGAAAATAAGTGAAAGATTGCTTAACCTTGGTCACTTTCAAGGATACCTTAAGGCTAACATGATTTTTGTGGATATAACTTCCTTCTCTTAAAATATTAAACTACTTGTGTCAAGAACAGTCTTAACTTTATTTTGAAACAGTATATTACCTTGCACATTGCTAAGAGTATAAACGATGGCCAATGAGCTTGGTATGTTCCTTAGTTGAAAATGAGCTTTTCTTTCAATATTGATTAAAGGGCTATCCTATTATGTAATTGAAACTTGCTTAAATGAGAAAATTTATATGATATATTTAGAATCTTATCAGGCACATATTAAGTCTTCATATTATTCAAAATGAAACAAGTAAATCATGAGTTGCTCCTGTTTTTATATCCTACATTGTTCTTAAAGCCAATTGAGAAGCCAATAGGACACATTTTATTAAATTCTCATTCCAAATTGTCCTCCTAGCGCAGTAGGAATAAAAAAAAACAAATTATGTGTATAGCACAATGTAAGTAAAAGAAGAAAATAGAGGTATAATCTAATTATGATGTCTAAAGACATCAGAAGCAGTATAGCCATAAACATTTTTTGTCAAAATGGTAAATAAAATAATGTTTGTTTTAGTTAGGTTTCAAACAACATGTCCTTTTCCAAATTCCTCATGGTCCTTCACATTAGGCATATCATTTTCCATCCTTCTGGGAAAGGTAAGCTATTATATTGCTATTCTCCAAGAAACAGTATACATAGAGCAACATTTCACAGCCTATATTTTTTCTGATATGAAGTGGCTATCATGCATTATCTACTTGCTAAAGGAGATGAGGCAGGCTGGTGAGTATCACCCAGATAAGTCAGAGTATATTGAAAGAATAAAAGACAGGACACCTAGGTTCTGTTTCTGTATGTGCTATAAGAGCAGGGAAGAAACAAAATTTTGAATTGCAAGCAGTTTCCACCAAACATAACATGCAGCCCCATCTTTATTTTAAGGTACCTAAATATTATCACCAGTCTTCTGCTTGAACATGTAGATTAATAGGAAAATTACTACCTTCTAAGATAACTCCATTCAGTTTCTTTTCTATGAAGTTACTTTTAATGAGTGTCATTGCCCTGGGCACTAGGTCGTTTATACATTCAAAAGAGATGTAATGTATTCCTTCCAACCTGACTCCACTTCATACAAAGTCTTCTCTTTTCCAGGTAACTACAGCCTCACTTCTATAGGTTGAATTTCTTACAATGCTTTCTAGACCCTCTATAATATCTAGCAAAGTGTTCAACAAATTATCAGCATGCTGATGTGTGATAAACTGAATTAAACTGATTGCTTTCTTCCACATATAATAATTGTTTGTCAATGTTCTTTGTAACAAAGATGTCCAGAATTGAACACTAGATACATAGAAGATAGTGGAATATTGCTTCACTTAATCTAAAAACCATCATTCTTTTAATTGATTATTCATTGTATTAGAATTTGAGGCATCAAATGATATTATGCTCATATAGACATAGAAATATTTCCACTGGTATTTCTGTTAGATTTTGCCTTCCCCATTCTGTACTTAACCTGAATTTGTTTTAATTACAATTGAAATCTGCATTATTAATTATTCATTTTGTCTTCATTATTTATCCCCATCATTTCATTATGTCAGAGTGTACTTAAATTAAAAATTTCCAACTTACCTATATACCTTTTAGTTTGTCTTTGTGCAAAGGACTATTATTGAATGAAGAATAATTATATGAAAATACCTAGTACTTCTCATTGAAATCTCCCAGGGTAGAGCCATGAACTCAGAAATTCTTGCTAGCATTCATATTGGGAATCTTAGTTATTAATTCAGGTAAGTTGAAGACAAATTTCTGTGCCTCAGAAATTTCCTGAAATACAAAGATGCACTATAAATCCTTATACCACATTTGCATTCTAAAACATCTAACCGCTACTTACCCAGAAACATTCATGTTGCCCAATGCATCGGTGTCACAACCTATTGTTGGATAGCAACCACCACTGACGTGACACCTATGTGTCACCACCCTCTCTTTTAATACATGTAACTTGAACCTTCCCTTAAAATCTAATTCTATGTAGATATCTAACCTCCTGGTCATGTCTGTCCGGCCCAGATGGCACCATAGCCCATCAACGCCAGTTCTGGTTTTTAAAAAAATCATCATTATAAAGAAAATATTTAAAGATGCTTCCTTTAATGGTATTCTTATGTTAAGATTTCTGTACTGAGAAGAATCTTTGAATGGGAAATTTATTTCATGCTATTTAGGATTTTAGTTTGTTGAAGTCTGGGTTAGAACTGTTTAGATTTTGGGGTTTTGAATTGATTTGGGTTGTACAGTACAGAATACCCAATTTCTAGGGAATCATATGCCGGAAGAGATACAATTCTGCCTTTATTCATTCTTCAGTGTTTTTCATGGCCCTGGAAATGCTGTGTCGATTTTTATATGATTATTATAGCAAACATCTGGAATACCAGATGTGAGCAGACACATTAAGGGGCATTTAATCTATACATTTAAGAATGAGTCAAGTTAATCAGAAAACTCATTTCATTTCTGAAAATGAGTTAGATAAGCCAAATCAATAGTAAAAGTCTATATAATCTGGAAGACAAAAGATTTAAAAAGAGACCATATGGCACTTAAGACAAGAAATTGTATGTGACTCTGTGTGTGTGTGTGTATGTGTGTGTGTGTGTGTGTGTATGTGTCCATACAGAAATACAAACTTCTTTGCAAGTCATATATGCTCCTGAGAAGAGAAGGCTACATAGTAAAAAAATATATAATACTTGCTTATATTAACTCACTCCATTAATTGTATGATAATTGAATTTAGGAACATGGGTCAGATATAAATATTTTAGAAAATATGTCTGAAGAAGTATACCATATATTCATATACTATATTTCAAGTTTCAGGGAGTCTTTAGCTTCATAACTTATCTTCTGGTTACTGAACCATATTAATAAAACTAAGTGTATAAGCATATATGATAGAGAAATGCATGTATTATGTAAACCTTTGATTGTCCTTCAGTAAATTCTGCTGACAGAGATTTAATTTAGAGAAGGGGCATTTCATTTGAGCATTTTAAGGCTTAAATCATCAAGCATCTATGACTGCTAATAGTATTAAGCAACTCTGTTTTTAGAAGAAAAAATATTACATCTGCCATCTTAAGATATTGGGAGACAGCTAAATTGGCATGTGAGGAAACCAAGATTCAGGGATTTAGAATTCCGTAATTCAACTCTGCTCATTATGAAAACAAAGATGACACTTTGCTTCATGTCAACCAGTCTATTAAAAAAAAATTACCCCACTTTTTCTTGCAATATTTTATAAGGATTTATTTTAACTTGGGAGCTAGTCAAAATATAGATTTTTGTGTCCCACAGACCTAAGAAATACAAATTTTGGTTCCTGGGACTCAGAAATTTGTATTTATAATAAGCACTTTAGAAAATTATAACGTTGTTTATTATCTCTGGTTTTCATGTAAATGTATAATAGGCAAATTAATATAAATGCATAAAATCATTTGCATAATCTGTATTTTTATTCATCTTATGTTGCTTATCTTCTGGTCTGGATGCTTCATTCTGCATTTTCTTTTTTTAATTTTTTTAATGTTTTATTTATTTTTGAGAGAGAGAGAGAGAGAGAGAGAGAGCATGAGCAGGGGAGGGTCAGAGAGAGAGGGAGACACAGAATCTGAAGATAGGCTCCAGGCTCTGAGCTAGCTGTCAGCACAGAGCCTGACGCGGAGCTCGAATCCACAAACCGCGAGATCATGACCTGAGCCGAAGCTGGATGCTCAACCGACTGAGCCACCCAGGCGCCCCATTCTGCATTTTCAATAGACATCAGTTGACAGCCTACTATGTTTCATCCCTGTACTAAGTCTGGTAATACAAAGATGAAGAAGACTTTTCCCTAAACGGATTTTGAATCTAATAAAAAAAGACACATAATTTAACAAATACCGATATTGAAGTTTGGCAAATGGAAAAATAAACAGTATAGTGGTAGCTGAATGAATATTGTAAATTTGAGGTTTAGAGAAAAACAAGAAGGGGGGTGTCTCTTCCACCTCTCAGATGGATCAGAGAGCTATTTTGTAGAAGCAATGCTTGAGCTAAAGCTTGAAAGAAAAATAAGAGGAACAAATTGGGTTCGGTGTTCTATTTAGAGGGAACAGCATGAACAAATGTAGAGAGGCGTAATGTACTTCAGAAGTGGAAAGTGTAATTGGGAAATAATTGGAAAGGAAGGTGCAGGGAGGTCTGTACCTGATCAATGAAGTACCTTTAAATCATGTTGAAATATGTGGATATTAGCTTGTAGGCAATGGAACCATTGGAGGTTTTAAGAAGACTAATATGATCAGACTTGTGTTTTAGAAAAAAAATCAATTAAGTGACAGTATGATGAAATTGGAGGCAGAGACCATTTAATACTTCAGAAAACAAAAAGCAGGGGATTGAAGGATTGTAGTAATCATGGGGGTGAAGAGAGAAACCTTTTCACGATTTTACAATTCTATAATACAATGAACTTAGTTGATGTATAAAAGCAGCCCCAATCAATTTGAAAAAAACATAGGTCTTCAGAATGAAAATAAGTGATCATGTATGAAAGATATAGGTAATATAAGAACTTGATAGAAAACACACTGATTTAATTGACTATACCAGAAGCCCATAGAAATTTACAACTATAGTAAAGCTTAGAATCATCTTCTCCAAACCAAAAGAGAGCTAGCTGTATTTGTGGGACTGCAGGATGTGTGACTAGGGACCATAGTGTGTACACTGAAAAATTTTGAGTCTACTACTGAGGGGTTCTGTACTGTTGCAGGGATACAAACAGCCATTCTTATGCATTAAAAAGGATTTCCTATAATTGAAAAAGAGTGAAGTTTGATTTGGTAATAGTGTTTGACCTTACAAAAAACATAATAGTAAGGTCAACATTTTTACATTTTATTTTCTGTATTTGTCTCTTCAAAGGATTATGAGGAGACAGTTTATTTTCATATTGATAGTAGTTTTTACAGAATTCTTGCAGGAATTAAAAAATTAGTGATTTGAGCTTAACTAATTATAAGAATGCTCATGTTTTATGCAACAATAACTTATTTTGGGAATCTCTGCTTTAGATTATGATAATCATATGCAAACCTTGACATACATGTTATTATTCAAATACATGAACATACACATATATGTGTAAATGCATACATTTATATATTTCCATACATATAAAGCATGAAGATATTTACACACACATATTGAGTATAAAATCCATAGTTCATATTTTCTTTGCACAAGTACTATCGAGTGTGCTGGGAAAAAACAAATCAAATAAACAACTATATATGTATTCAAACATATATATATACATATATATGTTCATATATATATTCAAATTTACCCCTTGTTTTTTCTAATTCTGGGAAGAAAAAGCAAAAAAGAATAAATATAATTATACTTCCTAATGAGTAGTTAATAAACACACACATATGTATTTTACCTGGCAGCTACAAGTGTTACACATTTTATTATAGAAAAATAGTTATATTTTCATTATAATGTTCTTTATCCTTTTGACAAACACATGCATATTTATCCTGTACAATGGCATTTAAAGTATAATTTTGACTTAAAATTTAGGGCATAGTCCCAAATTTCTGGTATAAATGTAAAATCTATTCTCATCAAAACCAATCTAGTTTTCCTCTCTATTTTAAAATCTGAGATAAAAGAGTAAATCAGGGGGCGCCTGGGTGGCTCAGTCGGTTGTGTCTGACTTCGGCTCAGGTCATGATCTTACGGTTCGTGGGTTCGAGCCCCGTGTCGGGCTCTGTGCTGACAGCTAGCTCAGAGCCTGGAGCCTGTCTTCAGATTCTGTGTCTCCCTCTCTCTTTGACCCTTGCCTGCCCATGCTGTCTCTCGCTCTCTCAAAAATAAGTAAAAACATTAAAAAAAATTTAAAAGAGTAAATCAGAATGAAAATTCTATGTATTTTATATTATTTATGATGATGTTGAGAATGTCATTTTTGCAGACATTAAGATTTACATATTCTCTGTGGTTTTAAGAAAGTTTGTAATAATGGTGTATTGAATTCCACAGATTAGAAAATTGTCATTAACATGAAGACTTGAGCCCCAAATTATCTAATGTAGTGATATCCAATATTAATATACATATAAGCATTAGCATATGGAGTTTTTTTTAAACAGTCATCAGTGGAACCCACAGAAAGTCTAACACATGTATTTAGATACCACAAAATCCAGCAGTTTTATAAAATATTAATGTAGTTTTGCAAGTCATTTTAAAATTCAGTGATTAATAATTGATTAGTCTATAAAACAGATGTATTGTACAACAGCATCAACACTATATCAAATTTACTTGAAAAATTAAATTTGACCTGACCTCCCACTTATTTCTATAAAAAGGAAAGAACAATTAAAGTGCTCCTTTTTTTTAATCCACAACATTCTGAAACCTAAGTGCTCTCTACTCATTCTCCTGTTCCTTATTAAAACCTAAAGCAGAATAGAGACAGCTTAGAGAAAAATGAATATTACAAGAATATACGCCAATTTTAAAGGAAAGATGTGATAAACTCTAAACAATGAATCCTCTTTGACTAGTAACTATACAATGAAGCAAATAAAACACATGGGAGAGGGAATCATAGCAAGCTTTCCAGCTTGTCAGCTGCTTCAAAGGTAGTTCTATGGTCACTAGAATCAATATCCAAAAAATTATCTTCAAATCCACAAGCCAACCTTAATTTTATGGGTTTTTTTCCTCCCTAGAATTCAGACAAAACCTAAGAGGGTTAATAGTATTAATTAATTTGTTTTCTTTTTTAAGAGAGAGAAAGTGAGAGCACAGGAGAGGGGTCGAGGGAGAGAGAGAGAATCCCAAGCAGGCTACATGCTCATCATGGAGCCCAATGAATGTGGGGTCCTATCCCAAGACCATGGGATCATGACCTGAGCCAAAATTGGATGCTCCATAAACTGAGTCACCCAGGCACCCCTTAATTTTTAGTTTCATAAGGATGGAAGAGGGAAATGCATCTTGAGAGAATTAAGGTTCAAAAGTCAAGGACAATTAGTCTAAAAACTCCCATAAGTTTTTGCAATAAAGATTAAATATGAAGATTTGCCTAAACATTATATGACATTGGCAGAGGGAATGTACCTGCCTCATTAGCCAAACCAAACAACCAAACCAAATCTCTCCTCTCTCTCTCTCTCTCTCTCTCTCTCTCTCTCTCTCTCTCTCCCCCCGATGCCATCTCTCCGTCTCTGCCTCTGGCTCCATCTCTGTCTCTATCTCTCCTGTGTGTGTATTGGGAGGAGAGGGCATCAGTATCTACCATTCCTTTACCACCTTTACATGTTCAAGTTGACTTAACCCCATTTTTAGTATGAAATAATAAATAAAAGTGTTCAATAAAAAGCATTAGGTAAATGTGTAAATTATAAAGAAAAAAAGTAAATAATTAAAGGTCTATGAACTCAGTCTCCACTTAAAGAAAGGGAACATTTCCAATGCTTTTCTAAGTTTTTGTCACTCTATTCTTTTGCTTTTATTTTAGAAAAAGAGAAAACACACATGCACACACACAAATTTCCAAATTAGCTTGTTTTATCATACTCTTTATTTTTTAAATATATTTATTATTTACGTATGTACCATATTTTTAAAAATTTGCAGTTTTTGATTTGCCTTAAAGTATGTTTTCGTAAGTATATATATATATTTTTTATTTTTACAATTTTGATGTCCATTGGTATAATACAATGTTTCTAGTTTTATGGCATTAAAAACTACACTTCTATGGTGTTCTTTTTCATGTTTCTAGGGACAACGGCACAAGGTTTACTTGTTTACATGATGTCACAAAATTATTTTCTTGAGCGATTATAATAGTTTGGACCCACAAGCAGTGTATAAGAGTTTCTAAGCAGAAGTGTGCAGGCATTTCATATTCTTACAAATTTGAATTCTTGCCTAATTAATGGTACATAATATTATTTCATTGTAGTGTCAATTATAAATTTTGTGTTATCTAAAACTGAGCATATTTACACATATTTATTGACCATTTGTGTTACGATATATTTGTTTATAACACTTATCCATTTCTCTATTAAGTTGTATTTTTCTTACAGGTTTTTGGTATCTTTTTCCTGTCAATCCTAATCATCCTTGTTGATTAGATATGAAGCAAGTATTTTCTTCCAATTTGTGGATTATTATCATGGTGCCCACACTTAATTTCTAAAAAAATGTTTTTATGTTTATATATTTTTGAGATAGAGAGAGACAGAGACAGAATGAAAGCTGGGAAAGGGCAGAGAGAGAAGGAGACAGGTGCCCCACACTTTTAAAATAAGTCCTGAAAGTAGTGCCTGACTGGCTCACCTGGTAGAGCATGCAACTCTTGATCTTGCAGTCATGAGTTTAAGCGCCACATTGGCTGAAGAGCTTACTTAGAAAAGTAAATAAAATGTAAAAAAAAAAAAGTATATAACAAGTCCTGATGACATAGACTGCAAATAACTAAATGAAAGTGCTTTTCCTTAAAGTTCCTGAAGGGCTTTGAAAGTTCAAAGCAACACAAGTCAGTAGATTACTGAACAGTTTAACTTGCATGAATATGAAAGACATTGTCCTCACTTTATGCTGATCAGTTGAGCACCATAGATTATGGGGATGGACACAAAGATCTAAACTTCAGGTTAAAATATCCATTCCTGATATTCAGCAGAAGAGGAAAAACCTTTTAGATGGATTTGAATTATTTATAGTATTTTATACTACATTATATTAATATTTTATAAATTATTACAGTCAAAAAGAGTATGAAAAAGAGAAAAAGGAGACATTTGAAGACTAAAACTAGTTCTAGAACTGTCAGAACAAATTTAATTAGAACAAGGCTGAATTTCATGCAAAATGGATGAATGTTACAATTAGAATATTTATTTATCAGTTATGCTGATCCTGTTAATGTCCCAAGAGTATTAGACCAGGAAAAATTATTGCAAATTATAATTACAAAATTTCAGATAAATTCAACGGAAGGGCTTCACAACCCTTGGTGACAAATACATATGAAATATTTAGGATTTTCTGGATTATGGTAACAGCTTTGTCAATTTTAGCTACTTGTACTAGTTTTGAAACCCCACAATCAAAATGAAGTGATATACAGTGTGTTTTAGAAAGGCTCACATTTCAATGTTGGAAGGTGATTCTCCATGACATTTCTGCACATGTATCAGGTTTCGTCCCGAACTAAACTCAAAGGATGTTTGTATAACAAACAACCTTGGAAAATAGAAATAGTGTTCCCCTTCAGTGTTGTAGACAGGTTTGTTTGAAGACCAGTTTAAGAGATAATGTCTCCCTCTGGAAAAGTGTGAAAAATTTGCTAATGGCTCCTTTTAAAATATTGGGGGTTCCTAAGCTCAGAGCTCTTCAGCTGTGACACTAAAAACTGGTACATCTACCTAAACCCAGCTCTGCTTCAACAAAGTGAAATCTAGGGTGGACGCGGGGGTTGTTGAGGGGAACTGATACACTGTCTCCTGTGTAGTGTGGAATAAAGTAATAATGTCCTTTGTCTCAGACCCAGGGGTCTCACATCTTCTGACAACATCTACGAAAGTGTGATTGGCTAATAATATGTTAGTTTGCAAAAAGGGTAATACCTCAGACCTTGCACAGTTCTTGAAATATTAAAAAAAATGCTTCTTTCCCTATCATTTCTTGGTAAGTGCACACTTTTATATCTCCCACTACTACTCATTCTTATTGAACTTCTTAATGTTTCCTCCAATAGCAGAATGGTTTAGGAATTCTTACAGAACTAGAGAAAAATTTATCCCAAGTGTGAATGTTTCTCAGTTATCCTATACCAGTTTCTTTCAAATATGCTGTGGTAGTAAATCTTCAAAACCTAAGAGTAGAATTTTCTGAGATGGCTGCTATGGTGAAGAGAATTGCGACATGACTCTGACCACTCAGAATTAACTTAAATAAAAAAAGTTACCATTTACGTCTTTTTCTTATACACAGGATGTTGAAAGATTTTAAATAGGCCAAGACCAATCCTAAAATATATCGAATTTAACTGTGGGAAATGTGAGATTTCTAGTTCATATACCTGTGTACCTTAAACAAGAAATAAGGAGATTCCAAGGAAACCTCTCTTACTTTTGCTTTGGTAAGAGACACATAAAAAGTTCTTAAATATTATAAATAATCCAAGCTATATCATACAATAAAAGAAGTTTAATTATGGTTATGAATTATATTTTCTCTTTAGTTTCTCACTGTGACTGGATGCTTGTGCAGGATGTCGTGAAACGGGTTTCTTAGAGATGGCATATTATGTTTATAAGATGACTTGTAACTCTAAGGCTCAATGATTTCATAACTTTTAGAAATTTTTAAAAATCCCCACAAGTATTTCTAATTATATGTTTTTTTCTAACAATCTAATTGCAAGTTTATATTTTACATGTCACTACATTAATTCTATTGATGGAATCATCTTGTATTTAATGTGCCACTAGAGTCTCCAGTTTCAGCCCTTACATATGCTAAAAATAAAGCAGGTTGTAAGGTTACTGGGACAGTTTGGAAATTATATACATTTGGTTTTATAAAAATTTCTAAACACTTGTGTGTTTAGGAAGCTTAACTCGTGCAAATAAAGCCTATAACCCAGAAATGTGTATACATTTACCCAGCCTTTGTGTCTTTTAATTGTAAAAACTAAGTTGATACTTTCTCTTCAAGAAGCAGTTTTTCAGAGGCCTTTGGATTTATTTATAATGACATTCCTTGAAGAAACATCCGACTTCATATTTTTAAATTAAAGTTTTAAAAAATCTAATGTGTATTATAACTCAAACTTAATAATGTCAAGACTAATGCATCATATACTAAAATTTCAAAGACAGGAAACATTGGTCCGAAAACGCACCTCTGTGTCTTAGTAACAGAAAACTTGGGCAATTTCTTGTGAGCGAAAGTTAATGAATGCATAATCCAAAGTATGAAGGCTAAGGGGTTTCCCTGTTAATAAAACAACTGTAATATTTGATTCATACCCTAATTCTAGTTCAGTCAATGGCGACAAAAGAAAATCTCTGTTTTAAACTTAGGAAGTTAAATTGCTTTAATCTATCATTTCTTCTGGATGTTTATTATAATGCTGGACTCAGTAGAAAACATGTCTAATTTATTCTAGAAAGAGAAAGAACAAGTGATAGAGACAGACGCAGAAAGAGAAAAAGAAAAAGGGAGAGAAATAAAGAGAGAAGGAAAAAAAAGAAAAAGTAGTGGCTTATATCAATGATGAAAAACATGTTTTAGGTGGTAAAATGAGATGCATGCAAATGACAAGCTAGCTCTCTGTACCCTGAAAACATTCAATTCTGAGTGACCTGTGGCCATAAATTACCAGCATGAAGCTTCAGATCCTAGTCCTGTAATTTCATCAAGATCAACAAGATGCAATCTTGAAAACTGTTTGCATGGTGTGAGGACGAATTGATGCCCTTGTTCTTTCAGACAGCTGAGTTTGATGCACCAGAGTCTGACTACTTTTCTGTCTCTCTGTAGCCGTATATGGCCATTGTAAATAATTAAGTAGAAATTTGTTACCCTTTTGTCAAATGTATTTCTGATGTTGCTCTTCCTAGCTTCCATTAAGGAATCCCTTGATTAAATTTTAAAGTCTTAAACAATTTGAGAGTCTGAGAGCATTGGATACAAACTACAATTTGAATGTTTTGCAGGGGAAAGTCATATTCTCTTTGGGAGCAGGAAAAATAATGTCAGATATTTAGTATGCAGCCCCATGATTCCTTTTCAAGGCACGATATTACAGATTTGATTACCAAGCCTGTAGCTGGTTCTTGGAGGTCATTTATTTTTCCAACTCCTTTTTTGTACATACTTAACAATATATTGCTCAAAATGTTTGAAAATATTTTAATTTAAGCAAAATATGCTTGTAACTAAAATTTTAAGCTCTTAATCACTTACGTAATATGATAAAAAGAAAATACTGAACAAATGTTATTTATAAAAATAAACTTAAAACCCATAATTCCTCTTTATACTTTATAATATTCTCAAATAATTTTTAGGAAAGAACCAAAACAAGGAGTAAAAGAGCTAAATGGTGAAATATAATTTTCCTGATTTATGCTTTAGAAAATATGAATAATTTTAATTTTTAATCATATTCTTCTTAAAGTGCATGAATTCAAAACAGATTGGTATGAATATGCGGCACTCATGGGGTATACCATAATTATTATATATAGTTTGGAAAAAATAAAACAACCTTTAAATCTAGAACACATATAATTTAAAAAACAAAATATGGCATTAATTTTCTATTATGATGAAAAGAAGCAGAACATGTTACCTTTTGTGAGGTGTCATAATGAAATGTTTTCTGCAGACTTTTACTTTCTTTTAATGCAGGTGAATGTTACAAGCCCTTATTTCTCCTCTCGGGGTACCATTTCCTCTTTTGCTTCAATAAAACAGTTGAAAATGAAACATATTTATAGTGTTTAGAGCTACTCTCCCCAGGGACTTTATTTCTGTGGTGATGTTATTTCCTTAAAAACTCATCTTCTTTTTGACCACCGTACTGATTATGTTTATATCCTCTAAGTGTCTCTTTCATTTTGTGATAAGAAAATTAGAAATCTTATGATTATTTATTTAGGAAAATTCTCTCCAGGTTTGAGTTATGTTTCGTATATTATAAACTCATACTCTAAACAGACAGTGCTAAAAATTAAAAGTGCACCTCTTTGATCATACTGTCTTTCCCTCCACCCCTACTTCCATTCTTTGCCTTTCATGAACTCTATACAATTCATGGTCATGCTTCACTGTTTTTATGTTTTCCCTCCTGTTAGGCCTTGACTGCTGAAACTTGGCTATGTAAACCAAGTTTAATTACAGAAGTTGTTGATCCAAAGACAGAAGCCAGCATAGCCTGCCACTTCCTCTCCTCCTCTTCTTTTTTCAGGGCACAGTCTCCCCAGGTTCTGGTTGTGGCCCCTGCTGGCATCTCTCCCGCGGAATTGCTCTCTCTATTACTTGATGTTCCGAAAGACAAAGAAGTGAATAGCCTCAAATTTGTAACTAGAATCTTTTACTCACATGATATTCAATGAGTCAATTATTACAACTTGTTTCCTCATTAAAAAAAAAACAAACAGAATGGTAATTTGTGCTTTGCAGATCGATTTTGAGAACTGACATATATATATGACATATATGTATATCACATATATGTAAATTTTATATAAGTTATCAGGATTCTGATACATAGTAGGCTGTCAATAAATGGTCAATGTCTTTTGTTACATTCATTAAAATCCTAGTCCCAGACTTACGGGTGGGAGGGGTACTACAGTTTTGACTTGGTTCTAAACCAACGCATCAATTTTAAAGTTTTAGACGGAAGAGTAGGTCACTGCAGTGGTTCAAAACATTGAAATTACTGGACTGGAGAAGGGAAAGTTTAAAAAATGTTGATGTATGTGTCCCTCTTCCACAGACTCTGATATAATTAACCTGGATCATGGCCTTGGCTTTGGGAATTTGAAAAACTCTCAATGATGCTACTGTGCAACCAAGGCTGAAAACCGCTGGTGTCATGTGCCATGTGTCTCTGGTGTATTTTTACTTCAACAGGAGCTTCATGAGTTACAAAGTTCTGCAGTGGTTCCGAAGCCAGGAGGTGTCATCCTCCTGGGTATACTTGGAAATGTTTACATATAGTTTTGTTTTTCATAGTGATTGGCGGTGTTCCTGGCTTTTACACGGGGATCCAGGTATGTGAACAATCTCCCCACAAGGAAGAGTCATTGTCCCTCACCCACAGCCAGTAGAGTACCTCTCTCCAAAAGACACTGGGATTCCCAAGGGTATTTCTACCATTTTTTTGCCTTCTCCATTTTCATCCTTTCTTCCTTCTTTTTATCCATCTATCTTTTCCTTTCTCTCAAATTAACAGTCCATATTTCTTTCTTTTGTCTTTTAAATTTTTAATTATTCTGTCTATTATCACAGAAAATAAGATTAGGGCTTGAATTTGCCTATGCCCTCTGCAGAGAGGTCAAGATTATTTCCAACAAAGTTGGGCAGGGAAGGATTGCAATTTCTAGAGCTGACGGTAGACATTTTGTTCATGCTGTCCTGGAAGCACCCCTTAGCAATGCCGGGCTGGTAGGTATCTGCTCCATTTACTCCTTGCCATCCTTACCCTCAGATAATAATTTTAAAATCCACTAATGCAATTTGTACTCTCTTTCCATTGATCATACAATGTTCTGAGGCTGCTTTAGAGTACTGAAATAGCAGCAGTAATTAGTATTTATTGAATACCCATTGGGCACATGCCTAGCACCACATAGTAGACCACTGTGTGAATCTTTAACAATTCTGCTACTGCAGACTTCACTGGAAAATGGATAGCCGAATAGCGCTTTTACATTAGGTGGAAATCCATCTTTTCAGGTATGTGGTCCAAATTTAATTCTAATTTATAATTTTTCTGTGCTGATTGGATTCACAATGATTTATTCTTACTTCTCTCTCTCCCTTTATCACTTGGTTCTAAAAAATCCTAGGTAACTATAATTGCAAAATGGAAAACAGTTGCAATTTCTTTTGGCATAATTATGTAACTAGGATGAAATAACACCAATGTTAATGCACAACACTTGAGTTTTGACTGTGGCACAGTTCGATGTTTATCTGAATCTCCTTTTCACAGAGTCTATTCAGAAAGGATATATGGAGCTCATATTATAGAAAACCCTTATTTTACACACAGAGGAAGGGGAATCATGCAGACACACTGAATGTAAAAAAGCACAAGCATCACATTATTCTACTATTTTCTGCCATTGGATTTTTGGTTAACATCATTCCTTTCAACTTTTGCTGTTCTAAAATCAATTATTAAAATGCAAAAGTTAGTTAGGAAGGTGTGAGAAAGGGGTACTGAGCTGATAAGCCAGTGACATAAGTGATACACACTGTGATTTTATAATTATGACTCCTTAGCTCAAATATTTGTGGATATGAATAATGATAATCCATATTTTTCTATCAAAGAAATCAGGATATGAATAATTAAGTTAATTTTGGCAATGATTTGTATTAATTTGTGTATTTGAGTGTTATAAATGAATAAATAAATAACAATGAAACAACCAGGAACTTGCAGAGCAGAATTTTATAAGAATTAAAATGATACAATTCTTTTATTTGTCCTTTTCTTTTAAGTAATTAACATCACAATACATTGTTGCAAATGCAAAAACCACACAATTCCAGAACACTGGATTGAAGAGATCCTTTTGATCTCATTCATTCATTTTTACTGAATAGCATTGACTTGATTTGCTGATTTTGCAGTGAAATATCACACAAAGTATCCTAGCACATAAAGGTTTAAGTGCAATAATCTTGGGGCATTCTCCTGTTGATTTTACAATTGTTAATTTAAGTGTTATGTTAGATAAAATACAAAGGTCTTCTGGCAGGGGAGTAATTTAACCAATTCTATATAAAGATATTGATTAACTTTTTACATAAGGTAGAAGGCATTATAAGATGCTTGAGTATTTCTTCTAGAGATACATAGCCAATTAAGTAGAACTTATTTTTATAACTCTACAGGCTTTAATAACTGTATAAATATTTAAATATGCAAACCTATTCACCTGCCCAGCACGCATGCTACCCTTTCTGCCATAAGCATCTTCCTTTTCCAAACAGTTTACACATTTTTTCTGTTTACCATGATGCAAATAGATGAAAATCTCACTTGAGCTTCTTTGGAAGATAAGGAAAACAGGCATATTCAAATATTGTGTGTGAAGATATTGTTAAATAATTACATCTTGTGCTATATTATTTACATTTTTAGGATTTTGATAAAAATATTTCTGACTATAGATAGGATTTTTTAAAAGACCTACCAACCCATTAACATTATGGATTATACTACTACATCTACCTATTAAAATACCAAAAATAAGACTAATCATAATTCTATTGCATATCCGTATTATAGACAAGTTTATAGTCTTAATGTGTATCAGTCTCCTCAAGGAGGTACTTCATAATACAGTTTCCATCTGTATGAAGAGGAGCGATATTATATTAATCCAGGGAAATATTTATATTTTTTCTTAACTCTAATCAGCTGCTAGGTTAAATAAAAATATATTATTGTGGTTTGCTAATATTTTAATGTCTATACATTTTTAGAAAACTACGTACCTGAGAGTATGTTCAAGGCATAGAGATACACTTAATGAGTCTGTAGCATATCCTGATATACACAAGTATTGTTATGGTACTTTTGTTTCATAAGCACTACTAGCCTGCATACCAGGGATCAAACTTTTAACTCTTTTAGTGGAGATTCATCAGGAATAGATAGTTATAAATAACATTACCCTAAGAGGTATTAAAAAATTGATATTTCTAAAACTTGAAAATTTTAGAGAGTTTCTAAAATAGTTATTTCTGAAAAACAACAAAAATCTTAGAGAACTAGTGAATATATAATAAATCACAAAGAGGATCAGCCATTGGATTTTTACATATAATAGATTATATAGAAATTTCTGTATGGTTGCCAATAGGATTATCACCGAAAAGTGTTCTCAGGGGCCTCAGACACAAGTTAGGTGCTCCCTAGAGCAAACAGAAACAGAGAAAAAGATGGTTGTGAACCACATTTTGGGGAGCACTTAGGATCAAAAGCCTGAAAGCAATACTTATATTTCCAACCCAAATTCATGGGGTCTTCATTGGGCGTCATTCTTTCTCCCATTATATAATGTTAACATTTGATTATGTGCAATGGAAAACAAATATAACACCAAGAGTATTGAAGATATTCAGCTGAAGTTTTTGTGTAGATTAAAATTTGGATCACATTATATATAACCCAACAATCTCTTTAAAATCTTGCACCTTCACCAAATTCCCCACCCTAACAGCTGATATGCTATATGCTATCTTACTATTAAAACCTTCTGCTCACCATCTCCATTTACATGGATTCGACTTGCCTCTCCAATACTTCCTTTCTAAAACTGTCCAGAATCTTATGCCACTTAGCAAGACAAAGTTTTTAAGAGATCACTAAGAAAAAAAGAAAACCTTGTTATTAGCCAAAGTCCAACCAACAAATCCTTCTTCATAATAACCCTGAAGACTTCCATTTTATTGTGGTACACAGACTTTAGGTCAAACAATATGTAAACTGTGAATATTAGTAGAATAATTGTCCCCCAGGGATGTCAAAATCCTAATCCCCAGAACATGTTTTGGCAAAAAGGAATTAAGGTTGCTAAACAGCAATAATAATCCAATAATCCTGGATTTCCCAGTTAGGCTCGATGTAATCACAAAGGTCTTTACATGGTAAAGAGGTAGGCAGAAGAGTCAGAAACCGGGAGATGTTATCATGAGAAAGACTAGACAGATGATTGCTGGGTTTCATGATGAATGGAGACCCTGAGTTAATATCATTTAATTAGGAAGCATCTAGAAGCTGGAAAAGGCAAGAAAACCAATTCTCCCCTAGAGTTTCCAGGAGTGCAGCCCTGTCAACACCTTTATTTTAGCTCAATGAGAACCATTTTAAGACTTTTGATCTCCAGAATTGTAAGGTAATTGTAAGATAATATGTGTTATTTCAAGCCACTAAATTTATGCTAAATAGTTATAACAGCAGTAAGAAACTAGTATAATATATTTCTAAGGTAGTTGTAGAAACTTTGATTTTGAAAATGTTTCTTCCAGTCTTTTCTGGGAATCAACGGGACATGTCCATACATGCTATGGTCAGATCCTTGCCATCTTCCTTTCCGGCTCTATATGCTGCTCTCTTTCTGGTGTCTGCTAATGTGTCTCCCCTGTTAAATATCTTCTTAATTTATTAGATACCATCCTGTAGGTCCTCAAAGTCATACTCAGACCTAGGGAGAATGCTATTTGCACTCAAGCATAACATTTATTTTGATTTTCCCAAAATTGTTATTTAGGTCTTACACTACTTAATTTGCTCTTAATTATCGATGTTCGAGATGTCTTATCTCACCACACACTAGCCAGTAATGAAGTAGTCTGATAAATCTGATAGACAAAATGTTATCTTATTCCTGCTTCAGTTTGAATTTATTTGGTTACTGGTAAACTGAGCATTTTAATATACTTTTAGTTTTAGTATTTGATCTTCCACTAAATTTCTCTTCAGTCTTTTTGTCTATTTTTCTATTGGAATGATTTTCCAAGTTATTCACTTATATTGAATTTTTATACAGTAATAATTTTAGCCACATGTTATATTTGTTCCTAGTGTTTTTCCTGATTTGATGAGTACCTTCAATGTATTTGTTCTTTTGAGGTACATGTTTCTTTTTACTTTTTGTAGTTACATTTACTACAAATGTAGTAAATGTAGTAACTTTTACTTCATTTATGTATATGCATATGTAGTAACATATACTTCTTTGAAATATATATACTTTCTTTTATGTTTAGGAAACATCTTTCTAAGTAAAGATCATATGGATATTCAGTGTCATTTGTTCTATGTTTTTTAATGAAGTCATCTTCTACACAGCCTTCTTGAAATCTCATTCTTGCCTTCTGTGGCACAATCAGCTTTGGATTTTATTATTCTCAAGTGCTTTTCTAAGCTGCTTCAAGATTTCTCCTCCTCATTCTGTTCCTAAACGTTCTGTTGCAGTTCCTTGGGGTTCTATCTTTGAACTATCCTTATTTCACCTCTTTCAGATAAGGGATCTCATTTACAACCACACATTCATTTATTATATACACAAAGATTTTTCTCAGATATGTGTTTTCTACCCAAATATCTATCCTGTGTTTTAAAACTGTGTATTTTATTGCATGACATGCACCTACTTTGGAAGCTTCTAATCAAAATCATCATGTCCAAGTTCCAGTCCCTTCCCTTTCCTTGATCAAGAAGGCTGACACTTTATTCCTTTTTTAAGATTGATATGGACAAATCCTTCTAGAACCAATCTTTTTTCTACTTGCGTAGCCTCAACTCTTACCTAGGTTGAAGGTATTGAGAATTCCTTAAACATACTGGACTATTTTCCCTGGTTGCACTCATCTTTCTAACTAGACCCCTTTCATTCTCATGACACTCCCCAAGCTTCAGCCCAGACTGGCGAATGTTCCTCATCCGTGCGCCTATAAGACCATGCACAGGTTTTTCCCTCCTTTCTTAGCCTTTGTCCAATGATATTGATTTCTATTTTAGCTCATGTCTTTAACACCTAGCACAAGGAATGTTTCTCAGAAAGAGGAATTTTTTCATTTTTCCTTTATTTCCCAGCGCCCAACCATGTGATGAGAACTGAGTGACAGAGGCAATGAATAAGTATTTGTTGAATTAAGTGAATTAAGTGAAATTGAAAATGTACAGAAACTGATTAATACAATTACTATACTCTTCCTAGCAAGGCTAGAATTAAATAAAGGAGATAATGGGTTTACTCAGCTCTGGCCATTCGTAAATATGCATAAAAGATGCTCAGAGGGTGATATCTGTAGGTTTGAATATCTTATGGATTGGGTTGTGTAAAATAGAAAATTATTTTAGAATTATGTTGGAAATTTGTGATAGTGGCTGGGGAGAGGGAAAGAACTAATATCAGAATAGGGAAAAAGAATAAAGGACATTAGGAGTTAACATGCGAATTATATCCATGTTAGATACTGGTATACACTGAGAAGGAATAATATCTGAATTTTTCATCCAATCAGAATGTGAAATCTTGGAAATTTCAAGGAATAATAGTGTATTTATACTGCTTTTCCAAATGAGATAGCATTACCAAAATTAAAAGTGCATAATAAATACTCCTTAAGCACCCTGTATTAAGATTCATATGTCTAATTCGCCATTTTATGGCAAATTGAACTTCAAACATGTTGCCTTTGTAACCAAATTTGAATTGTAAGAAGTACTTTTTTCCAGTTCCTGTATTCTCAGTCACAGACATTCCTAGGTATTCTTGTTGGTAGCTCCTTGAAAGTTCCAGAATAGATTTTCTATACTACATGGTGACCTCTTAATGATGAGGTTACAAAGCAGAGCTAGTGATCTTGGTAAGTTCTTTGTATCTCCCTCTTTGATATAGCATTTTAATTCCTATGTGGGATCATAGAATACTTTTATTGTTGAACAAAGAGGAATAGACAGAGACTATTTGCTAAGACAGATAGGAAGAAGGTCTGGGGTAAAGGGCTTCCTCTGGCCTAAGAAGAGTAATATATAAAAAAGTACAGATAAGTATGTGCTGATAGGTGTTGAGTTTGTCTAAAGAAAGGACATTGTGAAAATGATTTCCAATGATTTTAGTCTTACCAGAGAATAGGCAAAATTATCTGCTGAGTGAGTCAAGCAGGAATAATACTGAAAACAAGAGGAATTCTGGAAATATGAAAAGAACTACTATAAAGAAGCCTCAAAAGAGCCCAAAAATAATGAAAACATTTAATGAGGAAAAATAAAGGACCAATTATAGTTTGATAGCAAAGAGTATATGTGACTCATTCATCAGAATCTTATGCTTTTGTCCAACAGGCAGTTTTAAACGCAGAAACAAATTGGAGGGAATGAGATTAAAATATTGGCCAAAAGTTGCATATAGTTTTGCAAGTAGTGAAGAAAGTCAAGGGAGAGACGATTCAGGGTGAGTTGGATAATAATGAGCAAACTTGGGAATAACTACATATCTAAGATGCAGAGTGGTATTCATGAATTACTACAGGTCAAGAGGAATTATGGGTCAATAGTAGTTATTTTTGTTCCACTGGGATTTACTCTAGCAGACGTCCATGTGAATTAGAATATGTATTGTTTCCTAGGTTTTTTAGCTATTCAGCTATAGCTGTTGCCTGTTGACTGTTAACTATATTCTTGCCCAAACGATTCAGGCTTCGCAGGACTAGGAAAAGATACTGTATGGGTAAATATTATGAATTGGATTCCTAGGTATGATTTAAGCAAGTATAAGTAGGAATAGTAAACTTGGAGTCATGTTAGGAAATGATTAAAAATGGGACTGAATTGATTCATGTAGGTTGGTGAGTGAGTGTGCAGAAGCCCTGAGTCCTACAGGATAAATTTAGAACTGGAGCCTATAGATAGCAAACTTTCTAATCATCGACTTTTTTCTTTTCTTTCTTTTTTTTCCAATTATGCTCAATGTTAAAAAAAAAAAGAATCGTAAGCACATAGGCATTACATAATATGGGACAGGTGTCAACATAAATAACTTAACTCTCACTAAAATTGATCCAGTTAAACACTGGGAGTGTATGGATTCCTCTGTCTTAGATCTATTGCAGAAGTAGTCTTCCTAAAGTTGTAAGTTAGAATGGCATATGAAGTTAACCATCATTAACATGAAATAATGGAATAATATGCCAAACATATTAATTGAGAGCTGTGGGGAATATTTACATTCTTCCTCAGTATGATCTTGTTTACCACAGAAAATAGACAACAAAGAAAAAAATTCTACTCAGTGAACTGTTGAATGATCTAAGCAAGAAATATAAATTGCATTAGTTAGCAGGAGAGTGTATTAATGTTTCTAGAGTCCTCTGACTGTTCAGAAACTCACTAACTGTATATTTGTCCACGTTACAACGGTGTATCTAAGTTGCAACTTTTCTGCAGGACATGGACTTTAAACCTTAGACTCAAAAGCTTTTCATTTACAGTTTTTGCAATGATAATGCAAGTCTTCAGAGTATATTTTAAGGGTGATTGTTAACTGTCTTTTAGAGTTACTATCTTTTGAAATGGTTATGTATGTATAACCACTTAATCCTATATATTTGTCCTCAGACTGCTTGTGTGAACACAGTTGTACACAGTTTAATAAAATGCATACTTACTTCTTGAGAAGTAGATTCAAATATATTAAATAACATAATATTAAATAATTATTATAAATTCTGTAAGGCATTTGTATAATAGAGCAGATAAAAGAAATTTTATGCCTGACAATCAGAAACTTTTTGATTTTCCAAGATATGTAATCTGTTGGGTAAAATATTTAAAATAAAATAGTCCCATTCCATTAAATCATTAACATAAAAGATTAAAGCATCTTTATAAACTAATGATACATAGCAATTAATATTCTTTTTGTTGCTTTTATTCTTCCTTCCTTTCTTCTCAGTCAAAAACATTTACTTTTTTTAAAAAAATGTGACTATAGTTAGCCTACCTCAGGGTATAAAGACAGGAAGGGCTTCAATTTTCCTTTCTCCTTCTCCTTCCCCTCCCCCTCCTCCCTCTTCATCTCCTCCTCCTCTTCCTTCTTCTTCCCTTCCTCCTTCTCCTTCTTCTCTTTCTTCTTCCACTTCTTTTTATTTCAGCAATAATGAGGGCTATGCAGACACTTATAAGAGTTAATGATGGTGGTTTCATTTTTAAAGTGAACAATTCTTACCATGCTGTTGAAGGTAGTTTAAAGATGGTTCTATTGTCCATTTTATTCTCTCATTAAGTTTGAAGAGAAGCTTTTTGTGGGAGTCACCCTTTATGATGCTCTATGCATTTCTGGTCACCAGGGTGAGAGATTATGGTCATCTCTCCTGTTATAAAAAAAAGGCTACAACAAATGTGAATTGCATATACAGTTGACCCTTGACCAACATGAGTTTGAACTGTGCTTATACATGGATTTTTTGATAAATACAGTATCATACTCTAAATGTATTTTCTCTCCCTTATGATTTTCTTATAGCATTTTATTTTCTTTAGCTTATTTTAAGAATACAGTATATAATACATATACAAAAATGTGTATTTGACTGTTTATGTTATGGGTAAGACTTCTGGTCAATATTAGTTGAGGCCTATTAGTAGTTAAGTTTTCTGGGAGTCAAAAGTTATCCATGGACTTTCAGCTACATGGGGGGACAGTGTCCCTAACCCTCGCACTGTTCAAGGTCAAATATAATTTTCTTATTCTTATAATTTGCATTTACACTTACATGAACAGAGATACATAAATGCAGGTGTGGCTCATACTGCTTTACAGGGATATGAAGCCTTAAATTACTATGATTTTTTAAAATTTAGATTCAAGTTATTTAGCATATAGCGTAGTATTGGTTTCATGAGTAGAATTTAGTGATTCATCATTTACATATAACACCCGATGCTCATCCCAACAAGTACCCTCCTTAATGCCCATCACCCATTTAGCCCATCCCCTCACCTACCTCCCCTCCATCAACTCAGTTTGCTCTCTATATTTAAGAGTCTCTTATGGTTTGCCTCCCTCTCTGTTTTTATCGTATTTTATTTTTCCTCCCCTTCCTCTATGTTCATCTGTTGTGTTTCTTAAATTCCACATCTGCATGAAATCATGATACTTATCTTTCTCTGACTGCTTATTTTGCTTAGCATAATACACTCTAGTTCCATCAATGTTGTTGCAAATGGCAAGATTTCATTCTTTTTTGATCACTGAGTAATATTCCACTGTGTGTGTGTGTGTGTGTGTGTGTGTGTGTGTGTGTGAGCGTGTGCGTGTGTGTGTGTGTGTGTCTGTTGATGACCAATTAGGCTCTTTCCATAATTTGGCTATTGTCAATAGCGCTGCTATAAACATTGGGGTGCATGTGCCCCTTCAAAACAGCACTCCTGTATCCTTTGAATAAATATCTAGTAGTGAAATTGCTGGGTCATATGGTAGTTCTATTTTAAATTTTTTGAGGAACCTCCATACTGTTTTCCAGAATGGCTACACCAGTTTGCATTCCTACCAATAGTGCAAAAGGGTTCCCTTTCTCCACAACCTTGTCAACATCTGTTGTTTCTTGAGCTGTTAATGTTAGCCATTCTGACAGGTGTGAGGTGGTATCTCATTGTGGTTTTTATTTGTGTTTCACTGATGATGGGTGATGTTGAGCATTTTTTCATGTGTTTATTTGTCATCTGGGTGTCTTCTTTGGAAAGTGTCTATTCATGTCTTCTGCCCATTTCTTCACTAGATTATTTGTTTTTTGGGTGTTGAGTTTGATAAGTTCTTTACAGATTTTGGATATTACCTCTTTATCCAATATGTCACTTGTGAATATATTCTCCCATTTTGTTAGTTATTTTCAGTTTTGTTGATTGTTTTTCTTTGCTGGGCAGAAGATTTTTATCCTGATGAGGTCCCAGTAGTTCATTTTTTCCTTTTATTTCTCTTGACTCCGGAGACATGTCTATCAAGAAGCTGCTGAGGCCGAGGTCAGAGGTTGCCACCTGTGTTCTCCTCTAGGATTTTGATTGTTTCATGTCTTACATTTAGGTCTTTCATCAATTTTGAATTTATTTTTTTGTATGGTGTAAGAAAGTGATCCCTGTTCATTCTTCTGCATGTTGGTGTCCAGTTTTCCCAACACCATTTGCTGAAGAGGTTGTCTTTTTTCCATTGGAAATTTTTTCCTGCTTTGTCAAAGATTAGTTGGCCATACATTTGTGGGTCCATATCTGGGTTCTTTATTCTTTTCTATTGATCTATGTGTCTGTTTTTGTGCCAATACCATATTGTCTTGATGATTACAGCTCTGTAATACAGCTTGAAGTCTGGAATTGTGATGCCTCCAGGTTGGGTTTTCTTTTTCAAGATTGCTTTGGCTATTTGGGGTCTTTTCTGGTTCCATACAAATTTAGAATTGTTCTATTCTGTGAAGAATACTGGTATCATTTTAATAGGGAATCCATTAAATGTGTAAATTGCTTTGGATAGCATAGACATTTTAACAATATTTTGTCTTCAAATCCATGAGCATGGGATGCTCTTCCATTTCTTTGTGTCTTCTTCTATTTCTTTCATAAGCATTCTATAGTTTTCAGAGTATAAAATGACTATGATTTTAAATAAATAAAAAATATATACTTATTTTTATTTATTTATTTATTTATTTATTTATTTATTTAATTTTGAGAGAGAGAGAGAGAGAGCAAGCGTGCAAAAGAAGGGTGGAGAGAGAGAAGGAGAGAGAGAATCCCAAGCAGGCTCTGTCTTATCAGCACAGAGCCTGACTCAAGGCTCTAACTCACAAACCATGAGATCATGACCCGAGACAAAATCAAGAGTAGGACACTTAACCAACTAATCTACCCAGGTGCCCCATAAAATCACAGTGATTTTATTTTATTAAAAATTTTTTAAATGTCTATTTATTTTTGAGAGAGAGACAGAGACAGAGCGTGAGTCGAGGTGGGGCAGAGAGAGGAAGGCACAGAATCTGAAGCAGACTCTAGGCTGAGTTGTCAGCACAGAGCCTGATGCAGGACTTGAACTTGCTAACTGCAATATCATGACCTGAGCTGAAGTCAGTCCCTTAATCGACTGAGCTATGATTTTAAATGTAAACTCACTTTACAATGGAAAGACATGTTTCTGAAAGATTAATTGTGAGTAATTTTGGAATACTTCTGTATTAAGGAAAGTTAAATCTAATATAACCTTTTAAAGCGATTTTAAAATTTCTAACATTAAACAAAGTTCTGCATCCTGCATTACACTTGCTATTTTCTTCATATTCTTGATCTTTTCCAAAAAAATTAAATGCCATTTTATGTCATTCATTTTACAATATTTTAAACTTTTCCTGATACGGTGTCAGCTCCCAGAAAAATGTTAAGTCCACCATATTTTATTTTATATTCTTCTAATAATTGTAAATTATTAACAAAAAAAGTGAAATTATCATTTAGATTACTAATTCATTCAATCACTCATTCAAAAAATTGTATGCAATCCATCCAGCCAAGTGCTTTTAAATTTGCAAAATAGGTGGAACATGTGAAACAAATAGAGTAACAAGCACACAATTTAAACCTAAAAAATGGATTTTGAATTAAATATGTAATAGAATATGGACTTGAAAAAGTTATTTACCACTTTGAGTCTCAATTATACATTTCTAAAAATGGGGATAGCAATATTGATTTACTATGAATATGACTGCTTCAGCAATCTTATTTGTTCTGAAAGTCAAATGAGATACTGCAAGTGAAATTATTTTGCAGCTGATAAAATTTTACAGATATTAATATTATAGTTTTCAAGAAGTTCATAATGCATTAGGGAAGTTAGATGAGTATATATATTATCACTATAAAAGTTAATTAATAGGGAATGGATTTTGTGATATTGTGATTTAAAATAAGAAATATGTATTTGTTCTTCATCTCCATTTGTAGCACAGAGCTGCTTCTTTTTTTTTAATGTTTGTTTGTTTATTTATTTATTTATTTATTTAGAGAGAGCATGCACAGGGGAGGGGCAGAGAGAGAGGAGAGAGAGAATCCCAAGCAGGCTCTGCATGCTGTCATCACAGAGCCTGACACAGGCTCGATTTCATAAACCCTGAGATATGACCTGAGCCAAAATCAAAAGTAGGATGCTTAACTGACTGTGCCACCCAGGCCCCCCTAGCACAGAGCTTCTAAAACTCTTGGAATTTCCTTAACTATGAGAAAGATAAATGTGTCTCTTGTTATGCTAATGATCCAACTTTTGGACCACACAAGATTAGGGTTGCCAGGAGAACCAACCATGTGATGACACAGGTGGAAGCCTAACCCTTAATCTCAGGGGAAGGGAGAGAACTTGGAGGTTAAATCAATCTCTAATGGCCAATGATTTCATCAGTTATGCCTATGTAATAAAGCCTCCAAAAAAAAAAAAAAAAACCCAAAAGAATGTGGTTTGAAGAGCTTCCCAGTTGCTGAAGACATGGAGATTTGGAGAGTGGCACACTCAGAGAGGTCATGAGAGCACTGAGCCCCTTCCCCATACATTCTCCATCTACCATTTTACTCTGGCTCTTCCTCAGTTATATCCTTTTAAATAAACTGGTGACCTAGTAAGCAAAATGTTTCTCTGATTTCTGTGAGCCACTCTAGCAAATTAATCAAACCCAAAGAAGAGTTTGAGGGAATCTCCACTCTGTAGCAAGTCATTCAGAAGTACAACCTAGACTTGTACTTGGTATCTAAAGCAGAGGACAGGCAGTCTTTCAGGACTGAGCACTGAGCCCTTAAACTGTGGGACGCAACCCTATCTCTGGGTAGATAGTGTAGGAACTGAGTTGAACTATAGGCTACCCAGCTGGTATCTGAAAATTGCTTCGTGGTGTCGGGGAAACTGCCAGTCAAATGTTGGAATTGGGTATTCAGACCCCTTAAATTTGTTATCTTAAAAATTTTTATTATCTTAAAAAAACTTAGATATTAAAAACTATGTAAGAAGTCCATATTATATGCCTTGAGGAAACAGAAGTGAATAAAGTATACCCCACTCTCTAGGAGTTTACTGTCTTGTAGGACAAAGGAGAACGATATAATTTTTTAAAGTATACATACATATGTACACATGAATGCATACATACGTATGTATCAATACATATGTATACATATATGTGTTTAGATAAATGATTGATAGATACCAAGATAGATAGATAGATAGAGCTATAAAAAAATTCAGGTATCATATGGAATTAGACTAAAATCAACAAAACTCAGCTACCACAAGAAATCGGACATGAGAAAGAGCAGCTCAACTACTCCTATGCAAACAAGGAGGTCACCCCCACAGAAGATGCCTAAATGATAGGCAGGTAAGGCAACAGAATGAATGGAATCAGACAGGGGAGCGTGGGAGCACTTGACACATTTGATATCAGGTGGTAGGTGGGGAATATTTACAGATGAAGAGGACTTCTATATGAGTTTTGTAATCCAAATTAAACAATTTGCACTTCATTTCTGAGGACCATGTTGCTCTTTGAACTGATTTAAACAAGAGAAGAACAAGATCAGATTTATGTTTTTGAAAGGTTATTTTTGATTAAGGAACAGAGATTCGATTAACTGACCCATGTGTGGAAACAGGGGAAATATTTGCTAATCTGTAGAGGTATTCTGGATAAAATTTCATGGTAAGCCTGGAAAGAGTTGGCAAGATTTGAGAGAAATTAAGGAAGCAGAAGAGATAGGAATAGCTTGTTGGATGTTTAATTTCTGGCTTGAGCAAATACATAAATGATGCCATACAATTAACTCCATGGTTACAAACTGCAATGATGCAACAAAGGAAAGATAGATGGTGCTAAAACAATGTAAGTAAAGGAATCTAACTTGGTCAGAAGTTGGGGTAGGAGAGCCGCCTTGAAGAAGTGATGAGTCAGCGAAATTAGAATGCAAATAAGAGTTTAGATCAAAAGGGAGGAAGACACATAGCTAGAAGTAGAACAGTAATTGCCAAATCTTGCAGTGACTGGAAAAAACTAGGGCACGTTCAAAGAAATAAAAGCAGACTAGTTACAATGAGAGTCCAGAGAGCAGCCAAGGAACTTGTGTGAAGTGAGGCAGCAGAAAGCAAAGGAAACCATGTAGTACTTTGCAGGTCAGGTTAAGAATGGTGGGCTTTCTTCTTAGAAAAAATAGAGTTTGAAGTGATGATGATGATGATGATGATGATGTGTGTGTGTGTGTAGGGCATGTTTAGGTTGTATTTTACCAATATTACTTTGGGTTCTGTGTATAAAATAGATTACAGGTGTCCACAGCATTTATAAGGAAAACAGGAAGGAAGTTCTTAATATTCCAAGTAAGATACTGACAGTTCGGTCTAATAAATCTGATAATGATGGAGATGGAGAACTTTGGGAGTACATATGAAATAAATTACAGAATTTTAGAATTCAACATTTGTGGGAACTTCTTGTCAGTTATAAGCATTATCACTATTTAGAAGAAAAATATGTTGCAAACATTTTTGCCCCTCATTATTTTTCTTTTGATTGAGGAAAACCAATATTTATGAAACAGAAGAAATGGAAAGAAACTGAAAAGAAACAATCAGACATGGGAGAAAAAAGACCCAGAAGACATCATTGTCAAAGGAGCAAAAGGAAGAAAGCATTAAATACAGAATCATTGTCAAAGGTTCTAAGAAGGTAGATGCTGAGGGATAGTCGATGACTTAGTAACAAATAAAAGGATCTTCCATGTCCTGGGGGTTGGAGAGAAATTGAGGATACAACAAGAAAGGTCTTTGCTTTGACCTAGCAGATCCATGGGAAAACTTCGAAAAAGAAAGCCTGAGGTTGGTGAGCGTTCTCTTTGATATCTTCTCTTTATTTTGTCTGTGAAATGGAAGGTCTGTGGACATGTTCAAGAGATTACTAATGTTTGAAAAAGCAGCAGTAGATAATGGAATCGAAACTTGACTAGGGAACTAAAGAATTAGTTAGTTCCCAAGGCCCTCAACATCTCTTGGAACCAGCCCCACTTCTGGTGATATGGGAGTTGCAGACTGTCTAGAAAGTCTCAACTTCCACCAGGCACTATAGGTAGATTCAGATCTAAAAAAATTTTCAAAAGAAGAGTCTTTGGATTGCAACAGAGGAAAAAAGGGGATCTTCATGGTGTTTTTATCCAAATTTAACACTGAAACATAAAAGAAGTGTATTAGATGGGTTTCCAGTTGGATCGGGATCGGAGGAGACAAATATTTCAGGCAATGGCACAAAAGATTTGCCACACATTTAAGCTGATAATTATTAACTAGATACCATGTGTAAGAAAGATGCTATATTTAAAATAAAATATATTTGCCTCTTTGTGTGATATATGTTTCATTTAGAAAAAAGGTGCAAGAATATGAAAAAGGGGCACCTGGGTGGCTCAGTCAGTTGAGCGTCCGGCTTCGGCTCAGGTCATGATCTCATGGTTGGTGGGTTCGAGCCCCGCATCGGGCTCTGTGCTGACAGCTCAGAGCCTGGAGCCTGTCTTCAGATTCTGTGTCTCCCTCTCTCTCTGACCCTCCCCTGCTCACGCTGTCTCTCTCTCAAAAATAAAATAAAACATTAAAAAAAATTAAAAAAAAAAGAATATGAAAACAGTATTATGTATACAAGTGCAAACAATTGACACAGAGAATAACTGAAAAGTGGTACTAAAGAATTTTAGTGTTTTAATCATCTCATTGAACTAAACAAATACACTTAGATGAAAAGCTTTTTTTAGTTCTCTTTTTTCCTTTTTCTATCAACAGCAAATAATGTGAATTGCATTTGCTGTGTTTCTTAATATGCAAAAGTATACTTATTTTACATTAGCGTACACTTCTAAAGCAAGTAGGATTTCAATGAATTGAACAAATGTCATTACCACAAAAACAGGCCAAAGATCAGAAGTAAGCTCTTTCTCAGAGTGAAAAATGGTACCACAATGTCTGATGCAAAATTTTAATAGCTACATATAGGAACTATTAGCTTACATTAGGGAAAGTTTATGAACACTTAATTTAGGAAACTATTATGGGGATGATGTTAGTTTCCCTAGTGATAGGTAAGGATCCCATATATACCTATTATAGTTTGCTTCTTGTATCTCTGATTAAAAAAAATCTGTTAAGAGTTGAACTTTTCCATTTGTTATTGTATTAATGATGACAGACTGTGGGCCAGACACTGAGCAAGACGCTGATAGGCAGAAAAGCATGCATCTTCTTCAGAAGGCAACAGGAATAAGGAGATGTCTAACCCTGAATGGTAAGTTCATTTATTTCCCTTGATAAACTATTATAGTTTCTCTCTCAGATCAAGAGCATAGATATTTTGTTTTAATTTTCTCTTTAAATCATTGGAGTTATAATTATGATATCCAGAACTTAAATGCCTTAAGAAGGAAGATACTGTTTTACTACATTTCAAAAATTCATAATTCTACTTGTGGATACTGCATAGACCATTAACTCAAAAATTGCTTCATCCATGCACTGGTGAGCCACACTGATATCTTAGGCAAAAGATGAATGCTAGTTTCTGAAGAAACAATTGTACATGCAGAAGATATATTATTTAGGTCGAAGTAAATTGTTGAGTCTGAAAACTTAACTAGAAGTGCTTAACCGCCTCTTAGCATAGTTGTAATTGTTCTCACCTAAGCCAGTGGCCTGAGGGTAATAACAGATAAGGGACAAACAACATCAGAAAACCCTAGGAGTTTGTGAGCTACAACCAGTGATTCTACTCAGGAGCTAGATTGCTGTAATTGGCACCTGTTTACATTTTTTTTTTTACTTGCTCAATTAGATAAATCCTGGGAGGTCTCACAATTCAATCTTCGTTCCCATTTTTACCTGGGTTCCTGGCTTGTATATCGCCAATATATCTGCTTCTGATTGATGTCTTCAGGTGTATTAGAAGCTGACAGCACCTGACCAGCACTGCACCCAGGTGAATGTTCCTCCAAAAAAATACTGCAAAGTGCATCTGTCTTGTTGTCACTTCTCAAATATTTCCCCTTTATTAAGCTCTTATTGTTGTACTAAAGTCACAAGGTGGAACTGCCTCTTGTCTACAGAAAGCACAGCGATGCAGCTTTGATTTGCCATGTTCTTTATAATAACCTCCGCTTCCCTCGGTTCCTGGCATTTGATTGAGTGGAGTTAGGTCAAGGGATAATCTGTGAGGCTCTCAAATCAAAATGCACACAGTGGTCCTTTCTCTCTCCACATCAGAGACTGAAGTGTTCTATGTCAATGAGCTGGCTGCAGGACCAAAAATGCCACCTCAATTTTCCTTTCTTTCTAACTCTGGTGTGCTTTATGCAAATCAACAAGATGTGGTAAACTGGTAGTCTGCTGGCCAAATCCTTTTATTGTTGGCTGGCCTGATGCAGAGACATAATCTATGACTGAACTTGACAATCTGTTTTTCAGATGACTCTATTTTTAAGAAATAATCTAGGTATTATCGATGGAAACGGGTGGCATGGGCCTTCCTGATTTCTTGATAAATACAATTGCAGATTGAGTTATTTCTGTTTCTATACATCTCCTTAGTAATTTTCAGAGGGAAAATTTAAAAACTTTGGCATTGTATAAAACACAAAAGAATTAGCAGGGAAGCATCAAACACACTGCAGAGAAAAAAAAGAATTCAGGCTCATAATAGTAAATTTTGGTAGAGTTTATGTCACATACGTTTAAATATATTAGGTTTAATTTTAATTACCATTTCCCCCCTACCTTTAGTATTGTTGAAGCCTCTATTCAAGAATTACTATTTCCACCCTGAACTGGTTTGAAATTGGCTTTAAAAGAAATTCCTAGTCCTCTTGCTTTTAACAAGGTTGATAGTTCTTGGTATCAGAATGAAACATAAATTGATAATAGTTAGCAAAGGTTAAAAAATATAATACTTCTTTCTTACAGAGTTCGTTAGCTGTTTTTTTTTTTCAAAGTCTACTCAAAATTTTGATTACAAAAATCTACGCAATATGGGAGCTGCAAAGAAACCAGCATTTAAGGAAATGCATAATGCCATTCTAATATATAAACAAACTCACTTTTATACAGCTGTTATGGAAGGAGTTTTTCTAAAACTCAATGTATTTAAAAGGTTAGAGACCACTTTAAGTGGATGATCCCTATCTCTGCCATTACTCAAAAAATCCTTCCCTGGGGGCTCTTTCCTATCTCCCACTAAAAAAAAAAAAATCCACTTAAAGTGAACAGCTTGTCCCCAAGGCATTGGAACTTAGCATAGTCAGATGAGTGAGTACATTTTATGCTCACGCAGTTAGAGATTAATAAAAATAAGATGTGATGAAATTGTGCTGGAATTCCAGCCTTTTGAATTTTCATTCTAGCACTGCTTTAGTTTTATAAGGAAGATATTTGGAAGGGATTTATAGTTTAGTTCTGTAGGGATTCAGTCACAATCTCCTACACACAGTCACTAATGGGGGAAAGCCACAATGGGCTAGTATGGCCATAAGTTTTCATTTGAAGTCCTGATTTAGAATCAGAACATTCTTCTGGTCTTTGTACTCTAGGCCAGGCTATCCATATAGTTGAATAGGAAAAAACAAAAACAAAGTAAAAAACATCTTTTTTTCCCACTAACCACCAACTAGAATTTAACACTTCCTTTAATTATGAATATATAACAACAACAACAACAACAACAAAACACAGTAGAATCAGCTAATCTGTTGATATATACCAATAAAATTAAATCTCTTTTTTCTTGTTACCTAGTTGTTGTGGTTTCTTGAAATATCACTTGTCACCACTTTGAAGTTATGGTTAATAATAGACCAGTTTTTATATTTTATTATTTAATGTGTTAAAAAGACAAATATATTAGTATATAACAATTTTTAAAAACACTTTGGTAACTATATTTAAAAATAATTGGCTTTAATTTTCATTCTAAGTATTTTATTTTAATGGATTTAAATGGGAATATTCTAAGAGGTTCATAGTCTTCACCAAACTGTCCAAGAGGTTCATGAGACAAAGAAGGTTCAATACCCTATCCATACATCCTAATCTTGGTCCTCATGGCCTTGTTATTACCAAGGATCAAAGACTAGGAAAGATCAATCTAAGAAAAGATTAACAAGTGAGAAGAAGTAACAAGTAAGAACTACTTCTTAGGTCTTAGCAACCTATACCTAAGAGTCTCTGAAAATTTACACACTTTCAAAATAAGAGGCATTTCAGCTGTATCTTAGATGGTGAGTCACATGAGCGAATAAATCCCCAGAGGGATAAGGATTAAGAAAAATCTCTAGATACAAATGGCAAGAGGGTTTCAGAAAGAGGTTGTCACAGAAAATTTGAACAAAGATTGCAGTATCATCCCACATCACATGAACACACATTGTTTTCCTAACATCATAATTTTGGCTTTTGTCAAAGCAAACATTGAACGGGTAGAAGTTAAACAAGTGAGGAAGACTTTATTCTAACTATTGTAATAGGGCAGACTGACAGAAAACTCCACAGAAAAGTGTTTAAGAGCTGAGGTCCTTAAGAGCTGAGCGGGAATCCTAGGCCACCTGTATTTGTTAACTGGCCTTATCAACAGGAAAAATAAACTTTCTCTTACCTTCACGACAAGAGGTAGGTTTACAATCTGAAACAAGGCTGCCTACTGAAGTTAGGCTCCTCCTCGCCTCCAGAAACTGAGAGAGGGGTGCAATCTTCCTTGATGAATGTATTTCAAAAGTATGCATCCAGGTCCTCAAGAAAAACATTGTTGGGTTGTAAAATTTGCAAGAGGCTTTAAAAAAGATTTACATCTCAAAGAAGAAGATAAAGAATTTACAATTACAAGTTTTCTAAGGTAAATGTTCTAAGAAAAGGGAGATCAGGGCTTAGAGTCAAGAATAAGCCTGTCTAAAGACTAGTCAAACTGAGGAAAACCTGAAGGCCATCTTTTCATCTTGATTAGCTTGTAACAGCTTTACCCCTTCAAGGTAAAATGTGGGAGAGAGAATCAGGTTTATATTCCTACAAAACAGACTATTTCTGAGTATAATGGTGTGTATGTGTGTGTGTGTGTATGTGTGTGTGTGTGTGTGTGAGAGAGAGAGAGAGACAGACAGACAGACAGACAGAAAGAGAGAGAGATTCAGGGATAATGGACACTACTTCCACATAAATACAAATCTGAATGTTAACAAACAATAGCAAGTTAAAACAAGGAGTCATTGAAATGATGAGTTTTTGAGATTCAGAAAGATTCCAGAAAGTATTGCTGTACCTTTACTAGATCTGATTAAAAAAATAATTAAAATATCATGGCTTTGTCAATAGGTATAGGTTTTTCCAACAAGCTTTTAAAAGAAAAAACTACCATTTCTTTTTCAGTCTAAAAGAAATAGTATGCCATCCAATATCAACCTAGGTACTGAGTAATACCATAAAGAGGCAAGTAAATCCAATGTCATTCTTGATTAAATAATCACCTTTTCAGTACAAAAGCAAAAAGTGTTAGTTGGGTTTTTTTCCTGTCTATAATAGGAACTGCAACCTAATTCTCATTGTTAATTGCAGAATCAAAGGTTAGCTTTTGACCAACCTGACACTCACTTTAAATCGTTCTATTTTTCTCCCAAGACATCAGTTCTTTTTACTTCCTTGATTATTCACATTCATGACTGAATCAGCTATTTTTGTACTTGGGTATCTTTTTCTTCACATTCTATTCTATATTTTTCATGGAACAGTATTCCCTGATCACAGTATTTGAATCAAGCAATCAATTAACAACTAATACAGACTCAGTAGTTTACTTTGTCTTTTAGGCAGTATTGATTTGTGATGCCTTTAAGAGTTGTGGAATACATAAAATTAGTTTTTAAATAAATATGCATTTTTAGATTGGACATTTAACTTATAAACTCCTTACACCTATGTTTCCAGCTATTATTGTTATTCTTATAATTATCTGAATCCAGGGAAAAGCATTAAATATATGATGCCTTTAGACATGCAGATTTTAACTTGAACTTCTTTGAATGCAATCTTTTTTTTCTCTTTCATCCAGAAATTGAAACTATGTGGGCCTTCCAAACTCCTACTGCAGTAGAACAACAAAAGATAAGAGTCTGCTTGGAACTCAAATTTGGTATAATGACAGTTAGTTTTTTCTTCATTTCAAGAACTGCTCATGCTATTATTTAAGACAAGAAGCAACGTAGAGGTAAGACAGGATGTTAGGGTTTGTGTTTTCTCAATGTAAATTAAATTGCTGGTTTTTGGCCAAAAGGGGGCAGGCATTTCCATGATAAAGGGAGAGATGTGCTTCCATTCAGGAATATGAATGGTTAAAAACAGAGACAGCGATTACCTATTCTAGGACTCTACTTGTGCAGAGAAAGCTCCTGGGTACTTCCAATAAGAAAGATATACCAGAGCTTGCTGACAGGAACAGAGAGAGCCTTTGTTAGTCCTGGACTTTTCTGTCACTCACCTCTAGATAATATCAAGCACTGTGACAGGGACAAGGTGTATGAGACTGCTGTTCAGGCAATGGGGACTTGCAAGCACCTAATTGAATTTCTCCTGGAGATAAAGAGATTTTTAAAAAGTAACAATTTGTCAGTAAAATGATCTGCTAATTGTTGTAGGAAATTGCTCAGGTTTTTTAATAATAGATCTTAGTGTTATGTAGGTCTCAGTTTCTTCCTGGTGTTTAACCTTCTCAACAATACCTATCTTAGCTTTTTTACGATATGCTCATGTGGGCGAGAATGAAAATGTATTCTTTTTAGTTTCTAGAACTTTATTTATGAGAAATCTTCATCTGTGTGTTGCAGTTATTGTAACGTTTAACAACCACCTAATAAAATACTAAAGGTGTTGTTTTATTGCTGTCTGCCTAATTATGGATGAATGTGTATGTGTCTATAAGCACAATTGATCACTTACACTTGCTAATGTAATTTATGACAATGTTGCAATTCTATGCTGTCAGTCAAGATATACAGTCAACATACACTATGTTCAAGGCACTCTGAGTACACATCGCTTTTCCTTTTGCCTGGAGGCGCAGAAGGCATGTATCTTCTCCTTAATCGTTTTCCGTCTCCTTCCAAATCTCTGAAAATTAAAGCTTTCCTCCTTGCATGTGTGACTTTATTTCCCTCTCTCAGATAATTAATCTAATTAATTTATACTTATGTTACTAAATAGAAAAATGTAGACATAAAAATCACAATTTCTTTGTTATTTGGTGAGGGTAGGTGGAGATAGGAGTTTTCTTGTGTTTGAAGATCCCATCATAGGAAGAATAATGACTATGGCTTTATGTGAAAACTTATGTAAAGGCATCTGGTGTGAGTTTAATATCTGTGATGATGAATAACTAATTTTTTATGTTCACATGTAAGATAATCACTGCTAAAATTTAGGACAGGATAAATCATAAAACTACAGTAAATGAACATGGATTTTATTTTTTTTGGTTCTCTCCAAATATTTTATATTTTGAACATAGTTACTGAAAAGCGACAAACCCACATGCTTTAAAAAGTGAGAATTTTTCATAAATACTCCCAGTACATGGTGATGAAAAAGTAAACATACATCAATAGTTAATTTTTATTTTTTCCTCTGAATAGAATATAATGTTAGTTGTCATTTATGAATCAACATATCAATATATTAATTTTATGTGACAGTAAAGAATATAGCTAGTTAAATTTAATGCTAGATATTTTAAACTTCATTTTTTTCAACCCCAGAAAATGACATTTACTTTTTGTAGCTCTAGTGTATATATGAGAATCTGTCAATCATGCTGCAAGATGTTTCATATCTAAGTTATCTGTCAGGGAGTCCTATTCAAGATCCAATGGAGTTATTCTGGGCAAACAACTGAAGTGAATTCTTTCAGAATTATCAAAAGTAATTACTAGGCTTCAAAAATGTATATGCAAGTTGGAAAATAGAAAGTAAGTTTTGGAAATATATTGTCAATTTTCAAGACATTTAAAGGTAGAAAAATTTTTGTGAAGTTATCTTACTATTTTTCTTTAAGTGGTACAAATATGGTGATGTTCTCTCTTTTATTCTTAAGGAGATGATAGTGTCCAAAGAAGCTATTTGCTAAATGGCTTTCTTTCCAGTATGTAATGAAAAGATACATCCTGACCTCCTTTCAGAAAATTAAAAATCTTCTGAGAAATCACCTAGTCCTTTACTATATTTTAGAGTGATTTTGACTGTTTTAGAAATTCTAAAGATGATAGTTAAACCAGAACTATACTATGCTTTTATTGTGATTTTAAATGAACCCCACTTTTTATGTTCTTTTGGGGGCAATAGAAAAATTTGAGCTATTAAACACTTTTGTAAACAACACAACCCCACTACTGAACATTCTATTAAAGTGTTCAAAAACAAAAGAAAACTTTAACCCATGGCCTCTAACACTGCTTTCTTTTAAGTGTGTAAAACTTATTTTAAAAATTACATTCACAAGAGATTTAATTTTCTTTTATTATTTTTTATATTTTTGAAGATATCTATAAAGACTGCATGTTTCAAGGTTATAAAAGCTTTAAAGTGTCAAAACCCTATATTTTCCATTTTCTTTTTATCATTCTACAAGAGATACAATTATGGGAATGCTCTGTCCTCTATGAGTTTGGTATTATTTTAATTCATTTTATAGAAGAACAAATTGAAACTCAGAGATGTTAGATAACATGCCCCAAGAATAATTTTCTTGATGGTATTTCTACTTGCTTTCATGAATTAATCAGAATCCTATTTGTTTTCAAACGTGTTTCCATCTGCTTATTTTCTCAATATCTCTGTTTAGTAGAGGTAGAGAGATTATGGTGGAAAATTTTGTCACTTACCAATGCCGTAATTTTCATCAAGTCACTTACCTCTTGTGAACTACTTTTCTCACTTCCAAAATGTGTGTTTAATAGTAACACTCATCAGTATTTTATCATTTAAAAAATCAATATATCTCAAAGTACTTTATAATCTGCAGTGCAAAGTATTTATTATAAGTTAACCACTTATTTAGTCACATATACAACTTTTATTTAGCATGTACTACATGTTCAACCCTAGATTAGGACCTTATATTAACCTCATCCAACATGCAATGTCTTTGAAAGCCCTTAAAACAGTATCAAAGAGAATTTATATTAAGATGCCCCTAGCTTAAAAGCCATGTACTGTATTAGTTTGCTACTGCTACATAACAAATACAGACTTAGAAGTTTAAAACAACACCCATTTATTAATTCATGACTTCTGTAGGTCAGAAGTTGGGGTATGACTCCACTGGGTCCTCTGCCAACAAGGCTGAAATGAAGATGTGGTAGGCTGTGTTCTCATCTGAAAGCTTGACCAGGGAAGAATCCACTTGCTAGCTCATTCAGGTTGTTGCAGAATTTGTTTTTGTCATTGTATTTCTGAGATCCCTGTGTGCTTGCTGGCTATCAGTTGAGGATCCCTCTCTGCAACCAGAGGCCACCTCAATATCTGACCATGTTGCCCACTCACAACACAGCAGCTTACTTCTTCAAAGCCATGAAGAGAATCCTTGAGATGGGGAGAAGTCTAGACTACATTTAAAGTCTAGACTACATCTTTCATTAGGACAGACCTATCTAGACCAAGTCCTTTTACCTCGCCATGAAATATCACATAATTATGGCACTGATAGTTCATCATATTCATAGGTCTCACCCACACTCAAGGAGAAGGAATTATACAAGACATGACAGCTGGGGCAGGAGTCTTGGGGGCATCTTTGAATTCTGCCGACCTATCACAACATGTGAGGATAATTTGATTTGGACGGTACAGGATGCTGACAAACGTGCCTGACTCTCAGAAGGTTAAAAAGATAGGCTAGATTCGGAAGGTGGAATGAAGAAGCAAGTGATAGGCCACTGGTAGAAGTGGACTGTAAGCTTGCTATTACTGAAATATTCTAGTTCGATTCTGTGAATTTAGCCAGTCTTGACAAGCAGAATATGAGAGGCATTCTGAATTATCAAATTATGTTTAATGTCTCCTGTATTGGTCTTAGTCTCTGATATCACAAGACAAGACAAATTGCAATCCAGAGATCTGATTAATGAATGTATCAAAGTGGTTATTAAGAAATTGGAAATGAAATAGAAACTCAATATTTTGAGATATTGAGCTAGAGACACATACATAGACAATAGTACAAAACTGTCTGCATTCCCGACCAGTCCTTGAAAGTTCATATTAACAAATGTCAAATACAATAAATCAGCTATTCTTGGTTACTTTATATTTGATTCTTCCGTCACAATAGCTTTCCTCCTTGCTTCTACTGATCAAATTGGGAAGTGACTGTCTGCAGTCATAATGTAAAAAAATAGTCCACACTTTGATAGGTTCTTATTACTTATTAAATGTTTAATAGGCTGCAAGACTCACTCTAAGCTTTGTTTCATTTCCCTTGGTGAATATAGTATTACTTGTTAGGGGAAGAATACTTGCAGTTCTTAGAAAGTTTTATAAATAGTAGTGGGTAAAACTTCAAGATACTTATTATTTTCTCCTATTTAGCTTACAGTGAATTGAATTTACAAGCATAATAACCTCCATGGAGAAAATTACTAAAGTTAAATAGAAAATAGAAGAGACAAAAATCCTTATCTGCATACCTAAAACTAAAGAATTAAAAAAATCTTTTTTTTTAATCTACACAATCTTCAATGTATTAAGAATAGAAAAAGGTCACTGGGCTCAACAAGCAGCCCCCTGCTGTTTTCCTCATCGCTGATTTCTTGTTCACTCTCTATACACTCGTTTCTTCTCTTTGTCTAATACATATTGACTTTCTTATTTCACAGACTCTGTGATATTTTGCAGCAAGGGTGATAACCCGGAAGATTTTCTTTCACTGCAAAACAAAGGGTCATTCCTCTGAAGATGTTTCATATATCCTGGTTTTTAAATGTTGTTTAGAAGCAGAAAAGATTCTGTGGCTTAATATACTTTTATATGAAATTTTCTTTCTTTAAAAACTGTAACACAAGGTATCTACAGTCTGGCCATATGTGGTGGATATATACAGATATAGTTTATAGTTCCATATAGAATTCATGTTCACCACATCTGAAACATGCATGTGCTTGGATACTGCATACTCCCACCCACACACACTCACACACACATACACAAAACCCTACACTTGGTTGGGGAGAAAGCTTACTTTAACAGGGTTCTGTTCTCTCAGACTGAACTCCACAAACTCAGTAAAAATGGATTGGCTACTTATGATCCCGATGCTGCCTCTCTCCACTCTCAAGAAATATTGTGTGGATTAATGTTCTTGTTTTACTTTCCTGGAAAACAAATGTTTTCTTTTTCTTTTTCTTCTTCTTCTTCTTCTTCTTCTTCTTCTTCTTCTTCTTCTTCTTCTTCTTCTTCTTTCTTCTTCTTCTTCTTCTTCTTCTTCTTCTTCTTCTTCTTCTTCTTCTTCTTCTTCTTCTTCTTCTTCTTCTTCTACTTTTTTAAGTAGGCTTCATGCCCAGCACAGAGACCAACAGGGGATTGAACTCACCACCTTGAAATCAAGACCTGAGCTGAGATCAAGATTCAGATGCTTAACTGACTGAGTCACTCAGGGGCCCCTTCTCATTCACTGTGTGCAACACCACTGATTCCTACTATTCCCTATGTTCCTGATTTTATCAACTATATATCAAAACCACTTTAGTATCTTTCCCTTTATATTGAGGGCACTGAAAAAAATGTGTAGGACACAGGGACTATATTCAGGGAGTATAATATATATCCAGATATATTATATGTTTCTCATATAGGAAACTTCTACCTGAGGAGAACTTTCACCTCTTTTCTGAACCACCCACTGCTGAACTAAAAGACTGAACTAAAAGTGGATCATTTGATTCTCTCCATTCTTCTTCACCCAAACTCCTTTCTCCTTCAGCTTCTCCTGAAGTTCCAGCTTTTAAAAACTTCTAGGAGCTGACTCACCTTGCAAATGAACATTCATAACTACTTAGTCCATTCCATCTAATTTTATACTACTTAAAAATTTTGGCTGCCAATGCCAGTGGGAACACAATGGATACTCTTTTTCTCTCTAGATCTCTTTCAAATATGTGTGAGTTTGTGTTTAATCTTAGGATGGCCTTCAAGTTGCCAGATTCAGCAAACAAAACCACAAACAGAGCATCTACTTCCATTTCAATTTCAGATCAACAGTGGATATTTGGTCAGATGCTGGTCACATCTATTTATTTATTTATTTATTTATTTATTTATTTATTTATTTAAATTTACATCCAAATTAGTTACCATATAGCGCAACAATGATTTCAGGAGTAGATTCCTTAATGCCACTTACCCATTTAGTCCATCCCCCCTCCCACAATCCCTCCAGAAATCCTCTGTTTGTTCTCCATATTTAAGAGTCTTTTATGTTTGTCCTCCACCCTGTTTTTATATTATTTTTTCTTCCCTTCCCTTATGTTCTTCTGTTTTGTATCTTAAAGTCCTCATATGAGTGAAGAAGTCCTATGATATTTGTCTTTCTCTGACTGACTAATTTCCCCTAGCATAATACCATCTAGTTCCATCCACATAGTTGCAAATGGCAAGATTTCATTCATTTTTATTGCTGAGTAATACCCCATTGTATATATACCACATCTTCTTTATCCATTCATCCATTGATGGACAGGATGGGCTCTTTCCATACTTTGGCTATTGCTAATAGTACTTCTATGAACATTGGGGTGCATGTGCCCCTTCAAAAAACAGCACACCTGTATCCCTTGGGTAAATACCTAGTAGTGCAATTGCTGGGTTTTAGAGTAGTTCTAGTTCTATGTTTTTGAGGAAACTCCATACTATTTTCCAGAGTGGCTGCACCAGTTTGCATTCCCACCAGCAGTGCAAAAGAGACCCTCTTTCTCCACATTCTTGCCAACAACTGTTGTTGCCTGAGTTGTTAATGTTAGCCATTCTGACAGGTGTGAGGCGGTATCTCATTGTGGTTTTGATTTATATTTCCCTGATGATAAGTGATGTTGAGCATTTTTTCATGTATCAGTTGGCCATCTGGATGTCTTCTTTGGGGAAGTGTCTATTCATGTCTTTTGCCCATTTCTTCACTGGATTATTTGTTTTTTGGGTGTTGAGTTTGATAAACTCTTTATAGATTTTGGATACTAACCCTTTATCTGATATGTCATTTGCAAATATCTTCTCCCATTCCATCAGTTGCCTTTTAGTTTTGCTAATTGTTTCCTTCACTATGCAGAAGTGTATTATTTTGATGAGGTCCCAATAGTTCATTTTTGCTTTTGTTTCCCTTGCCTCTGGAGACGTGTTGAGTAAGAAGTTACTGTGGCCAAGGTCAAAGAGGTTTTTGTCTGCTTTCTCTTCTAGGATTTTGATGCCTTGCTGTCTTACGTTTAGGCCTTTCATACATTTTGAATTTATTTTTGTGTATGGTGGAAGAGAGTGGTCAGGTTTATTTTTCTGCAAGTTTTCCCAGCACTACTTGCTGAAAAGACTGTCTTTATTCCATTGGATATTTTTTCCTGCTTTGTCAAAGATTAGTTGCTGGCCACCCTTCTTGCCCATTCTTCCTAATAATGTGCAAGCAAGTAAGTGGGAAGGAAAGGGTAGAGGTGCCATACTAGCTGGATCTTTTTATTTGTATTTCTTTAGAGAACAAAAGTTTTTTTTTAGATATGTCCCTCTGCTAGCCAGATTTCACTTAGGTCCATCAAATGTAACTGCATTTCTTGGCCATCCAAAGCTGCCGGGAAGCTGAGAATTGAGTACTGATTTTCATTCTCTAAGGCCTTATATTAGGAGCCAAAAAAGGGAGCCTGAAGCTGGGCGAGGGTGTTAAGTAAGCCAATTACACTCTCTGGAACACCAAACAAATTAGGTTTAAGGACAGGAAACTAAAAATGTTTAGCACAAAAAACTCATAAAATCTACCTTTCATAGACTCTTCTTGTAGAAAAAAATTACTTGCTGATAAACACGTATACTACTAGAAGTTTAAATATATATGTGTGTGTGTTTATTTGTGTGTGTGTGTACACACAAAGCAGGAAGCCATGAAATTAAAGAAACAGTGCACTAAACCCAGGAGTAAAATTTTTTTCAGGTGCTGAATTTTAAAGAGGTAGCAAGAAACAAGAGAAATCTATAAAACATATCTCCAAAAGGTTGTTACATTGCAATTCAAGGAAAGGTAAAACTTTGTGAGGAAATTTTCTCCCTATAAGCAGGATGAAAAATTAATCTATAATTCTAACAAAAAGTAAAAGCTATTTTAAAAAAGCCTTATCTATCTATGCCAGAAAAAATGCAGTATGATTATCAAACAATTGAAAGAAATTTAACTGATATACTTTTATGTTGTTTTTTAAAATGGGTTCCGTCAAAGTATTTGATCCTGAAGGAGAAAGCAGTTACTTAAGCATGCTAATATGATTTTGTATATTGCTTTTTAGTTTGTTCCATCTACATATAGAAAAAAGACAGCAGACTGAATTGTAGTTTAGGAATGTAAATATTGTAAGCATATATAATGTAAAGAAACAACACAATAAACAACAGGAGACAAGAGTCAGACATCAATAGGAGACAATAGGAGACAATAGGAGAGATGAGTCAGATATCAAATTTCAATAAATACACTCTATAATTAACATTAAGAAATGGTTTTATGTGTGTGTACTCCGGTAAAGGAGTAAAACTAATGAACAGTAACAAAAATTGGGAGTCTAATAGCAAAGAAAATTTTTAAAAGGTAAAGGAATTCTCTATTATTTTCTTTCCTTTTGTTGAGGAAGCAATAAACACTGTCTACAACAATCAAATAAGAAGATGAAGTGCAAACATTGTATTTTGATATTTTCTTGAGAACCCCAAAATGATCTCAAAGCATCGTAATTAAAGTTGGTGAACTCAGAAAGACTCCAGATATTTTTTCGCTGACAATGAATGGCCTACTTTCAATCTTGCAATTTAAGCATCCTACTTCATTAAAGTTACAATGATATCAATCAAAATATCATTATTTTTTAAAACCTTAAGAAAAAAAGTTGTAAATTAAACTATCAGTCAGTAAATTACTATAATTTGAAACCGTAATTTTATACTTTTTGAAAGAGGTCTGTCAGACTTACATATAGATTTTTTCTCAAGTCACCTTGGTGAATAAATGAATGAGAAATAGAAGAGAAACAAATTGGGTACAGTATTTTTTTAAATTCTTTACATGAAGAATCTGAAGTACTATTCATCTCAGATTTATTAATGTCCCTATTTTTGTCTCTCAAAATATTTGTCTCCTGGACCATTAAGATAATTGATGATAGATAACTTTTTCAGGCTGCTCTGCACTGTCTCCAGAATTTTCTTCTATGATATGGATGCCAAGACTTTTTGCAGCTGCTTTATCTTACTAGTATGTGTCTATAGAAGATTTTCAAAATACAAATAGAACTCATATTCCTTCCCCAGATGGTTCTTAAATAGTTTGAGATGAAAATGTCGACATTTCAGTTGTATTATCATGCCACAAGTAGCAATGATGTGTGCACATGCACGGGCAGTGATGAGTTTGTTGTGAGCGCTTTCTGCCTGACAAAAATTATCGGATGCCATCAATCATAAGATGCATCTTGATTTCAAAGATGTTAAAATTTGAAAAATAAGTAAGTTATAATGAATGAAATGTAATACTTTATCTACTGTAGGACTTTCCTGCTACTGACTGACGTGGCCATCAAATACTGATTTCTGAGATATTTAATGTTGACTAGGATATGTTAGTTTCTATGCCTCATTTCAATACATGTCAACTGCCTAAATTTTTCAATGAATATTTAAAAAATTTCTTTGACTCTGAGTATATATAGCATAACTATATATATATATAGTATATATATAATTCTAATTTCATATATATTATATAATATATATTTCATATATATTACATGGCGTATATATATATAATACATACTACTATATATAGCATAAATTATAATGTTCATTTTGCCTGTTATCTTATTTATTATGGGTAAGGAAGAATATATAAAATGTGAAGAGTATAAGAAGTAGTGATTGGTATAGTTGGCTTAACAAAATTGGGCTGCACATATCCTAATTCCTTAGATAAAGGGGAGGCTCAGATGCTGTTAGGCCAATGCAACATGCAACCATGTACCATTACGCTTTGGGCCATGTGCTAGTCTAAGCACTTATAAGGGTTTTACAGTTACTTAGGACAAAGCCCCCCTTTTTTAATTTATAGGAAGACAAATAACTTTGCCTTGTGGTGGGTAAAGTTCTAGACAGTACAATCCAATAAAAACATAATAATTTTAACTCCATATGTAATTTAATATTTTCTAGTATCTGTACTTTAGAAAAAAGAAGAAACAAATTAATTAAATTTTAATATTTTATTTATTTTATTTTTATTAATATATTTTCAACTCAATATTAACAAAATACATTATTTAACATGTAGTTGATATAAAATATTAATGAAATATTTTACATATTTTTGGTATTAAGCCTTCAAAATCAAGTATGTGTTTTGTACTTACAACACATCTCAATTTGGACTAGTGCTTTATAGACAAATGTGACCAGAGGCTGACATGTCGACAGCACAGCTCTAGATTGTAAATGACAATGTAGTTCTGGACTATAGATGTCAATGTTTTTGAAGTACTTGTATCCATTGCTTCAATTTAGATCTACCTGTCATGGACAAACACATGTGTCCAAGGTGCTATGATTTACCAGGCAACAGCAGTCATCCAAGTACTGATGTGTATATGAAGTGGGAGGCAAGACCTCAAGGCTGAGGGATGGGATAAGCCTCACATTGGGAGAGATAGATGAGAAGGAACTTCAAAAAGGCCTATTCACTGTTAGAATGGCAGTGGAGGGTGGGGCCGGGGAGAGTAAGTCACTTGTGAGTGAGATCTGCCTCGCATTTTAGCTTCTATTTTCAGGGCTGCATTTTGAGAATGAGATCTCCTGTTTTGCTTTTCCTTGTTGACATCTCTCCCCTGTTTCTCTGTCTCTCTGTCTCTCTCTGTGTCTGTCCTCTCCCATCTCTCCCTCTCTCTCTTTCTCTCTCTCTCATTTCCTATATCTATTTCTGTTTTCCCCCTTCATATCCAAAATTTTTATATCAAACTTGACTCATCGCCTATACTATTTTACTCTTTGCCTTTCTTTTCCTTCTTTTTGCTCTCCCAGTGTGTGCCTTTTCTCTGATTCTTCTGTCTTGGGACATAAAATCCATTCACTGTTGATCCATTGTGGGGCAATCATGCTTTTTCCCTTTGATGATAGTACATCCACATGCTCCAGCACGAACCGCACACTCTATTACTACTGCAGAACCCTGTGCTTATGCTGAACATCAACGTCTTGCCAGGGGTTTGTTGTGTTTAATGCTTGCTTATAATTTATACTCCACATAATTTCTTAAATTTTATCTGACTCTCTTTCAGCAGGATGGCTTCAGCATTCTGAGCTGTATTCCTCAAGCTGTGTTGTGCTCTGGTAAATACTCACAAATCTTTATTATTGCCATATGTTTGGAAAGAAAGATTAAAGAGTTATTAGTTTCTCGTCTAAAACAGTCTGTTTTTCTTTTTTAGACATAATCAGAGTTTTGTAAAGTTAACATTTAAAAATAAGAATAAGCTCATTGATAAACCTATTTACCCAATTAATAAAGACATCATTTATAGATTTGGGTGTAAAATTTGTTAAAACACCTTTGTTAGAAATTGTTAATAAAAACTTCAACTTAAGAAAAAAAAATTCTAGGGTCTTGATTTAGCTGTATATTTGGCATTATTAAACAGTATGAGTTTTAAGAAAGTAAAATAGAAATCTAAAAATATGCATTAAAAGTGAAAAATTATAAAAGACCAATAAGGATTTTATTTTCAAAAACATTCTAGAGAAAAGCAGATACATAATTCTACATGCTAAATTGATTGCATTCTTACGTGTCCGGTATTAAACGTGAACATCTAAAAACATATTTAAAGTTTTTAAAAAAATTTATTTATTTTGAGAGGGACAGAGAGTGTGAACAAATGGTGGAGGGGCAGAGAGAGAGGGAGAGAGAGAATCCCAAGCAGGCCCCATGCTGTCAGTGCAGAGCATGACACGGGGCTTAGTCTCACAAACCATGAGATCATGACCTGAGCTGAAATCAAGAGTCCTATGCTTAAACGACTGAGCCACTCAGGTGTCTAAATCCAAAAACATATATAATATTTATAGTAACCTAATGAAATTGATTTCCATTGCTTTTTTTTTTTTTTTTTTTTTACTGATGAGGAAACTATGATACAAAGTAATGATTCATCAAGAAAGTAGCAGAACGAGGATTCAATCAACAGGCATATATATTCTTCAGAGATGATTTTTTAAAAAGTTGTATCATACCACTTCTCATAAGATTTATAAGTCTTAGTAGAATGAGGACAATAAGAAACTATGACATAAGAATTTTTTATTAGAATAATAGGATTGATTACTATGAATCTTAGTATTCAATTTACCTTATAGTCATAGAACACCCAGTTTTTAGCCTGCTACACAGTGCCTGGAATAAAGACTACATTTCCCAGTATCCACAAACCCAGATGTGACATGTGACTAATTTCTGGCCAGTGTGATGTAAGTATAAGTAATTTTTTTTTATCAACAGGGTTTTTCCCTTAAAAAATTTGGCCACGTCATACATGACCTTCTCCTTTCCCCGGTATCCCAATATGTAAATTGCACACATGGTGTTGAGTCATTTTAAACTCTAAAGCCAGGTCATCTAAAGAGGGATGTTAAAGAAAAGAGAAAGCACCTCAACCATAGATAAATTCATGTGTCACACAGTCCCTATATCAACTTGAATCTACATTAAAAAGAAAGAAACTCCAATTTCCTTAAATGCTGTTATTCTACATCTTAGTTAGCGCAGTATAACCAATGTCTTGACCAATGTATGTGAGTTGAATTTACTGTAGTTCTTGCATCAGTTATCACCAGTTTCCCTTCTGCCTGTCTCTCACCTTCTCTTTGGGGGTTCACTAAAATATCTTCAGGAGAAAAGAGAGCAGAGCAGGTAGTATTACATGTTTACTATAAGTTTATCCAAGATCTTTAGAACCAGCATTTGTTACCAGCTGATAAACTATACTCTGCATCTATTACTTGCACAGACATATACATGTACACATGTGCCACACGCTGTTGTATTATTATATGTCTTCAGAGATAGGCAAACAGTTCTGCACACAAAAACACGTGTCTCTGATGTGAGATGTGTCGGTGACGACATTTTCAGGACTATAATAGCCTAGTAAAAACTTCTTGTTGGAAAATATGACCTAACTTGATTTATTCCAATTGTCTGAGACAGTAACCAAAGGGCATCTCAGTTTGCAGAATTCTCTGAATGAAACAATCTAGTAGGTTCTCTTAGAATTTGAAGGATTTGGGCTTCTCATGCCTCTAAGTGGTATTAGAAACACCCGTTAAGTTGGTGTTCCAGCTCTAAGATTTTTCTCACTAGTCCTTGAAAAATGCTGGGAGGGGGAAAACAATGTCATTATACTTTGTTTTAACTGTTTCAAATTTTTCACCTTAGACAACCTGTTTACATAGAGTCAAACTGTACTGTTTGAAATAACTTGACACTGCATGTATTAAGCTAAATGGAAGGCAACGTGAGTACACTGAAACTAATTTAGTATGCAATATTTATCTGTGGGAGAGAGAAACACTATTCAATTCAGGCTCATTCATCCTCCAATTTCTGTGCACAGAATCCCACAGGAGGTCATCTACCATCATTTTATACCTATTTGGTATGCTCGAATACATCAGGCAGTAATAGAGTAAAACCTGCGAACATGGGCCACAGGGTAACGTACTCTTCCCCATGTAGCTAGCGTGTGGAGCTTAAGTTTTGGCTTTTCCCTCATCCACTTTGTGAGCATGAAATTACCGTAATTGTTTTTGAAAAATGTTTATGTTTTCACTGTATCCATCAACCTAGGGGATCTTTCCATGCTGTGTACTGTTTCAGTCTCATAAAGAATATTATTTTAGAATTTGAAGATGATGTTACTTTTACTTATTTATTTAGTTTGGTTAACCCTGTTTTCACAACCCATTGATAGGTCATGCCCTTCTTTTAACTCTCTCTTCTTCTAGATCACATTGTTTGCTCTCCAAATGTAAACACCATTGTTTTCTTCATATATTTTTCCAAATGTAACGTTTTGTACCCAGATTTACTAAGTATTTCTATACTGGTAGGAGTCGTGTCTGAGAAGAGAACTTTGATCATTGAGTATACTTAATTAAGTATATTTCTTTATCTGTTACTCCCTCTTTACTGAATTCCTATGAATTCTATTATTATAATGCCATTATTTTTAGTAGTATCTACTGTGGTAAAAAAAATAACCATCAAAGTTTGAGAATGCTCTTAAAAATATCCATTTTTTAAAAATATACAAACATATAGTACATGAAGATGGCAAAAAAAATCGAAGAATTTATTTTTCTAAATGTACACACTAGAACTTCAGTATCCAAATGATAATTCTTCAAAGTAGTAATTTTGGAAGGTTGTCATTTCTGTAACATTCTCAATGTTTAAAACTTTTATGGAACAATTCTTATTAATCTTCTAAGCTGTTGTGGACATTTTACAAAATGACCACTTTTACCAACAGACTCATGGAAAAATTTTTATCATCACTTACCATCAGGGAAATACAAATCAAACTACAATAAGATACCACCACACATCTGTCAGAATGGCTAAAATCAACAACACAAGAAACAACAGGTGTTGGCAAGGATGTGGAGAAAAATGAACACTCGTGCACTGTTGGTGGGAATGTAAACTGGTGCAGTCGCTCTGGAAAACTGTATGGAGCTTCCACAAAAGTTTAAAATAGAATTACTCTATGAACCAGCAATCACACTACTGAGTATTTACCCAAAGAATACAAAAGCACTAATTCAAAGGAATACATGCACTCTTATGTTTATAGCAGCATTATTTACAATAGCCAAATTATGGAAAAAAGTGATATATATATATCATATATATACATATATACATATTATAAACATGTTCTAAACAATAATCTAATATAGGTTCTTGTAAAGATATCATAATAATGAGATTTTCATGGCTGAAAATTCCTTTACTGCAGCTCCATTTATCATTAATCTTGATAATAATTACACAAATTAGTCACAAATACTATTACCATTTCTCTCAATATTTTCCAGTTATGGATCTTTTTTTTCTGAGAGTGGGAACATTTGATTCTAATGTTATTATTATCAATAACTTTCACCTGGTAAAGGGAAACCCATGTTATTTCAGCTTTCCTTTTTCCTTCCCAGGCACCTAATATCTGATAAAAATCAAAACAAGCAAAACAAAACAAAACACACTCCAAAACTGTGAAAGACTTGAGTCCAAAGCTGTGCCCATTCATAAAGATCATGATTTTTGTTCTTCTGTTTTGAAGCCAATGGTGAGGGTGTACCTAATACCTGCTGACCAGGATCCTGTATTTAGTGTCTCAATTGTGAAGCATTTACTTGCTCTCTTGGAATTCTTATTTCTGGGCTTCTTCAGGCTTCTTCTGTCATTCTCCATGCTCAATGAAATTAAACATTGGGGCTGGGTCATAATTTCCCCAGAAAATATTTTGAGTACAGTTAGAGAGGTCCTTAGCTGACATCTTCACAGAAGACTAAAAATTCTCTTCAGTCACTGAGACTCTGTCTCAAGGAAAAAGAATGAAAAATATTTGAATAAGTGGGATTAAAGAACATTCTGAAATACTTTCTTTACCTTGTCTTTTTGTTCATAATTATTATATTTTAATTATCATTGTTTTTCATTTCTCAACTTTGACTTGGAAAGACAAAAAAGAGCTTTATACAGAATGCTGTTCATGGCCATTGCTATTCCTTCACTTATTTGGCAGATATATATCATTAATGTAGGCTGGCATTTATTAAGTGCTTACTATGTACAAGTTGCTGTCCTAAGCAATTGAGATGGAGCAACTCATTTAATCTTTAAGGCAACTCAGTGAGTAGAGCATATTAGCCCTATTTACCAGGTGATAAAACTCACACAGTGAGAGATTAAGAAACTTGTCGTGTTCTTACTGCCTAGCACTTAGTAAGTGTTCAGATAATATAATTTTACCAATGCATAAATAAATGGATAGGTGAAAACTCTTCTCCAGGGTTAATTTATGGAACTATCTTTAAATAATACAGGGTTCTGATATGAATTTCTTATACCATTTCATTAGAAATTGGGAAAATTTTGTACCAGAATTTTAGAATTCATAATGTTCTCTTCTCTGGCTAAGTTTGGTTTCTCTTCCTCTTGAGTCTTCCAAACACTATTGATTTTCTTTTACTTTTCTGTTATTTTGCTCAAGGTCATTCTGTGTTGGAATGGTTATGCCCTTTTGCTCAGGACTATTTTCAGACTCTGCTTCTGTTCTTATCCTAAGATCACCTTAACTATGGGATTTTTATAAAAAAAAAATTTTGCAAAGTAGCTTTTATGTCATTCACCAAAGGATTCCATTAGTTCTTATAAGACATCACCTCACTTACTATTTGTGTACTCCTATGCCTTCAGCTTCTCTGTTTGAATGATCTGCATTCCCTGGTTGCCAGCCTCACTCCTCTGCCCTAGCCTTGTTTCATGCTGCCTGAGTGGTTATAGCAAATATCTTATAAACAAGGGCATTTTGGAGAGAATGTACTGCAAATTTGGGGCCAACAATGCACACAGTCGCACTTCATGAGTAATACCATTAGAAAGCAGAACAAAATTGCATAGTTTGGAGTCTGATGTTGGAAGATCAACGAGGTTATAAAATTCATTTATTAAATCACTCATTTTCAAATAGCAGCCATTGAAAATGCTATGTGCTAGGCAAAGTCTAGTCATAGTGACTACAAAGAGTAAAAATAAACATGTATTTTTCTCAAGAGCTTACAAGATTTACCAAGTATTATATTATAAGCAAATTTGTACTGAAAACATGACATTGCTATCTGCTTCATGGTCTTTGATCTCCTACTATGTGTGAGTTAGTAGGAGATACAAAGATAACAGAATATGCATAACAATCGGAATTTAAACAAAAAATATTTTGGTTAGGGGAAGCCTGGGTGAGTCTGTCAGTTAAAAGTCAAATTCGATTTCGGCTCAGGTCATGATCTCACGGTTCCTGAGTTCAAGCAGCTCAGGGTCCATGCAGACTGCAGTGAGCCTGCTTGGGATTCTCTCTCTCTGCCCTTTCAAAACCCTTCTATCTCTCTCAAAATAAATAAATAAACTTAAAAAACATTGTGGTTTAACTTTATGAATTATATAGATATTAATTTAAATTTTTTTTAAATTTATTCATTTTTGAGAGACAGAGAGACAGAATCCAAAGCAGGCTCCATGCTCTGATCTGTCAGCACAGAGCCCTACACAGGGCTGGAACTCATGATCGGTGAGATCATGACCTGAGCCGAAGCTGGACACTTAACTGACTGAGCCACCCAGGCCCTCCAAGATTAATTTATAAAGTTTGCCTATACATTTGCTATGTATTATTTGTTCAGTTTTTTTACACCCAATATCTAATTATTCAGGTTATTTTCTTAATTGTTGATTAAAACTGTAGTCGTTAGGAAACGACTTAGGAAATTGACTTAGGAAAGTGAAAGTATCTTGATGGTAAATTTTCGTAGCTTTGGTTGGCATTCACTCTTAGAAGTTTTGCCATGTTTTTTTTAATTCTGGGCTGATAATTTTACTCTTTTGTACTTTGGAAATGTTATTTCATTATTATTGGGAAGTCTGGGGCTACATTCATTTTCATTCTTTTATAAGTTATTAGGACTGTAATATTTGACAAAATTTATTTTAAGGGAGAACATTAAGTGAGAGTTAGCCCAAGTAAGCAGTAAGGTAAAATATTTTATAATTCTATGCAACCAATACTACAGCTCTGAAATAAATTAAATTAAAATTGAGAGAAATATAAGAAGAAGTAATAATTCATAGTTAGAAATTTTAATATACGACTATGGGCCCAGTATGAATAATTGCTAAATTGATAAAACACATAAAAATATTAGAAAGGATAGAGATATTTTAAACATTAAAATTCACAAAAATTTGCCTAATAAAAATTTATCTGTCTACTTATCCTTCTACATTATCCCTGCACACAAATGTGAAATAAATATTTACTTAAGCACACTTTGAATATTTGTAAAATTTGATCAAATACTTGTCCATACAAAATGTTTCAACATATTTCAAAAAACTAAAATTTTGTGACCAAATGTAGTGAAACTAGAAAATAATATCCAAAAGAAAAGATGCTAGAAACTAAATCCACCTCTAAATAGCACAGGAATTAAACAAAGAAATGAACATTGAAAACAAAACTTATTTTGAACTTAATGAAATGTTACTCATAAAACTTCTGATTTGAGACCTAATTACTGAAATAGAGAAGGAAAAAGATGAAAAATTGATGAGTTAGCATCCATTTCAAGTTATTAGAAAAATATCCATTGAAACAAAATTTAAAGCGGAGGACATGATAATATAAATGCAGAAATTCATTAAAAAGTAAGCAAGCATTAAAAAAAAAAGTTAACCAAGGCACAGTTGGTTATACAAAAGTCTAATAAAATGATAAACTAATACTTAAATTCATATAAAATACAGAGGGTAAAAATACATTAGAATATTATAGGTATTTCATGTAAAAGTATTGAATGATATTATGAAAAACTTTATACTTATAAATTCAAAGATGTAGGGGTGACTGGGTGGCTCAGTTGGTTAAGCATCCAACTTTGTCTCAGGTCATGATCTTGTGATTCATGAGTTCGAGCCCCGTATTGGGCTCTGTGCTGACAGCTTGGAGCCTGGAGCCTGTTTCAGATTCTGTGTCTCCCTCTCTCTGCCCTTCTTCTGTTCACATACTCTCTCTCTCAAAATAAATAAACATTAAAAAAAATTTTAAAAATAAATTTAAAAATGTATATGAAGTTAATAAATTCCTAGAATATAACATTAAAACTTAAAGAAAAATGGACACTATAACCAGTTTTCTAGTCATTAAAAAATTAGTAGTCGAGCATTTCTCAAAAACTAAACAAAACAAAACAAAAAAACCAAGCAGACAAATCTCAAGGCTTGATATATTTACAGTGAATTTCTATTGAAATGTGAAAGGTAAACATCAATGCTTTTAGAATATAATGATCTCCGGAAAGGGAAGGATTTTTATTTTTATTTTTTAATTTTTTTAAAAATCCTTATTTATTTTTGAGAATGAGAGAGACAGAGTGTGGGACCAGTGGAGGGGGAGAGAGAGAGGGAGACACAGAATCTGAAGCAGGCTCCAGGCTCTGAGCTGTCAACACAGAGCCTGATGTGGGGCTCAAATCCGCAATCCGCAAGATCATGACCTGAGCCGAAGTCAGACACTAAATCGACTGAGCCACCCAGGCGCCCCCAAGGGAAGGATTTTTAAACTGGACTATTCAGAAGGGTAAAGATTGACAAATTCATATAAATTCTACTTAAGAAATTTTTTTCACTGAAAGACACCACAAAAAAAAGATAAATAAATAGCATGGGATATAATATTTTCAGAGCTTGAATTCAATAAGTACTAGTGTCCAGAATATATTTTTTTAAGTTCCCAAGAGTTGTAGGTGGATTAAAACAGCAAACCTTAATTTCTCACACTGCATGTCCATAGCAGGTGGGCTTTGACCCTACTCTGGGGTCTTACTTAGGGACCCTGGCTATTGGAGCAAACCCATCTGAAATATTACTGGCCTCAGAACAGAGGATAGATAGAATTATGAAAATCACAAGTGGGTATTAAAACACTGTGCAGAGAAGTGACACACTGTTTACACCCACACTGTGTCCACTCTTAATTCAATAGGACGGAAGTGTATAATCATGCTACTGGGAGGAACAGCCCTGGGAACCGCAGCTAGATAAGAATGGAGAAGGTATCTCCCACAGGGCTGGTCACAGATGAGAAATATATTAAATGACACTCATTCCCATGATCAGTCATGAAGATGTCAATTAAAACCACAATGAGATACATTGATTTGCCAGGTTGGCAAAAAGTTTTTTAAGAAATGTGAGGGTGACACATTTGGTGAAGATTTGGAACAACTAATAGATGCTCGAATATTGCAGTGGGAGCATATATTTGTAGAAACACTTTAGAAAGCAAGTTGTTATTACTTAGTAAAGTTAAAGTCTAGTAAAATTAAAGTTTGCATCCTTATGACCTAGTCTTCTACTCTTTGAAATATGCCCTAAAGAACACATTCACAGGTATGTGAGAAGACATATACAAGGATCGTGGCAAATTTTTCTTAATACCATCACATTGGAAACACCTTAAATTTGCATTCACAGTAAGATAGACAAATTATTAATATATTTGCCTATTTTATCTATTAATGTGACCCAAATAATTATATCAGAGTTCCATTTATGTAATGAGGTCATACATTATAATAAAATTTGCAAACCACAGTTCATATAAAACTCCAAATATTTTTCACAAACTTATTATTTAAGGAAAAATTATTAATTTATAAAAGACTATGTAATGTGTTTATATTAATATAAAACTCAAAACAGGCAATTATAAACTAGGAAGATGCATACATAGTTAATGAAACCGTACATTCAAACAGGAAATAATTGTTTTTTAAAAGCCACAAGAGGGATGAAAAATAAAAAATATTTTGTAGGTTTTTTAACTAAAACTATATCAGCTTCTTTAACTTGAGTTATTAATATCAGGAACCTATTAGAAATAGAAATTTTCTGTAAGTCTATAAAGAAGAGTAAAGATTTTCTATTTACATCTAAGATTGGTTTAGGTTAATATTAATGTCATAATAAATGCCCTTTAAAAGAATTATTTTCCGAATGTCAAGTAATACAGGACTTTTTATTTGTATATCAAATATGAAATTTCTATAGTATTTGAAAAATGTATCTTTTTACTTAGGAATAAAATTTAGTCTACCCCTTAAAGAAAATCTCTCCTCACAGAAGTCATAGTATCCTCTAAAGCAATTTCTGTTTCGGCCTTTGTCAACCTGACAAGATTTGAGGCATACAAATTGCAGGCTGCTTAGTTTAGCCAAATCAACTTGAAAAGTTCTGCCCATAAAAATCTCTCACTTCTCTAGCTTTCACACAGATTTAAATGAGGAGAGTCTGGTACTTAATGTTCTTCTGGTTAGGTTGCTTAGCGACCACTCCACCCTGCAGCTCACACTGTGGGCTAGGTGTAAAGTTAACTATTGCAACACTTACAGGAATACAAGCAAATATACAAATACATGTAATAAAATAACAAAACTGCAAAACTCACTTCTTTGGTAAGACTAAGCTCCTTTAAGATATCAGCAATATTTTCTTTCTAATAAATTTGATTTCTAATGTAGCTAACTATGCCTAATTCTACAAGTGATCACTTGTTTACTAAACTGTTTTTTTAAAAAGATTCATCTTCACTGATTTAAAAGAATTCAGCTTAAGGAAGGTGACACATATAAGATGATTTTTTTTTTTACTATTTAGAAAAGTTTTTTTCATGTCTTTATTTTATTTTGAGAGACAGAGACAGAGAGCGAGCAGTAGAGGGGCAGAGAGAGGAGACACAGACTCTGAAGCAGGCTCCAGGCTCTGAGCTGTCAGCACAGAGCCTGTCATGGGACTTGGACCCACGGACTCTGAGATCATGACCTGAGCCGAAGTCGGACACTTAACTGACTGAGCCACCCAGGGGCCCCAAGATGATTTTTAAAAACCTCGATACACGTGTTAGGTAAATCAATATTTTAATTCAGATTTTTTTTTTTGAAGAGAGATGGTTTGGAAATGAATAAAGGATATACATTTCATTTATGTTAACATTACCAACTTAAAACATTTTCAAAGAAAATGTAAAATATTTTATAAGCTGTCATCTCCTAAAATATATTTTCTTTTATAGTGTGAATGCTTTATTTTGTCAGAGCTTGAGTTCCATCTGTATTACTAACAAGAGTTGTGATCACTAAAACCATAATAGACATCATTTCCTGTCAGATGCTTTACTTCAATTTTTTACCAAATCCCTTTGATTGGTGTTCTATTCTGGATCGTTTATGCTAATAATTTTCAACTTGTGCCTGTCACAAAACTTGATCATTAAAGGCTTTTTCAAAAACAAATGAAATCTATTCTCTGCTGTTTTCAACATACATGTAAATAATGATCCAGCCATTGTGCAAAAACACCTAAGCTTAGTGTAGCACATTTTTAGCATATAAAGATTCTTTCTTGTGAAACTTTCTTTTTTAGATGCTTATTTGTAAAATGTATTATTTGAAGAGACATATAGCCTCTATTTTTTATTCCTAGTATAAATAAAACTAAATCAAAATTTGAGACCAATTATGGGTTTAGGTTGTAAGTCCTATCTTGTCAATTTCATTTGCCCTCAGTCATAAAAGAATTTTGATTAAGTCAAGACACTAACATAGTTAATAATTATTGAGATGTCATGGAAATGCGTAATGATAGGTGTAGTATTACTCATGAAAATCTGTTACTCAGGTTTAATATTTTCCTGTGAATTGCAATACATTAATTTTTTTCCACAGATAAATATTATGTTAGAGATAAATGATTTTCAAAAATATGGCTGCTTTGGTTTGTTACAAATTTTCTCAGTTGAACATTACCTTTTTTGCAGGAAAAGAAAATGATTTTACATAGTTTCCCAAACTGATTATAATGGGAGCATCATCACTGGAGAATATTTAAAGCCCTAATTACTGTTGATTAGTTCTTTTGCTACCTTATAATGAAACTGAAAGTAAACATTTTCATTTTCATTTGTGAAGTGTCAAAAATTTTAGAGTTAGCAGATCGTACCTAAATAAAGAATGAGGCTGAATAACTTGATGGGCTGATCCCAGCGTGGGAAACAGAAACTGAGAGTACTGATCTTGGGTACAAAAATAGTAATACTTTGAACACTTCATGACAGTATTTCTGTGCATGAGACCCTGGAATTTCTTGTGCACTTGTAGTTTGAGGAATAAATTCCCAAAGTTGTAAATAAATAAAATAATTTTTCCTATTTATTTTATACTTCTCATAGATTGATCAGTTCAATACAGAGGACCCAAAATGGATCACAGAATTTCCTAAGTAGAAATTCTGTGCCTAGAAGTTGTCTTTAAATCCTCTTATTGTTGTTGACCTCATGGTTCCTTGTTCTGGTGAGTGTGCCCAAGGCAGTTCTTCCTGTCAGTGCCAGAAAAAAAGAATTGATTCTGTCCTAACTATTCAGTACAGCACAGACAGGCAGATTAAGGGAGGTGCTATGGCAAGATGGAGAGTGGATAACAAAATTTTCAGAGGCATGGGGAGGCATATACGATTTAGAAACGAAGTTATTGCCTGCATTAAAGAACACACACACACAGATAGAGAGAGGAATTTATTGAAGAGTATAAAAATGGATATAAAAAGCAGAGCTGCCAATGACAAAAAGATAAAGGAAAGAAAACGAGGGTCTTCCTTGAATAAACAAGTAACATTTGGGTAAGGAGGGAGGTGGAGGGGACAAAAGTAAGATGACAGATGGAGCCAACTTACAAAAGTGCAAGATTATACTAAAGAACTTCAACTTAACATTCAACAGAGGGTTAGAAGGTTCTCTAACACAGACTGGAATACCTTTTTCTGTACTTGAAAATGAAATATTAAAAGCCTTTATTATTGCACTGGAGCAGATAATTAGGCAATTAAAACTATTAAAATTTGATAGAATATCAGAACTTACAAAGCATGCCTTCCAAATTTTAACTTCTCAAGCTAAGAGTTGGCTATTGAAACATTATTCTTGCTTTTAGAAATTCTTAGCGCTTTGTTGCTGACAAAGTCTGCTTTCTATTATTGGGAGTCAGAAGTACTGAAGGCAGAAGTAGGATGTAATGTTAGAGAAAGATCAGATTTGTGAGGAATTCACATATGGCAAAGAAGCAAGGCTAGACAATGGGAAAAAAAAAATTGTGAATTAAAGACAATCAAACTAGCCAAGCATAGTTCTTTATGAGAGAAAGGTTATTATAAAAACTTTTTGTCAGGAATGTATACAAAACACAAGGAGTCACGTAACAGATTCATTGAATTTAAGAAAATTCAAATGTCTAAACTACTTAGAATTATTTGGCAGTAAGAAAATGGGAATTAAATTTCAGATTGATACAAAATTTCCAACAGATAAGGTTTTTTGCAAACTTTAGGAAATACATAAATTAGAATTATGAAGGATACTCTAATATTTTACTAAAAATTAAGGTAATTAGGATTTTATTGCTAACCAGGACAGAGAAGAAAATATAATTATTGTGAGAAAATTAAGTCTCTTGTGTTATCCTACCTCAAAAATATCATTATCTATACTTGTTTGACCATTACTATAGCAACCTCAGGATCTGGTTTGTACTATAAAAATAAACTTAAATATTTAAGAATAGAAGACTTCTGAGAGTTTAATAAATTCTTGATTGCATTATTAAACCAATAAACAGTTGGGTTAATATGTGAATGGTACCTGACTTTATATTTTGGATTTTAGGTAAAAATCTGATCACATTTCAGGAAAATATTGTAGTGTTTTAAATTTTCCAGCAATATATTTACATACACTTCTGAGTACATAAATAGCCTAATGTGTTAAACTAATTATTTCCAAGTTCTTTAAAAATTTTGTCTGTCAATTTTAGGATAACATTGGGTCTTTAGTTTATATGTTCAGAGAAACCATGACTTTCAAGAATAAAATAAGCAAAATTCTTTTTTCTAATCTGAGAAAATTGTTTTAGATCACAGCGTATCATTATATTTAAAGAGTCAGTGTTCAGGATTTCCAGTCAAGATAATTGATTCATCACATGTTAGAGTATTCTTCCATTTAATTTTACTAGATAGCCATGTTCAAAAATAATAAAATAAAATCCCCAGGTGACCAGAAAGAAAATGGGTGTTCAGAATAGGAGTGAATAGGAGTTAAATTCACACGACCCACAGAAGGACAAGAAGTAAATATGGATATTAAGTGTAAGATTTAAAACCCAGAGGGCACCCACAGTTAAAACTGGTTTGAATAAACCCAGAAGCTCAGAATGGTGCTATACTGCCTATAAATGAGGACTAGAACATGTGTATCTCCTATCTTGGGACCTCACCTGAAGATAATTCTCGATCTAGGCTGAAATATAGGAGAATCAACCATGAAAAGA
>CM053574.1:95836230-95907314 GCA_028646485.1 Cryptoprocta ferox
TAAAAACATAGCTCTCACTTGCTGTCAGTTTTACAAAGAACAAAATAGAAATAAATTTAAAATTGATAGCAGCCAAACTCAAAATGGCATTTAAACCTCTAATAAATCAACAATTGTCAGCAGTGTTATGGAACTTACAAGGAAAAAAGTAACAACAGAAGAACCGTACAAAGACACAGTGAAAGGGGATTACTGATGAAGATGAGCTCACAAACAAAAACTATAGAATATAGGTGGAGTACTACTGTATGAAAAGTCCACAGAGTTAAGCTAGGAAAATTCACAGCAAAGTTTAAAGAAAGCAGAACAGGATTAAAGGGACCGAAAAGTCTATATTAAGAATTGTGGTTTCTAACCCTAATCTTGGTCAGAATGTTTGAGAGTAAGAGATGCACAGACCCCATGCTCAGAGGTTTTGGGTCAATCTAAGCTCTTAAGTTGATGGCACTGGCAGTGATTTGTAATATTCAGAGAGTTTTGGGATGAGATAGCTACCACAAACAATGCATAAGACATTGTAAAAATCTGGAAATGAGAAAAAGAGTGATTAAAAAATAAAATTATTTTAGTTAGAAAAAAATCAATATATAGTTAAAAAATAAATAGGCCAGAGTTCCCCACCACTATTGTTCTTTTAATAAATTATAATTTACTATGAGATAGAAATGATCATAAATTTTAATTTTAAGATACTTTCACAACCACCAAATTATGTTGTAACATGTTCATGTCTTCCTCTATAAAATCCCTGAATTCATAATTTATGTTTCTGTCCATGTGACTCTGTGCCTAGTCCCTGACACTAGAGAATGTTCTATATTGGCTGTGCTGCATTGTCCCCTTCCCTATCTTCCCCGTAAATATATCACTTAGTTTTATAATTACTTGTACTTCTTGTTGTCACCAACATTCTTTGTTTTGTATTATACTTTATACACTTTATTCTTTAATTCTACACTTTTTTATATTCTAGAAATTTTGTTGAACTCTTCTAGCAGTTATTATTCTCTGCATTGGAACTTAACAATAGAACATGCTGAAATAGAGCACGCTTGAGTATATTCATTTCCCGTTTTTTCTGTTAATCCTTCTCTCTTTTATCATTACTAAGTTTTGAAACTAAAAATTAGCCACAGTTTGATATTTGGTGGAATTTCATAATCAGCTATTTTTTAGAATGAAAAGATCATGTATTTCTAAAAACTAGCTATGTTGATAAATAAAATGAGCTTTTAAGTACCTTATCATATATAAATATACCATTACTTTTTTGTGGTTTTATAAAATTGTTTATTGAATTAAAGAAAATTACTATTTCAATATTTTTTAATTTGTTTAAACCATGCTAGATTTTTCAATATCTTCATTAAAAATTTTTAAAATATTATCTTTTAAAAAATTGATTTCTGAAGCCAGAAATGTTTTGACTTAAGTATTTTATATTTAAAATAATTTATATTTTTACATATTTTTATAGTTTAAGCATAATGGACATTTTGATTTCAATCATCAAAGTCATGAGTAAATGTAGTCATCAAGGAAAAGACACAATGAAATGAGAAAGAGAAAGGAAAAGAGGGAGAATGAGATATTGGGGGAGGGAGAGGGAGCAGGGAGGGGGAATAGGAGGAAGAAGGAAAAGAGGGAAGAAAGAAGGAAGGAGGGAAGAAGTAATAAAAATTAAGATATACAAAGTTATCCTAGTGTGACTCAACAATTCTTTTAATTTTCAAGCTAAACAGTTTATCAGAAACTTTATCAAATGAAGCGATGATGCCATGCATTGTGTAGTTATACCAGCAATAGTGCCAAGCCTTATATAATTATACTAGCAAATTGTTATTAAAATATCCTTTATAGGCAGAAATATTTGAGCTTTTTAAACTTCTTTTACGAGGACATCACAAGAGTATTCATTTGAGCACTAGTTGTAATGTCTTGCAGTTAATAGCTGAAGTCCAAATAGCACACACATTGCAGAATAATTCTCTTAATTAACCTGCATCACAATTGTCAACATGTGGTATTAATGAAACAAGAGAAATAGAAAGGTCTGGTTTCCAAAAAACATGACTAATACTCGTAATGATGACACGTCAGTTGGTATAGATAAACCAAAAAATCTGATTATTAAGTCAAAAAAACATTTTTTACTATAATTTTGAGTACCTAAAGTTATTAGAGACTGTGGTTGGTTAATAACACTAGTTATAAATCTTGGAGACGGTAATGAAAGACCTCAATGGTTATGTTAAATATTTAAAGCAAATTAGAATGAGCAGGCTTGTCTTTTACTCAAGTGCGCCCTACAAGTATTAGTATTTTCTATAAGTTCCATGATGAGATGGAAGTTGGGAAACACTGAGATTGAAGTCTTTGTACAGATACTTAGTGAATTTAAAGGCAGAGCAAGAGAATATCCCAAAAACCAATATGGAGGGATAAAAAGATGGCAGGCAGAAAACAGGAATAAGGAGACAAGGAGGTTATTATGACATTCTGTAACATGCTTCTAAAAGAAGAATAAGCAGGAAAAATAAAGTGAATGGTAGAGAAGAAATATTTGAAATAATAAAATCTTCAATTATTCCAGAATGAACAAATGTATGAACCACTAGTTTGAGAAGCCCCACGTGTGGAATAAACACACTGCAGTGAAGTTGCAGAACATCAGGAGAGATTGAAAATCATGGAGGCCAACAGAGGGGACAAATTCAGATTCTCTACAGAAGAATGGCGTCAGGACAGCAAACTTATTCAGATACAATAGCTGAGAAAGGAAAATTAACCTAAGTAATCCTAGAGGCTGTTGATAAAAGAACTCTGAAAGATGCATTTCTGCAAATAAAGAAGAAGTGAACGTTGAAGGAAAAAAAAAGACAAAAAGTCAATGAGAACACACATTGGTAAAATGTGTAATATACTTACTAAGTACTAACAATAAAAAATAAGAAGTAAAATAGAAAATCGAATAAGTTTAATATAGTTTTACAGGTAATAAAAATTAGAACTAAATTTGCAAAAAAGGTGTGAGAGTCTGCAGAGGACAAGTTCATAAGAAACTAAAGTATAGGCCATTCAACCTGCCTTGTTCTGGATCAAGAGCAAGGCATTGATTAATATTTGCATTTATTAGGTAAAAAATGTAGATTTAAACATGACTGTTAACAGGGGTGCCTGGGAGGCTCAACTGGTTACATGTGTGACTGACTCTTGGTTTCAGCTCAGGTCATGATTTCACAGTTCTTCAGTTCGAGCACTGCATCAGTCTCTGAGCTGATAGTATGGGGCCTACTTGGGATTCTCTCTCTTTCCCTCTCTATCTGCCCCTCCCCAACTCACACGCACATTCTCTTCCTCTCTCCTCAAAATAAATAAATAAACTTAAAAAATGAAATGTTAACAACTGAAGGAAAAACTAGGAAGAAATATACAATATGCAACTCTGAAGATGAAAATTAAGGGAAGTACAAAACTAATTAATTTAACAAGAGTCAAAAGACAGTAAAAGCAAAGTAAAGCAGATTACGTCAAAAGAAAATGGGGCAAAACTGTCCAAATTGTCAGTAATTGCAACAAATGTAAAAAGGCTTAACTCCATATTGGATGATAAAAACGTCTTTCATCAGGTAAAAGCTGAAATTCAGATATATGCTCCTTGTAGAGAAATCCTAAATCAGAAGACACAAAAAGTTGACTATAAAAGGGATATAAAGATATACACAAGTAAGTGCCATCCTGTAAATCCTGATGCAGCAAAGTTAACCTCAGATAAATGAGAAAGCAAGGTAACTAGTGTTAAAAAGGGGGAAGAGAGTCCTTTCTAAGTGTTTTCTCAAGAAGAGTAAATTGTCCAAAAATAAAAGCCATAGAAAAATAGCAGCTGAAAACTATTATATGGCTCTTAGAGCCACTGTCAACAAATGAAAGAAAATGAGTGACAAGTAATGTTTGTCTGTGTCACTTTCAAATTTGTCAGTTGTCAACAGTTATAGTCAATGGATTCAATAATTACTTTATACAGTTTGGTTTGAAATGAGTTAATGTTATGTTATTTTTTTAATAAGTATTTCATAGCTTATTAACATTTTTGGGTTAATACTGTTGGAGTCTTTTCATTTCGAAACACTATGTTACATGCTGCTAGTGTAATTAATAATCCTTGTAAAGACTGGAAAAGAGAAGATTTAAAAATATATAAAATAATAAGTTTTAATTCTAACGTATAAAGATAAGCCTTGGGAATATTTTGGTTTGTATTCTTTCAATAAAGGGTGATGATGATGATAACTGACTTAGTGAGTTCTTCCTACGCCAAAGATTATTTGACTACTTTATAGCAATTATATTATTTAATATATACAATCATATTATTATTCCTATTATAATAGGCATGGAAAAGTTAATAAATAGAAGAACCAGGAATAGGAACAATTCAATCAGACATAGTAGGGCTCCATGCAAGAACCTACACTGACATATAGAAGTAACTGTAGGTTTTTTGCAATTAGAGCCACCTTACCAGGAGTGTTTGATCACATATACATACATGCATACATAATACACACATGTGTGTACGATTTCGTGAAGTAATAATAAATATGTATTTTAGTCTTTTTTCTCTGGGCCCGGCCTGGCCCCTAAAACCTTTGTAGTTTCTTATTAGCCATAGGAGCTTCCTTTGTTATAATATTTGGTTTTCCTCCTTAGCTCTCCAAACAGTTCTGGAGTGAGAAGGGTAAAAGGATGATCTTTTGTCATTTATAAAAAGTATCTTTCAACCACCCCTGAGTTTATGTTAATGATGTGACTTTTGGAAAGTCCTAAGGGTTGGGAGGGGATGATTGTCAGGGCAATTGATCATGTGACTAAGGTATTGGAAAGTTCAGTCCTGCCCCTACCACCAGGGAGGTTGAATTAGTCACCAATAGCTACTGATTTATTCATGCCTACTTATCAATGCCTCAATGAGACACCATGACCTAAGGCTTTGTTTTAGTATGAAAGCAGTAATTCTAAAAACAACATGGATTCTACACTTAGATAGTTCTATAAAGTCTGATGGGATGCCATAGACAATTTAGATATGGTAGTAGGGGAAAGGGGCCAGGCTATGAATGAAAAAGAGAAAGCAAAAGAATGGTTTCACAAAAATATTTTCACTTTGTAACACTTGATTGGTTTTATATAATGCTAGTTACTTCACTAAGTATTTTTGGACTTCTAACTAAAATCGGTTTTAGCAAACGGAAAACACACACCCACCCACACCCACACACACACACACACACACTTGTACACAGGACATAATACTTCATGTTGCCTGTATTCTAAACTGCCATTATAAGATTAATCACTTTACCAGTATAAAAAGACAGAACACAGTCTAAATATGTATGGGCAAATATTTCCAATTTGTACATGTCTTTGTTTTTAAGTATTTATTTATTTATTTGAGAGAGAGATAGAGCAGTGAGCAGAGGAGGGCAGAGAGAGAGGCAGAAGGAGAGAGAGAGAGAATCACAAGCAGCTGACAGAATGGAGCCAGATGCAGGGCTTGAACTCAGAAACCTTGAGATGGTGACCTGAGCTGAAACCAAGAGTCAGAGGCTGAACTGAGAGAGCCACCCAGGCACACTAATTTGTGATGTCTTTAAAGAAAGAACAGGACTACACACACACACACACACACACACACACACACACACACACACATATATATATATATATATATAGAGGTTCTATCCCATTTCTTCAGTGTTAGTCATAGAATTGCAACTTTGAAAGTCGTAGCTTTAAAATACATATACAATTTTACCAAGAAAATCTTTTATATTAATGTTGAAACACACTAAGATGCTATTAATATTTTGCAATTCTTAATAATATTTTGTGTTTTCTCCTGTAAAGAATTAGTATATTAAGAGAAAGTTGCAGGAAAAATGGTTTTGGATAGTTTTTTCAGGGTCCCCCCATAAATAAGTCAGCTTATAGATTTTGTCCAGAATAGACCAATAGGCTGATTAAATGTATTTCTTATCGATCATCTACCTATCATCCATCTATCATCTGCTTATGCACTATAAAATATACTAATATATTTTCTAATATAATATGCTAGTAGTATAGATACATATTATGTGCTATGTCTTATATATATCATCATAATAGTGTAGATGGTATTATCTAATACAGCAACATACTAATGATATAGATAGTATTGCTAATAACATAATTATATTATAGGTTATGAGCTGAATTGTGCCCCCCTAAAGTTCACTATGTTGAAATTCTAAATCTTAGACGTGACTTTATATGGAAATAGGGTCATTGTATATGTAATCAGTTAGGATGAGGTATACTGGAGTACGATAATCTAATACGACCGGTGCCTTTATAAAAAAGGGAAATTAGCACCCAAATATGTAAACAAGGTGAATGCCCCATGTAGATGAAGACAGAGATTGGCGATGCTCTACAAGCCAAGTAATTGCAAAGAGTTCCAACAAACCACAAGAAGCACAGAACAAGTTTTCTCTCACAGCCCTGGGAAGAAACCAACCCTGCTGACATTTTGATCTTAGACTGTAAGCCTCCAGAACTGTGAGATGATATATTCTGTTGTTTTAGCCACCCAGCTTGAGGTGCTTTGTTACGACCTTAGCAAACTAATACCCTATATAACATGATATAGGTAACATATCTATCTAATATACTAATATATCCATAGTAATACATATCTAATAGAAAACATAGTGCCACCATTCTGAAAGACACCAAAAGTTCTAAGATAAAAATGAAATTAAGTGAAACATAGATTTATTTTATTCAGGTTACCTAATTGCAAAAAACTTCAGTTGTATTTGAGCTTGTTGATTGATGTGGCTAATGTTTATGCATACATAATAGCTCATAGAAAAGTGATAAAAAGTTGGAAATGACCTTTGTGGTTATTTAATCGAGCATCTGTCTCAGTAGTGGAATAAGCTCTGTAGATGTTTGGCGAGCAGCCAATGACCTTCTTTCATGGGAGCAGACAGAGAGGTGTGACTGACCACCAAAAGGCACCAGGGAAGAGTTGAAAAGAGGAAGTGATAATTAGACTGAGTTGAAATATGGACAAGAATGGCAAAGTTCCCTCAGGCTAGAGTATAGCATGTGGCCAAGAGAAATGTGGGAGTTTAGTGGGAGAAGCTGGCTTAGCCAGTTTGTGAAATGTCTTAGTACTATTTAAAGGGGCCTTAACTCGTAGTCTTTTAGGTGATAGGGAGTTTTTAGAATGGTTTACATCTAAAAGTAATAAGATACAAAGCAAATGCACCTATTATTAATAGCTTTATATTTTAGGAAGCTCACACACGTGAAAGAATAAAGGTGCTTGGGAGAAACATCAGAATGTAGGCAGCTTGATCAATACAGGAATGTTACTTGCTTGTTTCGTCTGAAAATAATTTGCAATCACTCATCTGATATCATCTGATGATCCAACAGACATGTGATGACCTTATATTCAGTTAAGTGTTCTACTATGAATCTACAATTTTTATGAAAAAGTAAGTGGTTTTGGTCTCTGCACTTGAGCAGTTACATAGAATCGTTTCCTGAGCAGTTATATAGAATAGTTTCCCTAAAAGGATTTGTCAGGGAGGTAATCTTTAGCCCAATATTGTTCAATAGCTATTATATTTTGGTTGAAAAGACAAAACATTGAGAGAGGCTTGCCATAAGATTATGTACATTGCACCCATTCGTGTAGATCACTGGTTTTTAAACACTGCTCTGGTGGTGTCATTTCTGTTGTTTCAACAGGCAAAACCATTATTCTCCAAGGAAATCTTACACAGAAAATCAAGACATGAAAGAGATGTTAAAGAATTTACTCAGTTTAAAGGATGAGGACCATCACAACTACAGGTATTCATCAACCCTTTTAGTCCCTAATGCAGAATCCTCTGATTTCGAGGATCGAAAACTACTCCTTTGGATAATTTTATTTCTATTCTTATATTATCAAGGAAGTTAGAGAGCTGTGTACTCAGCTTATATTGTATGAGTTTCCCATTCTTATTTTTTATCAACTTTGTTTTATTATTATTATTTTTAAGTGTTTATTTATTTTTGAGAGAGAGAGAGACAGAACGTGAATGAGGTCGGGGCAGAGACAGAGGGAGACACAGACTCCAAAGCAGGCTCCAGGTTCTGAGCTGTCAGCACAGAGCCTGATATGGGGCTCGAACTCACTAACAGTGAAATCATGACTTGAGTCAAAGTTGGACATTTCACCAACTGAACTACCCAGGTGCCCCTTTTCCCCATTCTTTGAATCACTCAAAAATCATTATTAAATGCCTGCTCTGAGCCAGGCATTGTCCTTGGTGTGGGGGAATAGCAATGACATAACAGCTTCTTGGGCCACGCTGTACTCTATTGGAGAGGAGAGGAGATAAATCACAAATAAGTAAAAAATAAAAAATAAGTATACTAATCATTATCACATACTCATCATTATCACACATATTCATTATCACATTGTAAGTTCTTCGAAGGTGATAAAACAGAGTGTTATAAGAAAGGGTATGGGTTGCAGAAAGCGATCACGTTGGCCAGGGTTAGTGAGGAAGTTCTCTCAGGGGAGGTAATGTTTGGACAGTGGCCGGAATTAAATGAATTAGTCATGCATGTGAAGATCTGGAGGGAAAGGCTTCTGTGAAGAGGGTAATGCAAGTGCAACAACACTACACTCTATTGAGTTGGAATTATTTGAAGATCAGAAAAAAGGGAGTATTTAAGAAGCAGAGTGGGAGAAGCAGAGAGGATGCCAGCTCAAAGATGGTGCATAAGACTCAGGCAAGGACCAGTTCAAATAGGACCTTGGAGAACCCAGTTAGGAGGTCAAATTTAGTCCACAAGCAATAAATACCATCAGGAGGACTTGGGAAAGAAAGAATTTGATTTACATTTTTAAAAGATCTCTCAACAGGCAGGAAGAGAGAGAATAGTCCAGGAGCAAGAGAGCAAACAGCCCCTTTTTAAAGGGCTTTCACAGACTAGCAGTTTAACCTCTTTGGAGAATCGCAAAGTTCTTTTTAAAATGTCTTCAGAAAAAATCAATATATCTGGTTTAAATACTAAGAAAAGTCAAATATCTGCCAAACAATTAGTTTGTATTTATTTGATGGATGATTATAGATCACGTTACTGATAACTGTGTTGCTTTCTGGACCCCAAGTAAAAATGTAAGGAATCCCATGCAGCCCATTATGTGCAATATACGTGTCACTGATGATTCTTAATGTAAGTTCCTTCTTTTCTCTTTATATTATATTATGCCTTTCTCACTTATATTCAAACATTTCACAATGTGTCACGCATAGCTATATAATATATATATTAAAAGCTTTGGAATCAGCTTTTAATCCTTTGTTCGATTGGGTTTCTTTAAATTGAATAGGTAGAAGAGAAAGTCAAGTTGGATGATTAATAACCTAATTAATTATAAAAATTAGATAGATGTACAAATTCCTAGGCATTATATCAATTTATGTTCCACGTGTCACTTAAATTTCAACAAACCTTAATATTTTTTTGTGTGGTAGAGTCAACTTCGCTATCAAAATAAATAAATGCTGTGGCCGTAAGCAGAAAACAATGAGAGATGGTCATATACATTATAAAAGATTGTTATAGAATCAAATCCTAAATTCTTGATTTATAAAAAGTTACTTAAAACCAGAAATTATAGCTCACGATTTTTTTTACAATTATAGAGACTATTACATTTAAAAAGTATTTTCATAGTTTACATATGTATGTGATTTATTCCAAAGATTCTTTTCATATTGTAACTATATATATTATCATCACTGATTTATGAAGCATTCAATGTGACTTTCTTAACCCACTGAAATTTTATGACATTTGTAGATTTCATTATATATGCACATAGATATATACACACACAGATGTGCTTATCATATTCAATGTCAGGACTGAATTTTAATATTTTTACATTAAATGACTTTTGCAAATATATATAATGACTGAGATTTTTTGAATTAAAGTTTTAGAACTGTTGGCATCCCATGGAAGACAATAGAAAATGTACTTAACTAGAAATGTTAGATCAAACTTTAAAAGTCACAAAATAGTGTCAAGATAATCTACTGTTATTGTTCATAAATCAGTGTGTGTAGAATTAAAAATGTGACAGTGTTTTAAGTTAGACTTCATGAAAAGCCTATACAGTTTCGAGAGCATGTCGTGATGTTTAAAGTACATGCAACAACTCATTGTATAAAAATGGCCTAGTTCCCAAGACAGTAGCTCAAATATGTTCTATACCTGAAAAACATCTGCAAAGCTGCTTGCATTTTGCAAAATTCTGTTTGCCAATGGAACCTCGAACAAAATATTCTCAACACAATAGGCAGAAGGAAAATTAAGAAAATTAAGATAATATGTCTTTATGATTGTATGTTATGTTTAAAGATCACACTCTATGTCAAAAGCTTTAAATAAAAATTTGCTTTAGCAATTTGTGTTTACTTTTTGCAAGTGTTTATGCCATGTAACATGGAATCTAATGATATGTATTATCTATTTGTATCTATTAATATCAGGAGATGCTATAATTTTTATATTTATACAGGTGCATGATGACATCTCATATAATAGTTAATTATTGATTAATCATTAATTAATGTGTTTAACGTTTTATAATTTTTATATGAATTGTCATTACATTTTCCTAAAAATTCCATGAATCAGATATCCTTGTTGTTTCAATTACAAATAAGAAAATTCATGCACATAAAATGTAGATTATATATTCAACTGCTAGGTAGCAGATACGGACTGAAACTGACCTATCTTGGTCAGTGTATATTGAGCTAGTCATATAGCATTAACGAAAATCCTTCATAGTTGAAACTTTGAGATTCTCTGTACTTTTAGTTTTTGTAGTAGACATCATTCTGTTAAATAAAATTCAAAAGCAAATGCACCTTTCTGTAAGTACAGTCATCCTCCAGATGGCAAATTATTTTTTCCTCACTATATTCTCCAAGGCTTTCCTCCACTATCTTCATCTGGATAACGATTGCATCTTTTAAAACAAAAGGAATCTTGTGTTCTCAGAGCTGAAAACTGTAAGCTTCTGTTGTATTATCTCTTAGCCTTCTATCATCCCGGTGCACTCCTTTGTTTCCTATTTCCTATAGCTCCTAGATTGGTGTGTATGTGATTTTTATTCTGATACATTAAATTTAGAGGAAATTTGTGAAAATAGTACAAGAAATTATAATCTTTTATGCAATTCAGAAATTATTCACTTCCTTTATTATTCTCTCTTATATACACACACATTTTTATCTATTTAAAAGGTTATGCAGTTTTCTCTTAAATATTTCAATGTATATTTCCTCAGAAATTCTCTGACATAACCACAGTTCATTATCAAAATCTGGAAAGTTGTCATTATTACATTATTCTGGTCCATAATCAAATTTTATCAATTGCTTTTACGATATTTTATATTCTGCTCCAAAAACCAGTCCAAGGTGATGCATTCATTGTATTTCGTTGTCTTGTTTTGTAAAGCTCTTTAAATCTGGAATATATGCTGTTTTAATTTGTCTTTCTTGATGTTGACATTTTGGGACGATGGACCTGCCTGTGATTTTGTAGAGTGTACCTCAGTTGGGAAAATAGATATTTCCTGATGATTAGGTCCAGGTTATGCATAGAGTGTTGTCTTTTACGTCCAGGTCAAGGTAAAGAACAAGTCCCTCATTCCAAAAGCTTTTTTATTCTTCTTCCTAATAAACCACGTCCTTCTACCCTCCAGCGGCAATAATCATTATTTTTTTCCACAATACATTTGTTTTGGCTGTTTTCAAACTTCCTAGACATACTTTTCTAACAAACTTCCAAGACTTTTCCCATTTTTTCCATGCTTCTCACAGTTTATAGTTTATTTTCCTAAATGTATTTTGTAGAGAACAGAAGTATTTAATGTCAGTCAAGTCTAATTAATTTTTTCTTTTCTTATTTTTTTCTATGCCTCATCTAAGAATACTTTGCTTAACCCAAGGTTGCAATTTTATTAAAATAGTTTTGTGTGTGGAATGAAATAGAAGTCTGAATTTTTCCCCCATATGCACATTCAGTTTTTCTAGAACCATTTGTTAAAAAATATTTACCTTTATTTACTGAATTCCTCGGGTGCTATAGTAGAAAGACAATATTGAGTCTATTTCTGTTTAGGTCCTATGTTCTGTTTATTTCATATATTTATTTGGTTATCCTTATGTGGTTTTATTTTAGTTTTGTATTGAATCTTGATTTCAAGGTCTCCAAATTAGTTCTTCAAGATTTATTTATAGGGACACCTGAGTGGCTCAGTTGGTTAGGTGTCAGACCTCGACTCAGGTCATGATCTCACAGTTTGTGGGTTCGAGCCCTGCTTCGGGCTCTGTGCTGACAGCTTGCTCAGAGCCTGAAGCCTGTCTTCAGATTCTGTGTTTCCCTCTCTCTCTGACCCACCCCTGCTCACACTGTCTTCCTCTCTCTCAAAAATAAATAAAAAAATTTTAAAAATTAAAAAATAAGTAAAAGTTAAAAAATAAAGATGACTCTTTAACAGATTAATCTATATATACTAGGTTCATACCTCAATGTTTCCATATGAATTTTAGAATTTTTATCATTCGCTATTAAATCCAACAAAAACAAAAACAAAACTTTATTGATATGTTTTAAACATTTTGAGCCCTCTAATCCACGAATCTGATATATCCCTCCATCTTTTTAGGTCTCTTTGAATTCCTCTTAACAATATTTTGTAGATCCATCTACAGCCTAATTTTTCTAACATGTTTATATTTTAAGGTGTATTTTTCTATTTTGCTCTAAATTATAGAAATTAAATTGATTCTAATATATTTACTTTGTATCCCATGAACTTTCAGGATTTTCATATAGTTTAATTGTTATTTTGTAGATCCCTTAGGATTTTATCCATTAGGGTTCTATATAAAATAATCTTATCTGTGAATAGGGGCAGTTATATTTCTTTCACTTTTATCTTTACTCTATTTTTTAAAATTTATTTTTCTTACCTTTTATTGTGGTCACCTGTAAAATTTAAATGTTTATCTATTTTTGAGAAAGACAGAGGGAGTGAGTGTGCAGGAGCAGGGGAGGGGCAGAGCGAGAGGGTGAGAGAGAATCCCAACCAGGGTCTGCACTGTCAGCACAGAGCCTGATGCAGGGTTGAACCATGAGATCATGACCTGAGCTGAAATCAAGAGTCAAACTCAACTGACTGAGCCATTCAGGCACCCTATCACTTGTAAAATTTTAAACGGAAGGGTTCAGAAAATAATTCCCTTCCTTGTTTAAGATATTTGGGAGAAAAGCCCTAAATCCTTTAGGATTAACTACATTAGACACAGATTTTTTAAAGATGCTTTTTATTCATTTCTAATTGACTGGGTTTTTGAAAAACAAAAGTTTACAATTTTGTCATGCAATTTTTAAAAATCTTTTGAGATGACAATATAATTGTGCTCATTTTTTCTGTTAATGTAATGATTGATTAATTTTTATGAGTTAACCATTTCTGCCTTCCTGGGATAAACATAACATGGACATGTTGTATTATATTTTACCCTACATTGGTGAGTTTTATTTTCTGACATTTTCAAGGATTTTCTCATCTATATTTATGATGGATGTTTATACTTTTTTGGTAATCTTTTATTATGTTTTGGTGTTACGGTTGTGTTATTAAGGTATTAAGGCATCAGAAAATGAGTTAGCACATAGTCCCACGTTCTCTATATTCTAAAAGGATTTGAGTAAATTTTGTTTTATTTCTTCTTTCATAGATTTTATTAATAAAGTTATTTGTGCTTAAAGTTTTTGTTGTGTGAAGATTTGAATTCATTTGAAAATGAATGAAAATAAATGCCTCTGCCATCGGATTGGCATTAGTTTGGCCTGTTTATTTTATTCTAAACTTGTTATAGCTACTTACCTTGAATGTTGTATAGATTTGAACTCACCTTGAAACTGTGAAACACTCTTTTACTGGACTCCAAATCTTCATTAACAACATTTTAATTATCCTTAGCTTTTGTGTTCTGGAACTAATTCCTAATAAAGCATAACTATGTCAGGTGTAAATGGGAAAATGATTTGATGTTCTTTTGCTGTGATCATAGCATTATTTTTTTTAATGAAATTTTATTCATTGAATTTATTAAATAAATGTATGTGTTTCTTTTATTTAATATCATAGTGTTCTTAGAAATGAGAATATGTAGAAATGTTTCTAAATACAACTGACTGTAAATGAGTTGAGGTTTAAGAAAGAGCTAAAGCCAAAATACTCTTACTTCTGACCTCATCTGATATAGTATGACTTTATAAGGCAAGAATAAGTGCACTGATTGGCTCATTTTTTTTGAGTCTGGCATTTTATAATTTGCTAATAATATGGTTCCTAACAAGCTCATATAATAATGCTGAACAAGTGTGAACACACTACTGAAGTATGCAACTAACACTTTTTATAGTTTTTCTGTCTTCAGGTAGAAAGGGAACAATTTCACTGGAAATAAAATGGATACTTTTGAAGGTTTCTGTAATAAAATAAAAATGATGCACTTACCTCACTTACCAGTTATTGTTAAGAAATATTCTGCCAGCACCAGAAGAATACAAAGTATATGTAAAAGTAGGCAGTATGGGAAAATGTGACATATAACACTTTATATACTATATAGACTGAGACGTTTGCTAATAATATGGTGCAAGTAAGGATGTCAAATCAGAAATAGTTTACCTTTTGTCAATTGTTATTTATTGTAGTTTAGAAGTCAATATAGAGTATGCTTTTTTTTGAGATTACATAATGTTTAAAGAAAAATGTTTTCATTTTAGCAAATATCAAAATCTTTCATATTATATTAATCTTATCTTCACCCTTGGGTTTTTCACTACTTTAGAGATAGCATTGTGCATTATTAATTTTTGTACTTGTGCTCTCTCTGAAGTAGTGCTCATTCAATATATTATTTGGAAATATTTAAACTTGATGGATTAAAATATTTTAGTAATAAGAGTGTCTGTTCGTCCATTAATGAAGACAAATTTCTCTAAAGACCTAATATAATCTATGTTAAAACAGTTATATTGCCTTCAAATCTCCATCAAAGAGTCCCTATTCCATGATTAGTTAATTAAGGCTATATATTTTAACAACAACTGTTGACTCAGTTGTGAAAACAGAAGGTTGTAATTTTAGTTCTGTGCTTTGTCTGATCTCTTTTTGAAGACAGATGAGAAAAGAAGCCCATTTAAAATATGACATTGCAGGCCTTACGATATTTTACTGAACTTGATTACCGCATCATTAATTATCAGGATTGAAATTATTTTCTTGATCCTCTCATAAGAGTTATTTTATTTATCAGTCTTTCACTTGAAATGATCTTGATGTATTTTGAAACGTGATTTCCTCTTTTCTTAGCATTACATCATATTCGAACCAGATTGAATGACATTCCCAGAAGCAGAATATATCAGATTCTATTGTTTTTTTCTTTTCAAGATATTGAGTAGAAAGGTCACTCTATTGTTTCCAATAGTGAATCTTTCATTTAGAGGTATGGGCAAACTAAAATTTACGAAGATCTTAGCATCCAGAGTAGTACTGCTATAATTGTATTTCAGCATTTGGCTTCAGTTAATTTATCCAGGAGGATTCCACAAATTGCAGAGACTTCATTTTATATTATATTCACTTCAAAATGATACTAGATTTTCTTCAAGATGTTTGTCCACAAAATTGATCCCCCAAGCCTCTTTATTTACAAATACATTTCATTGAGTGCATTGTTACCATATAGCCAAATATGACTAGCATATTTGCTTATAACCAAAGAACAAAACCTTATCATTAGAGAGTGATAGGAGACCGAGTTATTGGAATAAATAATAATATGAAGTATTTTATAGCAGATGAATTACACCATGTCACCTGTAATACTGCTGACACATTTTTGGGAAAAAATAGTATTTAGTTTTAAGGGAAATGTAATAAAATGACAGCTCTAATTTAATTTGTGTTGATACATAATCATGTGAAGGTAACTAACATATTGAACTAGCATTTTGTCACTTCTGGCGAAGTATAACCATGAAACTGTGCCATGATAATTACTTTTAATAAATTACTGACATTATTAAAGTGCATGAATGCACAACTTTCAGCTTGCCCCAGTTTGTCTACCTTTATGTTACGGACGCCATAATTTTCTCTTTTACTTTGGGATGGCTTTCTGTACAGAGGAACTCTAAATCTTTCCCATCCCATAAATACGTGAACATAAACCCATGATTTATTACAATTTGGCTTCTGTTTCTGTGGAGGAGGTTTACTGTGCTGAGAAAACTCATTAATCTCATTCGCAGTTCGTGGTATAAACATAGCCTTTACAATATATAACAGAACAAATTATGTGTTTGTGTGATTTACCACTTCTGTTTTGGAAAGAGAACAAATTGTAGTGTTTTTTCTACTTTTAGTTTCAATATTCATTGATAAATTTGCACTTTTAACCCACACCAGGTATAAAATACATTATCTTTCACTTTGACATGTGTTTTTGCATTTACTCACTATAAAAAGAAACATCAAGATGTGATTTCATAAGAAACAAACTTCAGAGTGAAACTATCTGCTGTTGTGTTTGTGTGTTATGAAATTGGTTTGTGATACTGAATGTGATTGTGGACACAATCTTATGTATACGAAATTTTATGATATCTTTTCAACTCCATTTCGTGTGAACTTACTACAGAATTTCTTTAAAGGAAATGAACTTAAAAACATTATACACTTTTGGGGCACCTGGGTGGCTCTGTCAGTTGGGGGTTCGACTTCAGCTCAGGTCATGAGTTCGGCTCACAGTTAGTGAGTTCAAGCCCCGCGTCGGGCTCTGTGCTGACAGCTCAGAGCCAGGAGCCTGCTTCTGATTCTGTGTCTCCCTCTCTCTCTCTGCCCCTGCCCAGTTTGCACTCTGTCTCTCTCTCTCTCTTTCTCTCTCAAAAAATAAATAAACAATAAAAAATTTAAAAAAATTATACACCTTTAATTTGTGCAGAATAACTTCTTTATTTTGTCCTCTGAACTGTTTTCCTAAGTCACTACAGATTCCCCTGAAACCTGACAGTTGAGCTTTAAAGGTATAACTGTGGTAATAAGACAGAAGTCCTGCTACCACCTTATGAGCTTGGTTTTAAATCCTTTCTCATCTGTTTCAAATTTGTTGTCATAACTTTCTGAAAATTTTATTTTATTCAATTTCTTCTCTTCCTAAACATTTGTATTTAAAAAGGTCATTCTTAATTTCTTACATCAAGTCGGGCTTTCTCAGTAACGGCATTCTAGCATCATTTATTGATTTGCAAAATGATAATTTCCAACCATTAGTGGAAGGGAACACTGCTTTTTGGGGTTCACAATCTGCAGTATGCACATTTATTTTTATGCAGCTAAGATTTTGAAGAAATAATTTGTTGCCCTATCAATTAACTCATCAATTAAATGACCATTTTAACTTGTTAAAAAGTGCTTTTGTTAATAAATTAATAATCATCCAACAGAAGGGTAATTTTTCTTTTTAAATTTACTTGGATAGAATATTCTGGGAAGCATTCATGAGAGATCTTTGCCTTAGGACTGAAGGAGAAATACTGCTTACCAGCACTAGGGTGGCTTTAAAACATGTTCTAGTAATCAAGAACAAGTAAAAAGGAAATCTACTCATTACTTTTCCTTCTTCTTATTGGTCTGACATATCTGAAAGCACATTCTTTAGCTGTCAACCAACTGTTGTCCCCAACCTGTCAGAAAGGCAGTAGAGGGCACTGTGAGAATGTGACAATACGGCAAAGATATTGACTACCTCCAGCAGGACGCTGTGAAATGAATGCCACAGACAAAGAAGGGGAGCCGTTTTTCAATCCTAAATTATCCTTGATTTATTGATCCTTGAGTGGAGAGTCACCTGTCAGAATCTGCTCCTTACCAAATGAATGTTTGCTGTTCATTTGGCTCACATCTCAGTCTCTTGAAGCCATTTCTCTGAACCAGACTTGGACAGTAGGTCAATGTACATCAGCATATGGCTTAATTTCCATCTGAGAACTTTATTCCATAATACTCTGATAAATGGTGGTTCTTTCCATCTGTCCATTTTTCTTGCTCCTTTGATCTCAGTGTAGATAGAGCAAGGCTCTTACTCTGACTGCAGACAACAAATTACTTTTGACAAAGAAAACTCTCAAATTCAAGGTACCTCTCTCATTTCCTTAGCTCCAAAGTGTCTTGGCAGATTGTATATGACAATGGCAATTTTGGAGTGGGATTTGAGCTCACAATAGCATCATGGTTGTCTCAAAGCACAGTACAGTGGTCAGATGAATAATTTCTTAGTTTTTACTTTGTACTCCTTAACCAGGGAACAGATGAAGGGGAGGGGCAAAATATTATCTGAACAATTTACCCTAATTACATTATTTAATCCAGTTCTACAGGTCTTATATTTTGTGAAAATTTGTCCCGGATTATGATAACCAGTCAGCTGTCAGCTCTACTGTTCTGCCCTCAAACTATTTCTTACTTTAGGCTTTCCATAAGTATTTAGCAGAAAATTGAAAAATATTGTAGCAATAATTGCTAGCTAGACTCTATTTATTATCAAAGTATCTACTTAGAAACACTTGCTCCTACTTTTCTCTTACAAGATTAACATAAACCTAAGCATTACAATTTATACGTTTTTAGTATTCTATTATTATCTTTGATATCTTCTGACGCATTGTGATTAGAAAAATAATTCCAAAGAACTGAGCCTACATTTACCTCTGAACGTTATACAACACATTTAAGTGTTCTTAATAAATAAGAGAATGATAAAAAAAAAAAGTGGCAGATCTTTGCAACCAAATGCACCTATACCTACCAGCTTATGTATTTTCCAAATTAGTGCTATTTCAGGAAAGTATGTTGAAAGGTAGTAGAATTCCATACCGCCTTACCCTTAATGTCTTTATATTTGTAAACAAAGCCTGAGGGTAGCTGAAGAGTGAAACCAACTTGCAGAATCTGCCGTCAGGTATTCTAGATTATAGCAGACACACGGACACAGTTGATGTTCAACTTCTGGGACAGAAGCAGTTGAGTCTGCTAAATTCAGAGCTAAATATATGTGACCCCCGATCATTGAGAAAGTGCACAAAAGATACTTTGGTATACATGTTTATTTTCTTGTATATTTATTTTATATGATTAATATGCAATTTCATAAATATATGAAATTCTTGATTTCTAAAATTAACAAAGCACTCTTAAAATATCACAGAGAAAGAAAAAAAGACAAAAGAGGAATTTGTAATATACTCCTTGCTCTCAGACTCAAAGACCAGCACATAATTTGATCTGAAATGAAAGGTGTGCTTTATAGTCAAGTGGGTAGTGTATTGTTATTATATTTTGTATGTGTGTTACCTTCCTACCACTTCCCTACTGCGTGAGTCCTCCATCCCACCAACACCCTGATAACTCTGTTTAATTTTCCTTCAGTGGTAAGAACATCTGGTGATTGTTCCTATCCCGGGAGTGACTTTTCAGAAACTGGTGAGATGATCAGTGTGTATTTATATACTATGATAATTTACTATATAAAATACCTTCCTAGTCCCTGGTATCTTACAGTGAAACAAAATGTGCTGCCACTTGCCAACTTCATTAGATCAGCAATTTTACTGTCATTATTTTTGCAAGCATTAAGCTTTTGGAGGCAACATTAAATAAGCTTTATTTTCTGTTTAAAATAAGTAAAGAAAAATGGTCATGATGTGTTAAGTGCTTATCATGCATCAGACACTCTAATGATAGTCTGCACGCGTCATTTCTAATCCTCATGATGGCTATGTTCAGCCAGTCTTATCAGCATTTTATAACCAGGTAAGTGAGGCTCAGAGAGCTTAAAACACTGCTGAATGTAAAGACCGTATGCAAAACCAGGCCCTCTGAGAGCATGATCCTCGCTCTCCCTAACATGTCCAGCTGTCATTCACCACTGTGTCCTTCTTAACCAATATTTAGGTCCAAGTTTGGACGGAGTGTTTCCCTTACAGGTTAATAGTTACCTTCTTCAGTACAATGTGGAGGACCCTGTGAGGAATAAGGATTCTGTTTTTACTTTTTCTGACTTTTCCTCAGTGTTGGGCCATTCACTTGAATTTCTAAGGGTCTATGCAGAGCCCAGACTTAAGTCTGTGCTGAGATTTAGAGACCATTTATTTGAAATAGCAGCAAAGACAAGCCCAAAATTAATTCTGGAGAAGAAATAATAAGCCTGGTCATAGTACATTCAACATAAGCACTATGGTATTGTGGTGGTCATTTTTTTTTTTCTAGACATGGGATTTTTATTTGAGAATTTCATATGAAGGATTTCACACTGAATATCAGCATCAAGAATTTTTTATTTCAACAGAGAAACAGTTTCATTTCATTTTTTAGGATTTTCAAACTATTTTACTTTGTAAACAGAATCATGTTTCTGTACTTTTATTAATTTCTAGAAATTTTGTAAATAAACTGTCCCTTCAAGTTAATATACAAAATAGTATAGCTTACAACCTAATGAGTTTTTCTCATTTTTGGTCTTTACATTTTGTCTCTTTTTAAAAATGTTTATTTATTTATCTTGAGTGAGAGAGAGAGAGAGAATGTGTGTGTGTGTGTGTGTGTGTTGTGTTGTGTGTTTGTGTGTGTGTGCACGCATGCACGCGCGAGCTCCCCGGGGAGGGGCAGAGAGAGGGAGAGAGAAAGAATCCCAAGCAGGATCAGCACTGTCAGTGCAGAGCCCAATGCGGGACTCGAACTCATGATCCATGAGATCATGACCTGAGCCAAAATCAAGACTCAGATGTCAGATGTTTAACTGAGCCGCCCAGACACCCCTACATTTTGTCTTTTTGTGATTTTGCTTTCATTTCTAGTAAATAGTATCTTTAATACAACTACACATTAGAACCTTCTACAATAAGGCATAAAAACTTGTAAGCACATAAATAAATACAATCTTGTATCACTAACAGGATAATTTTTCCTGTGTCTTGTCAAACATTAGAGACTCATGTGTGGTTATAGCTCCCAAAGACCTGCTTAATCTAAGCCAGCGTATCTCACCTTGATTATTGCAGCGGCTTTTGAGTTGATCTCATAGTGCCCTCTCCACAGAGCATCCAAAATGATGTTTCAAAAGATTAAAATTAGTCACCACCCTCCATATACCTCAAACATTTTCATGACCCTGCAGTGTAGTTAAAATAAAATCTCAAATTCCTTAAGCTGCCCTAAGAGATTCATTATCACCTGAACTCACCCCTTATCTCCAAGTTTATCCTGGACTGTGCTCAATCTGCTCTGACGACCTTGATCTACTTCTCAGCACTTTTAGGTTCATATTGTCAGCCTGGAACTCTCTCCTCCCATTCACTTCACCCCAAAATATCCTCCAAGAACCTCATCTTAGTTACAGTGGCTCCTTGTGAAAACTCCCATTCCATACCATCTGTGCTAAACTATTCTCTTACACAATACTATTTTTATTGTAGTCACAACAGTTGTCACAATTAATCATTATATATTTATCGCATGCTTTTTTCTAGAGTATAAATTTCCCGAAGGAAGGAAGAATGCCTGATATCCAGCAGTTAGCAGACCATTCACTTATCTTGGATCATTAAAGCATAATTGTGGGTACTTACAAATATGTTTTCCTAAAACATAGACTATATATATCTTCTTATTATTTATCACTGTGTTTTACCACCAATGTAAAACTCCATGATATTTACTCAATTATTTACTTAAAATTAAAAATAAGCATGTGGAGGTGATAGCATCATTTAGTGAATTCCATTTAAAACTGCATGTTTAGGGCACCTGGGTGGCTCAGTCAGTTAAGTACCTGACTCTTGATTTTTGCTCATGTTATGATCTCATGGTTTGTGAGATCTGTGCTGTTAGCAGGGAGCCTACTTGAGATTCTCTCTCTCCCTCTCCCTCTGTCTCCGCTCCTCTCCTTCTTGGTATCTCTCTCTCTCTCTCTCTCAAAATAAATAAATAAGCATTCAAAAAATAAATAAAACCGCATGTTTCACAGTGAGCCAACAGTGAGATCACATTATAAAGAATTGTTGAGTCATTCAAAATCTGAAATACATATTTTGCATTTGGAGAAGAAAGTTGAGTTATTTGTATGCAGTGTTTCTGCATATTGGGTGTATAAATCTATATTGTAGCTATATTTGTGACAGGATATAGATGCGATAACAGAGGTAAATGTGGTCTGATTGACAAATAGGTAGAGGTGCCTGGGTGGCTCTGGTTAAGCATCTGACTTCAGCTCAGGTCATGATCTCACAGTTTGTGAGTTTGAGTCCCACGTTGGGCCCTGTGCTGACAGCTCAGAGCCTGGAGCCTGCTTCAGATTTTGTGTTTCCCAATCTCTGTCTCTGCCATGCTCGCATTCCATCTCTCTCTCAAAAAAAAAAAAAAAAAAACATTACAAAAAAAGTAAAGAAAAATAGGTATTATGTTAATCAGTAGAATGTCTACTTAGAGTCTCTGCCATTACTAAGCCTTTAAGAACAGAGTTTGATAAGATGAGCTGTTTATGAAGAGCTTGTTTACACCTGACATATAATTCTATTAATTTAATGGTAACAAGCTGTGCTAATCAGAAGACACATATTTGCTACTTCATACTTCCATGTGTTTATATACTGTCATTAAGCCTCCTGATTTTCATTTTGCCATCTTTCATTCTCTTTAAGAACAACTTAGTTCCCCCAATTGCTTTAATTTCTACCTTTCTGTTGTACACTTGTTGCTTATGCCGTAACCACTTTATCTTTCTCACTTAATTATTCCAGCTTTTTAAACAGAACACCTGCTGAGGGTTTAGCTACTTTTGTAAAGATCCAATTGTCTTTGGAGCAAAATGAAATATAGGCACAGAGGTCCAATTATTATTAAGTGTTAGCATAATTGTAATTATAAGTAAAGTGTTTCATTATATTACATCTGTTGACGTTTTAAATGAATCTCTGCAATGTGCTATATTAATAAGCAGCGAGGAAGTGCTGACTTGGCACCCTTTTGGATCACATTTGTGACAACAAAACAGGTTATGAAAATGAATTCGCCATAGGAGCCCTACTGAGTTAGTTACTATGATTCACAAGCTTATTATGGTAATAAAGCAACATGAGACAATGCTAGGGACTCGGATGTACAAGTGATGCTCAGTATTGTTCCAAAAACATTATGGAGAAGTAAGAAGTGCTGGGAATTGTTCTTAGCAGCTGTCGCACGGCTGAAGAAAATCCAAGTCCCTCTTCACCTTGCCCTTCTTCTTGATGCTTCCACCTGCAGTTTTCCTGACTCAGAATATACAGATTGTTTCAGTTACACAGAGGAATTATTGTCATCATGGTCTAGAGGTTGCAGAGTCACCTTTTCTGTTAGAGGACACAGAAAAATGTCCCCGATCTGATCTTTAAACACAACGGGGGTTGTAATTGTTCTTTCCCCTTTGTGACTTCCGGCCGGAATGGCAGGGTTCAAACAAGCTCAGGAAAATGAAGTGACTAAGGTCAAGGGTTGTTGAAGGAAACAAACTTTTGAAGTCTGTAAATTTGGATTATCTCTTTGGCATATACAAAGAAATCAGCATGTGTTTTGTACCGATGCATAAGTAGCAAAAACCTCTGCCAAATATTTTATGTTACTTCTAAAAATATTGTTTCAAAACCTTCTTCATTTCTATTAACATTGTCGTGTTGAGCTAATTTATAGGATGTTTGTAACAAAGTAATTTAATAAACTGCTCTTTTTCATCTTTTTTTTGAGATTCAGCTATAACTCTAATTTTATTCATTTATTAAAATAAATTTTATTATTGCACAGTAAAAATTGAGTATTTTAAAATTTTATTATTAAACAGCTAAAATTGAGTCTTAGCAAATTATGGTCAGGCATATTTAATTTTTCTTAGCCCTGTACAACTTTTCTTTGTATTTGTACCAAGTCCACTTGTTTCTACAAAGAAATGTAAACTTTTTCTATTGTTGCATAATAAAGTATAGTACTATAAACTTAGTGGCTTAGGAGAGCACTCCTTTATTTTTTAATATTTTTAAAAAATATTTTAATGTTTTATTTAATTTTGAGAGACAGAGAGAGGCAAAGAGAGAGGGGGACAAAAATCCCAAACAGCCTCTGCACTGACAGCAGAGTCCAATGTGGGGTTTGAACTCAAGAACTGTGAGGTCATGACCTGAGCCAAAGTTGGAGACTTAACCCACCGAGCCACCCACTTATTAGCTCACAAATCTGTGGGACAGAAGTGTGGGGACAGTGTGGTTCGGTTTTCTTAGGATCTCAATGGTTAAAATTCAAGATGTTGGTTAACCTGTGTTTTTGAGCATCTGGCAAAGAATTTGTTTCCAAGCTTATTCAGTTCCTTGTAGCTAAAGGACTGAGGTCCCTGTTTCCTTGCTGGCTATTGGTTGAAGTTCACTCTCAGCTCCTAGAGGCTGCTATATTCCTTTCCAGTTGTCTCTTACCATCTTCAAAGCCAGGAACACAGGATCTTTCCTGCATGGAATTCCTTACATTTCAAATATCTCTGATCACCTCCCACAACCTCCAGTCTCCCACCTCTAGACCTAGGGTCACAAAGCCCTCCAAAGTATAATCTGGAATCTTAATTCCATCTGCAAAATATCTTCATAGCAGCACCATAGAGGCATAGAGGCCAGACTATTGGGGACTATCACAAAATCCTTTTACTTAGTCCTTAATACTAACATATACTCACAACATCAAGTTAAATACCAGAGAACTTGACTAGGATTGTATTGTTGGACAGTGAGTTAAGGCAATGTTTTCAAAGTGCAGCACTAAAAATCTATAATGTAATTTTACAGAACATCTTTGATTTATCAAAAAATAATAATTTATCATTTTTATCATATGTTAAGTTTTTTATTCATTCATTCAACAAATATTTATTGCATCCTCTAATATGTTCAACAGCTAGAGAGAAAAAGATTAGGCTAGATCAATTCTGTCAGGGAACTTACAGATACTTTGTGTCAGACACTGATAGAAACAGGAGACATAGTTGCAAACAAGAAAGATTTCTGTATTAGAGCTGTTTACAATTTTGTTGTGAAAAAGATATAAAAGGAATAACTACAGGAACAATTATTTCATTACAGTTTTGGTAAGTGCGATAAAGGCAAGAATGTAGGATTCATAAGACATATATCAGAGACTTCCCTGAGAAAGACACATCTAAGCTGCCATTTGAAGACCAGGAAATTGTGTTGTCATGAATAGTGAGAAGAAGAAAGAACACAGAGTGCTGATGGAGAATCTGAGCTCTTTCTTAATGATGAAAAATATTAGTAACATTTTTTTCCTTTTGTGATAATACCCTGTAAAATGGACTAAGACAATTTTCTGTATAGTAAAATCTGTAATCTTTCTATAATCAAATATATAACTTCTTGAACTACCCATGGAAATGATTCCTGAGACAACTATTATACTTTTGCCTTAAGGCATATAATAATATGTCTTCTCCACAAAGTGGAAAGCAGTTAAAATTGTATTTAAAACACACATACACACACAGAGTTCATATGTATCTGGCACTCTAAACCTATGAGGTTGATACAATAATCATCTGCATTTTACATATGAAGAAACCTAAGCACAGGAATCAAGAGTGATCAAGGAGTGAGAGAGACAGAGTATGAACCAGGTGATTTGACTCCAGGGTTTGTGAGAGTAACTGTTAGGCTATAGTGCTCATTGCCAACACCTACGGCCTGGATCAAAAGAGACTGTGGTACAAACAGTTGCTATTTCTTTCTTTTTTATCTCGACCTGTTTATGTCACTATATTCTGCCATTTTTTTGCATGATGATGATTACTGATCAACTTTGAAAATAAATCACACCTGAAAAAAATTGCTTTCTTTCTGCCTTTTATCGAACTGCTATATTATTTTTAGAAAGTCCTCAGAAGTTAAAAGAGCACACATTCCTTTTGAATGTTTGTCTATATTTGGTAAATATTTGATTTCTGATATGGATAAAAATACATCTTTAAAGAGATATAAAAATATAATAAATGGCATGAAATTATTGCAGAAATATTGTATTGAATTTGTCTTTTATTTTAGGTATGTAAAGATATATGAAAGGGTCTGAGTTGTTTGTAGAACTAAATATGGTCATAAATTTTTCTTTAATACTGTTCTTTCTCTTCTCAGTATCAGGCAGGGTCCTCCAGAAAAACAGAACAAATAGGATGTATGTAAATAAAGAATGGAATTTATTTTAAGGAATTGGCTCACTCATTTGATGGGACTGGTGGATCCACACTTTGCAGGACAGGCCAACATGCTGGAAATTCTGGCAGGAGTTAATATTGCAGTCTTGAATCTGAAGGCAATCTTTGGGGGAACCTAAGTTGTTTTTCTTAAGACTTTCAGTTGATTGGATGAGGTACACTCATAATTAGCTTTACTCAGAAATCTACTGATTACAAGTGAATAACATTTTGAAAATATCTTCCATTCAGATTGAAGTTTAACTAAAGAACTGGGTACTATATCTTAGCTAAGTTGACACATATATTTAACCATCACAGTAAGACATATACCATGTTCATAAACTGGGAAACTCAGTATTGTAAACATGATTCTTATTTCCAAATTGATCTATAAATTTAGTATAATAATCCCAAGAGAAATCCCTGCAGGCTTCTTTTTTAGTAGAAATTTATAAGCTTCTTCTAGAATCTATATGTATTTGAAAATGAAATAGTACAGCAAACAGAATCTTAAATGCAAAGGACAGAGTTGGAGAATTTAAATATCTCAATTTTAAAACTTACTGTAAAGTCAAATTAAATGAGAAATTACGGTGTTGGCAATAGGATGGGCATAAAGGTAGAGATTAGAGAAATACAGCCACACATACCTGATGAAGTGATTTTCAAAAAGATGCCAAGGTGATTAAATAGGGAAATAGTCATTTCAAGAATTACTTTGAAACAATGTGGTATGGTTTTAGTACTACATATATATCTCAATCTCTACATTGTGCAAGACATAAAATTTAACTCAAAATGAGTTATAAACCCAGACATCAAAGCAACAATGATAAAACTTCTAGAAGAAAACATAGAAGAAAATGTTTGGGGTAGGCAAAATGACTTAAACAGTACACAAAAAGCACCAAACTTGAAAGAAATAATTGCTACGTACACTTTGTCAAAATTAAAAAAAAATTTGCTCTTCAAAATTTACCATTTCATTAACAAAATGACAATGCAAAACACAGATCAGCAGAAAATATCTGCAGTTCATATCTTTGAAAAAAGACTTGCATCCAGAATATATAAAAACTCTTAGAGTCCAATAAGAAGATAATAAAAAAATATGCAAAGGACATTAAAGAGACATCATGAAAGAAACTCTTCAAAAGCTGTTTAACACTATTAGGCATCAAGGAAATGTAAATTAATACCCCAGTGAGATACTACCACAGGATTGCTACAATAGCTTAAAATTTTAAAAAGAAAGAGAATCAAGTGTTAGTGAGGTTGTGATATAACTGGACCTCTGTCTGCTCCATTGCTGAGGCATATTGTGGCACAAACACTTTGGAAAGGGATCAGACAGTTTCTTACAAATTTAACGTAACCATCATATGGCCCAACAATCCCATTCTGGGTATTTACCCAAGCAAAGCAAAACTTGCTTTCTTACCAAAACTTGAGGATGATGATTCAGAATCAGTTTATACATAACAGCTGAGAATTGAAAAAGTCCAAAATGTCTGTCATAAGGTGAATTCTTAAATAAATTGTGCTGTGTTTATAAAAAGGAATATTAATTATCAATTAAGAAATGAACAACTGATATAAAAGTACTGTGGATTGATTCCAAAACCATTATGTTGAAAATAAAAAATAGACAGAAAAAAGTACGTACTATATTATTCCATTTATATGAAATTCTCAGAAAGGCAAAAATTATCTATAGTAGAGAGTAAAAGGCTTGAAGGAACAACGTTGGGATGTAAAAAGTTGTACTTCTTGATTGGAGTTGCAATTACATGGGTGTGTGCATTTGCCCAAACTTATCAAACTTCCACTTAATAAGGGTCAATTTTATTGTATGCAAATTATGTCAAAATAAGATGACTTACATTTTTTTATATAGTTTATTTATTTTTGAGACAGAGAGAGACAGAGTACGAGTGGGAGAGGGGCAGAGAGAGAGGGAGACACAGAATCCGAAACAGGCTCCAGGCTCTGAGCTGTCAGCACAGAGCCCGATGTGGGGCTCGAACCCACAAACCGTGAGATCATGGCCTGAGCCCAAGTCAGACGCTTAACCGACTGAGCCACCCAGGCGCCCCAAAATAAGATGACTTAAAAATAAAATCTCATATTATGAAAAAATTTAGGTTGTGTTTTAACAGTTTCATGTTCATCATTCGTCTACAGTCACTTCGGTGGTATAATATTACTCACTTTTCCCGATTCATTTCACACCCTCCACCACCACTCATTATTGACAAGTTGAGACACTTTTCAGTTGATAATATTACTGGGATAATCACATAAAGCAGAGAGAACATTTGGACTTTATTCTGGTACTAGATGTTAAAACGCATTTGTTAAGTTCGATAGTATTATGTTGTGGAATGACGACAGAGATTAGAATGTTAAACCCAGCTTAAAATGAAAGGTGATGCGGGGCGCCAGGGTGGCTTAGTCCATTAAGCCGCCGACTCTTGATCTCAGCTTAGGTCTTGATCTCAGGGTTGTGAACTGAAGCCCCCTATTGGGCTCCACGCTGGGCATGAAGCCTACTTTAAAAAAAAGAACAAATGTGATGCACAAATAATAGGAAAATTGCATAGTATACCAAACTCCATTCGGCACAAAAATAAGAGGGTAGAATTGGGCATAAATTTTAAAGTTATAATATCATCTTTGATGCTATAATGAGAAAATGCTAGTTTTCACTGCAATTAAAATGTTAACTGAGTATTTCTTCAAATACATGGAGAGCAGAGTTATGGACTCAATGTTTGTGTGCCCCCACAGAATTCATATGTTAAAGCCCTAACCCCTAATGTGATGGTATTTGTAGGTGGATGGAGGTTTGGAAGATAATTGGGTGCAGATGAGGCAATGAGGGTGAGCGTATGCTGGGATTAGTGTTCTTCTAAGAAGAAGAAGAGAGACCAACACTGTGTCTTTTCCCCATATGAGTACACAGTGAGAAGGTAGCCATCTACAAGACAGAAAGAGGGTTCTTACCAAAAACTGAATCTGCCAACAATTTGATCTGGGACTTTCTAGCCTCCAGAATTATGAGAAATAAATGTCTGCTGTTCAACCACCCAATCTATGGTATTTTGTTATAGCAGCCCAACCTGACTATGACCGTCAGATTCTTAAGAATTATTTCCCTCTCCTCTCACAACTAGTTTCTACACAAGATGATTTTAGGTGGCATGTACTTTTAAAAATTAGGTTATATGTTTCTTCAATATATATTAGGAAAAGTACAAGTGTATATATATCAAAACCATAACTTCATGTAAATTTTGGCTTCATCTTATAATAAATGGAAATGCATTCCAGGTCTACTCTACAAATCTCAGGTAATATTAGTATTAGTAAACTTTAATTAAAAAAATTAAACAAAAATTATAAGGTGATGCAAAAATAACAATTCAATTATTAACAATTCCATTAGTCAGTTACCAAATTACTGTGTTATTTTCTTTTAATTTTCATTTCAAATTTCACTCTTTTCTTAAAAAATACAAATCATCATTAATTATAGTCATTGATTCAAGTGCACAAAATTCTTTTACCAATGGTTTAGCATTCCTAGATATTAAACTCTTTTGTGTCCTTTAAATGCTGGACTGAATTTCCAGTTAAAAGCAAAAGAAGTAAACTATTCTACAACTAATGCTTATTTTTCTGAAGTGATATCTCTCAAACAGTACAAAATACCTTTATTTAGCTTACATTACACAGACTCAAAATCCTGTGTTTAAAAAAGACTTTTGTATAACCATTGCTCTGTAAGAACTTACGGAGCACATTTCTTCCATGTTCTCCTGTCTCAGGATAAGACTGGATTTATGTTTAGCACATGAAGATTGATTTTTGATGCAAGGAGCTCATTTTTGCTCAGAAATTACTGCTTATTTTACTGAAATCTATCCTTACAGCTACTATTCTAGTTCTATATAAATGTGACCCAGACTTTCCATATTGAGCACTAAGGTATATGATTTTATATGGTGTTAACAATTATCAATTGCTAGTAATCAATAACTGCCAAGGATAATTTGATGTAGTCATACTTCTAAGAACAGTGTTTAAAAGTTTTGTTCTTCTGATGACTCACTGCTGTCATATTTCCAGCTGTGTTGAGTGTCTTTCACAGACCTCTTCACATTCATTTTAATTTGTTATTTTAATCAATAATATTGAAGTCACAGAGAGGAAAACCTGCCAGCTTAGTAATGACTGTCGACTCTTTGTTGATTTGAGCTAATTATGCCAATTTCACATATACACGCATAACCAGGTTAAATGGAAGCTTGATCCCTAGTCTGTACACAATAAGTATTTTGACAGTGACATCTCATGGTAGAAACTTCTTTTTTTCTAACTCTAACTTATTCTCATGTTCCTGGTTCTTATAAATTTGGGGGCTAATTTGGATATTTTCCCAGAACACATACATGCTTCCCTGTTTTTATGTCTTTCCTTATGCCATTTCTCTGAGTGTTTTAAGTGGCCAAATGCTAAAGAGAGTTCTAAGGAGAGGAAAGGTTGAGAGAACACCAAGTTTTGAGATGAAGAGGTAATGAGTAACTTTTGAAAGAGGAGCTTCCTTAGAAGCCAAAACATGTTAAATGTTTCTTAAGAAGTTGAGAGTTGGTGATTAAATAAAAGCAGTCAAGCGGCGCCTGGGTGGCTCAGTCAGTTAAGCGTTCAACTTCAGCTCAGGTCATGATCTCATGGTTGGCGGCTTCAAGTCCCATGCTGGGCTTTGTGTTGACACCTCAGAGCCTGAGCCTTCTTGGGATTCTGTTTTCCTCTCTCTCTCTGCCCCTCCCTGCTCATGCTCACTCTCTCTCTCTCTCTCCCTCAAAAATAAACATTAAAAAAAGTTTACACAATAAAGGCAATACCAAATATCAAAACAAAACCAATTGTTTAAAAAAATCAGAAGTGAAAATGAAATAGAGGAGAGAAGGAGACCTAAGTATCATATGAAGATATTTCAAAGCTTTAGATGTTGGAAAGTAAAAGGTTAGAGACCAGTTCAGAAGGACAGATTAGATTTTTTACACTGTTCAAGGATAATTGAAGGAGCAGGTCTCCAGAGGATGAAGAAGAAAATGGAATTGAAGAAACTTTACCTTAAGACAGCAGTGTATCAATGCCTTTGAGAACATATAAAAGGAAAAAAGACTATTGTAAAGACTAAAGTATTTTGAATGATGCAGATGTATATTGGGGAAGTCATGCCATTTAAACTTGATCTTTTAGCAATGTAAAAAAATGTTATGTATATATAGGGCATGATAATATAAGAAATATTTGTACCTTCCTCTCATCTTTGCTGTGAACCTAAAATTTCTCTAAAAGTAGTCTATTTAAAAATGTCATCTCCTTACAATTAATGGGATGAAATAAAGCATGGAGAAAACAGATCTTCTGAGCAGATATCATCATTAACATTATAAGGAATCAGCAATCCCTACCAAAATAACACCAGCATTCTTCACAGCTAGAACAAACAATCCTAAAATTTGTAAGGAACCAGAAAAGATCCTGACTACCCAAATCAATCTTGAAAAAGAAAACCAAAGCTGGAGGCATCACAATCCCGGACTTCAAGCTGTATTACAAAACTGTAATCATCAAGACAGTATGGTACTGGCATAAAAACAGACCTATAGGTCAATGGAACAGAATAGAGAACCCAGAAATGGACCCACAAACATATGACCAACTAATCTTTGACAGAGCAGGAAAGAATATCCAATGGAATAAAGACAGTCTCTTCAGCAAACGGTGCTGGGAAAACTGGACAGTGACATGCAGGAAAATGAAACTGGACCACTTTCTTACACCATACACAAAAATAAATTCAAAATGGATGAAAGACCTAAACGTAAGACAGGAAGCCACCAAAATCCTAGAGGAGAAAGCAGACAAAAACCTCTTTGACCCCAGCCACAGTAACTTCTTACTCAACACGTCTCCAGAGACAAGGGAAACAAAAGCAAATTGAACTATTGGGACCTCGTCAAAATTAAAAGCTTCCTGCACAGTAAAGGAAACAATCAACAAAACTAAAAGGCAACTGATGGAATGGGAGAAGATATTTGCAAATGACATATCAGATAAAGGGTTAGTATCCAAAATCTATAAAGAGTTTATCAAACTCAACACCCAAAAAACAAGTAATCCAGTGAAGAAATGGGCAAAAGACATGAATAGACACTTCTCCAAAGAAGACATCCAGATGGCCAACCAATACATGAAAAAATGCTCATCACTCATCATCAGGGAAATACAAATCAAGACCACAATGAGATATTACCTCACACCTGTCAGAATGGCTAACATTAACAACTCAAGCAACAACAGATGTTGGTGAGGATTGCGGAGCAAAAGGATCTCTTTTGCACTCCTGGTGGATATGCAAACTGGTGAAGCCACTCTGGAAAACAGTATGGACTTTCCTCAAAAAATTAAAAATAGAACTATCCTATGACCCACCAATTGCACTACTAGGATTTTTTCTAAGGGATACAGGTATGTTGCTTTGAAGGGGCACATGCATCCCAATATTTATAGCAGCACTATTGACAATAGCCAATGTATGGAAAGAGCCCAAATGTCCATCAATGGATGAATGGATAAAGAAGATGTGGTATACATATACAATGGGGTATTACTCGGCAACCAAAAAGAATGAAATTTTGCCATTTGCAACTACGTGGATAGAACTAGAGGGTATTATGCTAGGCGAAATTAGTCAGTCAGAGAAAGACAAATATCATAAGACTTCTTCACTCATATAAGGACTTTAAGATACAAAACAGATGAACATAATGGAAGGGAAGCAAAAATAATATAAAAACAGAAAGGGAGACAAAACATACGAGACTCTTACATATAGAGAACAAACAGAGGGTTGCTGGAGGGGCTGTGGGAGGAAAGGTTGGCTAAATGGGGAAGGGACATTAAGGAATCTACTCCTGAAATCCTTGTTGCACTATATGCTAACTAACTTGGATGTAAATTTAAAAAAATAAATAAATTATAAAAAATAATTAAAAAATAAAAGAAATTCTAAAAAATAATAAAAATAAAAAATATTACTACAATTTCTGGTAAAAATACTGAAAAAAATAATTAAGGAAACAGTCTCAGGGCTTAATAAAAGAATTCTAGAACAAAGATAAAGTCCCAATTAAAGTTATGACAACATGATTTTGCAGTGGGTTTAGTATTTTTTTTTCACTTTTATAATTCCCAAATAAAACTCAAGAAGTGTTTTGTTTTTGTTTTGGTTTGTTTTTTTGGTTTTGGGGTTTGTGGGGTTTTTTTGTGGACAGGGACTATATTGATTGATGAACACAATAATTAGAGGCAAGAGAGACTAGGGTGCTAATAGTGGTGGCTAATTATTGGGCATCCATCATGAATCAAGGACTGTGATGGCTGCTTCATAGAACTTATTGCCAACCTTGAGAACATCTTGTGAGGTAAGTGTTATTGTGTCCATAGACAGGTTACTCTAAGATGTTTGACACTCATTATCTCCACTTACCTTTACCACAAGTGTGGTATGCAGTAGCTGTCTCCACTTTTAGAGAAGAGAACTCAGGAACAAAGTTGTTACATAATTTTGAATTCAAGTATAGATCATTTGGCTTTAGAGGGTACATTCATAAATGCCATGTGATATTCATTAGATTCAAAGATATATTTGCCTTGCTCTATACTTCTTGTTTCAAAAACAAGGCCAATAATAAACTGGTTGACAATGGACTTAGGCTAGTAAAGGAGTCAATTATTATTGGACTGGAAATGAAATGGGAAAGTAGGAACTGTCATCCTATTCATATTTAAATATTAGATAAAGTCAGATTTGGAAGATGTGATTTATTAGGAGTCAAATGGCTTTATGCCTAAGGAGGGTGTTGGAAGTAAAACATGGCAATGGATATGTACAAAGAATTGGCATTTATTATCACAAAGAGCTCAGGTATAATAAGATGACTGTTAGAGGCTGGATCAAATACGTTTTGAATCTTCGAAGGATAAAAATGGGCAGGGGGACATATAGTAGCAGGACAATTCAGATACTAGTGCTAGGTAATAGTATAGCAATGGTTAAGGCCATTCATGTAGTAATATTGGTGGGGCTTTTGAGAGAACATTACTGATGTGTCATGTAGGACTTATAAGAGGGGAAACCAAATGGAGAAAAAAAAAGAAACAACCGTTGTTATCTAAGACATGTCACACCGTGTTTTAGTCTCAGTTTTCTTGTGTATTAAAAAATTATAAAGGTCTAATCATTATCACTCATGGTGATATAACAATTAAAATGGATCATTTCTGAAAACTACTGGGTACACAGGTTTTAAAGTACTGTTATTTTATGAGTTTGCTAAATTAAGAAATTTAAAAGAAGATGAGCGTCTACCTTCTCATTTGCCATTTAGTTAGGGAAATCTTTCTTCTTACTCTTCTTACATTGGGAGAAAAGATTCTGTAATCCTAGGAGAAAAGATTATGGAGACAAAAGAAGTAAAAGAGGGGCACCTGCGTGACTCAGTCAGTTAAGTGGTCAACTCTTGATTCTGGCTCTGGTCATGATCTCACAGTTCTTGAGATTGAGCCACACGTCCGGCTCTTCACTGAGTACAGAGCCTGCTTGGAATTTTCTCTCTCTCTCTCACTGTCTCTCTCTGACCCTCCCCTGCTCATGCTCTCTGTCTCAAAATGAATAAATAAACTTAAAAAAAGAGATCAAAAGAAGCAAAAGAGATCTAAAACAGGCAGATAAAATCCACATTCTCATTGTCTCAAAAGACCTTTTCCTTGTCCTTAACCTAAATTTTATGTCCTGTTTGAAGGACTGGGAATGAATACATTAAACACTAGATACAGAATTTCCCCTCTAGTGTGAAGCTATAGTCGCTGAAGCCCACAGTCCCAGAGGCCATGAGGATGCAGACATAGCAACCACTTGCCATGTCACCTCATCCCAGTCCTAATGAGCCAAGGGTGAGGTGCTATGCTCCTCAGACCCATGTGTGTTCCAAAGTGCTCTACTCCATGAGGTCCATGGCATCCCTCCTCAGAAAAGCAGTTTGGATTAAACCCATCATCCCTATTTTTAATCATCTACAGATTCCATTTCCAAAGTATATGTCTCGAGGCTCCTAATTCATGTCCACACCACCATCCTGATGATAGCCTATATTTCCCAGTTCTCCACTCCTTATCCTTCCCGACATTCGACTAAGCCCTCCTCATTATCACCAGACACCTCTATAGTCACATCACCTTCTCATAGGCTCGCTCCAGAACACATTTCCTCATCCACAGCCTTTAAAGTGGGACCTGTTGATTTTCTCAAACATCATATAGCTCATTGTGGGAAAATGGGTTAGCATTCTTCTTACCTTTGCTGCTTCAAGACTGTCACTTCCCTAACTTCTTATAAAAACCATCACTTCCATGAAGCTCATGAATTGTTTATACCATCCTCTCCTCCATCCAATAAGAATCATAGTTTACATGTATGTAGGGATCATTAGCTGCTTACAATTTTGTGTATTTTAAATTGCTTAATCATAATAAAAGCATTCTTGCCTCCCAACTCCTTCTCTGGTCTCTATCATATTCATACTGACACATTCTGCTTTACTGCTCATTAAATGATACAATGCCATAAAATCAAATCCCAGACACATTCTCTTCTCACTCTGTACTATCTCCATAGGTCATCTCATTTACAAAGGAATTCATTTACCAGTTAAATACTTCTGAGCCTCACATGCATATCTCTAGCCAAAACTTGCCTCTGAGGTATAGATCAGTTTATGCAACCAATTACTTGAAAACGCTATTTGTGGGGCACCTGGGTGGCTCCGTCAGTTAAGCATCCAACCTTGGTTTTCAGCAGTCATGATCTCATGGTTTGTGTGTTCAAGCCCTGCATCAGGCTTTGCACTGTCAGTGTGGAGCCTGCTTGGGATTCTCTCTCTCCCTCGTTTTCTGCTCCTACCCCGCTCATGCTCTTTGTCTCTCAAAATAAATAAACTAAAAAAAAAATTTTGAAACACTGTTTGCATATCCTAAAAATCCCCAGATTCAACAGTTCTAACATGTATACTCTTCTATATACTTTATTATAATGGATAGGACCATTTATTTGGTAGTATGTGCCAGGACCAAACGGGTCATCACGGAAATGTACCACATCCTCCCCACCTAATAGATCACCAATTACTTTCTTTTTGACCTTTCAATATACTTTGAGTCCATCTATTTCTATTAATTAACACTACTATTTTTGTTGGTTAAACTACTACCACCTACCTGGACTATATCTTCCTGTATTCATTCTTACAGCTCAAAATGTTAACACATTGATTTAGAATGAGTATTTTTAAGTTTATTTACTTAGTCTGAGAGACAGTGTGAGGTGGTGGGGAGAATGAGAGCACAAGCTGGGAGGGACAGAGTGCAAGGGAGGGAGAGAATCCCTAGCAGGCTCTGTGCTGACAGCGCAGCTTGATCCCACAAACCATGAGATCATGACCTGAGCTGAAATCAAGAGTCAGATGCTTAACTGACTGAGTCACCCAGGTGCCCCTGGTTTAGAATGAATTAAAAAAAATTTCCTGACTTCATGTTCCTGTATGAATTACAAAATTTTCATGTTTTTTTTTAAATCTAAGTTTCCATAGGATATTCAGGGAATATCAGAAAGCCATGCACTTACTTGTATTCTTACAGCATTAAAAACCAACCAACAACAATAACTTAAAAAATGAACTTCAGCCAAATTTGAGTTGTCATTCTTGGGAAAGACCTTTAAAGTCTGTGGGGCTTTTTTGACATATTTAGCAGGATTAGAAATAATAATCTTGTGCTTTATCAAGAATAATGGGAGAAATATAAAGGTGAAATATCTCTACCTGTCTAGAATAATTCTCTGTAAATCAAGTCTGAGATGCAGAATTATATGCAGAAGGAACACTGGGATGTGTTCTTTGTAGATACAGCTATAAGGAAGTGATGAAGGCACAGTTTGGTAGAGGGAAATGGTACAATATTGCAAATCACACCTTAATCAAATCTATGGGAGACTTTGGAGTTGGCATGGACCTGTATTAATGCCCCCGACTGTATCTCCTAGGAGGACATAACCATGAAGTATGATGTAGTTCCTTGCAGTCAAGGGCACTTTCCAAATGAAGGGTAGAGCTGTGAGCGATCAGCTTCTGTTATCCTCAGCATAAGGGATGGGGTAATTGTCCTTAAAAAGAGGATATGAGACAGGACCATATTATCTAATACAGTAAATGTAGCTAAAACCTACATTAATTAATGTAAATTTGTCCCATCTATAAACAGATTTTCCAGGAATCTTGCTGGTCTTGTATTATACTTTGGGGAACGTACAAAGAAAGGTTTAGAAAGACACAGTCCTGATGTGCAGTTGATCTCAAGGACACAGGTGATATTCACCACCCTTGTCCCGTACCACCATTCTATATTCTTCTCACCAGTCATGAGCACATTTGCTGGTACACGTGACTTATCTGGTGGAATAACCCAGACCCTCAATACTGAGCTAGCTGAGCCCCTGGTTTATCATTTCTTCTTGTCAAGCTCTGCTTGTCTGTTTACTAGTGAGGCTGGGCACAGGGGCTATACCAAATAGCCAGTTACAAATATATTCTTAGATTCTTACAAATCTAAGTTACAACTATATTCTTCTGGTCAATCTGGCACTGAGCCTACTTCTTCGGGATGATGTTCTTGACCATACACAGACTATCATTGTCTTGATATTCACTATCCCCTTTTCAATGGGTAAATATACAGACAAATCATCCTTGATGTTGAGTTTCATATAAAAAAGAAATTAAAAGTGAGAAAAGTGCCTGTCAGGCACAGGTCAAATAGTTCTAGCCTTAAAATTAAGTAGTGAGCAGTTAAGCCCTTCAACTGCTTCTATAGCTGCAAAACTCAGCTGGGTTTGTTGGTTTTTTCTAAACAATGTTGCCATAATAATTAATATTTCCTATTTTCACTTTGTAGAGTTTTTTTTTGGAGGGGGATATGCTGTTGTTATGTTAAAAAGGTGACATCTCTATGTGTCAGTGAGAGTTAGAAACTGGTGAGGAATAAGGGATGGATACCCATGTCCCAACTAAAGGAATGGATTTTAGTGGGCCATCACCCAACATGCTCTGGATCTACCACAAAGAATGAAATAGTAATAGAATAATGCACCTGTAATACAGTAAGTGCTTGCCTTAGATGGTATTATGTAGACCATTGAGCATTAATATATTCCTTTCCTCAATTTAATAATATAAAATAGGTGTAAAGCCTAAAGTATTTGTGGACCATATGGTTTCTAGTGCAACTAGTAGGCCATGCTATTGTAAAGTGAAAGCAGCCATGGACCATATGTAAATAAGCACGCATGGCTGTGTTCCAATAAAACTTTATTTACAAAAACAGGTAGAGGGCCAGATTTCACCTGTGGTCTCTAGTTTGATGACACCTGGTATAAAAGGAAGAGAACCCATAGTTTTCTGGCAACCATGTCCTATGGATACCTCACTCTCCATGAGATTTATTAAAGAAGGGTGTCTTGGCAGGCTTCCATCAGAAATGAAGGAGACATAAATGAGTAATGTCCACTCTTTTTGCATGTTTATTCATGAATCCTTTGCACTGCAATCTGCTTGCCATTATTAACAATCTTGAAATCCATGCTGCCTCGTTATAGCAGTGCTTAATTAATTTTTGGTGAATATTTCACAAATTAATGAAAAAATAAAAATATTAGTATCTTGTATCTTTGTAAATGTTTTCAAAGTTAGTAAAATGCTAATATTAATTCTGTTCTGATGCTGGAAATGTGATGTTAGTATATAAATAGTTATATTTTAATTTCAGGTAAGATAGGAGTGATTCAGTGACATAAACCATTAAATTACAAATGACTTAAGGTATAGGTACCATTAAGCATTAACTGGTAGTTATCACAAGTTAACTATTTTACCTACAACATGTTTCAGAGGATCAGGAAAAATTATTTGTGAAATTATATGTGTGCAATTCCTGTAACATAAGCTGAAATATAGGTTTCTGCCATAAACAAGACAGGAGCAGCATTTGAAATTGAAAAAATGCACACTATATTTTATTACTGGAATTTAAGGAAAGATGTAAAGACTTTGTATTTCCAAAGAATAGACTCTTTCACACATTCAGCACATTCAACATGAAAATTAAAATGTTATAGTAGACCAAAAAAAATCTTGACTTATAATAGACATACATCAAATATTAATTTTATTTTTGGAATGCATAAAGGTACACTAATATTCTATTTACATTTTTAAAACTAACTCCAGAGTTGTGCAAATTACATAGTTTATCTTTGGCCAAAATTTGACACATGAGGTCAAAAATGTGTTACCCTTATCTCACTCCATTAGAATATATTACTTTATGGTGATAAAAAATAATTTTGATCATTAAAATGATTTAAAAGTTTTTTTCTAGCTTGATTACTTAGTTGTGAAAAGGGAATAAAGATGACTCCCTAAAAATAAACACTATGTGTAATGATATCATCTGTGAAGTTGGCTTCCAAATTCCTAATTTCTGGCCTCCATCCTCAATGTAAATGGGAAAAGTACAAATGGAAGACTGTCAAATAGAATTCAGTATTGAAAATATCAATTGGGGGGCGCTTGGGTGGCTCAGTCCGTTAAGCGTCTGACTTCGGCTCAGGTCATGATCTCACGTCTGTGGGTTTGAGCCCTGCGTCGGGCTCTGTGCTGACAGCTCAGCTCAGAGCCTGGAGCCTTCTTCCGATTCTGTGTCTCCCTCTCTCTCTGACCCTCCCCCTCTCATGCTCTGTCCCTCTCTGTATCAAAAAAATAAATAACACATTAAAAAATTTATAAAAAAAAGAAAATGTCAATTGGTTTTTTTTTCTTGTGCCTGTGATAAAGCTGCACATAACGATTAAATTTGAAAGTGTCTTTGCTTTTTATCAAATTCAAATGCACTCACTAACATGGACTTATTGTGATGATTGCAAGCTCAGACTTATGGCAATAACTGTTTATTTTTCATAGGAAATTGGATTATTTATTAATAAAGCAGTGTATTTTGTAGGTTAGGACACTCTACCAAAACAACTCTTGTTTACAGGATTGGCATACATACTGTACGATCTTCAGGTGCAATAGTCTCGCCATCATTTTTTATGATTTTCTGATTTTCCTCTTTGTGTAGATGTTAAAATTGAAAGGCAGTGGTAACACTGCCAGAGCTACTACTATAACAAGTTGTGCCAACTCTCCATATTCTCTTCAATTTATTGGGTCTTGCTGTCATATCTGACTTAGACTTCATACTATGTCAGATAAAGAATATGGTTTCAAGAGATAAAGGAGGATAGCAATTTTCAGATACATTTTTCTCTCCTCACCTTACTAGAGATCTAGGCAGAGTATTCACCAGAAGACAGTTTATATAAAGTACTTATGTTTGTACAGTTGAAAATATTTCAGTTGTCAAAGTCAAGCGCTTCCACAGAGGAGAATATTTAAAAGAAGAAGAAAGAAAAATAAACTTAGGAATTGCTGTTGTGAGATTTAAAAAAATCATGAAGATTATTATTCAGGTCGTGTCATTTAAAATCGCTCAAGTCTTGTTGCTCTGCAACAATACAAACTGATTCTGCATTCTCCTCCCAAACACAGCTCACTTGGCAAGGGAGTGCATGGCTCTGTGGTTGCTTCTCCTCTGAGTCCAGAGCTGGTCAAGGCCAGAGGTTCTGAGATTATCTCAGGTTTGTTTCCAAAGGTCCTTCTGGAGTTTCATGTGCAAACATTTCCAGAATTATTACATTTATTATTACATTTATAGCCCACCACCAAAGAGCCTATCTATTAATTAAAGCTACCTGTCTGGTTTCTGTCTCTTCAATGTGACATACATACTGGGCACCCATTCACCTCTCACATACACATACTCTTTACATTCAAAGATGCAATAAAAACGTGACTATATTAAAAAACAATATTTAAAAACAAAATTAAAACAAAATTAAAGCATATTCTTCCCATGCTGAAATAAATTAACTGCACAATGGAATATTGTGGATTTACAAAAAATCAGATAGTCTTATTACCTTCAAGTAAGACAATTAAAATTTCTCAAATATTAAATGAAAACACCTGTGTTCTCATGCACGCAACTGAAAATTTTAGCTTCCACTTCTATGTACACCATTAAATTCTTTTTTTTTTTTAATGTTTTTAAATTTATTTTTTGAGAGACAGAGAGAGGCAGCGCGAGCAGGGGGAGGGTCAGAGACAGAGGGAGACACAGAATCGGAAGCAGGCTCCAGGCTCTGAGCTGGCTGTCAGCACAGAGCCCGACGCGGGGCTCAAACCCACGAACCGTGAGATCATGACCTGAGCCGAAGCCGGACGCTTAGCCGACAAGCCACCCAGGCGCCCCTAAATTCTTGATAGTAAGGATGAATATTGATTTAAACAGAATTTTGGCAACCAATCCCATAAACATAGATCACTGAGCACTAATCTCAGTTTAATGATATAAAATGTAGTTTTATTTATGAACAAATATAACCAATATAATAAAATAATAAGATGGTAAAATCAATTTTATCATTAGGCCTAGGATCTCATGTATGTGTATTCTTAAGGATAAAAGATAAATGCTGCAAGAAAATGTTGAAGAATTTATTGCAATTTAATTTAAAAATATGCAACAGGGGCACTTGGGTAGCTCAGTCAGTTAAGAGTCCAACTTTGGCTCAGGTCATGATCTCACAGGTCACGGGTTCGAGGCCCACGTCAGGATCTGTGCTGACAGCTCAGAGCCTGGAGACTGCTTGAGATTCTGTGTCTCCCTCTCTCTGCCCTGCTCACTCTCTGTTTCCCTCTCCTTCAAAAATAAATAAACATTAAAACAATTTTTAATATGCAACAATTAAATTTATATAAAGGTAAATTACAGAAAGACATAACACAAGGAAACCATGGAATTAATTAACAAAGCAGAAACTACAGAAGAAAGAATGAGAGGTACTTTGCGGAGTTGCTTAAGGTGTTATTTCAGTAAAAGACTATATGTGCTTTTACCCTTTTTATATAAACACCCAAACATAACAGAAAGCTAGATTATCACTTGCCCCAATGAATACACAAATAATTATCCAATATCCTCCTCAGAGATGTTCTCTAAAGATAGGAAAAACTTAGAATGCATAGATACAAACAATAGTCTTACAGTCTAGAAAAATGCAAAATATACACAGATTAGCTGATTGGAAACTCGGAGCATATAATGAGCAACTGAAAAAAAAGACAAGCATTTGGTGAAGAACACCACTGACAGTTATTGGGGATGTGGTGTATTTTGGGGTGACAGTGACAAGACTGTTGGAGAAAATGAATAAAGACTCAGCTTTTGTGGGCTTAGACCTGAGACTTAGGGAGAAAGAGGTGCAACCAGAACTCGAGACATCTGTCCACACACAGTCCCAAAGAGTCTTTAAACTGAAACACAACTCTCTTTTTGAGATCATCAGGGCAGTGTGTGACACAAACTTAAACACTTTAGGGTCCAGAGAGGATTTCTTCCCCTTTCAAGAGATCTTATCACCACATGCCTTGAATGAATGTGTGTTTATTTAGAGAAAATTTATTACTCCAGATAGGCACCTAACCCCTTAAAAAAAAAGTTGTAGTAACATGATTTTGCATGCACAGAGCTATCTACCATAGGTGGGTAGTTTCAGAGAACCTGAAGAAAGTTCTTTGGGGACTTAAATTTTATGTTTTCAATTTATAACAAACTAAATTAATTTTACCCTTAGATTTAGGATCTCTGTATTTAAAACTACAAACATTACATTCATATGTGTATTATTAAAGATACAATTGTTCAAACTCGAAGGAACTTTTGTCCAACATTTTTTGAAGTAATCACTTCAATTTATAAAATAATACATAGTAATTAAAACCTGACTGCACAAAGTTCATGGGTATTAAATCAGAGGATTTTTTTGCATCGTATGTACATGAGTATTTATCACTTGTCTTTGCATACTACAGAAGTAAGTACCATGACAGTAAGTTTTAGTTCAATAAGTACTTTTATAAAAATTTAACTACAGTGCCAGCTCCTACTTATGATTCTATTTACTGGTTCTCAAATATTTTCTGCCATAAACTTAGGGCTATTAGAGAGTAATTGCAGTATAACCTTTGCGGAATACTTAATAAGTTACAGTACTTATTTGAGATTTTCATTTATTTTAGAAAATAATATTCATATTCAGATCATGGCCTATTATAAAGAGATTGTGGCATATCAATCAATTACTTTCAGGGATTGTGTGGAAGGAAATTTTAGATTTGATTTAGTCAGAGGACTCTGATAGGAATATTAATATAAGGACTGGTTGGAGTTTAAGTGCTCACAGTCTATTTTGTAAAGCTGAGTTCATATTGAACACACATATTCTTAGATTTATTCAACAGTATATTTATGGCTAGACTGTCACTATTGTGTCATTTTATAGGAGTGTGCAAAAATTCAACAAGCAAGCACTCTCCAATTTAGAGGCACTTTACAAATGTATTAAACTGACAGAAAAAAAGGATGGCACAATCTGTCAGTTAAGTCAAACAAACAACAAACAAGTCAACAAAGTCAGTCAAACAAGTTTTGGCATTTTATGTATAAAATAAATGTTGATGACTTCCAAACTTAATTCTTTAGCATAAAGTCTAGTATTAAGCAGAGATTATCGGAGAACTACCTTTTCTTGATACCCCCCCATTAATTTTCTAAATTATCTTTAATTGTTCAATTATCTTGTGTCATTTTCCCCGCTTACCATTTAAGAACCATGGTGATTACACAATGGCAGCTGGAAGTAATTTGTTCCCGTGTAAACTGTCCTGGGAGAGGGAGGGAATTTTATTATCATGATGATAATGACGATGAAGATGATGGTGATGACTAATACCTTTTATTCAATTTTTATTCATCACGATTTAGCAGTATTTTCCTGGCAATCAAGAAATAACCTACATTGTTCCAGCCACTCTCCATGAGTCATTTTGATACATTATACATTTTTGTAGTAGTAATTTGTATATGATTCTCCTACATTAACTGAGTGAAGAATTGGAATTCAGGTTGCCTGTCATTCTCCTCTGCTTAACTTAAGATTATGTTTCCAGCAAAGAGAAGAAATAGAGAATATTAGGTGTAAACAGGACTTCTGCATAGAGGAAACTTCACCTACTTGCATTATACACTGTGTTTATGTCCCTCACTTTGTCCTTTTGCTTTCTTTTATAAATTAAACATTAAAAACAAAATAAACAAAAGCTAGAATCAACAAAAAGATTTAAAATAATTAAAGAAGAAATTAACTACGGATTTACATGGCCAACTGGAAGGCCTACTAGCCATGATCAAGAGGTACCTATGACTAAGTCAATATCCACTATAAAAATCTATCTTCCTCATGTCAATATTAACAAGAGAAAGAGCATAATCAAGGAATGGGGCGTTGTATATATTTCTTACCATTCCATGTGAGATTAATAATTTTGACATCTGAAATGAAAAAGTGAGGGAAGTGCAGCCAAGTTTTCACTATTGATGTTTTTTCTCCCCTTATATAGTGTGGTCTTACAATCATACATCAAAAGATCAGATTACTTCAGCAGCAGTACCTAGGTAGAATAAAGTTTTCACTTTTTAAAAATTGTTTCCCCAAGTAAGATAAATTTGTTGGATTGACATTAGTTAATCCCTTGTTCTGTTGTTATTACTATGGTGGGGGGGGAGCACCAATACATATAGGAACTCAATTTCTAGTCCTTGAGGAAGAGAAGTGGGTATTGCTATTGCTATGCTTATGCTCTTACAGAAAAAAACCCGAGAAGGCACTTAAATGGCCTGAATCTTATACATAGACTGGTGCTACTGTATTTGACATGAAGTCCATATAATCATACTGAAGTCCTGAGATGGAACTCTACTCTCCTTCTCCCCAGACTAAGAACATTGGGGAAGAATATATACCTTTATGATCAGCCAAATATATTAAAAAAATGTTGCTATTGTGTCTTAAATAGTCAAATTATCCAAGGTAGGCATACTAAGACCAAGGAGCCTTTTATTCTGAATGTTGGTATGGAGTACTGGGGAGCTGGACAATTGTGGCTATTTGTACTTTTGTCTTAAATATTAAACTCCCATTACACTAATTATGGTCAATTTTAAAAGGTTTAATTAAAGTGAACCACTATGATGGCTGGAAAAATTTAAATTGATTAATAATTATTTAAGTTGTGAAGTGAAATAGGAAAGTTATAAATATGTTTTGTTAGAAAACACATGAAACCTGGTGTGCCATGCCATCCCCGCATCACTATCCTGAAGAAAGCAGCCAATATCTTTGTGTACATTTTTTCATGCTTTGTGTCACATGATTCACTTCCAGTTGCCCAAACAGGAATTGGGGCCCTTCCAAAAACCACCATACACATTTTGGAAATTGGTAGCTATGGTTTATTCAGTAGCCTGATATGAGAACTCTGCCTGACGGTGAACTGTATATTGAATAGATCAATAGTAACTAACAAAACCAATCATAGTCTTTTTTTTTTTTTTTACTATAACAAATACAGAGAGGTAGGAGGGAATAGAAAACAGGAAGAAAATAAATAGAAATGACTTTGGGGAATTTGAGAAGGAAGCAAAGAATGCCTACTTCTGAGGGTATGATAAATTGCCATAAAGTCTTAAAATTACTGAATTTCCTAAAGGTATTCCTTGTTATCTGTGAAGCCTAACTAACAGAGAAAAGGTAGAGATGGTTTTTTTATTCTCCTAAAATTTTTTATTAACCTTGTAATAAGCACCTATCATATGAGACCATTTGCTAGTGCTCCTACCTCCTGAAAGAACCTGGAAAGAATGAGGAAATAAATGTTCCCATGAAATACAAAATATTAGCATAGATTGTGATCCATTTTAGTAGTTACAGGTTACGATTATTGTTTTATTGTTACTCCTGAATCAGAAGGAATAAATGGATGACACAGAAATTATAGGGACCTTGGAGAAAATGACCATGGAGGCACAAGAGACGGAGGGATTAATTCCTCCTAGCATGGAGTGGGGAAGGAGTCCTGGGCAGAAGATGACATATTTGAACCTAGTGGAATTTGAAGAATGAATTCAAGGACTTTATCAAGTAGGGGTTCAAGAGAATCCCAGAGATCGAGGAAAACATACAGAGTGTGAAGCTATAAAGAGTGAACCATGTATTGAAATAGCTAAAAAATCACTTCTTGAGGGAGCAGAGAACCAAGGTTGGAATGCCATAAAGAATTGTTATTAGTTCATTAGGTAAAATCACTCTCAAATAATTTTAACTTTTAGAAAGTCATTGTTTACTCTTTGAAATACTTATACCCAATGACTTGGATTTCCCAAGTAGAGGGTAGATCACCTTCAGTAATATTATAATATCATATTGTATCATGTCATGTCACATTATCCATTATAACATTTCACTTGCATTGAAAATAGTACTAGATCATCTACATGGGCTTCCTCAAATCTAATATGCTACTTTTCTATTCAGATTTATGACTAGGTAATAAATTTAATGTAGCAGTTTAATGTAATATTGTCTTCAGAAAAATACCAGACTAAAAACAAATATCAAACCTTTATTCAGATCATACTCTGACATGTACTGTTACTGCAAAAGACATTATTGAATGATATGGAATTCTATCTTATATAAATTCTACATGAGACTATAATTTTCTAAGAAAATCAATCTTCAGACATTTTATAAGGACCTGAAGTATGAAACAGTTTAACAATTTGATAAATATTATTCAGTGTTCTATTCTTTGTATGTGGAAAAAAAGAAAGAAAAAAAGTTCAAACTGTGTTCAGTGTTTGTAAAAAGAGGTAAGGGTGAATTTGTTAGCTGGTGTAACTGAGGTGTCCAGGGCAGTAGCTACAGTTTTGGCAGTAAGAAGGAATTTATAAAGTTTCTTCAGCTTCAGTAAGCAATAGTAAAACAAGAATGAATTTGGGAATTTGCTTCAGCAAAAGGACATCAAGGTATGAATGCAAGAAATAAAGGTGGTAAATCATCTGTTCCAAATATTGACAACAAAGGGAAATTTAGGGGTTGTTTAGGAATAGAGAGACTGTATCTGTTGATATTTCCCTTACCTTAATAAAAGAAACACACAATTTTGTTTAAAAAGTAATTGCATGTGGGCGTTTTATTTTGAAATGTATGCATCTTTATGTTGTTTATGCTAATTAATATTGCTTCACCTCCTTTGTTTGATAAACAAAGCAAGTACTTTGGACTCTTCAAGTCATTGTTTTGTTTCATTTTATTCTATTTTAATTTATTAATGGACTGATACTGGAAGTAGCTTTAATATCTAGCTGTGAATTTGAATCCAAGATTTTTTTTTTCCACAAACATATTGAAGCCAGTAAATGATAACTGTTACACTGGAAAAACAAATACCATTAGGAGAAGTAAAAAATTCCATTTCTTTAAGGTAGTGTTTATTCCTTGCCTACTCTTAGAAAAAAAAATAAGTAAAGTTATAAGATAAAAGTGAATGAATGTAGAAATTACATATTTCAGAATGTTACATGTAAAAATATTTAAATACATTTCAAGAGGACTTGCGAAAAATTGTTATATGAATGCAGAATATGTATGGTTAATGCCTATTGAATCATTTTAGTTTTTAAAATGAGGAGAGATTATGTTGCAGTGTGATATGGGATCCCAGAGACTGAATTTAGGAGTGGTCTAACAAATTACATTAGTTTCAGCGCTAGTCAAGCTGATCTAAGGGAAGCTGGGCTGATGACATACAACTCAGCAGTTTAATGAGGGACAAATCTGAGAATAAAGGTGATTGCATTCACTGATCAGACACCAGGCTATTACTTTTCTGAGAAGAAGTAGAAAGCTGAAGTTTGAAGACAGAGGCCAATGGCAGGAAGATGCAAGATGTGTCAGATAAAGATTTGATATTTAGTGTTGTGCTCTAAAGAGCGCTGGTGCATTTATCTCCCAGTGTCTTTTATTTTTTTAAAATTTTCCCTACTGGATTTCAGCAGGTGTATCAAAGTTTTAATGAAAATAAAGATCTTTAGAAAAAAGTGTATGGGACTACAACAAGATACATTATTTTTTATATAATGAATTAGAAGAAGCAATTAAAATCATAATTTGATGGAGAAAGTGAGAAAAATAAGTCATTGGTTGATTGGCAGTTAATATTAAAATTTTTTCCTGAAGAAGAAAGCATATGCAAGTTTAACCATCATGATGTATTCAGGACACTCACAAATCTGAGAAGAACCACTTCCCCAACCATTGCTGTCTTAAGTCACCACAAGTAGCCCCTAGGCTTCCTGCACAATTTCATGTGACCTTTAGTTAGATCTCATCTCTGCTAGGGAACTACTTTTTAAAAATTTTCTCTGAGGTTGCATCTGAATAAAGACTTAGCTATAATTAAACAGGAGTTACAGGGGAAAGAGGATGTAGGCATGCTAATGAGATTTTTAAAGAAATGCTTTGGGATTTATCAATTTAGTAGTTAAATTATTGATGAGAAAGATTTCAGTAATCAAAATCAGATTTAAGTGTATTTTCAAAGTTCAATTATGTTCAGTCAATTTGCTTTTTAATTAAAAATAAATAAATGATCTTAGGCTTCTTTGGTCTATTTATATGGAAACCAATTATTAATAAAGTGTAATTCACTATGGCTTTCTAAAGGTGGAGATTTTTTGTATGTGCCTTTCTTTGTATAAAAAAATAATAAACATGGGACTAAAAAAGGGCAGGCCCTTTTAACTTTAAAGTGATTCTCACTAATATATGTATACAGAAGTTATTAACAGACATTTCAGAAAAATCTTTCAAAAATTCTTTATCAGCATACATAAAAGATCAAAATAGATTATTCAATATTTTACATCTTTTATAATGTTTTTTCATTTTATTTATGTTTAATCAGATTTAGTAAGCATTATATTTATTTATGTTAATTTAACACTAAATTAATTTAGCATTAATTTAATACTGAGTGCTTACTGGGTGATGCATTTCGTATAGTTCTATTCATTTAAAATGGTTGAAGTTTAAACTTTATGTAGTTAATTGACTATTTTTCTGAGTCAAAATGTCCATATATAGGGCATCAGTTTTCTTTTTTTTTTAATTTTTAAATGTTTATTTCTTTTAAGAGAAAGACAGAGACAGAGCATGAGCGGAGGAAGGGCAGAGAGAGAAAGAGACACAGAATCCAAAGCAGGCTCCAGGCTCTGAGCTGTCAGCACAGAGCCAGAAATGGGGCTTGAACTCACAAACCATGAGATCATGACCTGAGCCGAACTGGATGCTTAACTGACTGAGCCACCCAGGTGCCCCAGGGCATCAATTTTCTAATAAGGACTTTTTTCCTGGTGATTTTATATAATTTACCTGTGCTCTCTAGACACTTCTATTTCCTTAAATGTAAGATGGAGATGTTATTAGGCTACATGGCTATTGAGTCATTAGTATTAAGTGAAACAATGCTTTAGATAATGTTTTTGTCCTATTTTTTTGTGAAACTTCCTTCTATTCAGTTTCTAATTTCAATCTGTGAGTTTCATTTACCTTGAATCACTGAACTTTTGGACTCTGCTTTTGTTTCCACTCAACTAAAAATTGGTCTTTCTCTGAACCTACCGTCCTATTTGCTCTTTCTTTTAAAAATCCCATTAATAATCTCAGAATGATAAAGATTGGTCTGTCTCCAGTGAAGAAATGGGCAAAAGACATGAATAGATACTTTTCCAAAGAAGACATCCAGATGGCCAACCGATACATGACAAAATGCTCAACATCACTCAGTTTCAGGGAAATACAAATCAAAACTACAATGAGATACCACCTATGTCAGAATGGCTAAAATTAACAACTCAGGCAACAGCAGATGCTGGCGAGGATGCGAAGAAAGAGGAACACTTTTTCACTGCTTGGTGAGAATGCAAACTGGTGCGGCCACTCTGGAAAATAGTATGGAGATTCCTCAAAAATTTAAAAACAGAACTACCCTACAATCCAGCAATTGCACTGCTAGGTATTTATCCAAAGGATACAGGAGTGATGATTCGAAAGGGCACATGTACCCCAATGTTTATAGCAGCACTATCAACAATAGCAAAAGTATGGAAAGAGCCCATATGTCCATCGTCTGATAAATGGATAAAGAATATGTGGTACATATATACAATGGAATATTACTTGATGATCAAAAAGAATGAAATCTTGTCATTTGCAACTACGTGTATGTAATTAGAGTAATACACTCTATGCTAAGCAAAATAAGTCAGAGAAAGACAAATACATGACTTCATTCATATATGGAATTTAAGATACAAAACAGATGAACATAAGGGAAGGGAAGTAAAAATAATATGAAAACAGAGAGGGAGAAAACCATAAGAGAATCTTAAATACAGAGAACAAATTGAAGATTGTTGGAGTGGTGTTGGGTAGGCGGATGGGCTAGATGGGCAAAGGGCTTTAAGAGAAAGATGGAGAAACAGAGTCTGAAGCAGGCTCCAGGCTCTGAGCTGTCAGCACAGATCTTGATGTGGGGCTCCAGCTCACAAACCGCGAGATCATGACCTGAGCTGAATTCAGACGCTTAACTGACTGAGCTACTCAGGTACCCCTGAATATTTCTTAATGTTAAAAGATAATTCAAAATATAAGCATCAAATAGAAGAATCATATCAGTGGTTGTTGATATTTTATCTTGAGTCACTTTCAAATTACATTCACTAAGATTTGTATTGGTTGTAATTTCACAAGAATTCATTTTTTCTTTTAGTTTCATTGAAAACTTTACATATTTCTTGTTACAAATCAATTGTTCTTTCAAACTAATCACAACGTTTTGCATGTTTTATATATTTTTTTACAAACTGATAGTTTTTGGAAGATTTTTTTAACAAGTTAAGAACTTCTATTTTAAAGTTTTTGTCTGTTTTTTAAGCGTACAGATATGATTTTCTTAAGTGAGCGGTGCACATATGTCATTACCAACAACCAAATGACATAACAAAGGAAATATTTCCAAATAGAGTCTATTTTCTATGCACTATTTACATGGCACACATTTCTTTCCAAGAGTATTTACCTTCTGGCTCTTTGTTAAAATGTTCCATTTTTCTTAGCTATGCAGATTAACTGCTTTTTTTCAAGAACTGATGGGTGGTAGACTGTTGATAATATACCACCTTATTAGTGTCTATCAGAATAGTAATGATAGGTCAATAAATTTGAATGTCTTTTCTCTTTTATAAAGGAAAAATGTATAATCTATCTTTAAGTTCCATAACCCATTTACTCTTCCTCCTGGATAACTGTAAACGTCTATGTGGGGAAAAAGTAGTTTCTTTTTTTCCTTTTTCTTTTTTTCTTTCTTTCTTTCTTTCTTTCTTTCTTTCTTTCTTTCTTTCTTTCTTTCTTTCTTTCTTTCGTTCTTCCTTCCTTCCTTCCTTCCTTCCTTCCTTCCTTCCTTCCTTCCTTTCTTCTTTCTTTCTTTCTAATTTGTTTTGAAAAAACAATCAAAAACTACTTTGACTAAGTAGTTTCTTAGTCAATCCTTATCATTTAGTAAATCACAATGAAGATTTAACTATATTTTAAAGGTGTTGACTTTGTACAATTAGGCACATCAATGACATTGTGCAATTGTTGCAGTGAATTCTTTGTGAAATAACGGAACTACAAATAATGCAATAAATTAATTTCAAATATAGTATTCTTATTAAATACAGTGGACATGAATCCCTATTTCAAATAGTGTTCTAGATAATAGTTTTCTGAATTCTGTGAACAACTTCACTTTATATCTGATTAAGTTGTAATCATTTTCACCTGAAAATGTAAATGACTGTCAGTGCTGTCATTTTCTTGTGAGCTGATGCTTGCATAATTGGTTTTATCTCAATCTGCTTTCAGGAGGAGGGGTAGGAAGCTTTTAAGATGTTTATCAATTTTGTGACTGTTAGTTTGGTTAAAGTTAAATAGAATAATTTGCAAACTCCTTAACTGGGAACCCATTAACTGCAATAAATTGCCATACAATGAAAGTGAATGGTGAGGTTTTAAGTGTTTGTCTAGTGTAAAATTAAGCTTTTTTTCAGCATAAATAACCTATTTTATAATGTGTGGCCACTTGATAGATGGAATTTAAAAAGACAACAGTTAGGGTTCATATGTTGAATATTAACAAAGCTTACTTTTCTTCCTTTGGTAAAAATGATTACAAATAACAGTTACACTTTCCTGCTTCCCAGTAGCTCATATATATAACCATTCTCTTATGCATTCACTTCTCTTTGAAGGCCACAAACATAGAAGAGAGATTTGGCTGAATTTTGAGATTAAGGGGCATTTTCTCAAAATACAATAAAATAGCCTTTCCTAGGGACCACTGAAGTGCTTTTTTTTTTAAAACTCAGTTTGGAATGTATTATTGATTGCATTTTTTTTACTTGCCTATAGAAACACACACAGAGCACTTGTTGTCATTACAAAGAAAAGCCCCATGAGGTAGTGGGTGTGTATTTATGTGTTACACAGCATAATGTGGGTGCTTGATGAATATTGGATGATGGTTGGACTAATTGTTAATTTAATTATACGTTCACTGAAATAATACCATCTCAACCAACCTTCCTTTCAAATACTGTTTTCAGTCTCTTGGGAGAGGAAAAAAAATCTCTAAAAGTTTTTCTTTTATTTAATTTTGAAGGAAACGACAATTGGATGTTCAAGGTTTTTGATGATGATCTATATTTATTATGGTTGTAATATTATTTTAATAATGTTGAGTAAAGAATAAAATTAAAGATAGCCCTTTGTAGTAGGGATGCACTTCTAGGAATCATTGAAGACCCAGAGGTTTGTACTAGGAGAAGAGGAAATCAAATTATCAAAAGAACACTCTAGTATAAATAATACTACATATTTATGGGTTTTGTGTGTATATTTAAAGAATAATGATATTTCTCTAGTACCATCAGCTCTTGGTGTCGTGGTAGCTTACTGATCTCATCATTTCTTTATAACTCACTGCAATGTTCAGCCCATGGGCACCCAGACACAATAAGGTAGATTTATGTTACATTCCCATGAGCACCAATTGTTTCAACTTGACATTATTATCTTTTATTACTTTTTGTTTGGGTCTCCTGGTATGGAACTGATAAGGAGAGCTAACATTCTATTATGTTCAGTAGTGTATTTAATTGTGCCACATTGTTTTAGCTTTAATATATTATTTCCTTTGGTGTATACAGTGTAATCCTATAAGGAATTATTGTTCATCTCCATACAATTTACAGCACATGCCTAATCTCTGTAGGCATACTTGCTGTCCACAGAATCTGGATACAATTTTTATCTAATGACCGTCCATCTTAAACCTTAGAAGTAATTTTGAGGAGCTATAGTCATATTATTGCCAAGGAAGAAACAAAGGCATTTCGAAGAATTTTCTGGACAATGAGAATATGGTTGACATCATCTTTTAATGGCAAAGATTCAATTATCATCAATTTCTTTAGGTAATGTAAGGTATATATTTATTCATCCAACTTATATATAAACATGCATACATACATACATATGTATTTGTTGGCTAGCTTGGAGATATATATATATGTATAATAATGATAATAATAAAGTTTAGGGAACTTTATAAGACTTAAGATAATATAAAGAAAAATAGAACAGTTTCTGGGACATGATAATACACAAAAATTGTTAGCTATTACTATTTTAATGGTCTATTTATATTCACATCTTTTTTAAAAAACTTAAACAGTAGCATCATATATAGCATGTCAGAAAGATAACTGTATCATTTTTAACTAATAAAATTGAGGTTTAGGTAATAAATTTCTTAACTTTCCTAACTAGTTCTGAACATCTTCCACATGAGCACTGGAGAGTATTTTCATTTTCCAGTAATATTCTAAAACGTGAAATTATATTTCTTTTAATTTGCTTTTGGCAAACACAATTTTATTCTAAATTTAAACATTAAAATGATGGATTTTATGACAAATTGTGGTTTAAGAAAGTGTCTTAACTATTGAATATTAATCAGTTGATTTTTAAACTATCCCTTAAGCTAATTGTATCATTTATTTTTATTTTTATTTAGTGCAAATTTGTTTTGAATTCACAGAGGCAAATTCTATGATTTTTACTTTATGATTCTTCTTTGGGCATTTTTGTCATAGAACTGATAGAAAAAAATAATATTTTGGTTCATACAGTGGAGTATTTGATTTTTACCCTCATTATGTTGACTGTTATTTTTATGATGGGGAATATAGGCTATGAATGAATAAGTGTAAGAGAGAAAATAAATTCAATGAATTCAATTGAACAAAACTCTGAGGAATTTGGTTTGGACACTTAAAAAGCATTATCAGTTAATTCAACAAGGGATATAGGTGTCTAAGAAAGTTTAAGGGAAAATATATCATTGTAAGAGAACTGTGAAGATAATGATATAGAGGAGAGAGAAATGTCATGTACCTAGGTTGGAGTTGAGCTGAGGGGTGAGGTTGGTATGGTATTACACACCAGGAAGTGACATCTGAAGATGGTTTACAAGATGAGATGGAAGGAAGGTTGATTACACGAGAGGCCGTGAGATGACAGACTTTTAAAATTGTATATGCCAAAATAGTAAAATGCCAAATTTGTAGTGTATTTCACATTCCCACATAATTTAAAAATTGAATCCAGTATTTGGAGTTAGTCAGTGAAACATTAGGATTATTCTCCCCATTTTATAACTGAGAAAAGTGAGGTTCATTAAAGGGTGAGATTTTTCAAGATCACATTGCTTAAATTGTCATAGCTGATATGAAAACCTAGACTTCAAGACTAATGCAATGTTCTTTTCAGCACCCCCCTAACAGCCTCTTAAAAAACTAAATCTCTTGTCCTTGTGTCCAAATTGGGGTGTCAGTGGGAGTCTGGACTCCTAGTCATTTTATAGTCTCTGGTGTGCGGAATAAGGCAGGAGTTGATATGAAGAAAATCAAGGAAATTAATGGCCAATTTTCTCAGGATGGCATACTGCAAACAACTTCTTAAAGTAGATTAATGTATATAATTTATACTTATACTGAAAACTTTGAAAAAGAAAGAAAAAAAACAAGCTTTTACAGCCTTAGCAATTTTTATTCCTTTCTACTTCTCTTCCTCATATGTCATCTTACCTTGGAAATCAATAAAAAGGATTCTCTTTTAAATCCATTTATGTTCAGATTCAACTCTGAATTCAACAAGTGCTTCAAAAAGACAAACTAACCTAGTTTTCTAGACCCCATGAATTTGCTCTGCTGGATATAGATGCCATTTTAGATTCTTGTATGTCCCAAAGCTTATTTCTGAACATAGTTTCTCTTTTTAATGCAATCTCCATCTTTCTTCTCTTATCCTTGCTGACATTTCATTTCAATCAGGGTTGAGACCTCGTCTTCAATCTTTTTGAATCAACTTTTGATGGATATAGGTGGTTTGTTAACAGCAGCAGCACCTATTAGGAGCAGTGGTGTCTGTCGGTCTTTGATTTTCCCCCTACAGGTCATTGTTTATCTTATTCCTGTCTACTTTAGAGACTTCAGTGAATTTTAAAAATATATTTAAAAGCCAATTTACCATTTTGAAAAGTGATAGTTTTCTTTCATTGTTGTTGTTTTTGTTATATTCAAGGACACAGTGTTATATTTTGATGGAAGTTGTTCTGCTTTATTATCTATTGAAATCATCAGAGAAATGAAAAAGAATGTTCCCAGTGTGTAAGCTATACCCCAGAAGTGTGGTAACATTTTTGGAAGTTGCATTATCCTTTATATTCAATAATGAAACTTCTGACAAATAAGTGATTTTAAAATAACTGTTTTTAAGGAAGGAATTATATTAAAAATGACAAGATTCAATATGTTGTATTGTTTCCCACATTATGACTAGATAATTATGAATTGTGGCCTTTTCTTAATTAAGAAATTTATTTGCTGAAGCCCTCACTTAATAACAGATGCTATTTTTTTTTACTTCTAGAGGATATCAGGAAATCACAAATCTCAAGAATTTAAGAACAAATTCCAGGGTCATTTGCTACGTAAAATTAGTGCAGAAGAACAATATATAATCTCATAATAAAGGTCGGACTAGTTAAACATGAAGGATATATCTTAGAATGAAAGACCATGAACTATGAGCAGATAGTCTGGGGCTTATTAGTCTTTGCTTGAAAATTATAATTTAAAACAGAAGAAGAAGACTAAAAAGGCAAAAGCTTAGAGAATATTTTGTTGATGGCAGTGGAGGTATATATTTTTGTGGGTGGTAAAATGACAAGATTGACTGGTTGGAGCAGATGGTATTGCCTGAGTCATAATTTGAAAGAATACTCAGAGGTTGGTGGAATCTCATTAATGTGAAAGAAAAGCAGTACAACTTGCTCATTAGCCAATGTAGAACCTGAGTTTTTATTGTTATTTTTCATATAATCACTGAACATTGAAATCCGGTTAAATGCTATAGCATCCTGAATAGGGAACTGAAGGAGTTTGAAATGAAAGAAAGTAAAATAACCAGAATTGGAGTTTTCTTGTTTTAGAATTTTTGTTTAGGATTGTTTCCTACCTACTCTCCTCGTCATAGACTATCATTTGTGAAGAAATAGCCACAGTTCTGAAGTAACATACCAAGACAATTTAAAAATATTAACTTAATAAGTAAAGGAATAATGAAATATCAGATAATATGAATAAAACTACAAGATGATTTCAAAGAACTTAAGTAAAACTCACCTTAAAAAAAGTAATATCTGTTAAAAAAAAGTGATCTATTGGTACTGATTTATGCCGAGCCAAATAAATGAAACAATAAATATGTAAGAAATACTATTTAAGGTAATGAAGAAGAATTTGGAACACACAAAGGCATATACACATAAACTTATCATAAGATGGCATTACACATGTATAATAGTGGATAGGTAAAATGAAAAAATTAAAAGCAGACCCCAGAATGTGTATCTACACATCAGTTTTAGAAACGTAATGATAGGAATGATATTACAGGTTAGCAGTTAAAGATGAATTATTGAACAGGAATTCTGAATAAATATATCTATATGAAATATAATCAAATAATATCATTATTTTACAACACCAGCTGGAATTAAATTTAGATGGACTAAAGAGAAACATGTAACAGGGATTCATACAAAAACTAGAAAACCTAGGTGAACCAGATATTCTTTTTCTAAACATAACAGCAAGGAGAAAAAACACAAAAGAGGAAATGGAAGAAGTTTGCTTCATAAATCGTGTTAATTCTGTATACCAGAAAGTGCCACAAATAAATTATATAAATATGAATTTTTAAATGCACAATATATATGAAGGGTTATTGTCACTATATATAACAATATACAACTAGCCTAAGAAAATGACCACAGTAATACAAATTTTTAAAAATTAGAAATAGTTATATCAAAGTCAGGGATATTAGCAATATACATAAATCTAAACATAAGAAGACTTTTTGTATATTAGTAAGTACACAAAATATAAATTAAAACAGTGGCAAATGCCAATTTTCTATCAAAATGACAAAGAACAAAATTCAGAAGACAATTCTATCTTTTGATTTTAGTTAAGTAAAACTCACTCTATTGGTGTTAGTTGGTGATATAACTTAGTCCACAAGCCTTCTAGAGATGAATTTGACAGTATGTAACAAAGCTTCTAAAATATTCATACACTTTGGTAGCAGTTCCATTTATAATTTTTAAGAAAATAGTGATAGGATTGTAAGTATTTTTTATGAACAGGATGTTCACTCCAGCTTTATTTATTATGATGACAAGAAACAAGCCATCTGCTCAATAATAGAAGACTACTTAAACTATTATAAACTAATTTTTTTAAGTTTATTTACTTATTCTTGATGGACAGAGAGCACAAGCAGGGGAGGGGCAGAGAGAGAAGGAGAGCAAGAATCCCAAGTAGTCTTCACGCTGTGAGTATGGAGCCCCAACGACTTGGGGCTCTATCTCACAAATCATGAGATTGTGACCTGAGCTGAAATCAAGAGTCAGACGCTTAGCCAACTGAGCCACCAGGTGCCCCATTAACTCCTAATTTTCAATGTCCTTGAGCTATGTAAAATTATGTAGATAATTATTTAAATACTTGGAAAATGTTTACAGAACATTTGTCTCAGTCTGTTTGGACTTTTATAATAAAATACTATATATCCGGTGGTTTGTCAATGATAGAAATGTATTTCTCACAGTTCTGGAGGCTAAAAGTCTGAGTACAGGGTACCAGTATGACAGGACAAGATAGGATTCAGAAGACAGATTAGGGCCTAAGTCCCTGGGTAGGGAAAAACACCTATTTTGGAACAATGCTGGGAGTGTCTGACCACAGCAAACTCCCTCAGGCCTAGGTTTCCTCTTAAGAATGTAACAGAGGCATCTACTTCCCCTCAGGTTTCCCCTCAGAAATTTGACAAAAGACCTAAGTATGGCCATAGACCACCTTTCATACAATGGAAATAAACCAATCAGGAATGGGCAACCCAGCATCCAGAGCTATCAAGCAAATAAGGGTAGAACCTGAGAAGGGACTAGGGGGAAGGGAAAGGGGAGGGCTGACCAGAACCTTACAAAACAAGGACTCTTGCCCATAGTCCTTGAGCATTCACTTTCAAATGTCTCCTCTGTAAAGAGAGCTTTCCTACTATCCTTCCTTTCTAATCTTATATTCTAATAAACTTTTGCCTGCTGCTCACTTTGTGTCCACCTCTTCTTCTTCAAAGCTGCAACAAATTCCAGGTATTGTGGTAAAAAATCCCATTCATGAGGGCTCCACTCTCAGACCTACATGTAAGCATAAAGAGTGATCCTATGCTTTACCAGCTCTACTTACCCTAGCACACTTCTTGCAGAACTTAAATGCAAAAGGATTTTAAGGGAAAAAAGGGAATCCAAAAACTAACAGTCAACACCAGGCCAGGAAATAACTTAACTCTTATCAGAGATCATAAATCAGCCTTAAAACTCCCAGCACAGTTTCAAAGTCAAGAAAGGCTCTACATTCCTTTACCCAGATAAGGAGCCCAAGACCCTATCCAGTTTATTTTTTATTTTATTTTATTTTATGTTAGTAAAAAATTAATTTTATGTATTTTGTGAGAGACAGAAACAGCGTGAGTTGGAGAGGGCAGGGAGAGGGAGAGAGAATCTCAAGCAGGCTCTGTATTGCCAGCCTGGAGCCTAACATGGGACTCAAACTCCTGAAACTGTGAAATCATGACCTGAACCAAAATCAAGAGTCTGGATGCTTTTAACCTACAGAGCCACCCAGGAGCCCTGTCCCCATCCAGTTTATACTGGCTCTTGGAGCTGCCTTTAGCTTCTTCTTCCTGTTCCATTTACCTCTGTTTAATTGTAATGTTAAAGCCTCCACCTTAGGAGGAGCAAAAGCTTCATTAACATAAGATGCTCCTGTAGGCATTTTTCTAAGTATTCCTCTGCAATATTATGCCCCCCTTTACTTATGATGACAAAGTTCCCCTTGCTGAATATTCATCCTAATCATAAATAAAAGAAACTCACTCCCCCCAACTGGTGAATTTGGAATTGATTCTCCATGATCTCATTTGCTGCAAATAGTTTCCTTTGTGTGACAACTCCACTTGATGTCTCTATCTGTAACTCACCAAGGAGCAAACTCACGTTAGTCCAGTTACATAGGCATCTCTCAAGCGCTCTGCCTCCTAATACTCATCATACTGTGCATTAAGATTTGAACACATCAATTTCGGAGGCACACAAACTTTCAGACCATAGCAACATTGTTAAGCCAGAAACAGTTTACAAACTATAATGCACATTATGATATCAAAATGTAACTTTTCTAATTTTTGGTTGAACTGTTTCATCAAATACAGCTAAATATATTTTATATAATCTTTCATAATTCTTATTTCATTACTTCTAAGAATCACTCATTCTGTGATTTATTTAGTCATTTATCCTTATTCTCAATCTGCCATGTTTTACTGTTTCTTAAGTGGCAGGCATTGTGGTAGATGCAGGGGATCAAGTGAAGAGCAAAACAGGGAAACATTCTGTACTCCCAGAGAACTGTGATTTTACAAATAATTAAAATACTATGATTAAGAAAATGTAACTACTCTAAGAAGATGGTAACAAAACACTTTTTTTTCCACATAGCTAATCAGAGATTAATGGAGCTTTACGTTTTGCTTGAAGTTTGGAAAACATTTCCAAAGTGGATTTGGCACAATTCTAGTTTAAAATAATCTAATAAGTATCATGGAAGGAAGGAAAGAAAGAAAGAAAGAAAGAAAGAAAGAAAGAAAGAAAGAAAGAAAGAAAGAAGGAAAGAAAGAAGAAAGGAAGGAAGAAAAGAAAAGAAAGAAAGAGAGGAAGGAAGGAAGGAAGGAAGGAAGGAAGGAAGGAAGGAAGGAAGGAAGGGAGGGAGTAAAGAAGAAGGGAAAGGTTGAAAAGCAAAAGAAAAGAAAAATCAGTGGTTACATAAGTTTGATACGTGAGGAAGTGATTATTTTTTCACAAGAATTACCAAAATTTAATATGCTAATTTATGTCACCAGACTTAGAAGGGATATGTTTTGTGGGATTTCCTAACATTCCAGTACCCCGGAACTCCAGTTTGATAAAAAACAAAAACAAAAAAAACTTCCATATCTAGTGTTTTGTGTCCTACATTGTAGAAAACATTCATTTAGAAATTATTTGTTTAAATAGAAAGCCTGCCATTTACTCTGAAGAGTTTTGTTTAATACCTCTAAATTAAACAAATACAAAAATTTCAATCAAAAAGACATTATTATTCAATATGTTACTAATATAGCAGTTGGAGGAAAAAACAATCCTTCCCTCAGGCAGAAACTGGTGAATATCAAAAATATTTCCATTTATAAAATTGAAAATACACTAATGTTTAAACACTCTGTTTCTTATAATTCAATTCTAATTACAATGAAAAAGGTTTTTAAGAGAATTTGAATGCTGAATTTGAAATACTATTTGGCTTCTTGTATTTCTGCAGTAATCTAATAAAAATAGAAATTATAAGACAATTAATAACCTATTTATAATAGGAATCTATCGGAAGAGCAATGAGAAGAGAAATGACTTCCATTTATAAGTATACACATTTGGAAACACTGGTATGGGAAGTGGAAGTGTAACAGGACCAAAGTTCACACAGAGAGTTGTGACACCAAGGCTTTTCTTTTCAGGAAACAACTTTAGACATGCCATCATGGGCTCAGTGGGTTTGTGCCCAAAAAACTGAGCCCCAAATGCAGTGGGGTGTAGTCTTTTATATAGAAACTTGTCTCCCATACATGGTAACATACAGATATACAGTCTGGGTGCTTTATGTCACAGAGTTGTGAAGAATGTCATGTACACACACATAGGTTTTCTTCCCTTGTCTTGAGGTTTTCACCACCTTCCTTAAGGAAGGGCTCTATTACATTCCCCCCTTTGATGCTCGGACTCTCTTGTTTTGAGTCAAAGAGCATCATCTTGGTTTCGAGGTTTATACTCCCATAAAATCATCACATCCATGGCCGTTTTTCTTTTTATCATTGCCTCAATGAGGCTGGAGACAGACCACATAACCAGGGGTGCTAGACAAGATAGGATTAATCAAGCTCTTAAAATCAAGAGGATAATTCCCATGAAGGTTTTGAATCCCTTGAGAAATAACCATCCTTGAAAACCATCCTCCAAATAACTTCCCTGGGTTCCAACCTTTCCAGGTTTGGACTAGGACATGAGCAACCTTTCTCATTCGGTCTGCGATCTCCTCTATGACTCTTCCTTCATCATCTATCTGTAGGCAGCAGTTGCTCAGGTTAAACATTCCACAAACTCCTCCCTCAGAAGCAAGCAAGTGATCTAAAGCCAAGTGATTTTGATAGATAGCATTGCACATTTTGGTTTGCTGCTTGGCTAGTGAGCTAAGAGTTCTGGCAGTTTCATTGGTTATAATTTCTACAACTGCTTGCGGTCTGATTATGTGGTTTAGTATGTAAATGGGAGTGCGTTAGCCCCAGCACCCATCCTCTGCTCAGGTGACAGGGCCATAATATTGGATTGTATGGTCAGGAGGCCATTCTTCATCTTTCCAATTGCCAATTTGTAGGGCATGTCATTTCCTCTGAGTCTCCCTGTCCCCATCCACTTGGACTCTCAAATGTTCCCCTCTGGCAAGTGGGAGCAGGAAGAAAGATGGACGAATAGTTCCCAGCACATATGACCCTGACCAGCCCTGGGGGAAGTACCGTATAGGCTGTCCTTCCACATATACAGTATAGTCCACCTGGGGCCAGCCAGGTGTCAATGGCTGCATCAACATTGTCCCAGGCTCTCAGAGATGAAAGAAGTTACACAACGGGTGGGGATCTGGCTCAAGGTGACCTGGGGAACCCCACCATCGGGTTTCCTGGGTGGTTCAGTTATAAAATCTTTGCTTTAAGCACGTTAGGTTTCCAACAGAGATGGTAAACTTTCTTTCCCACTAAGCAAGGCAGTTATCCCAATAATTGAAGTTTTGAGGAGCCAAACCCCAGCCAGTAGTAGGACTGGGGTATTCTGTTCCATTATAAGGTTCATGGGGATCTAATTCTCTAGCCTCCTATGGTATTGATCCCCCCATGTTGGTTCCCCCGCATACATAGCAAGAAGAGATCTTTAGGGTCTGGGCTATAGTTTCTGCTAACGCAAGGAACAGACTTCTTATGGCAGAGATGCAGGGAGGGCTACTTTCCATTTCTTCATAAAAGGAATGGAAGACTTCGTAAGTTGAGGCTCGGAGTGAGCCTCTTTTTTTTAATGTTTACTATTTTAGAGAGAGAGAGAAAGAAAGAGGGAGAGAGAGAGAGAGAGAGAGAGAGAGAGAGAGAGAGAACAAGCAGGGGAGGGACAGAGAGAGAGGGAGACACATAATCGAAGAAGGCTCCAGGCTCTGAGCTGTCAGCACAGAGCCCAACATGGGGCTCGAACTCACAGACCACAAGATCATGACCTGAACTGAAGTTGGCTGCTTAACTGAGCCACCCAGGTGCCCCACAACCCCCTTGAAGTACAACAGGGTTCCTGGGTCAGTGCCTCGCCTATATATATATATCTCCTGAGAACATTTTCCCATTTGGGGTCGCCTAGATTAAAGATAGTAAAATTATTGGGGTTACAGGCTCCCAATTTACAGCTGGAGGTGTCAGCCCCTTTTGGAGGAGTGCCGCCTTATCTTTACCTTTCCAAGTGGCCCATGAGACACAGCTCCAATAGGGGCAGTAAGCCTAGCGGTTACTGTAACATGTGGATGGGGGGGAAGTCTGTTCACACATATACTTGTCATTGAGCCTGTAATCTTGTTCCCATGGTGGACCTCCACAATTCTGAACCAACAAAGGTTTTTGTTAATGGCTGCACATAAGTCAAAAAGTACTGATAATCGCCAGTGGGGATTAGTAACCTGGGTTTGACTGATTAATTCCATCCCTCCTGGGTGTGTCGGATCTCCAACTATTCCTCAGTTGGGGAGTGCTATGGGTTAAAACAAGTGTATTGACTCTCCTGTTGGCAGATAGAATACATGGTCTTATTGTGCAGGTCCCCAGGACTTTTCCCTGGCATAGGAAATGGGGATGGCATAGTAAGGTCCAAGTGACTCCCTGGCTTGACCTGGTTATGTGAATACATGGGTCACATGATGAGAAATATAGGTCTATAGAAGGGGTCCAGATTAGAAGTAAACAATACCAAGGAAGAAGCATCCTATCCACAAAGGGAAGGTGAGTGCTAACAGAAACCTCTCAACACACTTCCAGCCTACCAGGGTGGCCTCGGCCAATTCTATGGCAAAGAGTAGACCAAGAATCACAGTAATAGAAAGAAACAAGGAGTGACAATGCATCACAGTAAGGAAACAGATATAGAAAATAAGGACAATCTATTTGTTCCACCAGACGGTCGATTCCTTAAGCTTTTGCCGTGTGTAGACTTATCAGCTTCTGGAGTCACTAAAGCAGGGCTGCTGTCTCCTAGAGCCTCTGGACTTGCAGATTGCTTTTTCCATATGGACAGCTTGCATGGCGTTGATGGACCAGGAATGCACTCCCAGTTTCAAGATGCCAGCTCCACTCTGCTGTGGTGAATCCAGGGACCCAGCCTGGCCACCTTTATTGCAGTAGGGGTGGACAAAATGACAGTAAATGGGCCCCTCCAGGGGGGTTTTAGGAGTTGGATATTCCATTCCTTCACCCATACAGCATCTCCTTGCTTAAAGGGATGAGTGTCTGTGGTCAGACTCACAGGTAATCACTCCCTAAGGTAAGTAAGGTGGTTAGGGTAGAGCTAAGGGCCCAAATCTGTTGTTTTAGGGTTAGATTGCCTATCTCATTTAGATCCCCCCTTATGCCCTTGATGATGGGGACAGGGCGCCCATAAAGGATTTCATAAGGGGAGAACCCCATCGCTTAGTGGGGCTACACTTGATTCTTAACAAGGCGATGGGCAACACCTGGTGCAGTGTAGGTGGGTTTCCTGACCTAGTTTACTTAACAGCAGCTTCATGGTTCAGTTCACTTGTTCCATCTCCCTGGAGCTCTGGGGTCAGTGTGCCTTGTGTAACTTCCAGGTGATCTTTAACCCCTTCACCACCAGCTGTACCACCTCAGCCATGAACGCTGGCCTGTTATCTGATCTCATAGTGATAGGGATCCCAAATCAAGGAATGATTTTGTTTTAGAAGTTGGGTCACTCCAGGGGTGCCTGGGTGGTTCAGTCAGTTAAGTGTCAGACTTTGGCTCAGGTCATGATCTCACGGTTTGTGAGTTTGAGCCCCACTTGGGCTCTGTGCTGACAGCTCAGAGCCTGGAGCCTGCTTTGGGTTCTGTGTCTCCTTCTCTCTGCCCCTCTCCAACTCATGCTCTATGTCTCTCTCTCTCTCTCAAAAATAAATAAACATTACCAAAAAAAAAAAAAAAAGAAGTCGGCTACTTCATGTGCCTTTTCTGTGTGAGTAGGGAAGGCTTCCACCCAGCCTGAGAAAGTGTACACAAAGACCAACAGATACTTACAGCCTTGGACCCGGGGAAGCTCAGTGAAGTCCACCATCATGTTTTCAAATGGGGCTCCCCCAACACTCTGGACCCCAGGGGCAGCCTTGGGTCTTTGACATGGGTTATTCTGGGCACACGTTCCACATTGCTCACATACTGCTCAGGCTATGCTGGAGAGTCAAGGGATGTAGAAATGTGGGCTCAATGTAGTCTCGAGAGCTGTCCGGCCAATAGGGGTTTCCTCATGGAACTGCTGGACAAAAGCTGGAGCCAGGGCCTCAGGAACTGCACTTGGCTGTCTTCAAATTTCCACCATCCACCTGGGAGGTAGTTTCCATTTTCAGTCTTAAACCAGGTACTCTCACGTTGTGAGTAATTAGGGTCCCAGTCTGCCAGTGGACTAGGGAACAGTGTGGTGGTTAAATCCGCTGATTCCACTGTTGCGTTGGAGGCTGCAAACTTTGCTTTTCAATCTGCCTTACAGTTTCCCGGTGTAGCTGTGGTGTCTCCCCTTTGATGTCCCTGACAATGCATGACTGCCACTCTTTTAGAGGCCCACACAGCATCTAAGAGTTCAAGAATTTCCTTACCATACTTTATGTCTTTTCCTCCCGAGTTTATTTATTAGACCCTTCTCTTTGTATAAATCCCCATGTACTTGAAGGGTGGCAAAGGCATACTCAGAGCCTGTGTATATATTAACACGTATCCTGGCCGCCAGTTGGAGGGCTCGGGTTAGCGCGATGAGCTCTGCCTTTTGTGCCGAAGTACCCTTTGGCAGGGGTTTGGCCTCAATAACAGAATTCAGGGTCACCACAGAGTAAGCTGTAAGGTGCTCTCCCTTTTTTATAAAAGTGCTACCATCGGTGAAATACTCAGCATCAGGGTCCTTGAGGGTCTGGTCCCTCAAGCCTGGTCTGCTGGAGAACACCTCATCCATGACTTCAATGCAGTCATGATCTGGTTGACTGGCCCGACAGGCAGTAGGGTTCACTACTTCTAGGTGAATATGCAGGTTTTCACATAGTATTCCCTGATATCTGACCATCCTGATATATGTTAGCCAGTATTGTCCCTTGTATTCTACTAATGTCAATACTGAATGTTGCACTCAGACTGTCAGTTCTTGTCCCCTAGTTAACCTGTCAGCCTCAGACACTAAGAGAGCCATGGCTGCAAGTGCCCTTAGGCAGGGTGGTTAGCCTTGGGCAACAGAGTCAAGCTGCTTAGAGAGATATCCCACTGGGTGATGCCATGACCCCAACATCCAAGTTAGGAGTCCCACGGCAATGCCAGTGTGCTCCTGGACATACAAAAAGAAAGGCTTCATCATGTCTGGGAGCCCCAAATAAGGTGCATTAGGGAGGGCTCACTTTATTTCCTCAAAGGCCTTTTGCTGTACTGATTTCCATATCAGGAGTTCCCTCTCTCCCCACTTCGTGGCCTCATAAAAGGGTTTTTCCAGGACTGAAAAGTTAGGTATCCAGATTCTACAGAAGCCTGTGGTCTGGAGAAATCTGGCATCAGGTTGACAGGACTGGGATCGAACAAATGTCCTGCTTCCTCTCTGGGCCAAGGTGGCACTGCCCCTGGGACAGGTGGAAGCCAAGATATTTGACTTTCTCTTGACAGATTTGGGGCTTTTGCCTTGAGACCTTGTAGCCAGTTTCCCATAGGAGGGTAAGGAGCTGCTGAGTCCCTTCCACACAATCCTCCTGGGACCTCCTGGCCCACAGCATGTCATCTATGTACTGAAGTAGGCCACAGCCATATTGATCTGCTGGGAAGGCTTTTAATTCAGAGGCTAATGCTGTGTTGAAAATGGTTGGGGAGTATTTGAATCCCTGAGGCAATCTGGTTCAAGTCAGCTGGCCCTTGTCACCATTTTCAGGATTCTCCCACTGGAATGAGAAGATCGGTTGATGCTGGGGGGCCAGGTGGATGCAGAAGAAGGCATCTCTGAGGTCCAAGCAGGTGAAGAAGGCAACTTTGGCAGGTATAGGCCCCAAAAGTATTTAGGGGTTCGGGACCACTGGATGTATAGTGATGGTGGCCTGGTTTACTGCTCACGGGTCCTGAACCAGCCAATAGTTGCCTGTGTTGGGCTTTTGGACAGGGAAAAGGAGCATGTTCCAAGGCGACTGGCATGGCCGGAGGATCCCATACTTTAAAAGCCTCTCCCGGTGCTTCGGGATCCTGATAATATGCCTTGCAGGGGATGAAATATTGTCTCTGGCGGGTGAGCTGTCCTGGCTTTAGTTCTCCGATTACTGGAGATATGGTCCAGGCCAGTCCTGGTGTGTTATCTTCAGCCCACACCCCCAACACTCTGAAGGGCAGCTCAGGTCCCTGTTGTGGCTCCTGCATGAGACTGTAGAGGTGCCACTCTTCCCCTTGAGGAATTGTGAGAGTCATAATCTTTGCTTCTGTCTTCCATAGGGTCAGAGCAGCTTGTCTGTGGGAACTGAAAGTTATCTGGGCCTGGGGCGCCTGCATGGTTCAGTCGGTTGAGCGTCTGACTTTGGCTCAGGTCATAATCTCACAGTTTGTGGGTTCAAGCCCTGTGTTGGGCTCTGTGCTGACAACTCAGAGCCTGCAGCCTGCTTCAGACTCTGTGTCTCCCTCTCTCTCTGCTCCTCCCCCACTCAAACTCTCTCTCTCTCTCTCTCTCTCAAAAATAAACATTAAATAAATAAATAAATAAATAGCGAGAGAGAGAGAGAGAGAGAGAGAGAGAGAGAAAGTTATCTGCGCTTGCAGCTTTCCTAATAGGTCACAGCCCGTTAAAGCCACAAGGCAGTCAGGGAGGTACAGGAATTCATGGATGACTTCATGGCTGCCTAAATTTTATTGCTGAGGCAGCAGGAATGGATGACAAGTCCGATTGCCTGTGGCCCCCACAATGGTGGCTTATCTCCGAGGGGGCCCACAGGTTGGGTCACCACCAAGTATTCCACCCCAATATCTACCATTAAGTCGATGGGTCAGCCCCCCACATCATTTGGACCATAGGCTCTTGAGGGCCTAAAAAAAATAGGGCCCTGTCTGTCCTAGTCCTTCTCATAGTACTCCTAGCAGCTAGCCCCACAAAATCATCTTCAGGGGCCCCATGAGGCCATGATGTTGGTTGGTACTGGCCCTGGACCACATGGCCTCTTTATTTCTTCTTGGGGCCCTGCTGAGAATTACCCAGCCACAAGGGGTGCTCATTTTTCCAGAGGCTTTCCCGACAACAATGACCACACTGGTTCTGTCCTAACATTGGTCTGGGCAAGATGATCCTCCCCACTGTTGCTCTTTTTGGCCCCAGCCCCATCCCTATGGGGCACCTTTCCAGGAGCGTTCCAATCACTCCACCAAGGCAGCAGTTAACATGTCTGCCTTTTTCTGCATCTTGTGGCATTCTTTCTGTGCCACCTGGTCACAGTTGACAAACACCTGCATTGCTACTTCCAGCAACTGACTGGCATTGAAGTCAGCGAAACCCTCTAGCATTTGCAGCTTGCACTGGTTGTTCCCTTCAGCCTGACCTACAAAAGCCACGTTGACCATCCACTGATTACTGGGTGCTTCTGGATCAAAAGGGGTGTAGAGAGGAAATACCTCACATATTCTCTTCATTCAGCTGGCTTGAGCTCTCCTTGGGTCCCTGCCATTTAGAAGATCTTTTTGATACTGTTTAGTCCTTGTGAGCCCTCCATCTACACTTGGGTCATCTGGGTCCTATTTGGGGCCCTCCCCAGGGAAGTGAGCCCAAGCATAAGCCTGAATGTCTAGCATACCAGCCGGGGCATTTTCTTCTAACCATTTTAGGGCCACCTGGGTAATTTGGCAATGTTCCTCTGTGTTCAAGAGGGTCAGGAACACTTTGCAGCAGTCTGTCCAGGTGGGTTTATGGATTTGAATTATGGACTGCATTAGTTCAATCATAGCCTGGTGCTTCTCCATTTAGGAGGGAGTATGTGTTTCCAGTTTAGAATGTCCGTAGTGGTAAAGGGTTGTTACACAAAAACACACTGGCCTCCTCAGATCTGGACTTCCCAATCATAATACACAGGTCCCCTAGTTTCCTTCAGTGGCATCTGTAGGGCTCCCTGGTGTTGCTGTAGGGAGGGACTGTCTCTGCTGGCCTTATCTTCTAGTTTCCTTCTGGGAGGGCTGTATGGGGTTAGGACCGGCAGTCTGGGTGAGCTGGTCACATCTGGAGAAGCCGGTGGTGCTAGAGGTGGTGCTAGAGGTTTCAGGACTAGAGGCAGGCTCTGGTGGGGTTTCAGAAGCTGGGGCCGCTGGAGGCCCAGGTGGCAGCGAGTGGTACGGTGGGACATATGGTGGTGGATGGGGATAGGATCAGGTCTTGCCAATGGTCAATGTAAGGAGATTGGTCAGGGTGGCCTGGATCCCCCACAATGACCCTGACCACTCAGCAAACTACTTTCTTATCAAGTGAGCCCTTGGAAGGCCAGCCCACCCCTAACGATGGCCAATCAATTTCAGAGAATGTCTGGAGCATTCTGGGAGTTAATTTCACACTGTAGTCTCCTGAATAACCCTTTTTGAAATTTCTCAACATACACTCTAGAGGAGTCAGTTTACTCTGTTTTCCACCCATTTCCTCCCCCTAACAGACAACTTTTGTGCACAAAAGAGGAAAAAAGGGAAGGGAGGGACTAATCTGGAGAGGACTTACACTCGTTTCATCTGTTTCTGGCCACTCTCCTCTCAGAGATATTTCAGGCACCTCTTAGCATTGGCAGTTCAGTATTACTCCCTGACCACAATCACACTCTTGAGGAAGTCTGATGCCATCTTAAGCCATATGAGGTCACCACAGAACTGTGGATTGGGACTCACTTTGGCCCTTGGTCAGGTCAGAACCTTTCCGCTGTCCGTCTCATTCATACACAGTCACACAGCAACTCCAACCCGGTGGCCAGTACCTTAGAGTTGCAGTTTCATCCCTTATTCCTTATGGAACTACTCAGGCAACTCTGGGAAGTAATCAGGCTCCCCTTCTGCCTCTTAGGCACAAATCTACCAAAATGAACCAAGGTTCTTACCAGTCTGATGGGGAAAGGGGTGCTTCCTGAAGTGGTTGCTGGGCCTCACCGGGTTCCTTTCTTCATCTAGGGCCCTGCTCTGGAGCATAGCTGGGAGGGGCTAGTCTCCTATGGATCAAGCAGTCCACTGGCACCATGCCAGGTCACCTCTCCCAGTGTCCGGAG
>CM053574.1:95907814-96018966 GCA_028646485.1 Cryptoprocta ferox
CATTCAACATTTGGGTCTTGAAATTGATATATATTACTAAGTAAGGCAGTAGATGGTTTATTCTCATCACTGTATTATATCTTATTCTATAATTTATTCCCCATTTCCACTCTCAATAATAATTTATGTGGTTTTAAATTTGGGGTTATTCTGAGTAGTGCTGTTATGAACATTTAGTACTTATTTCCTTGTTAACATATGCATATGTTTTTGTTAGAAATATAGTTAGAAATGAATTGCTACATCATGAGGTGTGCATATAGTTACATTCATTTAACTTTTTGCTTCAGGTTTAAGCTCCATTTGTGGAAATGGAAGTAATAAGAGTTTGGACAGTAATGGCCAGAAGATCAGTATTGACCGACACTTCACTCTCCACTCTAATTTTCTCACCAAATGAAGTAACTATTTCCCTGTATTGGATTATTTTCCAAGGGACTACTTAGCCTACACAAAATTAATCTTCTGACTAATTCATTTTACAAATGTGGTTTACAATATCAGATGGACCCAAACAGGATAAGCCAATCTCTCCCCTTCTAGCCTACCACTATACCAAAAACATTCTGCTTATCCATATACAATAAATATGAATCTAGACTATATTTCAGTGTGAGTTGGGAAATAAAATGCACAAAATCAAAAGTAACATGAAAGTAGTTTGAACTTAAACTGAGAAAATGGAGTACCATATTGCTTTCTTGTAAAGTATAATGAAGCATTTTTTAAAAAATGAGGTGATTCATTTGTACATAGAATACAGACATATTTGTACAAAGACATATTTCTATAACTAAGTCCTGGAAAAGATTTAGCTTGTGCTTGTTTTAAAAAAGAGAAAGCCTAAATATTTAAAATAACCTCTCCAGTCCTATGAAGTTTTATGTAGCCATATTGGTAACTAACCAGCAAGGTGGTATAAAAGACTAAATGAAAGGTGAGGGAAGGTTAAGCCAAATAAAGCAGAAGGTGGGAAGATGGGGTAAACTGAAAAAGTGACATGGAGTCTTAGAAAAATAGTGTGTCATTAGAATAAATAATTATTGCTCACCCACCACATTCGAGATTGTATATTGGTAGATTTTATTAACAAATAAAAGCAACATCTGCTCACAAAAACTGCAAAATCAGTTGGGGAATAGCCATTTCACTAAATGGCTTGGACACAAAACAGCATGTGATGTGCTTTATATAAGAGGGACAAAGTGCACGTGTGCAGGAGAGGTGACGAGTAAATGTGGGAGCATCCCCCTAGCCAGTTTGTAAACATGTTTACAGCAACTTTGTAGGAAAATGTGTAAAACACTGATGGAAACTATGTCATGAATGGCTGAGCCTTAAAATTGAATGGGAGAGAACTTTATCATTAGCCCGCAGGACAAGAAATCCTGGTTTAGACTAAGGAGAGCGTTGTGAGATTTAAAAATATTTCTAAGTGTAAATCTGAAATTCAGTCTTCAAGCTTAACCCTCCCTCCTGGGTTAAGTATACTGAAAAGGGTACAGTATACTGAAAACTTGAGGTCCACAGAAGAGAAACTGAGGCAAGTGTCATGTTGACCATAAAAAAATCAGAAAAAACTGGGACAAACTGATAAATTATCTGTGGCTTTTGTGTTTTTTTTTAAGTATATGAAGTCAATATTTCTAGGACAGTTATTTTCAAGGTAAATTGATTAGAGGCTGAACAGGAAGATGATGATGATATGAAAGCAGCAGGAATTATATGTCATGGTAATGAAGTAAGAAAATGATTTTTATGATCACCAATTATTACATTAATGAGGAAATTAATCAAATATGGGAAACATAATTGGAAAACTGATGAGTGAATATGATTGACTGTATTACATGGGTAATAAGTTAAGGCACAGAATAGGAGGTTTTTGTATGTTTAGTATTAGAATTTTATCCTGAATGTCTGCCTTCAGGAAGACAAGCTAGAAAAATGACAGTTACCATGAACTAAATGTTCATTTCCTTGATAATGTCAAGGTGGATTACTGATGGCCTAAAATATACTGATAAATGCCATTTTCTTTTATGTTACATAAAATGTTGACTTTTTTTTTATTGTGTTCCAATCAACTTCACCAGAATATAAGTTCTTTGAAAGAAGGGATGGTGAATTATTATGTCTAGGATCTGGCACAATAGGATCAAAACGTGATCACCTTGCAAGAAAGATAACTCCGCTGAAGATAACTTAAGTGAAAATTTGTTATAAGTCCTCGAGGGCATCTCAAAAAATCTAAGGGAAAGAGCAAATGTTTAGTAATATTTAGCATTTTAGTAATATACAAGAACAAGGTAAGGCAAAATTTTAATGTTCTTCCTGTATGTTAACACTGTTTATCTAAGTTTATACTGAATCCTTTTCTCTTTGGCAGAACAGCTTTCTTTATCTCTCTTGTCCTTGTGAAACGTACGGCTACTGAGTGCCTCTGAGTGTCCGTGTTACAGGCCCATTCAGTCTAGGAGAGACCAAGGACACCTTTTGCAACAACAATGTGAATTTCCAGGAATGGACAACTGTATGAATAAATTCGATACAGGTGTCCAGTCCTGAACCAAGCGACTACAGCCAGGGGCGCGGCAACAGATGGTTCTGGCATGGTGCCTGCCGGAAGAACAAACATTTATAAAGGAAGGAACAATTGTTCTGAAATATCTCACAGTGAGTGTTCTCATTGTGGATGGGTTAAATGAATAAAAAGAAAGTCACATTCAGTTCTCCTCTAGTGATTCATGTATTCCACCCGGCCATTTTTAGTATCCAAGCTGTTTTAAGAACAACATAATTAATAAAAGAGCCAAAGTTATTTAGGATTAAAGGAGACCACTAGAATTTTCTTTTAGTCTCAAACCATACTATTTGACTAGAAGAATTAGATCTTTATGTGTTCAAATCACACCTTTTCCACTTACTAGTTTTGCATATCTTAGATGTGTTTTTTCCTCAATAACACACATTTCCACATCTGTAAAATGGGAGTAATAATTAATAACGAATATTTTATAGTGTTACTGTATAGATGAAACAAGATATTTCCTGAAAGGTGCTTCACATAGGTCCCAGCATATTGCAAACAAGTTTTTAGTACTATACTATTCTTAAAACTTTATTTGTTTTTATTAGACAATTGTATTAGTTTTATATTAGTGCTGTGCCAAATTACCACAAACTTAGTGGCTTCGAAACAACACAAATTCATTATCATATAGGAGGTCAGAACTCTGAAACAGGTTTCACCAAGTTCATATGGAACTTTCAGGAAAGTTGTAGTACTTGGGGGGGGGGGGGGAAGAATCGGTTTCCTTAAATTTCCTAGCTTCTAGAAGCCAGTCACCCGCATTTCTTGACTCATGATGCCTTCCTCCACCATCAAAACCAGCAGTGTAGCATCTCCCAAATTCCCACCCTGACCCAGACACTCCTGCCATCCTTTCATAAGGATCTTTGTGATTAAGTTGGGTCCACCTGGATAACCCAAGATAATCAACCATCTAAGGTTTTTAATCACTTTTGCTGGGTATATTATCATATTCACAAGGATTAAGATGCAGACACATTTGGGGAGCTATTATTTTGCCTACCACAACAATAATGTTCTTTCTTGATAGTAAGTGTCTGTTTTATAAAACATACTCTATGAAGATGTAAATTTGTTCTAAATAAATTGTCAGTCCAGAAATTTATTTCCTAACTAAAAGAGAATACAGTAACTGAAGAAAAAATACTAACAAAGTCAGATCTATGGAATAAAAAGAATAGAATTATTGATGCTGGCATTAAACTATTATGAAAATATTTCTCATATATATTCATGAATATCTTTTGATATTATGTTAACATATACAAAAGAAGTTATAAGAAAGTATACCATGTTTCTGAAAATATTATTCCAAACAAAGTACTTTTCAATTACAAGTTGTTCTTTATAATCTACTCATGTATGGGATTATAGGATCAATGACCTATATTGCTTAAAGCAGATCAAAATAGTTGATTATATATAAACAGTACAAATGTATTCTAGGCACATTGTGAACACTTATTTTTAATTTTATTTAATTGTGTTAATTGTCTAGAGGATGGGAATAAATTTCCAGCTTCCAGTAATGTTTTTCTTTTCTATCATTTGACGTCACATGTAAAATCATTTTGCTCTCGAGCGAAGAGAACAGAAACTCTTTGGCTGGCTCTTTGCAGCTGAGACAATCCTTTCTAATCACTGTTAGATGGAAAGCAAAATTCAAAAACAAGGTTCTTATTTAAATTGACTAATAAAAATAAAGTACATAGTTCTAAATTGAATTGCTAGTTTGGTCTGACTTTTTTTTTTTCTCACTGTTTGTCTTATAAGCTGATTCTAAATGTTCATTCAGACTTTGGACAAATCATTAATTATTACCCAGAGTATGCCTCCTGTTGTAACACAGTGTCCTGAAGTTAGTCTCTATTGGGTCTCTCAGGTGAGCCAAATTCTGACTGGCTTTCAAGTTTAAGCTTAAAGCTAGTTTGATTTTGATTTAGTCTTGGATTATTTGAAAGATCATTGATTTCTCTGACTGTGTGACTTTTGTTTTGTTTCCAATTTTGACAGTGCTTTGAGATGGCTTTTCCTCCAAAAGCACTCCATAAAATAAAGTTGTGGTAAAAAAAAAAAGCTTTGCTTTAAGGTTACCTGGTGATACCCCACATGACATTTGCTTTAAAAGAATTCTGTGAGAAATAAACAGCCTTGCCAAAAGGAAAATAGCTCTTGAGAAAGGAACAAAAATCCTGCTACTGAAGATAAGCAAAAAGGATAATGAATTTTATAATCTTCAAAAATTATGGCCCCATTTATCAAAGTTTTTATGTCAGATGAAGGGGTAGTAGATTAAAAGACCCTACTTGTTTATATGCACAAAGAGGCCAAATTAGGTCCCCATTTTCTTGTGCTAAAACCTGATTAAGCTCTTCTGGACATACTCCTTTCTGAAAGTTAGAGAGGCAAATAAATAGTGGGTGAAAGGGTTATGTTTGATGACCTGACAATTGAAATGAATGAATATACAAACACATCATTTATTAAATCAACTGATATAAAACATGAGAGCCCATTTCGATTAAGAGGCTAAAGAACAGTATTTAACTAAGGATTTAATTTCTGAGTAGGCAACTTGATCATCTAGTTAACAAAAGATTATAAATCATGCTGTATTAAAAATTCAATTCAATTCACAATTTTTGGCAGATACAGTGCAGGGCTCTGGGAATAAATTTGTAAAGGAGTTGAAGAGGATTCTTTTTCCCATGAACCATAAAATTCACTGGAGAAAATGAACAATAAACAATTAATTTCAAATACAATGATTATGAAAGCAGTAGAAAGAGATGATATGGGACCGTATGGCAAAACAATCTAACCTATTGTTACTGCAATGCCATGTAAATTCTTTAGTGGGAAATCCCACCATCCTGAGAGTACTAAGTAGAATGGTAAATGCTTCCTTTCTTCTTTCATTTCTTTCTCCATTTCTTTAATCTATCCTCCCTCCTTTACATAACTATCTCTATAAGGTATGAGCTCACCTTTCTCTGCTCGGAATGGGCACATAGCAGTGACACAGAGACACAACCCTGCCTTCGTTGGGTTTAAAATAAACAAGGTTATACAAATATTGAAGAAACAAATAGTTGAATGATCATTAATTGCTACTGATAAGTTATTTGAATGAGAAGTACAATTGCTGCGAAAGAGAAAACTAATTAGTCTGGGGTGACATCTGAGAAATTGTTTTGAGAAGGTGATACTTAAATTGAGATTTTTAAAGAATAGGAAAAAATGGGGCAGCCGGGTGGCCCAGTTGGTTGAGCTTCTGACTCTGGTTTTAGCTCAGGTCATGGTCTTATAGTTTTTTGAGTTTGAGCCCTGCGTTGGGCTCTGTGCTGCCAAGTGTGGAGACTGCTTGGAATTCTCTCTCTCTCTCTCTCTCTCTCCATCTCTCTCTGCCCCTCCTCCACTCACCCTGTCTCTGTCTCTCTCAAAATAAATAAATAAACTTAAAAAAAGAATAGGGAAAAATGTTTTGCAGGCAGGCAGAAGAACAGCAAATGTGAAGTCCTCACCATATAAAGGAGTTGAAGGATTAAGAGACCTGTTGTAAAGAAGAATTTGGATCAAAAAGAAGGTAGGGAGGTGCTTCATAGATACATGAACATTTAACAGATGAGAGCACTAAGTACTAAAGAGCCAGTTTAATACAGCATTTCATCACATGGTAATAAATGATAAGACTAGAGAGTATAGAAGCTGGAGGTGACAGGAATAAAATAATGCTTCAGAAGGCTGATCTGGTAACAGGAAACAAGAGAATATTAAGGTTTTTCTTGTGCCTGTGTACATAGAATTTACAGGCTTTCACAGGTTTTCTGAATGTAAAAGAATATGAAAATGCTATATATGTTTATAGACTTCTATATGACTTAGCGTGTTTTCAGTTTTCACATATTTTTATAGAGTTCAGTTTGTCTAGACAGTGCCTCATAAGAGAATATAGCTTTCGTGGATATATCAAGGATCAATATCTGTTGATCCCTGAATGAAAGGTAGGGATATTCAATTGTGTTAGTTTATCATGGGCTGATAGCTGAAATACAATCATGTTCCCTGAACATAAGAAATGTGTGTGTGTGTGTGTGTGTGTGTGTGTGTGTGTGTGTGTGTGTGTATCAACCCCTCTAGAGCACCTCAAGGGAAGGAATTATGCTTCATTTATTTTTGTGACTTCTTAAAAATAACTGATATATTGGCCAATAGAACAGAATAAAAAGCTCAGAAATAAACCTAAGCATACGTATTCAACTAATCTTTGACAAGGGTGCCAAGAATTTATAAGGGGAAAGGGTAATTTCTTCAACAAATGGTGTTGGAAAACTGGATCTCAACATACCAAAGAATGAAATTGGTCCCTGTTTTCACATCATCAATTCAAAATGGACTAAAGACTTAAATGTAAGACCTAAGGCCACAAAAATCCTAGGTGAAAGCATAGGGAAAAATTTTATTGATACTGATCTTTGCAATGATGTATTGGATATGACACCAAAAGCACAGGCAATAAAAGCAAAAATAACTAAGGGGATCACATCAAACTTCTTCATAGCAAAGGAAACAAACAAAAAAATGAAAAGGCAACCTTGGGAGAAAAAATTGTAAGCCATATATCTGATAATGGGTTAATACTCAAGATATTCACAGAAATCTTACATGTCAAGAATAACAAAATCAAATATGAAAGTGAAAGTAGAGTTTTTTGTTTTGACAAGCGTTTTTAAATGTTACAGAACAATAATAATTTTCTCATTGATTATTAAAATTACTTTCTATAGTTTCAACTTGCATGACAATTTTTTGGGTCCTGGACTACTATGCAAAGCAAAAAATACTCCTATTTTCAATCAATCCATTATTTTCCATTTTCATTTTAGCACTCTAAGCCATCATCAACTCTCATGTGGACAAATAGAGTGATCTCTCCACATTTTTTCCCCTCTACGTTCCAACCTATCCTCCACAGGGCAGTCAGATGGACCTTTGACCAAAATAAAACAGTTCATACCACATTTATAACACTGGGACTAAAAACATCTCTCTCCCCTTAAAAATTCCCTTCATTTACAAGATCAATAGGATGCCGCACAGATTTGGCATAACACAAGCTTCTTCCCACATTCCTCATCACTGCCAACATTGGTCAAAGGGCACATACACACTAGGGCAGGGCCACTTCTCCTTGCATATGCATCCAAAGACAATCCGACACATTGAGACTAAAACTATGCATCCTCAAGATTCCCTCTCCATTGACAAAAGTCAAGAGACACTACCAGACTTTAAGTATAATCCTAACACTTATCACATAACTTTGCCACATTTATCTGCCTTGATCTCATTGGGCTTAATTTTTAATCAGTGCACAACTGAAACTGCTGGCTTTGGACTTATCCCACGTCTCCTACATTCTAATCCTTTCCTATTGCTTCTTCACTATCACTCTTGAAAAACTTTCCATCATGCTCTCTGGAGACAAATCTTCTCGACCCTCAATCTTTTCTCAGAAGACTTCATCTTCTTGCTCTTAAAGAAGACACTACTTTACCTGCAGCCTTCTCAATTGATGAAGGTGGTCCTTTTTTTTTTTTTTTTTTTTTTTTTGTTTTTACTAAGCTCCTCACAGCCTCAATCTCTTTACTCCTCAATTCCATTTCCAGACTATTCTTCCCTCACTTCTCTCTAAAAATTAGTTTGGAATCAACATCTGAGTCTCCCAGTTGCTATGTTTCGTTCTTGTCCATTCACAATCCCTTAATGGACTCTCCCATTTTTTAACCTTTTTAACCTTTGGCTGATGAGCTCTTCAACGCAATTCTAGTGACTTTTCTCAGTAATCTGACACCAGGACTTTCAGTTTCTTGAATTTCTCTCCTATCGATTTCATCCTTCACCCTACCTGAGTCACCCTCAGCAGTATATGCTTGGGGTGCCTGGGTGGTTTAGTTTATTAAGCATCCAATTTATGCTCAGGTCATGATCTCATGGTTTGTAAGATCAAGTCCCACATCAGTCTCCAAACTGACAGTGTGGAGCTGCTTGGGATTCTCTTTCTCCCTCTCTCGCTGCCCCTCTTTTGCTCCTGTGCAGTCATTCTCTCTGTCTCTCTCAAAAATAGATAAACAGTAAAAAAATTCTAGTTTAAGAAAAAGAGAAGTATATGCTAGAATTTGCCATTACCTAAAGCATCAAGTCTTTCATTATCTTAACTTGATGTATCCCATTTTCTGCTCACTACAGTCTTTCTAGCTCATTTCATTGACAATTTTAACAATCTTTTTAACCTTATTGAAACTTTTCATTCTCCTTCATTCCCTTCATGTTCTTTCTTTTTCTGCTTATCCAGATTATGTTCCATAATAAATCATTAGAATCACTACCTTTCACATACACTTTATGTTTGTATTCCTGCCTTGCTTTTTATACCCTTTTGGCAAAATCACACCCAGTTAAATCCATCTTTCCGCTTATTCCATGTTTGTACCAATGAAGCTGAATTGTGTAGATAAAAACATACAGCCATTCTGTCTGATCTCATTTTGTAGTCATGATTATAAACATCAAGTAGACTCTTACGGCTGCTCATAGTCATACCTTAATTCATTCTCCTAATTTCCTAAGTGTTAATTTCATTCCTTTCATCTTAAGCTTCAAATACATTTTCCCTAGACTGATTCTTATCAATGACCTTGATTCTCTGTGAAAACTGCAGATAGCTTAGCAGAATTTCCCCCAAACTCCCACTATCATATCTACCCATCTACCAGGATCTGTACCATATTATCTACCATGTCCCTTGTTACTCTTTTGAAATCCAATCAGGCTAAACATTGGCACTGAATGTCATCTCTTATCTCTAAAACATTGCCCTAAAAATCGGTGCTTCTTTTCTAACATCACATTTTTCCTGTCTATTAGAACACATATGAGCTTATTAGTTCTCCCATCTTTATAAAAGGAGACAAACAAAACAAATACAAACCAAAATTTTCCCTTGATCCATCTTTTCCCATCTGCTACCTTCCCATTTATTTTTTGTATGTCTTTTCAGCAAAACTCCTTGCAAATATTACACTTACTCACTGTGTTGTTTCAAATGCCTCTCCTCCCATTATTGAAAACACATTCCAATCAGACTTTCACTCCAACTACTTTACTTCATTGAGATAGTTTTTGTCATGGCCATTAAGGTCCTCCATGCTACTAAATCTTATGGTCTGTTTCCAATCCTCAATTTGCTTGATCTTTCAATCTGTTTTTTATACCCTTGGTAATATATTTTCTTCAAATTTCTTCCATGATCCTATTTCCTTTTGGTTTTCTTCTTACCCACTGGTCATTCCCTTCAGTTTCCTTTGCTGCTCTCCTCTCCTTCATTCCAGAGTGCCCAGGGTCTACTTTTCTTCTCTGTAATCACTCCCTTAGAGATATATTTCATTCCTTGTACAACTTTCAATACCATCTATAGGCCATCAGCCCTCAGATTTATGTATCTACAACAAAAACAGGATTATATATATCCTGTTTATTTAACATTTGCTTAAGATATTAACGGATATCTCATTAACTAACATTTCCCCAGGATGCCTCAAAATTAACATGCCCAAACCTGAACTCCTGATCTTGCACATACTGCCAAACCTCCTTTACACAGTCTAAAGCAGCTATGTTAAAGGAAACTATTTCTTTTTCAGTTTTCAGCCTAAGATCCTAAATGTCTTCCTTTCTCTCATACTCTACATCTAATTCATACAAAATACTACTGAGTCAATTTTCAAGTTCCATTAAAATTTGCACTGCTCCTAACCTCTTTCACTGAAATCAGATTCTCAGGTGGATTGCTACCTTCCTAACTGTTCTCCCCGCTTCACCTGTTCCCTTTCCAAGCAGTCAGTGTAACCTTTTAAAAATGTAAAGCAAATCATGCTACTTCTCTTCCAACCTTCCTAATAGATCTTCATGTCAATCAAAGCAAAAGCCTAAGCCTTTCTAATTGCTTACAAAGCTCTACATGATCTGCTCCTCCTCTTTCTTTCTTCTCTCATCACATTCTGAGCTCTTGCTTTGTTACTGCCCACCCGCCCTCTATTACAGAACAGGTTTCTTGGCTTGTCCCAGAACACAACATATATCCTTTCAATTGAAAGCTTTTGCACTGGCCAGAATGTCCCCACAGCCCCCACTCCAATATCCATCTGGCTCTCTTCCAACCTAGTTTTGAGTCTTTATTCAGATCTCATGTTCTCAATGAGGCCTATCCTAAACACTCTACTTACAAATTTTACTTTCTTCCCTTACTAGCATTTTTAACTCTTCACATAACCTCACATAAGCACAGTGACTGGCCCATAGTAAATGTTCAATAAATACTTTTAATGAAAAAATTAAAACCATTCAAAAGTTTCCCTAAATTCAGAGTAAAATCAAATGCATTATCATGATCCTAAAACATCTGCCTAGATTTCCAAAATCAACCCACACTCAATCTTCTTAACTTACTTGGTTTCAGTCACTCTTATTTTCAGTTCCTTGAACACACCCAATCCTTCTTCACCTCAGAACCTTGTACCAGCTATACCTTTTCCCAGATCATAATTTTCTTGACATGTATCATAGTGTACTCCCCATTTTTCTGATGTTAGCTTCAGTGTCACATTTTGAATTGTTTTTCCTGGATGTCCTATCTTAATATTAAACACCCATGTTATCTACATGATTTTCTACATCATCGTGTCTCCATTTACTTTTGGTTCACTTAAAAAAATTATCTATTGTTTCTCCTCTCTAAAAGAATGTAAATTTAGTTATATTAACACACTGTCTCTTTGTTTAAACAGAGCACAGTTTCTAGCAAATCACATGGCCTCTATAAATGTCAGGCTTTAGGTTATAAAAACACACACACATACCATAAAAACCAGAACATTTTGGGAAAGCGGCCATGGTGTGACTTCCCATGGTTGCCCCTGGCAGCCTTGCCCGATCAGAGCCTTGGGCCTGGAACACTTCTTTACCAAGGTACAAAAAGCCCTCGCTGTCTGTGAAGGGCTTGTCTCCATGTGTGGAATTATATTCTCCTATTTCAGACTCAACACATACTCTTTTGTTCTGCTTAAGCATGTACAGCATATGACACATGGCCAACTCCCCTACCATATCTAGACCCTGTGCCAAGAGGATAGGGTCCTTATACTAGAAAACTAGAAGGATGTGTATAGGCCAGTGACCTTGCATCAGCTGTTGGGAGAGTACCACTGGCCATGGAAGACTGTTGCCCACTTCTAAAGCTAATCTTGCTCTGTCTTTTCTCTATGTGAGTAAACCACTGATTCATCTAGTACTTGAATTGTGTTGTGTTTTCTTGGTGACTCTGATACCAAGTTTCAGTAGGCAAAAGTGTTTCAACTTCTACTCCTGGTGGTTGGCATAGTAATGATCTTTGCTATTCTTCATGTAAATGGAGTTCTACCCTGGTGTTGGTAACCAGTACATGTTGTGTCTGCTGGACAGAACAGAATACAAAGGGTGACTCATCAGTTAATGACACTAGTTCACAGGCAGTGCAGAATAGGGTACAGCTATGCCGTCACAATGTTTGATTTCAGTTCTGGTTCTGCCATGTAGTTATTGTAAAGTCACCATGCATCTGAGTGTCCTAAGACAGTCTCTGATTATGCTTGCTGAACTCATTTTTCTACTTTCACTCTCAAAAGGGTCCTGAGTTGAAAGGAAAATAATTGTCCCCCCACTCCAAAGTAAGCATTTCTACTTGGGACAAGCCTTTCTTGTCCCAGTTTCTTCACTTGTAAAGTAAGAATATAAATGACACATAGCTCCTGTAGATGTTGAAAAGAATAAATAAGCATGTTTATATGGAAAACATGTAATTTTTGTTTACTACACACCCATTGTATATGAAAGTCATATAGCTCAGACTAATCAATATATTATTGACAAATATGTTACTGAAAAATTTTGCCATAAAAATTCCCTTCATCAGTCCATATTTATACGTATTATTTAAATATATTATACATATTTAAATGTAAACTTTGTAGAAATTTAGATAACAAAGCTTCATCTGACAAGACAAATTAAGTGCCTAATCATTTCTTTTAAAACAGGACAAAACACATTGTCCATTTACAGTGGAGTTTCAGCAGCATACTTCCCAGTGACTACCTACTTCCTTATGGATAGAGACACCAAGAAGTAAACTGTTAAAGCATTCCCAATAACATTATTAATCAGAATGGGTGTTAAAGCATTCCCAATAACATTATTAATCAGAATGGGTGAAGATTTTTCTCTGAATATATAGTATATGTCAGTAGAAAAACAATTAGTTCAGATCTACAAAAATTCATATAAATGCCCATTGTAGGAAATGTGTTTGTTGTATAACCTTATTTATCTTACTCTTTTTGTCACTCAAAAACTCCTTCCTTATTGGAACTTGTTTTTTGACCATTTCAATTCTCACTTAATTTTTAATTTTTATTTTTGAATGAAATTACAAGATCTCTTTTAATTAGTATATTTATTTAAATCACATAATTGGAATTATCTTCTTACATCAAAAATATAGGAAGAAAATGTTACTATTCATTCAATAGTGAAGGTTACGAGCTAAAAATTCTTAACATCTAAAATAAAACACAATTAATTTTAATAAGTTAAAGTGCAACAGTAAGGCAAAAAGACAAGATATGTGATAAGCAGCTGTGGGACCGAAAGGTCATCACTAAACATGATTCTCATTTACCCTTTTACTTTTAGTGTCAGGATCTTGTTCTGGCAACATAAGCCCCTGAGATTTCTCAACCATCCCTCTATATTGAGCAACCTTGCTAATTTAAAAGCCTTAGTGATTATGCTCTGTTATGATATTAATGGAAAGGTCAATGAATTCATGAAAATCTCTCTCTTTTTTTTTGCTTTTATGACATTCTGAACCTTTTCTGCTTTTACAATTTTCAACAAGAAACTGATCATCTGGGTCCTTTTGCATAATAAATGAACATAAGCAGTCACTGTTTGTGATAATATCACTTTCCCTGTCATATACTGAATGAGGATCTCTGAATTGTCTGATGCATTCTCTTGTTTTTAATAAAAACAAGATCTTTCACGGGGAAAGAAGAAAGAAAGAAAGTGTTTTTAATAAGACAAGCTTCAATTTAGAAGATGAAAAGGTTAAAAATTACCTTCAAAATCTCATATTAAGTGCTGACATAGTGACTGCTAATCCATTTCTAGAATGCTTTTAAACAGTGTTTTACATTGAAATTGTCTCTGTGTTTGGTGTCTGAAGGAAAAAAGCAGAAGCAAAGACTAGAGAGCTTAAGGTAATAGAGTAAAGGAATGGCAGTATTGCATAAGATAAAACAGAAAATAATAACATGAAATACCATTTCTGGCATAGATCCAATTCTGTAAGCCACAATAACGCTTATATTTTCCCATCTACCACACTCATATATTAAAAGAAGGATTTTAATATTTTTCTCATTATAATACAAGAGAAATTTCTTTCACGTTGAGCCAAGACAATCTTTCTTTTAGAGGTGAATCTTATAAAACCGTTTGTGTAGATATAAAAGTAGACTAAATTGTATTCTAGCAGGGTTCAAGTATCTAAGGATAAGTTCTGGCAAGCACTTTTGGTGGCCAATGTTTATAGAGTTCAAGACCCATTAGACACATATTATCATTTAATCAACGAATGGTTACTAGGTATAATTTACATGTTTAATAGTATGCTAACTCCACAACTCTGGACATAGGTAATCACATCAGGGTTTATAACCTGAATTCACAGTGTGTGTGTGCTCAGATATCACTACAACAGGCTGGTGGTGATCAAATCAAAAGTGTAGATCAGAATCAGTAGAAAATCAATTCTGAAACCCAACACAATGAGGCCTCAGATTGGTTCCACATATTTAGTTCAAAAACCTATGAACACAAGCTTAATACACACACACACACACACACACACACACAATACACATATACATAGAAGCACACATACACAAACACTCAGACCCAGAATAAAGCAGCATGAGTGAGAGAAAAAAGTCCCTGGAGAAAACAAGGAAGCAGATCAGATAATTGTTTAAGATTCCAAGAGAAAAGTCACAAATAAATTAAAAAGAATAAAAAAGGAAATAGAAGTAAATCCTGTAGAATTTTTTTAAATAACAGGAATTATTTTCAACTTTTTTATAGTAATTAAACCTTTATAAAACAATTAATTTTGAGAACAAAGTAATTACAATTAAAACTGACCTAGATGTATAAAATCTCTCACTAGATTTTATTAAATAAATTGAAAAGATAAGCTACAAATGGCCAAACAATATTTGTAACACACATTATCTAGTAGAAAATCAGTGTTTATACTATTTAAATTCTACAAGTAAAACAAAAGAAATGTAAAATTAGATAAAAATGTAAAAATCATAAATCAAAAACATGATTAAAATGATCAAAACAATGAGGACATGAGAAAAGAGGAAACCTGAATTATTTATGGTTATAATTTCACAAGTTACATGTGTCACATGTATTTACATTTACATTGATAATTAAGGAAATGCAAAAGAAATCCACACCGAGGAATTATTCATACATGCAAGTCTAGGAAACATAAAAGGCTGACAATACCAAATGATGGTGAAAGAAGAAGCAATGGAAACACCTACAAAGGGCTGATTGCTATACAATTTGATGCAATCATTTTAAAATAATTGGGCTGGTATTATTTAATATATACTCTGTACTATATATATGTGTGTATATATATATATATATATATCCATTTTCACCCATATTTATATAGCCTACAGAAAACCTTGCACATGTATTTTAGGAATAGGGATTTAAAAAATTGAAATAATCCAACATCAATGAAAAGAATGAATAAATAAATTACAAAATGTTAACTTATCCTACAAAATATTATTCTACAAATACAGTTTAGAATAATGATAAAATGAGTTTCTCTCAGTTATATGCAACATCAGTTGATGCAACATCAGTTATATGCAACATGAGTTCATTATAATACCATAATTATAAGCTTGAAAGAAAAAAGAAAGAACATTTTCAAGAAAACATACGACTTGAGTACATTTATGTGAATTTTTAAAAGTTAAAATGATACAATACATTATTTTAAGAAACAAACATATACAGCAAGGCTATGAAGAAAAGTAAGGGGGTCCTATATGTACAGTTTGAAAGGAAGGTTTCCAGTGAGAAGGAAGAGGATAGAATGGGCTGGAAGGAAACCTAAAGAGAATACCTTTTGTTTGTCTTTTTAATGGGGTTATAGGGTCAATATGTGGGTGTGTCATATCTTTTTATTATACAACTAAAATATTTTTTGAAATACTACGTATCTGCTCAAAAACAATGAAAACTATGCTGAATATTATTTATTTTTAGCTTATAATTAAAAAGAATAAGTTATTAATTTTTTGTTAAAGCATATGATTTTTTTAAAGTAGGCTCCATTCCCAGCATGGAGTCCCACATAGGGCTTGACCTCAAGACCCTGAGATCAATACCTGAGCTGAGATCAAGAGTTGAACACTTAACCAACTGAGCTACCCAGGTGCCCCAAGCACATGATCTTCTAATGCAAGTCCACATGTAGTCTAATATTGTTTGACACACATGGGCAATATATCTAAATATATGTTACTTTGCAGAAGTGTAAAATTAAAAAGTAATAGTTTGTAGATTTGATTCAATTATGACAATTACCATTCAATAATGAGTCTTTTTTCATAACAAAATGCACTTACATAAATTATTAATTAATTTTTAAATACTACTGATTTGTTCATTTTATTTTTTTTTCTGGTGCATTCATTTTAATTTTAAAATTTTGTTTAATGCTTATTTATTTGCTTTTGATAGAGAGAGAGAGAATGCATGGACAGCAGAGAGCCTGATACGGGGTTTGAACTCACGAACTGTGAGATCATGACCTGAGCCAAAGTTGGACGCTTAACTGACTGAGCTACCCAGGCACCCTCCGTTACATTCATTTTAATGAACACTAGATGTTTTGTTCAATTTTCATAGAACTTTTAATATTTTATTTTTTAAATTAAAAACATTTAATTCCAGTATAGTTAACATCCAGTATTATTGCAGACCTTTGAATTACATTTTGGAAAAGGAAAAGTATGATAATTAAAAATGAGTTGAAAATTATCTCATTCCTTCATGGATTCTAAAGTAAAGATACTTAAAAGTTTTTTAGGATTAGACTCATATATCCATTAAACATATGTAAAAGGAACTCCTCAGAAATTCTTCCCGTTATCTACAATTTCAATTATTTCATATCTCAGCAAATGACAAGATTTGGATTACATATAACTACTATAACACAAAAGTGATTTTGCATAAAGAGATGGTTATCTATTTTTTAAATTCGATCTGATTCCCTTGCATAACTTTAACTACAAATTATGCAGAAATGGGGCAAATGTAATGGGAGGCAAGTTATATGGAAAATGTTTTTAGTTTCTTTCAGGTCAACTTGAATTTCAAAGGGAGAATATCTCCAACTTCCAATCATGACTAAGTTATATCTTAAAAGACAGAAAATTTGAAGAACAATATCGTAATTGTGTTATAAGTTAATAAAACTCTCAAAGTTGCCAACATGATATTCAAGATTTTCCTGAGTTTATGATAAATACTAAATTTTATATCTGATACCCTTCTTGTTCATTTTATTTCATCTGCCAAATCTTTAGACACAAAAATCAATATGAGTTACTATCTACTACTGATGCAAAAATTTATAACAAATAAATAGAGAATATTAGTACTGGCAGTTTACCTAATGAGATGCTGCTTCAAATGTGCAAGCTCGGCAAATGACTTGTAAAGTGTCACTGGAAATTAAAAGTAACAACATTTTGTGAAAAGTTGCAGCAACCAGAGACTGAAAATGTCTTCACTCAATTCAAATTCCTAAACCTTTTCCTGTTTGACAAGATGATATAAGTGCATAGGCCAAAAATAGGCACAAATTATGCTATAACATCTGATACTTTTCAAGAGAAAATTTGGGAGAACGATAAAGTGGAATACTGTTTATAATGCAATTCTGAGGCTGCTGTGTAAATTGCTAAGATTTATTTTTACAAAATCTTCCGATTCCATCTTTAATTTATATCTTTCTAAATCTGCTCCGATAGTGAAACAAATGTGGCAGGCTTCGTTGTGATTCTACAGTAAAGTATATAGAGGCGATCATGAAAATATAAAGATTAGCCTATGTTACTTTACATTAATCAGTTAATTCTGTAAGAAAAGGGAGACTTTTTCCCTATCCCCAACTTGATAATTACATTTTGAAATGATTTAAGGACTCTCAGAGACCAAAAAATGATACTTTTATAATCATGAAGAAAGTATGATTATCAATAACTTGAATATTTAAAGACGCTGAGAGTGACTCTTTGGGGTAGTTAAACCAACATCTGTACTAGTTTAATGTAAATTGTCACACTTCTATCTTTGCCTCCATTTTAATAAGTTTATTTGCTTCATTTTTAGAGCAAATAAAGAAGCCAATAGTTAACCAATAGTTATTACAAAGGATTGCAACTTACTAAGTAATCTTACAGTCAGAAACGTGTGGTATTTTGCTGAGACCAAAATAATGGAAACCATTTCTATTCACTTAATACATTAGCTAAATTATGAGTCTTCTTAAAATGAATAGCATAGGAAATGTGAGATCGCATGTCTGAGTTTAGGCTACAGACAGTAGTAAAAGAAAGCTTTTTTTTTTTTAAATGAGAATCAATTTTATAAGTCATAAACTACATATCAGGATTTGACCAGTTATAGAAACTACTTAGTGGTTCAAAAATGTGGATCTCTAGGTCAAGAGTGATTATTTACAATAACTTTGTATATCACACTATTTTTTTTTAATTTTTAATGTTTTTTTATTTATTATTGAGACAGAGAGAAACAGAGCATGAGTGGGGGAGAGTCAGAGAAAAAAGGAGACACAGAATCTGAAGCAGACTCCAGGCTCTGAACTGTCAGCACAGTGCCTGATGCAGGGCTCGAACCCACTACCTGTGAGATCGTGACCTGAGCCGAAGTCGGCCACTTAACTGACTGATGTATATCACACTATGATCACCTCTCTCAGCTCCCATTTCATTAGATACAAAATGGGGTCGTTTTTTTTTTTTTTACTATTATTGTTTTGCAGGTCATAGGGATGGAGATTTCTTTTTAATGTTTAAGTTTTTAGAAACTTCCATTTCAGTTTTAATGTATACTTTTATATTTCTTCTTAGAATTTTATTTTCTGCAGGAATTTTATGTGTTCCTTCCAACAGAACAGTTTCCGCTTATTCAACCATTTTGACCATGGTTCCAGTAGATTTCAAGACTTTGCAGACCTTTATATATATGACTATTAAAACTGGAGGCTTGAATAAATCTACTTACTAAAGATTTTACAACTTCTTCACACATGTAATAAAGTTTAAAAAATATAATTTCAGAGTATTTTTCTTTGCTTTATTAAAGTTCTTTTTGTATGATTAGTTACTAATGTGAATATTTTTCCTATGAATTTTGCAATATTTTTTAAAGTATACATTCTTGTAAAACTTTAAACAATACAGAAGTGGATTACATGAAAATTGAAAATCTTTCTAATTTACTTTTCCTGATCCCAACACTCACTATCACGACTATTCCTCAGAGATATTAAGATATTTAAGTTTAGCATGTATTTTCTAGAGCTTTTCACTATGCTTATGTATTTTTCCCTTTGTAAATTTTGATTTAAGTCATTCAAGTAAGGTAAACATAGAAATCTTTTTTTCCAGCTTCTCACCATTTCTTCATGGGAAACGTATAAATAACATTGGAAACCTAGTGTATTTGAGTCCATAATTTTTCCATATTTATAAAAAGTACTATTATAGATGCATTTTGTACTTATTTGCTTTCAAAAAATATGAGCACACATTGCAAACAATACTTTGAAACTTAATGTTTCTCAATTCAAATGCGCATTGTACAAACCCCTAGGTAAGTCTTGAACTCATTCATTTAGATACTTGTACAATATTCCACTCTAGGTATAAGACTCTTTATCCACTCTTTATGAACTGTTTTCAAGTTTTTTTCCTAGAGTGAAATCATAGCTATTTAGCTTGGGTCACAGACTTATTTTATTTCCATATGGTAAAAATACCAAATGAGGGATTACTTTTATCTTACTTGTACTTTAGTTCTATGGATTTTGCCAAATTTTGAGTTTTCCTAGCTTTAGCATATTTTTATTCAAACATAATAATGTTTATGTTAATTCTGAGACTACTTTTTCATGATTTAACTCTTTCCAGAAACATGGAAATTCTCTCCATTTGTTCAGTGGTTTGTTTCTGTTCCCCGTAATGTCAAGCAAGATTTCATACTTAATTCCAGTAGAATATGTACCTTTTGTTCAATTTATATTTGAGTTTTTGTTGCTATTGTTAATAGGATTTCTTGTTTTTCTTTTTAGTTATAACTGAATATTACTATTCTAGAGAAAACTCTATTTTTCTCTATCAAGTAGCTATTCTTCACCTAACCAATGCATTATTGGACTTTGTATTCTTATTCATTTGATTAATTTTCCTTTGCCAGTTGACTAAGTGGAAAATAATTTGTCGTTTACATTTTTTTAGGCAACCTTAAAGAAAGCCATGTCTTCATTTGTTTTTTATAGAGTCACTTTCTGAGGAATCATCTTATACTCCATGTACATTAATATTCGCTTCTCCACTGCTTCTTGTTGCTTAAGATACATTTACTTCCTCATTTTCTTTTTTTAAATAAAGTACAAAATATTTTTGGTTCAGGTTTGGAATAAAGTCGGATCCCATTTTTGATGTTTGACTGCTAAGAGTGTTCAGGCCCCATCCCTAACGCTCTCCCTTTTGCCCCACATCAGGGGAAGCCCATAAGAAAACCCCAGCGCTACTTCCCTTAGCTCAAATACCGACTTACACATGAACCCTGATCCAGTCACAGCCTCTAAACACGAATGAAGCCAGAGTCATCTGACCGTGCCCCACTCTTCCTGTTTACCCCCTGTGGAGCCTGAATCCTTGCAGAATCATTTTTGCTGTTTACTATATGAGTAATAAAGTTTACTTCTGATCCATTGGTACAAGTATGTCATTTATTCCAATATCCATCATATCCTGGAGGAGGGGGCAGCTGCCCAGCCTCCAGCAGGGAATGTTGAAAGCCCAAATTAAATAGTGCTTGTCTTAGTCTGATTGGGCTGTTATTACAAAATATCATATACCGACTGGCATATAAAAAACAGAAATTAATTTGTCACAGTTCTGGAGGCTGGAAGTCCAAGATCAGAGCGCCAGTTTGGTTGGGGGAGGGCCCTCTCTGGGTTGCAGACTTCTTGTATCTTCACATGGTAGGAGGGGCATGTGAGGCCCTATTATGCAAGCATTAATCCCATTTATGAAGGTTCTTCCTTCATGACTTGATAATCACCTTCCAAAAGTCTTCTTAATACCTCACATTGAACATTAGGATTTGAAGTATGGATTTGGGAGGCACACAAACATTCAGATCATGGCAATGTTCTATCTAATAAAGTCTTTATTACCATACCCTAGGCAATCCATTGATTTTCTTTGGGTTTCTATACACAATGCAGGATGATGTACTCAAACGTAAAAACTTAGGATGCAAGAATATCAGTAAATGCTAATGAATAGTGGTTTAAAATGTTTTACACCATTCTATTACAGTAGTTTTGCCACTTTTTATTCAGAGTTCAGTTTTTAAAGTCCTCAAGTGTTCATTAAATGATCGTTCACAGCTGTGTTCTTATTAAAATCATGATAAAGTATAAATTAAGATTATACTACTAAATTTATATATTTTAGCTCATTTAATATTCACAATAAATGGTAGTATTATTATTAGTATGATTTTACATACTAATAATATGTAAAATTAGTATGATTTTACAGTTTAATAAATTAGGCACCCTAAAGGCTCTTATTAAGTATAGACCTGGAGTCTCAGGACAGACAGTCTAAGATACACACTTAACCATATCTAGATAAAAATTGATAGAAATCCCACATTTGATCTAATGTGCTGTCATCTCACAAACTTTAGATAGTCTCATAAATATTATCCATTAGTGTGATAACTAGTGTAAAATACACAGGAAAATGATGAGGTGGAATTATCAAGAGCTCGTGTGTATTCTTTGAAACAAAACCAAACACAATAAATACAATTTTAAATAAATATAACAAGTGAAAAGCAAAAGGCAACATTTTAGGAAAATTCAATTGTTCCTATATCCTCATGAGACCTATTATCTGTCGAAAGTGTAGTCTAGATGCTTCATTCTGTTTGAGGCACTAAAGTATTAAATTGCATTACAATAAATGCACGATGGCCAAATGTAAGCAATTAAAATCAGAAAAAGAATGCTTTGTCTTCTCTTTCTAGGTACCAATGATTACATTCGCTGGATTTGCAGAAGAGATATTTGTAGTTATCAAAATTTTAGATAAATTTTGAATAATCCCCAATGTTTCAAAGGTAAAAAAAAAGTCAAATAGTTGTACATTGTTTGGCCTCTAGTAACTTATGCAAGACTCATTCTATAGTTAATGCCCTTTCATCTCTATAAATAGTGCCAGTATTTTATAGTTTCATTAATCAAAGACAAAATCTTGACCACAAATTTTAGAAATGTCAAGTTGTAAGTGGCATGTAGTTTTGGTGATGAATGGAATAATTTCTCCATGAGTACAAATTGAAATGAAAGCTGATAAAATATTAATGTATTAGGTTTTAAATATATTTGAGAGATCAGTTTATAGCTAATAAAGTTAAAATCCAAATAATGTAACGATGTATGTTTAATCACACAGAAGATGATTGTCAGAGTAAAGATTACAACACTAGTTTCTATACCAGGTATTAGAGCAGCTTTCTAATACTGATGGAGCACAGGCTAAGTGTCAGGGTTTAAGCTCGGAACTTGGAATATGAAAGGATAAGAAAATCTATCTCCTTTTGCACGATCTAATATTTTTGGAAGATTTGGATGATTGACTGCAGATAAGTTCCCAGTTAAATGGCTGTTTATCCTAAAAAGTAACTGAATGACCAATTTTAAAAAATCAGATACTATGGAAATCTACAGACTGGATTCTCTCTCTCTTTTCTCTCTCTCTCTCTCTCTCTGTCTTTTTGTTAAAAGAGCTTAATCCTCTACTGATTTTAGTTGGTGATCTCATGGTACCACTTGAAAGATTACAATGAGGGAGGAGCTAAGTTACTACAGTTTAAAAAAGGTAAAATAAGTGAAGTTGCATTCAACTTCAGATTCTGTGCATCTCTTCCCTCAACCATTGCCCAATTAAACTAGACAAAGGCTCATTAGGTTAGATTTTCTGAATTATTTCCAAGGGTAGCAGGCAACCATATCTTGTTTCTCTTATCCTGAAAAAATGTGGAATTTTAGTCAACAACGTCACTGTGCATAACTGTACATATGTCATTTTATTTGTTCAGCATATGCTATTTTTGTTATTTATTTATTTATTTATTCATTTATTTTGTTAAGTAATCTCTATGCCCAATGTGAGGCTTCAGCTCATGACCCTGAGATCAAGAGTCACATGCTCTATGATTGAGCCAACCAGGCAACCCTATGTAATTTTAATTATAAATATTCATTAATATGAAAACTGCTTAAGTATCAAACAGGAAGAATCAAAAGAAGTTAATAATTTTTGTCAACTGTAAGAGAGACTTGCAAAAAAATGACCTCTAGAAAAATTCTCTATATTTACATTTGGATACATCTAATACATATATGAGGCAGTTGATAATTAATTTAGAAAATCTAATTTATTCTAATTATAAGGTGGATTTGACTTAAAATGAGAAGGTGGTGAGATACAATGCCAACAATACATAAGGATTCAGGACAATGAGTATCAAAATCTGCTTGTATCTAATTAAATAGATGTGGGGCAGCCATATCACCTTTCTATTACTCTGTTCTCTCTCCTGTATAAACAGAATTATTTAGACACATAATCTTTCAAGTCTCTTCTTTCAATATTTTGTCAGAGACTACTACTTGTTCTCTTTCTTCAGAACATTCATTTATCATGTATATCTAGTTCTAAAATATGCAACTACAAATGCTTCAAAATTAAAATGCAGATTGATTTTGCACGACTACCAATGAGAGGAGCAGAAGTTCTGCCATTCTTGTAGCAGAACAGGCAGGTAAAACTATAAATAAACAGCCATTTGGTGTTTAACTGCAAGTTGGATTTAACTCTCTTAACATGATTGAATTGCCAATAACCCAGCACTAGGGTGACTTACTGGGTTCCAGAGCTCAAAATGTTTCCATAGGCTGCCCATCTGTTACTTAATTTTAATGATGTCTATGTATTTAAATAGATAATAATAAACTCTCCTACTGAAAGTGAAACCGAGTCTTGTGCTTTTGATTTTACCAAAGTAAGTATAAAGTTAGTAGAATATGAGATTTATACGAAGCCATGTTGATACCTGCTTGCCCTCATTCATGGTCATATAACAACTTTCATGAAAGTAAGTCAGTAGATTGAAAAACAGCAGCTTAAAATTTATTTTAGAATCTGAAATTCAAGTAGTGATTTCAGGGCAAATTATTTTTTAAGTTTGATTTTAAATTTGAAGTAGAAAATTAATATTCCCTCTGTACAACTGACAATCAGGCATTCATAAAGCCAGTCTCTACCATCAATGAAACACAGCAACTACATACATCTGAAACACTAAAATAGTGTAAAATGAAATGTCAATTATTCTCAATTTTAAAAGAAAGAAAGAACTGAGCTCCAGATTTTCTCATAAAAAACTTTTATTCTGACTTGCTCATTAATTTGCATTTCAGGTATAGATTTTTTTTATGTTTTACTGAGAACTAATTGACAAATATCACTGTATAAGTTTAAGGCATACAACATGATGGTTTGAGTTACAAATATTATAAAATAATGAACACAGAAGGTTCAGCTAACATCTACAGATTATTTGTTGAGCGCCAACTGACAGCAAGGCAAATCAGTGGGCACCTGCTTGGGATGTATAAAATAAGAAGTAATTGGAATAAGTATGTTAAGCTAATTGAACTCTCTACACAGGGTGCTTTACATGAACTGTGAAATAAAAATTGTAGCTTATTCTCACATAGTAAGCAACCGCATTTCGTGAGAAGAAAGAGGAGGAAAGCACTCTTCACTGGTGCAGAAGTCACCAACACTAAGGAAATGTTGGAAGTTATAGGCTGAATATAGAATATGAGGAAGCAGCAAATTATTAGCAATTATGCTCATGTCTGTTCATGGTTTAGAGTCAGCAAAATTCATTGTAAAAATTTTCATATAAAAGTTAAGTAGGTAACAATGTCTTTTAGATATTAAATAACTATAATGTATTTCTTAAATTATAGGTAATAAATTGGCTCACATGGTAATCTTAGTCTTTAGGAGGTTGAGAGAGGCAATTAAAATTTTACCATCTTCTTTTTTAGCCAAACTATGTAATTTCTCAGTATGCTTGTGATGGGTTATGTTTTCTGAAAATAGAGACTAAAGTTTGTATAATAAGAAAATAAAACTTGAATACTCATCATTATGTTGCTTAAAAACTATTAGTATATGTACGTGTATATAACACATAACACACATATATGATTTTGAACTTACTGAGCAAGTTGAATTCAGCTTTAATAAATGACTTGAACAAATTAGGTACTTGCCTAATTAACTGATAAGATTAGTTTCTAGACAATGAGATATGAAGCAGAAAGAACAAGAAATTTCAAAAGAAACAGGAATTTGGGGAATAAGGGCAGATTTCTCAGAATATCATGGTCAGAATAAAAGGAAACTGGATACTAAGTTTTAGATAGTGCCTGCTTTGGAAATGGATATGGAATTTTGATGGAGACATCACAAAGAAAGTAAAAGCACAGAACAGATTATGTATATGGAAATACAAAGCCTATATATAGCTGGACATAACTCTAAATAATAATATTAGAAGAAGCAACCTCGAAGAACTGTTGAATTAAACAGGGGGCAAGTAAAAACTTAATGAACTAAATTACTGGTTTCAGCTATTTCAGCTCCAACATGTCAGTCTGGAAGGTATCACTCCCATACTTAAAACAACAACAATAAGAAAGCCAGACAAAGGAAAAAAACAATGGTTTATTTTAGACTCATCAGAAATTTTAGGTGTGACAGGGAAAAATGTCTATTCTGAAATCTGCAGAGACAGGTGCATCCAGAGGGACACAGCCAAGATGTACTTAGCCTGAGCAGAAGCCACTGGAGATATCAATTGGTAGGAACAGATAAAAGCTTATTTTGATGAGGCTAGAGGCTGAGTTTTGAGTAGCATAAGATTGGGAAACTCATTTGGAGCTACAATCTTACTGGGGCCCCCAAACTTCCAGGGATTCATCTTGGAATCCCAACAGATTTTAATGGAGAAAAATAGAGAAGGATCCCCTCATTGTTCTGACAGGAGAAGGCGAAGAGTAATCATGGTGAAATATAGTCAGAGCTTTTTCTATAAAAAGATGTACTCTTTAGGGGAAAAGATTCTGCAGGTGGCTTATTCTTCCTGAGTGGAATGCATTTCTTCCACACAGACTGACCCCTTTATCCTAGCTGTCCCATACAAGTGGTGGGAGTGGGGGTGGGGACTCAGCTGAGGTCATGGCCTCAGGGACATAGTTCAGGAAGCCTGCAGCCAGGGAAAGGAATGGGAATTTGGGGCAGGATCTGGGGGCTAGATCACTAGTGAAATAGTTGTAAAGATTACAGCCCAGGGCAGAAAAATCGATGAGCTTAAAAATAGACCCAAAGAAATTTCCCAATGTGAAATGCAAAAAGAAAAAACAAATTGTTGGGGGTGGCATTAAGGAGGGGCATGAGGGGGGTGGAGAATAGAACATACAAGAACTGTGAGACAAATTCAAAAAGTGTAACGTGGTAACATGGATCACTGGAGTTCCAGAAAGAGAAGAAAGAGAAAATAGAGCAGAAGAAATAATTTAAGTAACAGTGTTTGAGAACTTTCCAAAATTAATGACAAATACAGAATCGCAGATATAGGAAATTCAGGGAACATCATGCAGAATACATATCTAAATACCCCCCCACAACAAAACAAAACAACAACAAAACAAAAAAAACCCACTAGTTATTTTATATTCGAACTGCAGAAAAGCAAAGATGAAAAGAAATCTTGAAAGATCAAGAGGTGAAAATACCTATAGAGGAACAAGGATAAGAATCATAGTGAAGACTGTGTTAGAAACCATGCAAGCCAGATGTGGAACAACTGAACATTCACATGCAAAAAGAAAAAAAAATGAATCCAGACACAGATTTTATACCCTTCACAAAAATTAGCTCAAATGGACCACAGACCCAAATGTAAAGTGCAAAACTTTAAAAGTCCTAGAAGATAACATAGGAAAATATCTAGATGACCTTGAGTATTGTGATGACTTTTGGATACAGCATCAAAGGCACAATCCATGAAAGAAATAATGGGTAAGCTGGATTTCACTAAAATTAAAAACGTCTGCTCTGCAAAAGACAATGTTAGGAGAAAAAGAAGACAGGCCACAATCTAGGAGAAAATATTTGCAAAAGACATATCTGATAAAGGAATTTTACCTAAAACATACAAATAACTCTTAAAATTGAACAATAAGAAAAATAAGCAACACGATTAAAAAATGGACCAAAGACCTTAACCTACTAAGGAAAATATACAGATGGCAAACAAACATATGAAAAGATGCTCCACATTATATGCATTCAGGGAAATGAAAATTCAAACCACCATGAGATATCACTACATACCTGTTAGAATGGTCAAATTTGGAAATTGATAAACTCATGTCACATGTGGGTACAGGTTAACAATTCTGCCACTGCTATACAAATGTACTAGAATTGAAAAAATAGCTAAATGGGTAGCAGATAATGGAGCAGGCATCACTGTTGCAGAGGGGGATAAGCAAAGGGAACAGGTCAGAATGATTCATGTGGTAATAGGTTAAAGTTAGATATGAATATGAACTCATGTTTAGCTTAAAATAGATACAAATTTTTATTGTTCATAGAATATTTACAAATATGTGTATATACATTGTCAGTATACACATATATTCTCTGACTCAGCTGAGAGGATATAGAGGCATAACATCACAGTAGTACCAAGCACACTTAGAACTCAAAAATTTATTTAAAAAATTTTTTTAAATTTATTTATTTTGAGAGAGAGAGAATTCCAAGCAAGTTCCATGCTGTCAGTGCAGAGCCCAGTGCAGGACTGGAACCCACAAGCCATGAGATTGTGACCTGAGCTAAACCAAGAGTCAGAGGCTTAACTGACTGAGCCCACCAGGCACCCCCCAGATATGTATTTTGAATACCATTCTCCAAAAACAGGAACTAGGAGAAATGGCTGATTATAGGTCAGGAGGAAGAAACAAGATGAGCCTGGACCACCTCACTGCACCAGAAAGTAAGGAAATGGTAAACACACACACACACACACACACACACACACACACACACACACAATGATGTGGGTTTGTCAAAGGGACAATGGGACACAGGAATCAAGTGAAAGAACTCTGAGTTGACAAAACTGGAAAAATTAAATATCCATGATACTATACTAATAATAATTAAATGATTGAGTAAATAAATGAATGTAGAAGACTATCACATATTACATAAATTATACAGATACTGCACCCTAACGAGGTAGTGCTTAACCCTTAGTACTACACTGTGGCTTGTGAATAGTGACTTCCTTTCAAAGATCACAATATGGAAAGCACAGAAAAAGTAACTTTAACTGGAGAAATCTGACAAACACTACCTAAGCCAAATGATTAAAGTCAACATTGACAGTGATAAGTCATGTTGAAAATATGCACCCTTGATATGCTGTGATGAAAATGGAACTTTACGAAAATACATAAATCAATATCTGATCTCCCTCAATATCTGATCTAATTCTTCATCCTCTATTAACCCTCAGATATCTAATCTATCTGGCCCCTTGGCAAGAATCTTATAAGCCTGTTAACCAGAATCCCTCCTTTACCCCTCCTGTTTCCTCTTAGGAATTTTCCATCCACGGACTTCCACCTTGCTCCTTGGCTACAAATCCCCAGTTGCCATGTCATATTTGGAGTTAAGCCCAGTTCTGTATTTCTCTTATGACAGTAGTTCCTAAATAACATCCATTTTACTGTTTTAACTATTACTTGGCTCTGTGTTTTCTTTGATAATGATTAAATGTAATGTGGTAACCTGGATAGGATCCTGGAACAGAAAAAAGACATCAGGTAGAAACTAAGGAATTCTGAATAAAGTATGGACTTTGGTAAATAATAATATATCAATATTGGTTCATTACTTGTGACAAGTATGCTGTACTAATATAAGCTAGTTCATTTACTAATGTATTTAGGAACTCTATATTACTTTGAAATTTTTCTGCAAATATAAAACTATTTCAAAATTAAAAGTTTATTGAGAAAAACAAATGAACCAGCCAAAAAGGAAAAAAAATACTGAATGAACTCTAATGTCATGTACACTTGGGTTCTATCTCTTAATTCAAGCCTCAGTTTCTCCAGCTGTGAATGGGCATCATAATATATACATTTGTTTTAAGGATTTACTATTATAAACTTTTTAGAATCTGCATATACAATTATCAATGAATATTAATTATCTTTGGCATTTTATTGTCTTTTTTTAAAGTTTATTTATTTATTTTTAAATTTTTTTAAATGTTTATTTATTTTTCAGACAGAGAGAGACAGAATGTGAGTGGGGGAGGGGCAGAGAGAGAGGGAGACACAGAATCTGAAGCAGGTTCCAGGGTCTAAGCTGTCAGCACAGAGCCGGATGTGGGGCTCAAACTCACAAACCATGAGATCATGACCTGAGCTGAAGCCAGATGCTTAACTGACTGAGCCACCCAGGTGCCCCAAGTTTATTTATTTTGAGAGAGAGAGAGAGAGAGAGAGAGCATGAACAGGGGAGGGGAAGGGACAGAGACAGAGGAAGAGAGAGAGAATCCCAAGCAGACCCTATGTTGTCAGCTGAGAGCCCAACATGGGCCTCGATGCCATGAATAGCAAGATCATGAACTGAACCAAAACCAAGAGTTAGACACTAAACTAACTGAACCACCCAGGTACCCCTATTTTTTATTGTCTTGATGAAAAGTGATTACAATTATTGAAATCTAAACTCCTCATAAAAATTGATACATGAACTGCCTTACACACTTTTTTTGTCTTCCTGCAAATTAAGTTGACTGATTTGATAGTATGTTCATTTTGGTAAATTTACCCTAAAAAAGTAGGTTTGCCCATAAATTATTCATGAAAGATACAACATAACTCTAACTGTACTAAAGTGCTTTAATTCTCTGAATACCCTTGAGGATTTAGAATCAAAAACTATTCTTCTTAAGAAGAAAAACTTTATGAAAAACAATTGGGAGAAAATGTTCTAGACTGAAGAATAGAAAAAACTAATGTTTAGGCAGATGAGAAGTCAACAAAAGGAAAAATCACCAATTTCACATTTTTAAATATAGTAATGAGTGGATGTTGTTAGAATGGAGCAAGGCAATGACAACTGTATTATTTTATTCCCTAAACAATAGTTTATTGATTGCAAGCTTTCAGAGTTGTGCTAGAGATTTTGGATGCACTGTACCATAATTCAATTTGAAATTAAAAGCTTATACACTGAAAAACCTCTCTTTCAAAATTATGTTCTGTATTAATTAGCATTCTGGTCTCCCTTAATCTCACCCAAATGCTCCTCCTGCTACATTCCTTATCTCACTGAAAGAGTCTACCATCCACTAAAGTGCCCAAGTCAGAACACCTGGCCTCAATACTTGGCCATTCCATTTCCTTTTCTACCATATCTATTTTTACACCAAGTGTTCTTTTTTCCTTTCTATGTATCTTCTAAATTTTCACTATACTATATGGTAGCCAATAGATGATGTGGTAGCCAATACTTACAGCTATTGAGCAACTAAAATGTGATCAGGGCAAATTGAAGAATTGAATTTTAGATTTTATGAAATTTTCCTCAATTTATATTTAAAAGTTTAAATTAACACTTAAAGGTTTTGGTTGCTCAATTCCAACCCACATCACCAACAATTCTCCACGACCAGCTGGGTATCCTACAATTCAATTTAATTCTGACACTATTTATCTGGATATAGCATCAGATCCCACAGGTTAAGGCTCAGACCCACAAGGCTGTCCCCCACCTGCACACACACACACACATTAGATGTCAGTCACAAGTCCAGGTTTTTTTTTTTTGGCAAGTCACAAGTCCTGTGTTTCTGACCAACTGGGAGATGGAAATTCCCATGATCTGTCCTGGGGTTCAATTAATTTGCTAAAGCAGCTCACAGAACTAAGAAAATTATTTACACAGATAAAGAGATGCATAGAACAAGATGTGGGTAAATGGCATGGAGCTGTCGTGCTCTCTGAACCTGCCACTCCTCAAATCTCCATGAATTCAGCAAACTGGGAGCTTTCCAAATCCTGTCCTTTTGAGTTTTGTGGAGGCTTCATGACATAGGCATGATTTATTAAGTCACTGGCTGTTGACAACCAATGCAACCTGTTGTTCCCTCCCTTCTCTGGAAATCTGGAAGGTGGAACTGAAAGTTACAACCCTCTAATCACATGACTGTTTCTGGCAACAAGCTTCATCTTTTGGTTTGTTCCAAAAGTCACCTTATTAACATAATAAAAGACACCTTTATAGCTCTTACTACTTAGGAAATTCTAAGGATTTTAGGGGTTCTTGCCAAAAATGGGGATGAAGACCAAATATATATTTCTTTTTTAAAAATTGTTTAATGTTTATTTTTGATAGAGAGACAGAGTGTGAGTGGGGGAGGGGCAGAGAGAGAGGGAGACATAGAATTGGAAACAGGCCCCAGTCTCCGAGCTATCAGCACAGAGCCCTACGCCGGGCTCGAACTAGTGAGATGGTGACCTGAGCTGAAGTCAGACACTCAAACGACTGAACCACCCAGGTAACCCTATATTTCTTTTCATAAGTCACAACATCACAATATTTATTTCAGTTATTGGAAAAATTTTAAGTGCATTTTGAAGAAGTACACTATGTAAACAATCTTTTCAACTTTAAGTTTTATGAAATCTAAGTATTTCTGACATAAAATTAACTGTCTGAATTGGGATGTGAGTTTTGAATACTTAGTAACAAAAATGTATGTGAAATATCTCCTTAGGAATTGTTTTATATTAATTACTTGTGATATGATTATATTTGAGGTTAAATATTTTATTATTATTAAAATTAATTTCACTTGTTTTTTTTCCTTTTCTAATGTAGCTACAAGAAAATGTAAAATTACCTAAACAACTTGCATCATATTTCTATTGAACTGTGCTGTTCTAAATTATTCAGTTATGTCCACTAACCTCTTTTAATTCTGTGATCAAGTGAGGGGGAGCAGAATATGCTCCCCCCAATGTGCCACTTTGGCATGTGGATTGTTCTGAGTTGAAGGCAATTAAGACCTGCGAAATTCAGGAAAAGCTTTTTACCTCTCCCTTAACTGCCTAAAAGAATTTAGATAGGAAGCATGTCCCAGGAAAAGAGCTATTGCCAGAGACAACTCTTAATATAAGAAGGATTTATGTGCATGTTATGGCAAGCATGTCTTTACCAAAGATTGGCTCTTTTCATCTTCTTGTGAATTGACTTCCTCCCCTTTGAACCCATGAACTTCAACTCCCTTTCGCCTTAGCTCAGGTTGGTACATAGAAGCCTCATTTGCTTGACTGCCTTGGAGTCTCATAATATTTTTATGGGGCTCCTGTTCATATCAAATTAAATTTGTTGGGGCGCCTGGGTGGCTCAGTTGGTTAAGCATCCAACTTCCACTCAGGTCAGGATCTCACAGTTCCTGAGTTCGAGCCCGCATCCGGCTCTGTGCCTTCAGCGTGGAGCCTGGACCCTGCTTTGGATTCTGTGTCTCCTGCTCTCTCTGCCCCTCCCCTGCTTGCGCTCTCTCTCTCAAAAATAAATAAACATTTTAAAAAAAGATTAAATTTGTTTTCTCCTGTTCAAGTGTCTTATGTCAAATTATTTATTAAACTACCCAAAGAACCTAGAAGGGAAGAAAGGAAAAGTTTTCCCTCCCTACACAGCACACCATCATCTTTAACCTGGATTTCTACTCTGGCCCCCAAAGTTTTATTTGTCTTTAATGTTGACCCCCCAGCCCATATCAATATCTTCTCCCCGCCAACCCCCGCCATACTTCCTCCTTCATAGAGTTGAGGTAATCAAACTCATATCTCATAGCAGATGCAAGTTTCCAATTTTGACTTATTTTATATAGTGATTTTTAACATGAAAACCATTATATTAGTGATTAAAAAACTCATCTCTGAAATTCATAGCCAATGTTACTTATAATCTTACTCCTGCTCACCGCAGCAGTCTCATTTCTTTTTTTAGTAGTATTATTAGTACGAAGCATTTTCTTTTAATTTTTGAGAGAGAGAAGGTGCGAGTGAATGGGGGGCAGAGAGGGAGGGGGAGAGAGAGAATCCCACGCAGTGACCACACTGCCCGAAGCAGGGATCCAGCTCACAAACCATGAGATTATGACCTGAGCCAGTCGGATGCTTAACCGACTGAGCCACCCAGGTACCCCAGTAGTCTCATTTCTAACATCAGCCTCTAATCCACATTCTGTGCTCCAACCAAATTGATCTTGGTTTCATCAGATGTTCTATGCTTTCTTTTGCATTTGGATCTTTTCATGTTCTATTATTCCTTACGTATTGTTCCTATTTTTACCCCCTAATGCCAAAGCAATGACCAGCATAGAACACACTCAAAGGAAACTGGGTAAATGAATGAATGACTATTGTACTAGAAAGAAAGTATTGTAGAAATTCATTTAATACATAAATGTATTTCTTGGACAGAATATAGGTAATCTTTAAACGATTATTGTTTGCAAAGACCAATAATTATATTAAACATCTTTAAAACTGCCAGTTGTGATGGAAATCAGTTTCACTGAAATCGAACTGATCTTTTCCCTCCTAAAATGTTTACTTTTGAACTTTCAATTGCTACTTTATAAAATATTCATAGCATAACCTGGAAGATCTTCAAAATATCTTAGCAGTTTGCTTTAGAATCTAGGGGTGAAACAAAAATTAACTTCAAAGCAAATTAGCAGTTTTTCTCATCTATTCTCATCAAAGAAAGTGCGGGAGGATTTTAGGCCCTCTGAGAGTATATATTATAGTTCATTATGCAAAGAAAAAAGGTAAAAATGAATCCAGAAACAATTAATATGTGAAGTTAGTACTCTACAATACAGTATTATCACTACTATATATAAGGGGTTTCTTTTGAAAAGTGAAGGCATACTAAAAATTAAAATGTGCTACATATATATTATGAGTAGAATTTTTATTATTTTATCATTGACATGATTCAAGTTTCTATGATCTGTTCCCAAGAACATGAGTAGAATTGTTCCTTCCTAGCTTTCTAGGTTCCTAAGGATCTGAAAGGTAATAAAAGATAAGTGATAGCATTAGAGTAAAGGGGTTAATTATGTCACAAGTGAATGTACCAAGATTAAAAGTCATAAGCGATAGAGCTGCTAAGATCAAGACAGCTTCAAGAGTATCTTTCCTCAGTGGCTTAGTACTCCACAGTTCCTCAACAGTTTAGAACAAAATGATTGTAAAACAACATAATTGAAAATAATTTTGCAGGTCACCCAACACAATCTCCAGCCTAATGCAATAGTCTCTCTACAATAACAGAAAATAATTGTGTCTGCTTTTGAATTTTTCTACCCATATGACACTTCCTCTGTAAAAAGCAGACAATTCTGTTTAGGGACATTCTAATGGTCAGAAATTAGAGATGGCCCTAATCGTGCCTTTTGAAAGTAAACAGAATAAATCTAATCTCTCTTCCACATGACATTTTTTAAAAACAAATTTTGAGAATGCTTATACTACTCTACCTACAAAATCTATTTCCAGTATAAAGGTTTCTAATTCCTTCTAGGATTTTTCAAAATACATGGGTTTTCACAATCTTCATATGTTGGCACTCATTTTCTGCACAAACTTCAATTTATCATCATTGTGAATGAAATGTGGCATCGAAGGTGTCTACTCATCCTGGATAGTAGCAGACATTTATGTTTTTTGATCTGAGGTATAAATTTGTCACACATCTGTTAAAATAGCATTTGTTTTTAATTAAGTAAAACTAACATTTAAGGAATACCTGTTTTGCACAAAATATTGTGCTATATTTCAAAAGGTATGTAAGGAGTCAAAAAGACTAAGATACCTACCTTAAGGTTTTAGCTGTTCAACATCTAGCAGTATTCTAAAACATGTGGAACTTTTGCACCAGAACTGTAATTCAAAAGCATAGTTCTAAATCTTACTTCATATTTTGTATAAAATTGATGTCATTAGTTGAGACTATGTTTAGTGTAGTGATATACAAGTAAACCTTGAATCTACCTTATCATATTAGCAAGTATTTACTAGTTTTATGTCATTAGCATGTTGGCTAGGTATACAATGCATATTAATTTTAGCTATGTGCTTGTTTGTTGAAGCTATAGTGGACACTAAATTTTTGATAAAGGTGTTAAATGTAAAAAAGACAATAAAATTCAGTGGTATATTTTCTAATATTCAGCTGTGCTGATATTCAATCAATACTCTTTAGGTATAGAGTCCATTCACTATCTTGATGGAATATATGTATATGTATATGTATATGTATATGTATATGTATATGTATGTATATACACATACATATATATAATTTTTATCATTGACATAATTCAAGTTTTTATTATTTGGTATAGTAAACATGAGTGAGCATTTCTTACTTCCTTTTCTAGGTAATTCATGGTCTAAAGAGTAATAAAAGCCAAGAGGCAGTATTAGTATAAAGGGGCTAATCATGAATAAATGTGTGCGTTTATACAGCAGTTCTCCCCAGACTATCAGTCTAACTAAAAACAACAACAAAAACCAAAGTGGTTTATTGGGACTGCTACTCCAAATGAAAATCCCCTCATTTCTAGTAATAGCTGTTTCTAAATGTTGATAATCCTTCTATTTGATCATGCAGTTCAGAATTTTGCCTGTCTCTCAACAAATCTTATATTCTTTATGGTTCCTCAAATATTATGAAAAACTATTATATTTACCTAAAACTTATCAAAATTTAATAAATTAATTCTCTGTTATGTGTAACCCATTATACCATATATATGCTTTCAGCTTTTTGGTGTATAATGTATTTCAGTCTGGAAATGTAAAGTCATTTAATTAAGCTAGGCTCTTGTTCAGCTCTTTACATACCATGAATTTCAAATTACACTTAGGATAGTTACTTTTCAGGTTTTGTGATTATTCTTTGTATTTTCTAATCCCAAAGCACTTCAAACTCTTTGAAGGAAAGAACTAGCATATAGTAGTCACTCAGCAATTATTTTTTGCTTCATTATTGATACTGAAGTATTTCTGCTTTCTCCATGTGTTTGGTGCCAATGTGTATTTTTTATCTTCTTGCTTCTCATTATTTATCTTCAGTGCTATTTGTTATTTTTTCTTTGTTGTATATGAATCAAGAACCACAGAATATGAAGAGCTACTGATAAAGGTTTAGATTAAAGCTAAATTAAATATTTATTTCTATTTTAAAGTTTAAGTATGTTTTAAATTACATATCCATTTCTATATATATATTTATAAGCATAGAATTGCTTATCAGTTTTTCTTACCACTTTTTTGTGTATTTTCCTAAGATTTGATTTATCATAGGTTTTTTTCTGCCTTATAATTTATTGGTGAATTGGCATAGGCTATACATTTAACTCACTTAGTAAATAATTATTGAGCTATATGGTAAGGACTTTTCAGGCTTCTAGAGATAAGTAATAAACAAATAAAAGTCTCTGCCTTCATGGAACTTATGTTCAAATTGGGTGGGAGGGGCAGTAAACAGACCCTGTCCCCTTCAAAATTACATGCATGTCAGATGGGGAAAAGTACTTGAAGGAAGGGACAAGAGAGTAGGAGAATGGTAAAAAGAGTGGGGAATACAGTGATGCTCTTTTATAGGGTGGTTAGGAAAGACCTGTCCAAAAAGATGATGTGTGAGCAGAGACCTGAAAAAAATAAGTGGATGAGCCACGTGATTAAGAGCTTTCCATACAACAGGAAGAGCAAAGCCCCTCTACTGCAAAGCATCTGGAACTTAGGAAAAACTGAAGAATTTGGTAAGGTATAGGAGAGTGATGAAGGAAAGTCTAGGAGTTTAGGTCCGGTCAAGTAGACAGCAGGTGATATTTCAGACCATGATGAGAATTTTGGATTTTCCTACATGTGATTTTGAACGCCATTTGAAGATTGTAAAGAGAAGAATGGCATGACTTACTTATGTTTTCAAACAATCAATCTGTATATGTAATAGACAAGATGGGGAGTAAGGATGAAGTGAGTCAGGGTGTATGCTATGGCATTATCCTGCTAGAGGGATGATGATGGCTTTGAAAATGTTGAGTTTTATATAAGACTCATGCTCCTGAAAAGCACCAACAGTTAAGAAATCCTCTCATTTGTTTATGCTCTGGAAAATGGACACGATAAAGGACCATACTGTCCTTCTATGGCTTCCATAGGAGTCAACAAGGTCTCCTTTGTTAACTACCTCTATACAATCCCAAGCACCCTTCCTTTTCTTTGAGACATTCTTCACTAATGACCATTCTCATTATTGCATTAGGCTTAAATAAATCATTTCCTTAATTGTCCAGTACTTTAGTCCTTCACAGGTTTGAGAGTATGGTAGTGGTTTAAATGACAAAATGAATTTTGAAATTATTGCTTAGAAAGCTGGTCGATAGATTTGTTGTGGGAAATGAGAAAAAGACAGAAGTCAACAATGGATCCAAAAGATCTGGCTGGAACAAGCCAGACAGAAGACAAATAAATCTAAGGAGGACCGTGAGAAGAACTGTTTGGGGGAGAGACAGGAGTTGGGGGAATTAATTTTGGACATGTTCACTTTGAGGAGCCTATAGATTATCCCAACTCAAATTTTAATTAGTTAGTTCTAATTAGGTAGTTAAAAGTTTTAGTCTGAAGACATTAAGTTGAAGAGGAGATGGTAGATATTAAATACTGGAGTCACCAGCCTGTAAATGGTTTAGAGCAATAGGTATGGATGCTGTTACCCAGAGCAGAGCTTCTTAAGTTTCAGCACTTATAAGAACCACCTGGAGAGATTGTTAAAAACAGCTTCCTGAGCCCCACTCCAGATTCTGATTCTGAAATTTTGGGTGGACCTGAAAAATCTGCCTTTCTAACCAGTTCTTAAGTGATGTTGGCACTGGACCATATGAGGATCATATTTTAAAAAATAAGTATAGGTTGGAAAGGAAGAGATATTAAGGCTTAAAAAGGTAACATATCAATGTCTAGAGACATAATTCAGCAATTCACCAATTGCAAAGGCAATGTGACAAGGTGGTATGTCATGGATACCACTGTCGGACAGATCTGGGCATGCTCTCTGATTTCCCTGCATACTAGATTGTGAAATGGGACAAAATCTTTAAATCCTTGGTGCTTCAACTTTTCAGGTTTTAGTCTGCTAGGGATGCCATAACAAAATATTACAGATTTGGTTGCTTAGTCAACAGGAATTTGTTTTCTCACAGTTATGGTGTCTAAAAGTCTGTGATCAAGGTGCCAGCTGATCTGGTCCCTTGTGAGGGTTCTCTTTCTGGCTTGCAGATATTTGCATTGCCACTGTGTCCTCAGGTAGCCTTTCCTGTGTGACACCTGAAAGAGAACTCTGATCCTTCACAAAGACAGCAATCCTACCACATGAAGACCCCGCCTTGTGACCTCATTTAACCTCAGTTACCTCCTTATAGCTTTATCTCAAAATATAGTCACACTGAGAGTTAGGGCCGCAACATAGAAATTTTAAGAGAGTACAATTCAGTGCTAACAGTCATCAAACAAATAAAAGAAAATGAACACATGTTAACCATTGCCCATTCTTTACCCTCTTGTTTGCCTTGACCAATGTTTAGTTTGGTTTCTCTTTTACCTACAGACCCCTAAACTTAGCTTCATCCCAAGCCTGATCAAGAACAAAAGGGAAGCATGCCTACCTTGTCAACTTCTCCTGGAAATCAGCTGATCATAGAAAGACCTTTTTCCTATAAGTCATTTTGTTTCCCCACCAAAGATTCTGCTTATATGTGCTTGTCCCTCTTTCATCCTATCCAAGCAAAACCTTGTTCTATTTCAATTTGAGAGGGTCACAGATTTCTGAGATTTGAGCAGTCTCCCTATTGCAATATTGAGTTTTTCTAATTAAAGTCTCCCTCTCTCTAAGTCCAGATTTGTCCAGTTTGGCAAAGGTTAAAAACATCTATATCATTGACTTATTTTGAGGTTTCCAAACCATCTGGCACAGTGTCTACTACATTGTAGGTGAATAGTTATGTGTTCCTGGGCATTTGGCTTACTTTTGAAGTCTGTGTATTTCACAAATAATAATTTGAAATAGGTGTATAACAGTTGCTCTATTTCTAATATTCTCTTAAATAATAGGCAGACTTTGGAATTTTGCATCTTAAGAGGTCACATTCCAAAGACTTCATGGAAAATTATCATACTTAAATTTGTAGTTGCATCCCAATATACAGAGTCACATAACATCAACATTTCCTAGGGCAACAAATAGACTTTTGGAATTTAAATGTATGATTTTATTACTTTGACTTCTAAGGCCTGTCAAAAAAGATCTTTACCATATGCACAATGATGAATATGAAATGAATGACTAATATATTCCCAAGTGTCATTACACTGATTTTTTTGGCACCAGCAAGGCTCCTGCCTTATCTTAGGAGAACTTTCTATAAAGTAGTAGGAGGGAGGCGGTAATGCAGTCATATTTATGAAGTGCTCACTACTGATGTGCTCTGTCTGATGCTTTAATTATGCCATATCATTTACCTTTGGAGTAGGTGTTATTATCTCCATTTACACTTCTAGGAATTAAGGATCAGAGAAGTCGAGTTCTTTGCTCAGGGTCACGCAGCTGTTAAAAAGAATAGTCAGGATTTAATCAGAGCTCTATTTATATACCCTATAAAGTGTTATCTTTTTACTGTAATATCCTGTATACCTATGAAGGAATCATTCATATCCCAACAGGCACAAATGAAAAAGCTTTTGCTTTAGGAAATGAAGAGGTGAGACAGGAAAAAAGAGCTTTCAGGAAATAGAGAACATTTGCATTGTGTTATGATCATAGGGAAGTAGTTTTATGTAACTTAAAATGATTGATACTGCATTTTTATTAGTACAAATAACCATAAATGAAAAGTTAAATAACTGAGAGAGCCTACTTCAAATGTTCATGAGGTAAGTTCTGTGATTAATTTCACACAGAGACCACTATGTTAGTGTTTAAAGCTAAAATGTGTGAAATTTAAATTAATATGTTAATATGATCAAAACTATTTTGCATAATTAGGACAAAGCTTTTATGTTGTTCTGTTGACCATGAAACCTTCAATATTAAAAAAAGAGGAAACCACATTCAAATTTGATCTAACTAAAAGGGCACAAAACACTTTAGCAAGAAAGATACTATAGATATTAAAAATAAGATAAAAAGCAACTTTTTGCATGGGAGGAATAATACTTAGAACCTTTAAATAAAAACTTGATATTTTATAGAATGATTCATTTAATGTCAAATAGAAACAGCTTTGTTCTTTGATTAATTGATTAATTAATTTTTGCATGTATACTCCTTCATAATGATATACTGTCCTTAAGACATAGGTTAAATTATGCATAAATCGAAAAAAATTGCACAACTTCTCTTATATACCAAGCAGTATGACTGAATCCAAATAGAACTTTTGTCTACTTACAACTTTAGTCTATGAACTTATCACTAACATTCATTACCAAAAAAAGAAAAAAAAAGAGGAAGATCAGTGATTTTATACTCTTCAAAAGAAACAGGTATCTATCAAAATATAACTTATTTTATTTCTTAAATACTCTACATTAAAAAATCTTGACTTTATTTAAAAAGTGGTTTATAAAATATTCTCTGAAAATAGGTTAAACTGGGGAGATTTATCTTTTCTGCAATATATGCCTACTCTTTCCTGAGCAAAATAAATGGCAATCTGGATGTTCTTACAATATTGCATATCATTTAAAATTCAAGCATTTTCTCATTGTCTTGTAAGTAATTTATCATGATGATCATGATTATAATTGCAATGATCTTGTTTCTAACTCATACTGTTATTTTATGATTTTATACTGGATTCATTTCTTAAGCCAAATAAAATAATAAAGACATTGTTAATGTAGAAGTCCTTCCCTTCTATTTTCTGCCTTTTTCTTTAGCTCTTTTTCCTACAGTAATTTTCTCCTTTTGCTTTCTTGCTGCCCATCTTTTAATGGGATAATATCAACAGGCTCTTTTGAGTGTGCCGGTAACTAAATCATCCTCTATAAGTGACATCTCAAGCAACCCTGTTCCTTTTGTGTATCACATCTGTGTGGGTCCCTGGAGGCTCAGTTAAAGTTTATTCTTATTGGAGCACAGAACGAATGTTATCTGAAAGCAGAAGTGCATCAAATTCAACTGATAATAAAGTAAAAGGATTTCAACTTTCCTTACTTACACAGTAACTCAGTAACCTAACGTCAGTGATTATATGTCTAAATAACATGCACATATAGCAAGCTACTTGACAGTAGGAAGAAACAATACATAAATATTTCAGTACCTTGGAGGAAACCCAACTTATAGCATTAAGTTGTGCCTGTTTAAAATCTTTCCCAAAATGTATCATTTTCAATTCTTCCCCTAAGCCTGACTATATCTATAGTGATTTAATGAAGTAGAGTTACCACTGAATTTCATCTGTGTCAAGGGACTCTGAGCATTTCAATTATAATAGGATGTTTCTCTTCTTGATAACTGAATTTTATTCCTTGAAACAAAACATTTGCCACTACCTTTGTGTCTGTTGGCAAAGAAACGCAGAGAAGTATTATGAATATACATGATGTACAGTGATTATAAAAAAAATCAGGGAAGGGCTATTTGTTCTTAATAACTAGCCTTCTATTACAAAGACAAACATTTTGAAACATTCAAAAATAAGTGATAAAACCACAAAATAAATGAAAAATAAGGTACCATATTAACAGAATGACATTCACAAAATAAAAAGCATTTTTTTCCCACTGATAAACATTGCCAGGTAGTTCTAGCTACACATTGGAGGTAACTTACTCACAGCACATAGTAGAGGACCAGTTCCCTCACAGATGCTTAATAATTGGCAACTAGTCTCTGAACTAATGATCAGTTGGTAATGTTGATTAAAAGCCAAAAAATTGATTCCACATTTTATTATTTTATTTTATTTCATTATTTTTTATCTTTATTTTTGAGAGAGAGAGACAGAGCACAAGGAGGGAGAGAGAGGGAGACACAGAATTTGAAGCAGGCTTCAGGCTCAAAGCTGTCAGCACAGAGCCTGACGTGGGGCCTGAACCCACGGACTGGAGATCATAACCTGAGCCACCCAGGCGCCCCTGATTCCACATTTAAAAAATGTGTTTACACAGAGAAATTTGTGTCTACTGTGTAATAAACATAAGATGATAACTTGTAACAATGGGTACTAATTAATATAGTGCAGTGCATAAATAAAGATAAAAGAATAAACATTTTCTCTCGAAAAGATTTATACAAAGATTATTTTTTCTGTATTAATACTTTCTGATGTTTTTATTGAAAAAATCAATTAATTATATTTCTTATAAAATAATTAAGGAAAACAGGTAAATCTTTAAAAAATACATGGTCTAAGTTCATAAATATCTTCCACAAAATGGATGCATATGCCTTTACTTGATATAATTTTCCTACATTTTTAAATAGTGTTGACTAATGAAAGGTAGTAAAATAAGTATTCAGAGGTCAGGAACACTTCAGTTCACAGCACAGCTGCTCAAACACTTAGATTGTCTTTATTTCAGATTAATTATTAGATCATCAATGCTTTTGAGTGCTATACACTTTAAAAGTTTTGCTGGTACAAATGAGTTCAGTGAAGAATAAAGCTTTTTTTTTCCATTTTCTGAATATTACTTTAAAAGTCACCTTTTAAAAATAGAGCTACTGTTTGGGAATACGGAAAATTTGAATGCTGTTGTTTTACATTTTAATAAATAAGAATTCACATGTCTAGTTTCCTCTGATGGAAACCACGAATGTTAAGTCAGGGCACATAGAGCTACTTTTGTGGCTACAGCAGTAAGTCATTTCACCTGTGGCACACTTGTGGATTTGTTACAGTTGGTAGAATGAATTAATAAATATCAAACCTGAAATAGTTGGGAACACAGGACAGATTCTTATGAGAGACTTTAAATATTGGGAGGAACTATTGAGGAGAAGTACCAAGGGTATTGGATGCTGATCAATTAGATGCTGTGCACTATATTAATAAGGGCCAATCTTGAACATATTTTTTAACCTTTGAATAATATCCAGGGCTACCATCCTCCAGGCTGATGCAGTTCCTGCACAAGAGCTCCTCGCCTGGTGAGCAGAGAAAAGGAAAAATTACAGGTTCCACTTACTCTTTGTCAGTGAACAAAACTGCATAGCTGGTAGTGTTGTTTTTATTTTTATTTTATTTTATTTTTTTATTTTTCTAATGGTTTCAAGAGTAGAATTTAGTGATTTATCACTTACATATAACATCTGAGGCTCATCCCAACAAGTGCCCTCCTTAATAACCATCACCCATTTAGCTCATCCCCCCACCCACTACACATCCAGCAACCCTCAGTTTGTTCTCTGTATTTGAGTCTCTGCTTTTATCTTATTTTTGCTTCCCTTCCCCTATGTTCATCTGTTTTGTTTCTTAAATTCCACATATAAGTGAGATCATATATTTGTCTTTCTCTGACTGACTTATTTCACTTAGTGAATACACTCTAGTTCCATCTACATTGTTGTAAATGACAAGATTTCATTCTTTATGATTGCTATATATATATATACATACATATATATATATATATATATAATGGAATAATACTCGGCAATCAATAGTGGAATATGTATATCCCACTTATTCTTTATCCATCCATCAGTCAATGGACATTTGAGCTCCATAATTTGGGCTTCCATAATTTGACTATTGTTGATAGTGCTGCTATAAACACTAGGAGGTGTGTGCCCCTTGAATCAGTATTTTTGTATCCTTTGGATAAATATCAAGTAGTGCAATTACATAGCAATTGGGTAGCTCTATTTTTAATTTTTGCGAAACCTCCATACTGTTCTCCAGAGTGGCTGCACCAATTTGCAGTGCAGAAGTGTTCCCCTTTCTTTTCATCCTCACCAACGTATGTTGTTTCTTGAGTTGTCAAATTTTAGTCATTCTGATAGGTGTCAGGGGGGCATCTCATTTTGGTTTTAATTTGTATTTCCCTGATGCTGAATGATGTTGAGCATCTTTTCATGTGTCTCTTGGCCATCTGGATGTCTTCTTTGGAAAAGTGTCTGTTCATGTCTTTTGCCCATTTCTTCACTGGATTATTTGTTCTTTGGATGTTGTTTGATAAGTTCCTTGTAGATTTTGGATAAAAACCCTTTAACCGATATGTCATTTCCAAATATCTTCTCCCATTCGTCGGTTGCCTTTTAGTTTTGTTGATTGTTTCAGCTTGTAGTGTTTAAATTCATGCACTTATACCTAGAATACTAACATTCAAATCCTGACTCGACCTTTTATTGGCTATTTAGGTTTGGGCAACTTAGCTAACCTCTATAAACATCATTTTCCTTGCATATAAACTAGGGATAATGAGGATGCTTTCCACATTGGATTGTGTGGGAAAAAAGAAAAGAAAGGCAAATGTTTAACATAATAGTGCTAAATTAATGTTAATGATTATTTTAGTCTGTATAAAAATGCCATGTCAATGAGGATGATATTTGCAAGGGTTTCTAAAATAAGATGCAGTTATACTATTATGCAGTGTATTCTACAGAGATGGGTAAAAAAAATGTATAAATGTTTTCCACTAATTGGCAGATGTGAAAACATATATAAAATAATTCTGTGGTTTAAAGCTCAAAAAGGGAACCCTCTTCAGTGTCACTACTATAGCCAGAGTTGGAGGACATGCTCTATTCTCCTGATAGAAGCCAGTGATCTCTAAGGTCTTATTTCTAGATAAGCCTCTAGGCAATAAAACCTCACTAATATGCATTGTATCATGAGGACATGGAAAATATATCTCCACAAGTTAAATCCCCATATACTAAGGGAAAATCATAAAAGAGGGCAATTGTAATATCTCAAGGACTTAAACTCAGGAACCCTGGAATTTTATCAATGGCTTTCTCATCAGAACAACAGCCTTCTTCTCAGTGGTCAAAGAGATAAATGACTTTGAAAAATATAATATTTTAACATAATTTTATTTTTAAATTAATTTGAACTGAGAAAATAAGCTACTATTAAATATATGTGGGTTTGGTGGTGAGCCTGAGAAAATAGTCAAGAGGTTAGAGAGTTCCAATGTTTGAGAGTTTTGCTTAAGAAGCTTTGTAATGTGTTGGGGAACCATAGGTAATGCTCCAGATGGAACAAAGTTAAGTTTCTAGGATTGTGTTACAATTATGTTGAGACTATTGACAAGTGGAAGTTATAATGATCTGTAAGGCTAATGCAAAATTATCAGGATTTTTGTGGTTTCAGAAGGATAACTATTGGAAATATTTAATTTGTAATAGTAAGCATGGAGCTTGACTATTGTGCTTATATAATTTAAGGATAATATTTGCTTACATGTTAATAGTCATTCGATTATAATATATAAGATAATTATTCTAAGATTGAGAAAAAGATATATGCCTCAATTATGACTTCTTCCTTAGAGAACCAATTTACATTGGTAAACCAAACTAATACAATAATAAAGATGGTACATTACATATTCTCTGGAATTCAGGGAATTAAATGCTCATTGAAAAACTCGTATTTTCCTTTACAAAATATATTGGCTTCTTAATTGTTATTTGTACTATGAACAAGAAATTAGTTTTTTTACAGATACAATGAAATTGATAGGGAAAGTGGATTAGTTATTCAGATATTTTTCACACACATTTTTAACAAATGTCCTAAGGGTTAGTTATAATCTTCTCTTTAGCCAAGAAAAAATTAATTGAATACAACAGGGTATTTTTTCTTTCTTCTCTTATCTTTTTTGTAACTTGCCATATGGTCTATGACTAAAATAATTTCAATATTCACTAACAAATTTTTTAAAAAATCACAACACTGGTAAGATCATTACAAAATTTATTTTGTAGTAAATATTTTGTAGTGAATTTATTTATTCCTTCTATCTTCTGGTTGCCATGCTTTATCACCTGAGAATGCACCTCAAATTTCTCTCCACATGACCACTCCAATCACTCATGATGCAATCATACATTTAACAGTATTTACTGAGTATTACATAATCATCAATCATTGTGCCAAAATAAGCATACAACAAAACCTCTTTGAGCTTGGAATTGTGAACTTATTAAATAAATGCTGCCGGACATACTAAATATATAACTAAAGATTGCTAATGTGAATTGTCTAATAAAAATATAAGAAGACATAAAGCTTAATTTGCAAGGCAAATAAAGGATTGACATAGATTATGCATTATTGATTTCGTCATATTTAAAAATGGCATAGCTTAGTATAAGAGAAAATATTTGAAGAATTTCTAGGATTCTTTAAAAGAAATTTTGTATGGCTTATGGAATAGACGAGCAATTTAGCAAAATAGACTTTTACTACTATAAACACTGCTCTGGGCTAATTCTGTCCTAAATCATGGTAACATACAATTACAAGGACTTTCACAGATTAAAAAACGTTCAGACTGAATAGAACAGCACCTGGCATACATAATAGATTTGTTTCAAAGCATTAAAAATTACATTTTACTTCATTATTTAATCTTCTCCTGTGTTGGTTGGCTTTGATAAAGTGAAAAATAGCCCTTCTGACAGCTTGAGTGTCAGAAAGAATTGAGACATGTAACAGAAACCACAACTTTTCCAAATGGACTACATTATAACTTATAAAACAGATGAAAGGTTTCAAACCAAACCAGGATGTTCATCACAGAATAAGCTTAAACTCTTTCCAGTTCATTTGATACATATATTCCAAGAAAATGTTATAGTAACTCCTCATGGATTCACGTATTCTAAAGACAAGATCACTGACTATTCTCAATACACTAGTTTATAATTTCTTACAATCTCTGACAAGATCATTTCAAGACTAAATTCTGTCCTCCAAACTTTATTAGTACCCCTTCCTTAAGGCTACTTTTTGAGATGCCTCAGAATTTCCTATATCATGGGATCTTTCTTGCTATAGCATGTACTAAACCTAACTCTGGTGATTTTGTACATTCCTCTTAGTCTCTGGATGATGGATATATACAGTTCATTTAAGTGTTGATGTTTCAGGTTTTAGTCTTTACACATGCTAATAATGAAATTTGATATCAGAAATATACAATAGGTTATATTGTGGGCTCCATCTTATGTAATTTAAAAATAAAGACTTGATTTGGATTAAAGTTAGGTCTAGAATCAACAGCAGAATTTGTAGATCTTCTCTCTAGCGCTTGAACATTAATATGTCTTACCATTGACCTGTTTCTTTTGGTATCTGGAACTTTTCATTTCAAATTGTATTCTTTATTCTTTGTGTCTTTCATATTAAATAGATACTATGGCAGCATAAAATCTTTGGAAGACTTTCTGTATGTTTTAAAAAACTGATTTCTTTTGAAATTCTTTTAGCTTTAAAGAAAATTTGAAAGATGTCCAGAGTTCTTTATAACCTACAAACAGATTCTCCCAATATTAATGTATTACATAATCATGGAACTTTTGTCAAAACTGGAACATTATCATTAGTGCATTATTGTCAGCTGAACTATACACTTTACCAACATTCCCACTATTATCCTTTTACTGTTCCATAATCCAATCCAGAATATCATATTATACTTAGTCATCATGTTTCTGTAGCCTTTTCTGTCCTATTGCAGCTTCTCAGTCTTTACTTGTTTCTTACGGTTTTGACAAGTTTGAAGGATATTGGTCAGGTATTTAGAATATCCCCTCAATTGGGTTTGTCTGATGTTTTTTTTCATGAAACTTCATGATATCAATATGACTTATTACTGTTGATGCCAACCTTGATCACTTGATTAAAGTAATGTTTGCCAGCTTTCTTCATTTTACTGTTTTCCTTTTCACATACTCTATCATTTGGAAGTAAGTTACTAAGTTCAACCCACAATCAAGAATGGGAGACTTAAGTTCCTCCTCTTGAGAAGGGGGAAGTGATGACACATAATATTTAGAATTTTTCTCCAGGAAAGATTTTCTCTTTATTTATTCAGTGTCATGTTGGATTCATGTATGTTTATTTCATAATTTGAGTTATAATCCAACACTACATTATTTAAATATTTACTCGAATATTGTGCTTCTCCATTGAGAGTGCTTTCAGGTGATCCCTGTGTTCTTCCATTCCTTCCTCTTCTTCCCTTCACCTTGTACTTCCTTAATTTTCTGGCATTATGAGATGTTCCAGACTCTTGTATGCTTCCTACCCAGGCCCTAGAATTAGCTATTTCTTCAAGGAGACCTAGTTCCTTCTAATGGAAAATATTACATAAAAAACAAAATCTGAAAATCAGGTACCTATATTTTGATAGCTTACCATAGTTTATATTCTACTCTTCACATATAGAATCAAAATAATAATAAAATTACATTTCGAAGCTGTTCTCACCTCTAGAATATCATCATATGGAAGTTAATTACATGAGGAACATTCAGAGAATATAAAATCAATGCTGTTATTGGGGGTGACAGAGGTGATATTTGGGTCTGGTGGCAGCTACTGACTTTCCAGTTGAGTGATCAGTATGTTTCTGGAAGTTCTTCCTAGTAGGATCTGGTTTCTCCAGATCTCAGATGACTTTGTAAAATGCCTGTTAGTAAGCCTGTAATGATCTTTTCATCCTTAAAATAGCTGCAGAGTTCTATTGTCTGAAACTAAGAATATTAACCCACACACTGACAGTGGGAGATAAAGTACCAAATACAGGTCACCAAGTCAGGGCAGATACTGCATCCTAGAGTGACATCTAATCACTCTGTAAAACCACGACTGTAAAGGGAAGAAGATCAAATTTAGAATAAGTATCCAGTGTACTCATCCAGCCGTAATTAAAAAAAGACCTCTCAATTTCATCATCTTTAATCATGGATTTGAGCCATCAATGTAAGTTCACCATGAAGTATACCACTTTTCAGGGGTATACATATTAGATAGAAAACTTGCACACATGAATCATTTGTAGCTTACACAAACCTTATACAAGCCATGTCTTTTTTATAATTTTTGACTCAGTGTTATAAGACTTACCTTACATTATGGAAATATTGATTAGATTAATTAGTGTTACTTTGTGGTGAGCACCTCAAGTAACATGGTCATATAATTTCCAAATGGTTAGATATTTAGTTTCTACTGAAGTCCCAAAGCAATTCCAGAGATATTTTCAATAGCAGAAGATATTCTTGCTGAAGTATACATGAAATTGGTCAAAAGTCTCTGGTTTCTCTTTTATAATTCTCCTGTTTGAGACACTCTAACACTGTAGTATGCCACTGTCTTCACTTTCTAGGGTCTACCAGATGGCAAAGCCACATTTCAAAGACTTGTTCTGAAGCATGGGATGATACAAGATTTTTCTCTTATATTAGACTGTTTTTACTTTCTCATAGTTTCTTTCTTTCTTTCTTTCTCTTTCTTTCTTTCTTTCTTTCTTTCTTTCTTTCTTTCTTTCTTTTTTCCTTTCCTTCCTTCCTTCCTTCCTTCTTTCCTTCCTTCCTTCCTTCCTTCCTTCCTTCTTTCCTTCCTTCCTCCCTCCCTCCCTTCCTCTTTCTTTCTTTCTTTCTTTCTTTCTTTCTTTCTTTCTTTCTAGTAGGCTCCATACCCAGTGCAGAGCCCAATGTGGGGCTCGAACACATAACCCTGAGATGAAGACCTGAGCTGAGATCAAGAGCCTCTGACACTTAACTGACTGAGCCACCCAGGCATCCTTAGACTTTTCTTAAAGGCTGAACATGTGAGTTATTAAGAAAAAATATTTCCATAAGGAAATATCTTACAGCCTGCCTCCAAAGTCATCAACACGGAACCTCTTTTTAGGTGCAAGGAAGATTAATAAGCAGCAATGTGTACACCATATATACCCATGTCACTGTGTCAGTTTTTCTACCAATAATGTTCTGGATCCTAGGAGCATGAGAAGGTAAGGATGGTAGACCAGGATGGTGTCCCATGGGATGGTGAGGGGTCTTGTACTCTGTGGACCATATTGTGGCATAAAGTGCAGGAACTGATGTATCACTGAGGCGGTAGAGTAAAATCTGCTCTCCCATTTTGCAAAAAAGGCAAACGGGTTCTGGTAGCTTTTGTGTACCTTATGGAATGTGTTATCCTCATCAATAGCTACATTCCAAATATCAGAGGCTGTATTAGTTATAATAGTTCACTTCAAAAATAAGAGGCTAATATCAGTTTTCCATTTTCAGCTATAATAAATTACAACAAAATTAGTGACTTAAATAAAAAAAAATCTTACAGCTTTGTACATCAGATATCCAAAATGGGTCTCACTGGGCTAAAATCAAGATGTGGGCAGGACTGTTTCTTTCCAGAGGCTCTAGAGGAGAATTTACTTCCTTGCCTTTTCCACTTTCTAGAGACTACCTGTACTCCTTAGCTCATTCATGGTTTCCTTCCCCATTTATAAAGCCACAGTAACATAGTGTCTCTCTGACCCTGTTTCCATCTTCATAGTTCTCTTCTTATCAACCTGGGAAAATTCTCCACTTTTAAAGATTCATGCAGTTAGCTTGGGCCCGCCTGGATAATCCAGTATAAGCTCTCCATATCAACTTAATTACATTTGCAAAATCCCATTTACAGATTCTGGGGATTAGGGAATGAACAGCCTAGAGGAAGCATTATTCTACCTATCACACCATATTTAGTTATATTTGTAACAGCAGTACTATTTAGTCTCCATCTTATATTATTCTCTAGGAATATACAAGCTTTTTACTAATCAATCTGAAGAACTGAACTGGACTGAACAAGACTGCTCTTATGCCTGTGACTTTTAAGCCTTTGGTGATTAAATCATTTATACTTACCCAAGAAAAATGACAGTGATGCCAATGATGATGATAATGATGACTTGGCTGGGATGGGTTCCTCCATTACTTCCAGTTGTTTGTTCATACCATATTATTTATAGGCTAGGAAACCATGTTGGAATATCCACGTTTGTTATATTTTCAGGAACTGGAAAAATGATCAGACATTAGAGTCAAGGGTCCAAATTTCTTACTCCCACAAATTCCTACTCTAATTTGCACCTCACAATAATATTTTAGGTTTCTAATAACTATAGTTGGCTTGGAGTTAAGATAATTTTCTCAAAATCTTTATTTTCATGTTTCCTTCACTAACTTCTCTGTGGGAAATGTGAGCAATGTAAAGGACCCCTATAATCAAGGTAGACCACAGGTAGACCATAGGACTGAAAAATGAAGTCAATTATGTGATTTTTTGAGGAGTTTTGACCTTTTTATGGTTGTCATTCAAGTCAAAACAAAATTATTTGTCAATCTTTGAATTGCTTTGGTTTTACAAATAAAGAAGCTTAGTTGTCTTTCATTTTAATTCCTAGGAATCCGTTGACTGTCAGAGTCCTCTGCATACTATACCATTCCGTAAGTCCTGACTACTGAGAGTAGGCTGAGGACTGTCATGATGACCACACACACCTCACTTCTGAAGAAAGTGAGCTCCTATAGCTAAAGATTCCTCTGATTACAATTAAGAACAGAAATCCCCTGGCTTAAAAGCTCTACTATCATCATTTCTAGTACAGAGAGAACAGTGACAGAGCAAGTTTCAAAGATTCTTATTCTCCTGTCATAATGTTATTCCATATGTGTATATATATATATATATATATATATTTCTATATATCTATTTCTGTATCTCTATCTATCTATCTATCTATCTATCATCTATCATCTATCACTTACCTAGAGAAAGAGAAAGAATTGTCAAAGCCTGTGAGCCAGGAAAGAATAGGGATTGGGCTGGGTGAAAAGACCATATAGGACAAAAGAAATAAAATATCCTATCTCTGAAGACTTACAAGCCTCTCCTCTATGTTATATTATTTATAAGCTTCCAAGGTCACAGAGCATGTATTAGACTTTGGATAAGATTCACATTATCTATTAGTTATAGTAAAGGACAAAAGGATTTGCTTTTTAAATTAATAAAGTACATGGATTCTGTAGCATCCATTTGGTTTTTCACTGGTCTTTTTCTTCTTATTCTTATATCTTGAACTCTGTTCAAGACTGATGTGTTCATTTCATACGTAGGTTTTATGAATGTGACGTATTTTTTTATTTGTTAATTCTCTTCACTCATTAGCCTGATGGCTGATATTGGGATCATTTTTGCTCCCCTTTTCCCAGAAGGTTTTCATGACAATGGTTCTGGCTTAGGGTATGTGCTCACTGAGACCAAGTGACACTGAGATGAAAACACGTTGATCTGCAGGTGACACCATCCATACTGATGGATAGAACTGGGTTATAGGATGTTCAGCATAAGTACTTTATTATTGTCACTGAGGATAGAGATTGGAGGATAAGGAAGAAAAGGTAAGATATAGTGTCTAAAGGAATCAGGGTACCATTTTTAAAAATTTATTTTTAATATTATTATTTTTTACCTTTTGATCTCCTTCACCCATTTCTCCCACCTCTATACCCTACTTCTGGCCACCACCAATCATCTGTTTTCTATATATATAAGCTTGTTTGTTTGTTTGTTTCTACATATAAGAGAGATCAAATGGTATTTGTCTTTCTCTGTCTGACTTATTTCATGTAGCATAGTGTCCTCAAGGCCCATCCATGTTGTCATAAATGGGAATATTTCATTCTTTTATATGGCTGAACAATAATCCATTACATGTGTATGTATGTATACACATACACATATGCACATATATACATATATGCTATATATAAAAAAACAATTAAAAACAACAATATGTTCTAATATTTCTTTATTACCTCTTTTAAAAAATTTTCAAAGATTATCTCGGAGTGTGCTTAATATTTTTTAAGATCAGATTGTTTTGGTCCCATATAGATCTAATAGTGATTCTATTATTATTGAAATACTAACTTCATCCCTTTAAAAATTATGTAAAATTTTAGTTCAAACTTCAATTCATCATTATCTTAACATTTTTGTTTTTATGATTTTCCTTGACTAACTTTAAAAAGCAGTTCAAACTAAATTGTTCTTATAGCTATAAGACTGACAGATTTATAAAAAAGTATTTGTTCTTTACTTACTCCTGGATATAATTTTGATTTACTAGTTTGTATTGTTTGAAACAACTTGTAGTCTTGCTGATTCTCCTATTTTTTTTGATGCATACAGTCTAACACATTGCATTCTTGTAACATAATTAATCCTTTTTAATGGTGGCTCAACTTTAGTAGCATTATACGATACCAAATCCAATAGTTAAAATAGAAACATCTAATAATGCATACCTGAGAACAGTTGACTAGTAATCTTTATCACTGACTTTCTCGACCTTCCCATAAAATATTACAGTAAGCAGAATGACCCACACAAGTGCACACACCCTAATTCCTATATTTAGTTGCCAAGCAAAAATGACTTTCTGATTGTAACTAGGGATAAAAACTTAAAATAGGAAGAGTCACCTGGACTATCCAGGTGGGCCCAATCTAATCTCCTGAGCCCTAAAACAAAGAATTTTCTCTAGCCAGAGGGAGAAGAGATGAGGCAGAAGGGGAAAAAAGAGATTCAAAAATGTGGGAAAAACTCAATGTCCTATGGCTGGTTTGAAAATGAAAGGGACCAAGTGAAAAGAAATGCAGGTGGTCTGAAGATGCTAAAAGGCTCCCAGCCGACAGTCAGCAAGGAAATGAGGACCTCAGTTTTATAAATGTACGGAACTGAATTCTGCCAACAATAGCCTGGCAATAGATTCTCCCTTAGAGCCTCCAAATATCAGTCCAGGCCAGTCAACTTTTTGATTTTAACCTTGTGAGCAGAGAAGTCAAACACACAAAACTTCTAATCTGCAGAACCGTGAAATAATAAATAGGAATCATTAAAAAAAAAGATTTATATTACTCAGCTCAGCCAACGGAAAGAATTATAGTTAGCTTTCCAAACTATCATATTAAATTCAGAGTCTATTTACGTGTATGTGTGTGTGCATGAAAATATACACATGACTAAGCATGTATACCTATAGCAATGAAATACTTTTAAAAACTGCATATTTGATTAAGAAACTTGAACACTGCACTTGTAAAATTCTCATTTTTTTAAAACATGTAAATTAGGAAAGTCTTATAAGTACTTTTTGAACATGACTTTTTCCTTCCCTCTGGATATTTCACTTCATCGTGAGTGCCATTTTGAATTAAATTCTAATTAAAGCTCAGTGAGGAAAGGATTGACGAATGGAGCAAATTGTTTATGTTTTCCAGTACAGAAGGAGCTGCAGTGGTAATTTCATAATACATTAGTACCGAAAAGGGATAGGGTGAAGAAAGTTACTAATCTTATACATCCTCCGACGTAGCATCATTCAAGTTTTCCATCCTTTCCAAAGTAATGATCTAACATTCATCAGAGAGAAGTAAAATGTTTGTAAATTTAGCTGAGGGTGTATTTTGTTGAAGTTTTATGTTCCAAAGTGGTTTTCTTTTTTTTCTTTTTTTTTTTTTTTTTTTTTTTTGCCAATCTCAGCCTCATGACTATGAGCAGTAAGTAATTCCTTCAGAAGCACATGAAAGCCTTACATTTTATTCTTTGCTTGAGGTAAACTTCTGAGAGTTGAAATAGTCATTCTATTATTTTGAGTTGTTTAGAAATATCAGAAGCAACAAGCCGACCCTGAAATCTGATATTTCTCATCTCTCATAGATCTCTGGGAGCAGGTTCTTTTGTTTGCTAGCAACAATGTATCTTTGAGTGAAAAAAAAAGGCTTTTATTGGAAGGTTATTGGAATGACTGAAAACTTAAAAGAAGTGAACAAACATACTTTTAGGTAGAGCCCTGAGACCTTAGCCACAGGAGCTCCTGGAGATTTTGTGTCGGCCTCTCTGAAAGCAAGTCAGTGCTAAACACCTTCTTTGTATCTATCAGCTTAAGAATCGATTTCCCAGGAAAAGAAATCTGATTGCTTTGTATTGGAATTTTGCCCTTGTGTCCATCATCCCAAATTGGAAGAAAAAGTGAGGAGCCTGAAGTTAATCATAGAGAGTGCCAAGAGCATGATGCCCCTGTCAGTTTGGGGGTTTCCAAAACAGAGACAAAAGTCATTATATATATTAAATATCAAATCAAGAGTTTCCTCCTTGATCTTTCTGTTTGTTGACATATAATATTATAAGAAAACTTTTTATATCCAAATTTTTTCACCTTCCTTTTCCAAAAGCAATTAAATTTATCCTTTCTAATTTTTTTTTCTTGAATGGTTTTTCAAATTTGGCCTAGTATGACATTTGAAAACAATCAGCTTTTCATATAATAAGAATAATTTAAAGTTTTAAGGCTTTAAAACTTTTCCGTTTTATTAATTTCATATTTTATAATTGTTGTACCCTTTGTTTTACTTTCAAGCTTATGTTTTGTTTTGTTCAATTATTTCATACTTTAAATTACCTCTTACTTTTAATGAACTCATTTGATTCTAGCCAGAAATTTTTCTTGGAGCGTGCAATGGTGTTTCTTTGCAGTTTTGGAGTTCTCTTTATTTTTTTGTGATAGCTTTCAATTTCGACTCTGTTATTTTTTTTCCCCCAGGAGCTTTGGGATATCTTTTAAGGAGACTGAGTTAGGGGGAGGGTGGAAAGACTATTTTTTCATATTGCCTTTTAGTTATAGAGCTTCGTATGAGACAAAATGGTCAATATAATTTTTGTGTGTGGAATTTTTTGAGATTTTCTTATTAAGCTAATAAATAGAAAAACTTATATATTCCATGGGGATTTGTTAAGAATTTGCTTTCCTTATTATTGGAAAAAATGTTTTCTCTCATATTTTTATTAAAATTCTAGTTAGTTAACATATATTGTAATATTGTTTTAGGAGTAGAATTTAGCGACTCATCTCTTACAGGTAACACCTAGTGCTCATCACAAGTGCTCTTTTAATACCCATAACCCATTTAGCTCACCCCCTGCCCACCTCCCCTCCAGCAACCCTGTTTCTTCTCTATAGTTAAGAGTCTCTTGGGGCACCCGGGGAACTCAGTTGGTTGTGTGTCTGACTTTTCATTTTGAGACAGATCATGATCCCAAGGTTGTGGAATCGATTACCACATTGGGCTCTGTGCTGTACGTGGAGCCTGCTTAAGATTCCTTCTTGCTCTAAAAAAATAAGAAAAAAAAACCCACCAAACTCATATGGTTTTCTTCCTTCCCTCTCTCTTTTTTCTCCCTACTCCTACTTCATCTGTTTTATTTCTTAAATTCCATATCTGAGTGAAATTATACAGTGTTTGTCTTTCTCTGACTGACATAATTTGCTTAAGATAATACATTCTATCTCCATCTGTGTCATTGCAAATGGCAATATTTCATTCTTTCTGATGGCAGAGTAATATTCATACACACACACACACACACACACACACACCATATCTTCTCTATTCATTCATTAGTCACTAAGCATTTGGGCTTTTCCCATAATTTGGGTATTGTTCATAATGCTGCTATAAACATCAGGGTGCATGTGCCCCTTCAAAACAGCACTCCTGTATCCTTTGAATAAATATCTAGTAGCGAAATTGCTGGGTTGTAGGGTAGCTCTATTTTTAACTTTTTGAGGAACCTCCATACTGTTTTCCAGAATGGCTATACTAGTCTGCATTCCCACCAATAGTTTTGTGCTTCTGCATATTTCTTACTTGTGGGTGTGTTTTCAATGGCTATAAAGTCCAGATTACTTCCTTAAATTAAAAAAAAACTATTTAATGAGCAGATATTATCACTGCTAGTGATCTGTTAGTGCTAAGTTTATTTTACCGACATGGCACCAATTATAATGTAGTGCTGTTTCTTTTATATAATGATGGAGTCATTAAATTGATGGCTTATCTTCCATAAAATATGACTAAATTATAAATAACATCAATTGAGTCAAGCTTATTACTTGGATTATGCCTGATGCCTGATAATAGTTTCATCTCATATTTATTTAGTGATGCATATTGAGTTCAAAGGGATCTCTTCCCATGTTCTTTTTGGTTCCATAGTATGTGTTTTTAATATTATATATTTCTGAGATAAGATTTTATGTGTTAACATGTCTGTCTCTCCAGAAGGATATAAACAACTTGAAAGTGACACTAATATGTTGAAGCTCTCAAAATCATAAATGCCAAATAAATCACAGCTCTCTTCCTAATCACAGTTCTGAAAGCAATAAATGATAACATGAAAGTCCAGCATATTGCTTTTCTGACTGATAAAGTTGGTCAAGAACTTGTCGTGGTAATGAGAAACAAGTAGGCTTGCAGATACTTCCCAATCCCCCAATCAAGTTTACGGCACAGACCCTTAGGAAAATGAAGACCTGGAGAACAAATACACTTATCTAGATTTATGCAGTTATAAGTCTGCTTCTTAAAACAACAATGACAAAAATGTAAAGAAAAGAGAAAGCCTGAAAACCCAGGATTTATAGCGTCTTAGTGGATTAGCTCCATCCAATGCAGCAACAGAGGCCAATGAACATCACTTAACAACCAGGTAACTCACTCTTTCACCATAAGAAAAAACAAGTAAGGTGCAGGTCAAGAGGTTGTTTAGAGTGGAGATCACTACATAATAAAATAAGAAGTGTGGAGAAGCCATTTCTCTGACATGCAGTCTTTAAATATTGATATGTCACTCTGTTTCATACAACAGTCAGCAAACTTTTTTGCAAGGTACCGCATAATTAAAAATTGGGACTTGGCAATCCACATGGTCTCTGCTGCAACTACCCAGCTTTGTCTGGGTAGCATGAAAGCATTCATAGGCAATACATAATGAATGAGTGTGCTTGTGTTCCAATAGAACTTTATGTCTAAAAACAGGCAGTAGGCTAGATTTCTCCACTGGTCTTACTCCACCAACCTGTGTGCTTAAGTAATATTGACTCAGTTTACAAAAGTCTTTTATATATCTACACATCTTTATTTTACCTTGATAGGTGGCTTTAACAGAGAAAGCTTCCCAAGGAAATGAAAGATTAACATCAATTTATAGAGCTATTGAAACCAGAGCCTTTTTTCCTTTTTTGCATTTCCATGTGACTAGATCCTAAAAATTGAGAAATTTTATTGTTAGGGGCTGCTAGTTGAATCAGAGCCATCAATCCTCAATTAGCATGCTTTCATTTCAGAAGTGGCTTTTGAACAGCAACTTATATATCAAGGAGGATTTAGTTTCTTGACTCCTTCCATCTATTTCACTCCTGCTGAAATGCTCATGGCTTGGTACTTTGGTGGATTACTTTAAAAATATTTGTTCAATAGAAGAATTCTCAGAGCATTCTTTCCATGTGGTATCTGTGACATGCTGGCACTTCTTTAGTCAGACTATTAATTCTGGTTTTGTTTTGATTGACTCACAAATGTGAAGTGACCCATGTGCTACAGGATCGATTTGTCCAAGGCAATTAACTCCACTTATCTCAGTGACCTCCAAAGCAGACTGATTTTGCTTTCACAAACACTCAGTATCATGTGACACCTAAACAGCAAAGTATAACCAGTCATTATGTAGTTGATGAAAATGACTGCAAATATGTGACCCAAAGTCATTGTGTCTATCAGATGGGTATAGAACTGTTCATACAGCTTTAGATTTATTTCTCTGAAATAGAATTTAAGTGAATGATTCTATATCTCTGATGTCTATGTAAGTCACATGCGTGTTTTCAAAAGAAGATGGCTCTCTATTTTTATCTGAGAAGTATTAATCACATGCAAATTTGACATATTGTGTCTAAACTAAAGGTTCACAAACAGTTATCAGCATAAGTTAGAATCACCTGAAGACTGTATCATTTCTGCCTTGCTGAGAAAAGAGATACTAAAATGTGTAGTTATACTGTGGTTTTGAAGATTAACTGAGACAACGTATATAAACCCTTGCCATAACAACTGGCAAATAGTGAGAGCTTAAAAATGTTAACTTCATTGTGATGATAACTCCTGGTGCTGCAATTTACTGTTTTCTTAAAGTACGAGAATAAAAAAATGTTTCAATTTTCTTTTGTTTTTAATAAAATGATTTGTCGTGAAAGCACTGAGCAAAATTACAAGCATGTTATGACATAATTAATGGAATAATGACTAAATATTCAAACAGTAACTAAATTTTACATTTTATAAGGAATTGTGTTCAGTTTGGTAGAGACAACTTAAACATTATAAAATAATAAAAAATACCAGCCATTTTATATGTTCATCAGTAAGTGAAAAATGGATAAATGTGCAGTTGGTAGGCAGCTAAGGAGAAAAAGAAATTTCCTGTTAGTGGAGACTTTCTGCTTAGATAACATGGAGGAGTGTTAAGGAGCTAATATGAGAGAACACTTTGGTGTAAACAACTGTTCTCTAATTTGCTCGTTAGATGTGTAGTCACTGACTAAGAGGAACTGAAATCCTTTTGCTTCCCTTCTGGGACAACTGGCCACGATTCATAGGATTAATCTTCTAAGAATACAGTGGTTTCTAAACCTAGATGATGATTCTAAACATACATACACTAATTTATGTATCCAGTCAATGAGGGTTATTGAATGTTTACTATGTGTTAGTTGATATGAAAATGTTGAGGCTCCTGAGTGAATAGTCAAGAAAGAATTCTTGAGATGTCTTTGGTGCAAAAAAATGTGGTTTTCTTAAAGCACAGGATAGGACCTATGGGCAGCTGCACTGGGGTTGTGAAGAATGGCTGATTATATACTTTCAAGTTGGGAGGGGTTAGGGATAATGTAAGTCTCTAAGAAATTTGGAAGCAAGGACCTTGAGGGGCTGGCTGTTGTTAGGATAAGGACATTTACTACCATCCAGTAAAATCTTAATCATGAGACCCTTCAAAGATATATCAGTGGGCCATATAGTTGGAGGATAATTGCTAACACATATCTTGGGAAAGTAGAAATAAAGGAAGTTTCTAAAGGAATTTTTATATGCGAAAAGAGACTTACAGGATCTTAGAGGTCGGGCTAATGTTAAGCTAAGGTTGCCTTTTGCCCTTAGTAAAGTATTAACATCAAGACAGCTAAGCTTCTTGGGGAAGGTCACTCTGCCTGTCTCAAGGACTTGTCAGTGAGCTGTAAGTTGTAAGGAAATTTAATTTTATTCTTTTGCCTTTGTTCTCCACATCATTAGCCATTGGGTTGGCACAAAAAATGTTAAGCAAAACAGACTTTTCATGTTCTAAGGAAGCATACAGTATGGGGTATGTTTGACAGGGAGAGAGGGTGAGTGAAAATTGATCAAAGAATCACCTAAGAATATAACTTCAAATTATAATAAATGTTATTTAATAATGATGGGGATCTCTATAAACATACAGAAGGTTTCTATTCAGGCAAATAGAAAAGATTAGGACAAAATAGATACATCTAAAATATGAAGAATCTGAAGAATGAATATGAAATGTCTGTTACCCTGGAGGACCAGAATGTACTAATGTCCTGAGGGAAATTTGAATAAGGCTCCTTTAAGTAACTGAATCAAAAATCAGATCATGAAGTGCTGTGTTAAAGATGGTACATATTAAAGAGCAGTAGCCAACACTTTAATTGCATGTGCATGTGTGTGTGTGTGTGTTTAAGACTGCCCTGTCTCCCATGTAGTGAATTGTATTCAAAGTCAGGAGGCAAATGCAAGCAAGAGATTATGATAGATTTGACTAGGGTGGTGACAGTAGGAAATGGAACTGTGGTTTCCGCTGAGAAGAGAAAGGAAAAACAGAAAGGTTACAACTAATTATAAATATTACATTTGTCATAATATAGTTAGGTAGAATAACCAGATGATTAGGGAATGTATGAAAATACTGAGACATGTGTGCATGTACCTGGGAGAGGGGTATGAAATCTGAAACTGTTTCCACCCATTCTTGACAACAAGACAGTTCAAGTTTTAAGTAGTTCTCTTGACTTAGTTTATTTTAGTATCTGTGACTTACTAACTTGGGTATCTTTGTGGATTCGCTGGTAATTTCTCTTACTTATTAAGTGATTAATGATTAAAGTTTACTCCCACCCCACCCCCACTGCGTGCCAGTGTAGTAGACTGATTGCAAAAATGGCCCCGATTTTTGACCCACCCACCAATCCACCCTAATATCTACACTCTTTGCAATGTGATTTTTAGTTCGTTATTTCAACTGATGTATTCCTTTTTTTTTTTTTTTTTTTTACCCCTGGCATCTAGACTGGCCTTGTAACTTGTTTTACCTAATAGAGTATTAGAAAAGGATGTTGTGCCAGTTCTGAGACTCACCATTAAGAGATCTTGCATGATTTATTCCACTTTTTCTCTGGCTCTCCTGCTTTCATCCTGAGGCCAAGCCTGCCTGTCTTTCCTAAGGAGATGTACCAAGTAGAATCAAGTCAGTTCAGTTTTTCCAGCTGAAAACCCACATGTGACTCCACCCAAGATCAATGGAACTGAATAGTTAGACAACAGATCACAGATGCATGGATGGCCTTTACTGAGCCCAACTCAGTCAGGAGAGGTGCCCACCTGCTAAGATCCAGACTTGTGAGTAAAAATAATAGTCTACTGCCATGGAAGTCTTGTGAGCATTTATTTTACAGCATTATTGTGACCCATAGATAACTGAGATAGTGAGTAATTATTCCCAGCAATATTAGAGATTTATGAGCATATTATGCCTTTAATGTCAAGGTCTATATTATATGTTGCCATTTTTACTTCCCAAAACATCTTAGAATGTCAGCTATAGAACAGATGATCAAAAATATTAGTGGCTAGTTATTTGATTTGACAATAGAAACATCTCAAATTTTTCCAAAATTGCAAGAATTAAAGTTATTTACTCAATATTCTGGAATTTTCTGTTTCATAGTGCCTAGAATAGGCTTCTAAAATGTTTACTGAAACAATAAATTAATGAATGAATAGACTTACACAAAGTGACTGCATTATAGTATAATTGTGTACACTAATACATCCGGTGTATAGTATAATTGCATACACCACTGTATCTTTTACTTTCCCTGTTTGTAATAGACACTTGGAAATTGCTTTCAAATAGATAAATGAAACAATAAACAATTGATATGTTCTGTGGACTGAATTATGTCCCCAAATTCATATGTTGAAGCCCTAATCCCCCATATAACTGTATTTGGAGATCAGGCTTTTAGGAAATGATGAAGATTAAATGAAGTAATCAGGGTGAGGTCTTAATCTAAAAGGATTGGTGGCTTATAAGAAGAGGAAGAGAGATCTCTTTCTCCATTTTCACACACTGAGGAACGGCCATGTGAAGAAACAGTGAGAAGGTGGGTTTCTAAAGCTAGAGAGGCCTCACCAGAAACCAAACCTGTTGAACCTTGTTCTTAGACTTCCTAGCCTCTGGAACTGAGATAAAATAAAATTCTATTGTGTAAACCAACCACTCTACGGTATTTTGTTATGGCTGTCCAAGTAGACTAAGGCAATATAAAAGAACAAATGAAAACAATCATTTGACTGTCAAATCTACATGCATGAAATACAGTGTTGAAAGCTAAAGAACACCAATAAGAATCTTACTAATGGGAGTAAAATGTGTCAAGATAAAATAGATTATTTTTTAGCTGACTGTGAAAAGGGCTGACATATGTAACTTTACTTACTTGGTTCTATAAGGCACTCTCCTGTACACTGCCTTCAGATTCATGATGGCCTCACAATCACATCTTACTTCAGGTATGTGTAAGAAAGGAGAGTGGAAACAGCCTGCTGGAGGGAAAATGAACAATTTTTGGAAGAATAAACAGATTTTGGTCCCTTCCTGTTGCTTCTGGATCTCTCTCTTAACTCTAGTTTGAATCAAATTCATTTATTCTTTTTTTTGTTCCTATTTATACTAGTCTTCTTATTGTATGGAGAGTCTGCTCACTACTCTATAGATAAGAGTTTGTATGAAAACATTTCAAGTTTATGGACATTGAAAGCAATTAGCAAGTTTTGTGGCACAAAATAATCATTTAACATGGGGTAGTTTCATCTCTCTTCTCCAATATATTTAGTATATCTTTTTCAAAAATTGATATTTTATGAAATAGTCAATACTATTAAGTAGTTCTCTTGACTTAATTTATTTTAGTATCAGTGACCTATTTAGCAGAAAGCAATAAACAAACAAAAGAAACATACAGTTGAAAATATAGAAATAGTCTTAGGTGACTTAGAGCCATTAACATTGTGGTCAGAAGGCTGTTTTGTGCAGAAGGGAAAAGCAAAATGCATGGAAAGTAAAATCCCAAAAGCAAGTATGTTAAAGATTAGGAGAGAAATAGTGAAAAACATTTTCTTCCATCAAGGTTATATTTACCTAATGATAAATGAGATTTACATGGTAGTAATATATTACTGCAAAAATTAAAAGCACTTATATTGGTTGAATATAGAGAAATAGAACAAAAATTGTTCGGTTTTAGTATACACTGTATCTTTCCAAAATGGTACCTTTGTTCAAATATGTACATATTAAAATGTTTCTTTTGTTTAACTTGTTTCATTTTCAAAAATATGAAATTATATTTAAAACATTTTGACTTAGTCGTTCCCATGGAAAAATATGCCATGGACATCCTTCCTTATTGATATATATATTAGATAAACATTTAATTTGTTACTTTCAATAGTTTATAGTTTTCTATAAAATGAATTCAAGGATTATGCAACCATTTTTCTATACAGATGATTCCTGTCCTACAGTGGTTCAAATTATGATTTTTTAAAAACTTTGTGTGTGTGTGTGTGTGTGTGTGTGTGTGTGTTTATTTATCTGAGAGAGAGAGAGAGAGCGAGAGAGCAGAGCAGTGGCAGACAGAGGGAGACAGAATCCAAAGCAGGCCCCAGGCTCTCAGCTGTCAGTGCAGAGCCCCATGTGGGGCTCAAACCCACAAATCCTCAGACCACGACCTGAGCGGAAGTCAGATGCCTAACCAACTGACCCAGGTGCCCCCCAAATTATGATTTCAAATAACAAATTTGCTTTATTATTCTGTGAAAGTGATATGCATTCAGTAGAAACTGTACTTCAAATTTTGAATTTCAATCTTTTCCTGGGCTAGCATATGTGATAAAGTAATCTCTCATGATGCTGAGCAATGGGAATGAACTGAAGCTTCCGATCAGCCACGTGATCACGGGGGTAAACAACTGATATACTTAGAATCATCCTGCACCCACACAACCATTCTGGTTTTCACACAGCATTCAATAAAGTACATGAAATATTCATATTGCATTAGATGATTTTGCCCAACTGTAGGCTAATGTAAGTGTTCTCAGCATGTTAGTGTAAGCTAGGCCAAATTATGATGTTCAGTAGGTTAGATGTATTTTCATATTATGATATTTTCAACTTATGATGAGTTTATCAGAACATAAACCAATTGTTAAGTTGAGGAAGATCTGATTGAAGATACAGATCTTCAATGTATCAACATTGTACTAGAATTTTTATATTAATTACATTTATTCCTATATCTCTCAATTATTGATGTTTTCATATCTGCAGAGAAATTTCACTGAAGAAAATGCTGCTTCAAAAAGTACATATATTTTAAAGTTTAATAAATACTGTCAGATTACTTCTCAAATTTCTATAATTTACACTACCACCAACAATGTGTAAGAATATTTATTCTTCTACACCTTTCAAGTGCGAATATGACAAATGATATTTCATTACTGGTTTAAATTTGCATTTTCTTGACTTCTGGTAATGCTAGACATCTTACAATATGTTTATTGTCCTTTTACATTTTCTATTCTGTAAGTTATTTGTTCATAACCTTTACTACTTTTCAAATGAGTTTTTTTACTTATTAATTTATAGGAGCTGTTTGCATTAATTTAAAATTGTTCTTTGTATTTCTCTGTCATATACATTAGCAATATTTTTCCAGTGGTCTGTCCTTTGTATTTCAATACTATTTACGGTGTGTTTTACTAAATGAATACTTTTACTTTAGTCATTTCTTTGATCTTTTTATGTATATGTTTTTAGTTATAGTCCCTAATTATCTGGAAAGATAATCTAGGGTTTATTTGTTTACAATTGATTATATTTATATTGATAATATAAAAAACTAGAGAGAATAAGAGGTATTAACCCTTTGCTGACTTAAGTTGGTGTCTAAATGTTTGCATTTTCTCACTTCCAGTACCAAAAGAAGAAATTGCCTAGTGCCCAGAAATAAACCTCATTTAGATTTTGTTGTGGACCAACATGGGGGCGAGGGGAATGTTATGTGATAACATTATATTAGATAAGACACAATCTTAGTGAACCAAGAGAGATTCTCCTGCTGGCACTGAAGAAGAAAGATCAATGTTGATGTTGTCAGAGGGCTATGTGGCTAGGATCTTTAAGGAAATTCTAGGAGCCGAGGGTGACCCCAATTGATGACAAGAAAATAGGAACCTTCATTCTACAGCCGTAAGAAACTAAATTCTCCCAACAAACTGGATGAGCTTGGAAGAGTACCTCCAATCCATATAACACAGCTCAGCAAACCATCAGGATTTCAGCCTGGTGAGACCCTGAACAAAGGATCCAGTTTAGCTATGCCTGGACTTTTCACCCATTGGAACTGAGATAAGAAATCTGTGTTCCTTTAAATTTCTAAATTTGTGGTAACCTGTTATATAGTAATAGAAACTAATCACAAAGATTGTCACTTTTAAGACTCTAGAAAAAGAGGGGTGCTTGGGTGGCTCAGTCGGTTAAGTGTCCGACTTTGGCTCAGGTCAGGATCTCACAGTTTGTGGGTTTGAGCTCCAAGACTGGCTCTGTGCTGATGACTGGGAGCCTGGAGCCTGCTTCAGATTTTGTGTCTCCCTCTCCCTCTGCCCCTCCCCTTGGTTGTGCTATGTCTCTCTCTCTCTCTCTCCCTCTCCCTCTCTCTCTCTCTCTCTCTCAAAAATAGGCAAACATTAAACAAAAAAAAAAAAAGACTCTAGGAAAAGAAGGATCCCTTCTCTCTAGTCACTGATTGAATTTCCTACCACTCTGAATAGAGTTTCCAAGTAGATTAATTTTGATTTAGAGAAAATAAAGAAATTCAACATTTATTGAATCCTAACATTCAGAAAAATACCTAATCCTACTATACTAAATATATTAAGATATTCATATCATATTTTTCTTGCTATTTTATAGGTTTAGAATAAAATAATTTAAAATAAATAATTAAATAATTTATTTAAATAAATAATTTAGAATAATAATTAAGTGCAAAATATCTCCTCTGGCTCAAAATTCTTGCTCCATAGTTACCAACAAATATTTGGATTCTCTGTACTTTTGTTCCCTTATCTGTAAAATAAAGATGTTTGGAACATTAATTGGCTAGATTATAGCAATGCTTTGTAACAGTGCTTGGAAAATTGTGAACTCAATAATTATTAGCTAGAATTGTCCTATTATTATTATTATCTTAAGATATTTAATCTATATTGATTTTATTTTTTGAATACCTTGCAAAGTAGGGATATAATTTATTTTCTTGCAAATAAATCATCTGCTGGCCCATTTAATTTACCTGCATAATCTAACCCTTCCTTTTACTATCATGTTACCTCCCTCATTTATATCTTAATTGGATCTATTTCTAGATTCTGTTCCACCTATCTATTTGCCTCTCTCTCCACTGATACTATACTATGTTTTAGTACAGTGACTTATAATGACGTTTAATGTCAACTATGGCAAATTGTTATTCCACTTTTTCAAGATTTTCTTGTTTATATTTAATTTCCATATAAACTTTGGAAAAATTTAATCAAATTTTTAAAATGTGATTCTAATTAATACATCATTAATTCTTTGTATTTCCATTCAGCATTTTAATGACTTTAAGTCTTTACTTCCTGGAGAATGGTTTAATTATCATTTGTTGAGAACTTTTTAAAAATTATTTAAATTAAAGGATATCTCTATGGGAGTCTATAACCTCTGTATTCTCAGTGTCTATGGTTCTGATAAATTTGACTTCATCCCTGGCCACTGTGACTGGCTAGTGTTCACCCAAAGCAGGTCAGTCAGGTTTCACTGAACTTCAAAATGAGAATGTGCAGTGTTAGAGCTGATAGTTAACATTGTTATTCTGTGGAATCTGATTTGACAGCCAAGTTCAGAAAACCAAACAATAGATTTTTTTTAGTATTACACAAGTTTTATTTGCACAACCATATGAGATATTTCTATGAAAGATATTTCTGTCCCAAAGAGGGAAGACGGTGCCTCGTCTCTCATGACTGTTACTGAAATGTAAACAAACACAATCACAAATCAAACTTACAACAGTTGACTAATTTTTTCCTCCTGTTTTAATTGTTATGATCATCAGGGGAAAAAAGTATTTTCCTATGACACACAGCTGCAAAGGGCAGGCCCGGTGTTGGGTGTCTCTCTCAGTGGTATTACACCAATATGGAAAGTAAGGCTTCCAGTTCCTTCTCTTCCCCCAGAGCAGCAGCAAATCCTACTCTCATCTCCTTTGGGCCAAAGTAGCCAAAGATTTAAGTCTCTGGTTCATAGATGGCTAGATCTGCAAGTACTTTCTTTTGCGCTCCACCTGGCACTTAATTAACTTGACAATGAATGCTGGGTATTTTGGGCTGTGTTCCTGGGAGGCAGCTGTAATTTGATTAATACAGAGTATACTAGATGATGTCTATAATGAAGAATAGGTTGGTAAAATGGCTGGAAGCTCTACAATTGCTGTTTGTTTGTTTTCAAGTGTTAATGTAATGAGGTATCCTTTAATCTGTTCCATTCATCTTACCTCCAAAAGCCAGTTTTTGGTTCTTCCCCAGACATCCCAGTAGGTCCACAGGGTTCTACCTCCTCCTGAGGCTGTTAACTCTTTTGGATATTAGAGGGATAGAGTTCACATCTGGTTATAAAAAGAAGACAGAGCAGAATCTAAACATGGCATTGACAGGTTCCTTTCCAATGGACAGGAAATAAGTAAGTTAATGGATAGAGTTGGAGGGGAGTCTTCTTTGTATATTGATGGAGAGTCATCGGACAGAGGTTTTGGGAGCAGGTGATGGGAAATTCTCAAGTGAGGCCTGGTGCATTAGTGAATGATATCTCAGCTCCTAGGGCTAATAGTCACGTGAACCATTTTCTCAGAAAGTGTCCTAGATTTGCTCAGCTGGCAGCTGATCGTCTCTTTTCTTAGGTAACTTCTATATAAATGGCAAAGCCCCCCAGTTGGGAAATACTACCATTAATGTAATTTAGTTCTTTTTCTTCTCCCTTGTACTCAGATTTTCTCTCTTGTATTTATTTCACTGTCTCATTCACTAAATATCTGTTCTCTATTTTTTCCTCTGGTAAAATGGTTTTGTTTTGTTTTTCATAGACTTCAATAGATTATTAAAACAATGTTCTTAAATCATTAATGAGTAAAAACAAAAAGAATAGTTTCCCTATTCTTTTAAAAATGTTTATGTATTTATATTTATTATTTTTGAGAGAGAGAGAGCACAAGGAGGGAAGGGGCAGAGAGAAAGAGACAGAATCCGAAGTAGGTTCCAGGTTCCAAGCTGTCAGCACAGAGCCCGAAACAGGGCTTGAACTCATGAACCGTGAGATCATTACCTGAACTCACCAACTGTGAGATCAGATGTTTAACTGACTGAGCCACCCAAGCACCCCTCGTTTCCCTTTTCTTGAAGACAGAAAGAAATAATGTTTTAGCTTGTTAAGAGGTAGAAACTGTCATCTTTTTGGTGCAAAAATAAAGGAGAATAAAAGTAGTGTTGTTTACCTTCCATGAAAAAAAAAAAGCCCCAAATATTCTTAGTCAGCTGCACTAGCAATAATCATCTAGGAACAGAAATGACAAAAGAAACTTGTTTTGATAAAATTTATATAAATTTTACTAAATGACATTTAGTAAAAAAGGTGCAAGATCTAAATAAAGAGAAGTATATACATTTTAAATTCATTTTCTAAAGGCAGAAGCTCATATTCTAGAGACAAAACGATCTCGAGGCTATTTAGCTCTTATTATTTATTATAAGTTTGGTAAAGCAGGTAAAACATAAGATATGGAATATAAACAAATATCTGCAGATTGTACAAAGCTAATCAGAATTGAGGGCATATTGCTGTTATCTTAAACTCCCCTATGAGCTGTGACCTTCTATCTGCTTTGCTACCATGCTGACTTACCTCTGGTGATATCCATTCCATTGTTCTTCCTATGTTCTGGAATTTCTTTATAGAACTGCTGTTGCTGAATATTTCAATTAGGAATAAATATCTTTGCTGTTCAGTCTATTACTTTGGTCTCATTTCACTTCTCTGGAAAAGGGAGGTCTTTTACTTTCACTATTTGGAACTTGGCTACAACATGTATTTCTGAACTTGAGTCTTAGCTAGAATGATAAAAACCTTTCAATTTTTAAAAATCTACCCACTTCTACCAAAAGCAAATGAGGAGAGTCTTAGTTTCATGGTTTTGCTTTCTGTACTGCGTGTGTGTGTGTGTGTGTGTGTGTGTGTGTGTGCAAGAGTGCATGTATTTATGTGTGTTTGTTTTATCTTTCTGGTATGTGTTTGAGGAAAATGAAGTCTACTATTCATATAAAATTACCAGAGAGTAATCTTGATTATTTGAAGAATGGAATGAGATCTTTTGTATATTTACATTCTATTTATATTTATGATAGCTAACAATTAAATCTGTCTGTCATCTAAGTTTCTCTAAGGCTGGGATCTTTTAGTGTTTATTTTCCTATTGTAACTCATATGCCCAGAACAGTGTCTGCTGAATAGTAGTTGATCTAAGAATATATGAGAATTTATGATGAATGAACAAATGATACCTGACTCTACAGGCAGACTTCCAAATTTAAACACTTACAGGCCAAAATAATTGTTACCGTTGATGAGTTTATGTCATGTTGCAGCTTCAATGATTTACATATATCTTCTCTGTTTTTTTTAATATTCATAAATCCTTTAGAAGTTATTTCCCAATTTCATAAATGGAAATAAAAAAATCTTCCAACTTGCTTATGGTCAAAGAGTAGAGAAAAAATCCTGAATTAAAAATCTACTTCTGTCCAAACCGTGTTTTCCTGCACCAAAGGCCATGCTACCTATTAAAAAATAATTGCCATTTCCTAACTAACATTTACTAATGCTAATTGCTTACTATAAAGTAGATTATTTAATTCTCACAACAACACACGTAAAATATTCAGTCATCAAGTAGGAGAGGAATCTTGTCTTCCTTTGGCAACCTCATGGAAGCTTCATACCTGCCATTGAAGGGACAACTTAGTTAATTGATGAGTCTGGGAGATGGAAGTTCTTATATTTCTTAGTCTATTAGGACTGCCGTAATGGAATATCACAGACTGGGTAGTTTATATATAATAAAAACTTAGTTCTCACAGTCCTGGCAGCTGGAAAGACCAAGATCAAGGAACTGGCAGATTCTTGGGTCTGGTGGGAGACTGCTTCCTAGTTCATAGGTATCATAGGTAGCCCTATTTTCATTATAACCTTACGTGGCAGAAGCGGCAAAGAAACTCTCTGGAGTCTCTTTTTATAAGGGCACTGGTACCATTCATGAGGGCTTTGCCCTCATAATATAATCACCTCCCAAAAGCCCCACCTCCTAATATCACCACATTGGCATTAGGTTCGAAACTATGAAGTTTGGGGGAGCACAAATATTCAGTCTATAGCATAGAGTGTTTAAGGGTTTCTGGATCCTTATTTTTTAGAGTGGCTTCTTCTCTGAATATGTGTTCTGTCTTCCAAAATAGGGCTTCTGGATTGTATTGATGGGGGAATTTGTAGTTCAGGCTATGCTTATGACTCTGGGAACAATCTGGTCACTAATCAACAGTAAAGTATTAAGAGACCTCCTTGTCTCTAGATATCTAAGACAAATTTTCCAGTTCAGCTTTTACCAAAAGTATAACATATTTTGATATCCATCTGTGTGACACTTGTGACTGTCAATTCAGAGGCTGAAGGAGAAACAGTGAGCTCCTTAAAGCTCCAAAAATTATCACTTCTTTCTTTAACCAGGCAATTCTAAATTCAAAAGGTCTTCCACAATTCTTTGAATATTGTAGGTCTTAGTTACATAAAGATGAATCAGTATAATGTTTGTGGAAGAATTTGATAGACAATAGTGGCTATAAAATTTTTAATTATTGGGGCGCCTGGGTGGCTCGTCGGTTAAGCGTCCGGCTTCGGCTCAGGTCATGATCTCACGGTTCGTGGGTTTGAGCCCCACGTCGGGCTCTGTGCTGACAGCCAGCTCAGAGCCTGGAGCCTGCTTCAGATTCTGTATCTCTCTCTCTCTCTGACCCTCCCCCTGCTCGCGCTGTCTCTCTCTGTCTCTCAAAAAATAAATAAAAAAAATTTTTTTTTAATTATTTTACATTGAGTTGTAGTGAAGCATGGCACTTAGAACTAATGACATGCAGTTTTTATTTGTCTAACCCCCCAAAAGAGAATTGAATTAGATTTAATTTTTTAATTTATTTTTATTTATTTTTTTAATGTTTTTTATTTATTTTTGAGAGAGAGAGAGACAGCATGAACAGGGGAGGGTCAGAGAGAGAGAGAGAGGGAGACACAGAATCCAAAGACAGACTCCAGGCTCTGAGATAGCTGTCAGCACAGAGCCCGATGAAGGGCTTGAACCCACAAACTGCGAGATCATGACCTGAGCCGAAGTCGGATGCTTAACTGACTGAGCCACCCAGGCGCCCCAAGAATTAGATTTAAAATTAAATAAAAGAAAAATAAATGTTGGACTATGTTAAAACCTGCTAGAAAATGGACAGGCCCTGTCATAGACCATAATACTTATAATAATATCACTTTGTCAATAAAATTATGATATTAATAAATAATTTTATTATAATTTTTAAAGACTTAGCTTTGAGCTAGAGCAATTAACTGGCACTCAAGTTTGGATTGCTGCTTGTCCCAGATGCAGGAATAAAACCCTGGCCTTCCTAAATAAGAGTATGTATATATTGCACTTATTGCAGGGTCCAACACAGTACCTAGATCTCAGTAAAAGTATGTTCTCTTTCCCTCTTCAATTCAAAGATTAGAATCCCCATATTCCATTTGCTTTTACTTCTCTTAAGATATAACACTTTCTATATGGTCAATGACAGTGTATGAGGTGAGTAGTTTTCAGAGAGAGAAGAAAGGCTTTTATCTTTAATGATAAAAATTATCAATTTTAATACTAATAATGACTCAGATGGAAAATTCTGCAGTGTTGGTTGTGATCTCTCCTCTTTAATTTGTGATTTTATTTATTCGGGTCCTTTCTTTTTTCTTTTTGATCAATGTGGCTAGGGGTATATGCATTTTGTTAATTTTTTCAAAGAACCAGCTCCTGGTTTCATTGATCTGTTCTACTGTTGTTATTGTTTTTTTTTTTTTATATCATTGACTTCTGCTCTAATCTTTATTATTTCCCTTCTTCTGCTCTTTTTGCGCTTTATTTGTTGTCCTTTTACCAGCTCTTTTAGGCGTAAGTTTAGGTTATGTATTTGAGACCTTTCTTCCTTCCTTATGAAGGCCTGGATTGATATATACTTCCTTCTGATGACCACTCTGCTGCATCCCAGGGGTTTGGGGTTGTGTTTTCATTTTCATTGGCTTCCATTTACTTTTTAATTTCCTCTTGCATTTCTTGATTACCCATTCGAGATGGGTAGGATGCTTTTTAATCTCTAAATATTCATGGTCTTTCCAAATTTTTTCTTGTGGTTGATTTCTAGTTTCATAGCGTTGTGGTCTGAAAATATGCAAGGTATGATCTCAATCTTTCTGTACATGTTGAGGGCTGATTTGTGACACAGTATGTGATACTCTGGAGAGTGTTCCATGTGCACTTTAGAAGAATGTGTATTCTGCTGCTTTAGAATGAATATTCTGAATATATCTGTTAAGTCCATCTGATCCAGTGTGTCATTCAGAGCCATTGTTTCCTTGTTGATTTTCTGCTTAGATAATCTGTCCATTTCTGTAAGTGGAGGGTTGAAGTCACCTACTATTATGGTATTATTATCAAAGAGTTTCTCTTTGTGATTAATTGATTTATATATGTGGGTACTTCCACATTGGGGAAATAAATATTTACAATTATTAGATCTTTTGGGTGGATAGACCCCTTCATTATGATATAATTTCCTTCTTCATCTCTTGTTACAATCTTTATTTTAATATCTAGTTTGTCTGATATAAGTATGGCTACTCCAGCTTTCTTTTGACATTGGGATGATAGACTTTCCATCCCCTTGCATTCAATCTGCAGGAGTCTTTAGGTCTAAAAATGAGTCTCTTGTAAGCAGCATATAGATGGGTCTTGTTTTCTTTTTTTTTAATGTTTATTTATTTTTGAGGGGGGGGAAGGGGCAGAGGAAGAGGGAGGCACAGAATCTGAAGCAGGTTCCAGGCTCTGAGCTGTCAGCACAGAGCCCAATGCAGGCCTTGAACTCATGGAACACAAGATCATGACCTGAGCCAAAGTTGGATGCTTAACCAACTGAGCCACCCAGGCACCCCTTGGTTTGTTATCCATTCTGATACCTTATGTCTTTTGATTGGAGCCTTTAGTCCATTAACATTTAGAGTGAGTACTGAAAGATATGAATTTAACGCTATTATGTAGCCTATAGAGTTGATGTTTCTGGTGATGTTCTCTGGTCCTTTCTAGACTTTGTTGCTTTTGGTCTTTTTTTATTTTGTTTCATCTTTTCTCCACTCACTGGGTTCCCCTTAAAATTTTTTGCAGGGCTGGTTTAGTGGTCACAAACTCCTTTAGTTTTTGTTTGTCTGGGAAACTCTTTTTCTCTCTTTCTATTTTGAATGGCAGTCTTGCTGGATAAGAATTCTTGGCTGCATATTTTTCTAATTCAGCACATTGAATATATCCTGTCACTCCTCTCTGGCCTGTCAAGTTTCTGTGGATAGATTTGCTATGAACCTGATCTGTCTTCCCTTGTAGATTAAGGACTATTTTTCTCTTGCTGCTTTCATAATCCTTTCCTTGTCTGTATATTTTGTGAATGATATGCCTTGTTGATGGTCAGTTTTTGTGGAATCTAATGGGAGTTCTATGTACTTCTTGGATTTTGATATCTGTGTCTTTTCCCAGATTAGGAAAGTTTTTTGCTGTAATTTGCTCACATAAGCCTTTTGCCCCTTTTCTCTCTCATCATCTTCTGGGCTTCCTATGATTTGGATGTTATTCCTTTTTAAGAAGTCACTGAGTTCTGTAAGTCATGTATCATGATCTTTTGCCTTTCTTTCCCTCTTTTTTTTCCTGCTTCACTAGTCTTCATAATTTTATCTTCTAAATATCTCATTTGCTGCTCTGCTGCATTCATCCTTGCCATTGTGGCATCCATTCAAGATTGCATCTTGGTTATAGCATTTTTAATTTTGTTCTAACTAGATTTTATTTATTTTATCTCCATAGAAAAGGATTCTATGTTTTTTTCAACCCCAGCTAGTATTCTTATTATTGTGGTTCTATATTCTATTTCCGACATCTTGCTTATATCCGTATTGATTAAGCTTCTGGCTGTCATTTTTTCTTTTTCTTTCTTTTGGGGCAAATTCCTTTGTTTTGTCATTTTGGAGGAAGAAAAAAATTAATAATGTAAAAACTAAAAATCAACAAATTAAAAAAATCAAGTAAAGGAAGCTAGATTCTAGGTGTGTTTTGGTATGTTTTTGGAAGGAAGCTTGATAGAATAGAGAAAAAAGGGGAAGAAAAGGAAAAAAGGTAATAAAAAATTTAAAATTAAGAAAAATTTATTTAATAAAATAGATTAAAATTAAATAAAGAAAATGAAATAGAATAAAAAAATTTAAACATAAAAAATAAAGTAAAAGAAAACAAAAATAAACATTTCTCTTCCTGTATCCAAGAATGAGGAAGAAAGGGGAAAAAAGAAAAAGAAAGAAAGAAAGAAAACAATTTAAACAAAAACAGAAGTAAAGAAAATGAACACATAAATGAACCAACAACAGAATGAAACCTGAATAAAGTTACATCCAGTTTCCCCTAGAACTGAAACTATGAAGCCTTCTATAATCTGCACACAAAGCAGGTGGAGAGACTTGTGCTGTTTTTCTTAGGAATATACTTGGAGGGCACGGTTGGGCATGACTTGGTGTAATGATTCCATTCCCCACTAGGTGACGCTGCTTAGTTTACTGGGGTAGATGAGTGTGGTGTGCATGCCAGTGCACATGCATGTGTGCACTTGGTATTGGTGGAAATGGCTTTACCCAGCTTCCTAGTCTTTGACAGGAATTTTTCCTCTCACTGACCAAGGATCAAGAACTCCTCCTTGTCTTGGGCCTCTGCCCACTCCCTGCCTCTACCTTATATGTGTTTAAGCTGTCCACCTGCCAGGTGGCACTTCCCTCCAGAGTTTTATCTCAGATGGGGTTGTGTTTCAAAACCCCATGCTTCAGACACCCCTGCAGCTTGGATCCACGCTGACTCTCTGGGGGAGGGTCTTGCTGAGCAATGGCCAGGTGCCGGCTTGCCCCAGAAAATGTTTGTCTGATTGTGCAGTGGCAGAGGTTCAGAGATTATGGCAAACCACAACATACAGCAGGCACCAGGTTTCACTGCACTCTGGCGTCTTTGTCCCAATATCAGCAAACATTGCTGCTCTCCGGGATCTACTGGGACCTTTGCCTGTGGGGAGGCCATGTGACCTCTACCAAATGCACTCCAACCAGGGGAGCTGCTTCTCCCCACATGGCACATGGACCACTCAGACTCCACTGCCTTCCCCTGGGGATTTGCCCAGCTTCCTCACCAGAGCACCACCAGACACTGAGTTCCTAAACTTCAGACTCTGCTCCACTGTTTATATAATCCCGGTGGTATTGAAACCCTCTCCTTTCTTACTGTCAATGGTTTTGAGGAACAGATTTGTTGTTCAGTTGCCTGTGAGTGCTTTCTCTCTTTCTCTCCCTTTCTCTCCAGCTACTTTCAGGGGAGTGCTTTCCTTGCTAGATCCTGGTGTGCTGCACTCTCTCCCTTTCCTTTCTCTGTTGTCTCTCCACAAAAATTGCTCCTTATCCTCCGCAACTTTTCTCTCCCCCAGTTCACCTCTCTGTACCATTTACCTGCTGAGTTCTATGGCTTAAGTTATGCAGATTGTTGTGTTAATCCTCAGATCAGTTTCCTGGGTGTTCAAAATGGCTTGGTGCTGATCAGGCTGCATTTCGAGGTTGAGACAAGCTCAGGATCTTCATGCTGCTCCACCATCTTATGGTGCTGCTCCCCCATCTTAACTCCTCCCCCATCAGATGGAAAATTCAATATGCAAACATTGTATTTTGTACAAGCATCATTGTAAAGCTATCTAATTTTGATGGATTGTGTTCCTAAAATACGTTGAAGTTAGCCAAATTTGGAAAATGGAATTGTGTTCCAAATAGAAGGAAGTGGCTCAATATAGACTGAAAAATGCTGGCAAATATTACAGTAATTGAAAACCTCTCTGCATGTGAATATTAAGTCTATAATCCACCTGCTGGCAATTGAAGATGTTTATTTTTTTCTTCAAAGGGAAATTTTGAGCAAGTATTTTTAATAGGATTTGGATGGGTGTTTCTCTACTAGCATTGAAGTGGTAGTGTGATTGAACACACAAATGCATGTAAAAGACCACGTGAATAAATGTGAGTGGAGTGTGCATGCATGAGGATGTTTGAGTAACATGTTTGCATGAAGACATGAGAGCACATATAAGCATAATCGTGAGCTTACATGTGAGTATATGTGATCAGCGAAGGCTTAAACAGACATAGGGACAATGTTCAATGTATCAGTGCTAAATGGAATCTCTGAGCTTTCTTTATCTCTGCCAGCAAGTCCACAGATGCTTCCTGGCTGAATATTCCCTCTGCTTAGAGAGTTTGAGAAAGCCCCCAATGTGTTTCTGACACTCCCCCACTCTCCTCCTGAGAAGCCATCCTTTAGATTAAGATTTTGAGAAGATCATATCACTGTTTTCGTTTATTTTTTTCTCTACTTTTCCTTCTTATTGGCAGACACTACTGCTGATAGTATCTTCTCAGTTGTGCAAATGTTGCCTAAAAGACAAACCTGACTCACCTTTAGATGACATTATACACATGCAAAAGATGCCGCTTCAGGTTTTTAATTGTGGCACTTAATCTTGGGCAAAAGTGATACTCTATCTTTGATTGTAACTACTGGGTTAGTCAGGATTCTCTTTTTTTTTTTAGCCCTTTGTTACTGTTCAGTATCAATAATATTCTTTTCTAGGTATAAAGCTAGTACCCAGTTTGTAAAAAAAATACTTTTTTAAAAATTTCAATTTCTCCCCTTACTTAATCTATTCCAACAGATAATTATTTTTCTTTTTTGCCAGTTTTTTCTATCATGCAAATGAAATTAGAGTCTATACCTTAATATTCAAATCATTTTTGGTTTGAACTATATGTAATCAAATGGGACACTTTGTTTTAATTTTAACATTGATGAAAGGTCTTTACCATAACATAAAAAGATAATTTTCAACTGAAGTTTTAGTTATTTGAGGTAAGGAAACTAGTGTTTGTTTGTGTCTACTTTTAATTGCATTGGATCTATTTGTTCTTCTGTAAATTACTTTATTCTAGAGGTATAAATACTCATAGTAGTACCTTATGTTTGATTTGACTAGTGTAATGTTTTCTAGGTATTTGAATTTGAGAATTTTTAGAAAGAGCATCAAGTTCTAATTCTCCAGGTTTTGCACCACTCTGTATACATCTGTATGGATTGACCTGCTTGGCCTCTCAAAGTATTTAAGATTGAGACTCCCAAATTAAAGGGATGTTAATGCCCTGTTAGGACAACATAAAGTAAAACAAAAATTTCATAACAAGTTGAGTACCATCAACTTGAAAAGCTGAAATCACTCTAATAATTAAAAATGAGCTATAATACCTTATTGGTTGTCATGAAGCTGAATAATTAGGAAAAGGTAAATAAACAAGTTCTTTTCAACTTCTTTCCAATGTAGGAAGCCTCTTGTAAGAAGTGGGACTTTAAAATCTACTGTTACAGAAGATATTAAAAAGAAAAGACATGCTACTCCCAAAAGCTACTTACATGAACTGAAAAGAAAAAAAAAAGAAGACAGAAAAAAACAGACAAAACAAAAATAGGATTTGGGGAAGAAAATATGGAAAGGAGACATAAAGAAGAATATAGAAGCCAAGAGATCCTAGGGAACCTTGTTGAAGACAATGAAGCAATTCTCTGCTTTAGATTTCAACTTAATATTTAGTTTACTTATTTCCATATTTTTGTAACATTTCCCCCTTGTGACTATGAATTTCATTTTTATTGAAATAGAAATTCCCTCTTGCCTCTTACTTTGTCACTGAGTAGTTGACTGCTGTTTGTCAGGGCAGAACCATCCTACTGGTGTACCATATTTAACTTGGCAAAATGTGAGGGGACAACATTTAAGAAGATTTTCATATCATAATAATAGAAAATGACAAATATAAACCATAATCCATGTATTCTTGGGTACAGGGCATAGAAATATATACCTCTGACCTCATTTGAAATTAAAGAAATGAATAAATATATAATCCCAGGGTAAAGTTGTTTGTTAACATCTTTTTCTTTTAGGCCAAATCTTATGTTCTGAGTTCTCAGAAGTGTAATATGTTTCTTTCTCTGATGTTATAAAAAGACTATACTTGCCATGTTGTCTCTCAAAACGGTGATTAGAGAAAAGGTTATAATGACATTAGTTATATATTATATGGCTTTATCAGAGTAGTACATGTAGTTTCTGCAATTAGAAAAAATATTTGAAGTGATTTAAATCTAATTCTGAATATGCTTCAAGTTAGTTCACAGACACACATAAAAGAGAATCTAGTAAACAAAGCAGTTGGTAAAAGGACATGGAATATTGAAATATTTCTTTAAATTGCACTATTTTCCCTTTTACTCTGAGTTATGATATATACAACACAGAGGTTTTTTATTTTCTTAAACTCTTTTGGGTAGTGATCTAACCTTTAATGAGCTAACCTTTTGAGTTCAAATTCAGTTCATAAAATGGCATTTTCCAAAGAGCAGGAAGAGTCATATTTAGAAAATATAAGTACATCAGCCAAAAGTCAATTTGTGCATTTGCTATTCACTTTCCTCAGTGTTCTCAAATCATCCAAAAATATCTTCCTAGGTGCTGAAGCCAAACTTTTTTTTTCTTCATATATTAGCAAAATATCCCTGTTGGATAAGAATATTCAGTGTTTCTTTCTTGAAAATACCTTAAAATTCAGATAGCAGTTCATACTTTTTTTTACATGCTTGTAAAAAATATACAGGGAAAAGTATATTCTGTGGATAAAATCTGATTATTAATCTCTTGAAATAACTACAACTGAAAACAAAGCCAAAAAATAGAGAATGGTGGGAAAACGTTGAAAGAGATTCATAAAAACTATTCAAAATCTAAATTACATTAAGCAAACTTCCTGGTGAATGTTCCAAGAGTCCTAATAATATTCTAATGAATATTTAGCACTCTAATGAGTGTTTAGTGTGCTCAGTCTTTACTACTTAACATATAATTTGTAGGTATTTCACCTCTAAGAGAGGGTGTTCCTGAGTAGACAGCCTTTGGGCAAAGGAAGCCAACAGAAGGCTTACCAAATGCCTCTTAATTAAACTAGAATCTATTTTCTATCAACAATTTACCTCACCCCACACCAGGTACCTGTGGATTGAGGTTGAGAGAAAAAACAAAAATGAAAATAAACAACAACAAAACACCAAAAGCAATTTCTGAGTACACAAAATAAAACACTGCCAGGAAATAAGAGCTGTTGGTGGTTCCCACTTGGTCTGTGGCGATCAGAGATGGGGGTGGAGTTAGGAGAATCAGAAAATCGGCCAATGGCACAAACGTCTGCATGATTATTGTTTTGTAGGAACATGCATTCTAAAAGCAAACATAATTACGACAGCCTGCTTGTATATGAACTACATGTATCTCTTATTCACAGCTTTAGCATATTATGTAAATCTCTTTTATTTTAAGCTTCAACAATAAATTATTTTAGTACTCTTTTGAATAAAATTTAAAGAAGACTGCTTTCTATGGTAACTGACAAGGTTTATCTAGGTAGCATTTCTCCCTCTAACTTCTTTCATACTTATGAAATAAGGAGATAAGGAGATAATGTTTTATCTCCTCCTGAACTAATTTCTGTGTATATATTTAAAAAAAAGAGAGAGACTCCATAGTTTTCCTTTTCTGGAATTTCATATGGTTGAAATCATACAGTATATTTGCTTTTTCAAACTGGCCTCTTTCACTTGACAATATGCATTTAAGTTTCTTTCATGTCTTTTATGGCTTGATAGCTCATTTCTTTTCAGCATTGAATGACATTTCATTGTCTGAATGTGCCACAGTTTATTTATCCATTCACTTATTGAAGGATGTCTTAGTTGCTTCCAAGTTATGCAATTATGAATAAAGCTGTTATAAATATCCATGTGTAGCTTTTCATGCAGACGTAAGTTTTCGACTCCTTTGTTCAATAGCATTGAACAAAACAGGCAAAATTCTTTTTGCTTCAGAATGTTAGCTATGTGTCATCTACCATTTCCATGTATTTCGTAGCAAGACTATTGTTTTTCTTTAAGGATAGAAACTATAGTGTGTTGCTGGAAATGATTCCCTTTTCTCTCTGTAACCAAATACATGCATAGAATTTTGATAAAATAAATTTGTAGAGTCAATAAACACATTCCTAGTATGGATACAGGCTCAGAATTTCCAAGTTTCCACTTGCTCTATTTTTTTTTTTTTTGCTGTAAAATATTACTAATAGTTTTAAGCCCTTCCTGGGTTATTATGCACAGTAATGGGCTACTTTAACTTTTAAGATTATACTGACTCTCTCAAATATAAAATATTTAGCATATTGCATAGTATGTTATAGGTGTTCTATAAATAATAATTACCTATTTCTTTCTTCTCTGCCATGATGTAGGGCAGGCTATTTCTCTATCTTATTCTGCCACAAAATAATAATAAACTTAACTATATGAGAAATAAAAGACTCATAAAATATTGCACAATAAATTGTTCTTTCCTCTGGGTACTGATATTTCTTTTGAGTTTCATTTCTTTATTTGAAGGTGAATGACCAATCTACTAATTGCCATGAATTGATCATCTGTCTCTCATTGTAGTGCTATGTGCTTTGCAGCCATATGTTTTTCCCTTGTTGAATATCATGAGCACAATAAGATTTCACTTCTGTATTGGTAGCAACTCTGAAAGAACCTCAAGGAATCTTCCAGGAATTAACACAGAGACTGATATTAATTTGTTATTATTTTTGCTTTTTTAAAAACAAAATGTTTATTTATTTTTGAGAGAGTGCAAGTGAGGAAGGAGCAGAGAGAGAGGGAGACAGAAGATCCAACATGGGCTAAGCACTGACGCTGACAGCAGCAAGCCCGATGTGGGGCTCAAACTCACAAACCGCGAGATCATGACCTAAGCTGAAGTCTGATGCTCAACCAGCTAAGCCATTCAGGTGTCCCTGATATCAATGTTTTTGAATTAATTAATGTTGATATGATCAGCTTTGATAGTTCATTATTAACATGATGAACCTATAACAGGAATCTGTTATATGCTAGGCCTTGTCATTTGACATGTGGCATGTCTCTGACTGAGCTCGTTTTTTCCTGTCAACTATTGCAGTAATGGGTAACTACCTCTTTCCCTACTATGTTCGATACGGATGACTTATAATTTACTCAGGTGTAGTTTGTTCCAGTCCCCTCTGAACACAGGACAGGAGAAGTAGCGTTAAGATATTAGGCTACTTGGGCTGCCATAACAATACCACAGACTGGGTGGCTTAAACAATTTTTCTTTTCTTTTCTTTTCTTTTCTTTTCTTTTCTTTTTTCTTTTCTTTTTTAATATTTATTTATTATCGAGAGACAGAGAGAGACAGAGTATGAGTATGGGAGGGGCAGAGACTGAGAGAGTGACACAGAATCTGAAACAGGCTCCAGGCTCTGAACTGTCAGCACAGAGCCCGACACAGGGCTTGAACTCCTGGAACACAAGATCATGACCTGAGCCAAAGTTGGATGCTCAACTGACTGAGCCACCCAGGTGCCCCAAACAATTTATTTTCTTACAGTTTTGGAGATTTTAAGTCCAAGATCAAGGTGTAGCAGAGTTGGTTTCTGGTGAAACCTTTCTTCCTGGCTTATAAGGTGAACACTTTTCTTACTGTGTCTTCATATAACCTTTCCTCTGTGCTTGCATGAAGAAAGAGAGAGGTATCTCTGATGGGATCTCGTCCTCTTTCTGTGAGAATACCAGTCCTATCAGATTTGAGCAGTACCCTTATGATCTTATTTAACTTTCGTTACCTCCTTGATGTCCTTATCTCTAAATACAGCCCCATTGGGGGTTAGGGCTTCAATATATGAATTTGGGGTGGAGAGGGCCATTCTATACCAGATTTCTTTGCTTAAATACACTTAAATACAATTCTTTTTCTGGAAGCACTATAGCATATGATGGTAATTTAATATATGAAATCATGGATTACACGATTACAAGATAATTTCTGTAATTCAATGTTAGTGTTTGTTCCCTTGATCATGTTTTATTTCTACATGTTGTACTTATCATAATAAAAACACAAGGTCTATAAAACCTTGGAGCTGTGGTTCTCAAATGGCATTCTCAGAATCACTTGGGTTCATTATTCACAGCATATGTGCCAACGCCCACCACCAGGGAGTCTAATTCAGTAGGTTTGAAATGAGGCTTGAAGAACCAGGTTTTTAAAAGCCTCACAGATCATTCTAAATTTAGTAACTACTCAGATAGTTTGCATATTCCAATCTATTGGGTGGCCAGTAGTTTATACTGTAGGTGATCACTTTTCACAGGTAGGTTATAAGGATATTTATTTCTTTTTCAGAAGATGTTGTCATTACATCCACAGAGCATGGTATATAGCAGGCCACCAAAACTTATTTGTGGACTGAATTAACAGAGGAATTAATACATGGACGACAGAGGACAGTGATGAAAACTAGTGAGGGACAAAGATGTACTTCTGAAATGCTGCATGATCAAATAAGTTTTACTATTCAGCAATTTTGATAGAAATTTTGAGAGAGAGAAATAAAGATAAAGGGAAATATGTGAGCAAGGGGGGGGGGGAGGATCTTATATAAGAGCTCCAGAAGATCTGAATTGAAAATTGTAATGATAACTTAATAGAACAAGAAGGTGACTCTGTGTCTGGTGCAGATGCTTTATCGTCCTTTAACATGAGTCACAGACTGTTGGTTTATTTATAATTCTGCCGCCATGTTCTACAGCAATGTAAAATCCTTATGAAAAAATAGAGCGAGGGTATACATAGCAGAGTGAGCTCTACCTTGCTACCCACTTTCCTTAATAAGACCTGGGGACTTGCAGGGGCTAACTCCTTGTGTAGCAGGCTGTTGACAAGGCAGAGCACAGCATTACTCTTTAAACTACTTTTCAAATGCTGTGATTACTCACATCAGCAACATTCTTTCTTAGTGCAGAAAAGGAAGGAAATAACATTGGTGGTGGGGCAGCTTAACTCTGTAAGGAAAAGAAAAAGGATTCAACAACTTTTGAACCCTGTAAAGACTAAGAAATAAAAGAAAGGAAATCTCAGGATCTCTATGATACCAAGAACAATTTCATTGCTGTGGAAAGGAGAGTGCTTTCTCAAAAAAGGCCAACATGTTGAGATTGATACTCAGGGCAGAATTGGTTCTGTAAAGAGGTTTTCTGCTTGACTCAACTATATTTTCGCATTTAAAAGTCACAGTAGGAAACCAAGTACCAGACATTAGAAAACCTTTTTTTTTTTTAATTTAAGGATCAATGTTTGTCTTTAATCAGGAACAAATGACCCCTTTGAAACTAAAATGGGGAAATAAATAAATCTGGTTTCTCAGGAGATTAGTAATAGGATACAAAGATGTTAACTTCTAGCTCACAGATGCATTAAATTCAAACCAAACCACTGGTGACTAAACATTTTAATATCCAATGGCTTTTTCAATGGCCTAAGTGAAATTACTTGATAGTCCCAGTTCAATTTCCAAACATAGTTGACACATAAATACAAAACATGGCTCAATTAGTGATTCCTGTCTTTAGCTTCAGCCAACTTTAAAGGAGCATTTTTCGAATCTGCAATGCAGTTAGGGAACATTTCTTTGTGATTCAAATAGTGATTTCAGGGCAAAACTTTTAAATCAGAAAATGAAACTTGTGAACAGTTAAGAATTTGAATATTCTGTTTATATCTGTATTTGCCCTGTTCAGTGTTGAGCATTTCAGATGACCCTTTTTTGAGACTTCTTTTCATATGATTGTATATAATTTCTCTCTGAGTACATTTTTCCTTTTCTTAGGAAATTAATACTAAATTTAGAGCAGAAGCATATCATTCCAAAATAACTTTCATCAAGCATAAAATAGGATAATGCTAAACAGGAAGAGTTAATACCTTCATCCCGAGAAGTGACCCATTTATTTCAAAATATTTTAAAAATATCCAGTGGATATTAAATAATTTTCAGTGCATACTTACTTACTTATTTACTTTTTCTACTTAGTTACTTACCAATTCAGGTCCCCTCTGAATAAAAAAAAGAGAGAGATGCAAAATTATTGCATGTAAAAGATTCTGAAATATCTGTAGTCTTAAAAATTAGCACAGTTATATTAGAATCTATGGCATACACTTATTTTCTAAGTGGATTTATATTTAACATTTTCAGTTTGTCAACTCAGAAATGCCTTTTAAACTAGCATATTCATTCAACTGGACAGAATAATTATTTAAAATTTTATCACAGAAAACAATATTTCTCTTTTCATCTGAGGTTAGTTGGAAGGATCTCTTTCCATATGGTTTAGCTGTGAAGGTGTCTGTGGTGGTTGCTGTCTCCACCACCATAAATATCACAGAAAACAATATTTATGAATCAATTCCATTCAAATTTATTTCCTCTTTATCTGCACAGTTCAACACAGTAAGCATTAGCCCCATGTTGTTACAAAATTAAAAATTCGGGCCCACAGTCTCACTCCCAATATTGCAAGTACTTAAAGCCACACATGGCCAGTAGCTACCTAATTGGACAGATAAGAAATAGAGCATTTTCATCATCACAGTAAATTTTACAGGACAGCACAGCTTAGAATACACCATGGTGATTCATGTGATATATATATATCATATATGATATATATGATTTTATATTTAGGTCATGTATTTTACCTTCCTGTTACCCATGCATAATTTGTACTTGCCTCAATACATTAAAATTGCTTTCAGTTTAGTATTCCTATTTAAAGTAAACCATTTTCTCTTTCTTTTTGGCGGACGCTATAAAATGTAAACCACGAAATTGTTAGGTATACATATTTTGCATGTATTAGATTATAACAGTGGAGGAAGCCAGATGAAATAGATGGAGGGGGAAAGAAATGGAAAGAAATATAGATGGAGAGAGAGAGAGAGAAGGAATAAAGAGAAATAGCAAGTTCTATTATTATTCTATTCACCTGCGTAAGCTTTCCTATCACTGTGACAACACTGACATAATAAATTACTCATTTTCTAAATCAATAAATGCTATACATGTTATATAGTTTACCTTATGGTTTTTTATATCCAAGTTTGATATAAAGGCCTATTTCACTGAGTAACATCAATGGCCTTATGTCAGCTGCCATAATTTTTAATGTACCTTGTTGAAGGTGTTGAGAAAGCTGATGCACTGGTTCATTAAAGGTTTTTTTTTTCCATAAAGGAGGACCCAGAGAGTGAGTGACTATAGTGGTTTAAGTACACTTAACCACTGCTCCAGTGCAGTGTAGGCAATCAAAGATCGAATTTGTGCAATTCCCTTAGCTTCTTTGATCCCAAGTTTTCTTAGTGGTAATAATAATACCATCATTGGGTTGCTCTAAAGATTAAAATAAAGTAAAATATATTTCATTTAACACCTTGCCCTTAGAATAAAGCTCAATCAAAGTAGATACTTTTATTTCTCTGGAAAATATTTTCTTTACTGTCGAATTCTATGTATATGTGAGTTAAACATCTTTACTTAAAAAGGTAGGGCTAGGGGTGCCTGGGTGGCTCAGTAGGTTAAGCGTTCGACTTCAGCTCAGGTCATGATCTCATGGTTAGTGAGTTCAAGCCCCGCATCGGGCTCTGTGCTGACGACTCAGAGCCTGGAGCCTGTCTCAGATTGTATGTCTCCCTCTCTCTCTGCCCCTCCCCTGCTCATGCTCTGTCTCTCTCTGTCTCAAAAATAAATAAACATTAAAAAAAATTTTAAAAAGGGTAGGGCTAATTATGACATTTAAATATTTATATAGTGTAAAAAAGAATGCAGAGGAAATCAATTGTAACACCTGCCCATGTTTATTAGGCAGAAGTCTAACTGGTTTTCCAGTAAAGTAAGCCTAAATTAAGCTGGCTTTAAAAACTGTTAAGAAATACTGAATTAGCTCAGATAATCAAAGGAGAAGTTTGTAAATCCATCTTTGGGAATGCCAACAACTTGGGAGCCCCAGGAATCCCAGGAACTCAAATCTAGGGTTTAGAACTTAACACTCTCCTCCTTTGCCTTTCTCTCTTTTGGGCTTTGTTTTTCCTAAAGCTGATTAGGCTTTTCCTTGCAGCTGGAGACAGCAACCACCACAGACACCTTCACAGCTAAACCATATGGAAAGAGCTCCTTCCAACTAACCTCAGATGAAAAATAATGGGGAATCTCTCATATGGCTTCTTCATTTGCCTGCCTGTGCTATGACCTAATCACCTCAAACAGATATTTATACTTTTGATTACCAGCCCATTTATTCAGCAGTGGAATGAAATAATGCCTGCTTACAATGGGACTTTAGGTGAGGTATAGAGAGGTAGAGAAAGGAAGAGGATGTTGTTTGCAGAAGAAGGGAGGAATCCTAGCAATTAGAACAATTAATAATTTCAGTTAGATTCATGCTCCTCATATTAAATTAAATATTTAGTGTTATTAGGTAGCATATATAGATTGATCAAGAAATTGTTAATATGGTAAACTGGTCTGGAATCAGAATAAATGAAAAAAATTGGCAAAAGCCAGTTTCCACAAGGTGGATATGATTCCCTGCCATATTAATGCAAAATTTAATTAATTCTCCTTTGACAGCAAATTTTAACTGCAGAGGCTTGTTGGAATACACAGTTCTCTGTTTCAAAGGAGATTTCTTTAAAATTTGAAATATTAAAATTTCAGAAAATTGGGAAATATTTTAAAAATAAGATGTGCCTTTCTCACCCATGAACTGTGCCACAGTACAAGATAGTGTATGTATGGAATACTAGGTTACAGTATTTTTAAGCAGGAGATACTGACATAGGAGTGGTTCAAATTAGGGATATATACCTTTGCTTTTCAGGCAAGGTTGTACATCAAGTCTTCTGATTGCAAAAAATTGGAAATTAAAGACAGGAAGATTTCACTTGCTGTATGCCTAGACAAGTCTTACTAGTATAATCCTCCATCTAGTCCTCTGCATGAAGGTAAATTATTCATGGATCAAAAAGGCATTTGCCCTTTTTCTAGTGTTCTGCACTGTGGCAAAATGATAGACTTACATGTATAAATGCAAATTTATTTTGGATTATAACATATTTTATCTCCTCTTAATGTTTTATTCAGGACAAAATTTAAGGGCTTGTTGTTACATCCAATCACATCATTTTGCTACATCTGAGATATTGATTTTTTGTTCAAAGAAATAAGCAAATTTATTAACAAGGAAGCCTTTTTTTCCTGAGGAATCTAAAGATATCACCTGTGTTCATCACTCATTGAATAAGGGGAATTTATTTCTCTTAAGGGCAGATAGGTCTTAATATTGCATTAGTAAGCCAATGGCCAATAGGTACAACCCCTACATTACATCTGCCTCTTGTGAGAAATAAATGACTTATGAACTCATATAAGAGAATTATGCATGATATTTTGTTTTGTTGTATTGTTTTTGTTTTCTCCAAGGCTAGTCTATAAAGGTATGCGTTCATGAGTTCTCAGATAATCATGGACAGCATGGCAAGTTAGACTTAGAAAGATTATTGGATTTAAGTAGAAAATATGAGAGTTTTGTATGTGTTGCAAGGCAGAGTTGAATGATAAGAAATGTATAGGAACAAAAATACAGAAAATATTCTTTTTTTAAAATAATTTATTTATTTTTTAATTTACATCCAAGTTAGTTAGCATATAGTGCAACAATGATTTCAGGAGTAGATTCCTTGATGCCTCTTACCTATTTAGCACATCCCTCCTACAACAACCCCTCCAGAAATCCTCTGTTTGTTCTCTATAGTTAAGAGTCTCTTATGTTTTGTCCCCCTTCCTGTTTTTACATTATTTTTCTTCCCTTCCCTTATATTCATCTGTTTTGTATCTTAAAGGCATGAGTTAAGTCATATGATACTTGTCTCTCTCTGACTAATTTTGCTTAGCATTAAACCCTTTAGTTTCATCCACGTAGTTGCAAATGGAAAGATTTCATTCGTTTTGATTGCTGAGTAATACCCCACTGTATATATATGCCACATCTTCTTTATCCATTCATCCATCGATGGACATTTGGGCTGTTTCCATACCTTGGCTATTGTCGATAGTGCTGCTATAAACATTGGGGAGCATGTGCCCCTTCAAAACAGCACACCTGTATCCCTTGGATAAATACCAGTAGTGTAATTGCTGGGTCGTAGGGTATTTCTATTTTTAATTTTTTGAGGAACCTCCATACTGTTTTCCAGAGTGGCTGCACCAGTTTGCATTCCCACCAGCAGTGCAAAAGAGATCCTCTTTCTCTGCATCCTTGCCAACATCTCTTGTTGCCTGAGTTGTTAATGTTAGCCATTCTGACAGGTGTGAGGTGGTATCTCATGTGGTCTTGATTTGTATTTCTCTGATGATAAGTGATGGTGAGCATTTTTTCATGTGTTGTTTGGCCATCTGGATGTCTTCTTTGGAGAAGCATCTATTCATGTCTTTTGCCCATTTCTTCACTGGATTATTTGTGTTTTGGGTGTTGAGTTTGATATTCTTTATAGATTTTGGATACTAACCCTTTATCTGATATGTCATTTGCAAATATTTTCTCCCATTCCATCAGTTGTCTTTTAGTTTTGCTGATTGTTTCCTTCACTGTGCAGAAGCTTTTTATTTTGATGAGGTCCCAATAGTTCATTTTTGCTTTTGTTTCCCTTCCCTCTGGAGACGTGTTGAATAAGAAGTTACTGTGGCTGAGGTTTTTGCCTGCTTTCTCCTCTAGGATTTTGATGACTTCCTGTCTTACATTTAGGTCTTTCATCCATTTTCAGTTTATTTTTGTGTATGGTGTAAGAAAGTGGTCCAGGTTCATTTTTCTGCATGTCTTTGTCCAGTTTTTCCAGCACCATTTTACTGAAGAGACTATTTTTATTCCATTGGATATTCTTTCCTACTTTGTCAAAGATTAATTGGCCATACATTTCTGGGTCCGTTTCTGGGTTCTCTATTCTGTTCCATTACTCTGAGTGTCTGTTTTGTACCAGTACCATACTCTCTTGATGATTACTCCTTTATAATACATCACGAAGTCCAGATTCTGATGCCTCCAGCTTTGGTTTTCTTTTTCAAGATTGCTTTGGCTATTTGGGGTCTTTTCAGGTTCCATACAAGTTTTAGAATTGTTTTTTCTAGCTCTGTGAATAAAGCTGGTGTTATTTTGAAAAGGATTGCCAGAAAATATTATTTTTTTAAAAATTGTTTATCCATTTATTTTTTTAAAAATGTTTATTTTTTACAGAGAAAGAGAGAGAGAAAGAGAAGGAAGGTGGGGCAGAGAGAGAGACAGAATCCCAAGCAGGTTCTGCACTCTCAGTGCACAACCTGATATGGGGCTTGACCTCACAAACTGAAATCATGACCTGAGCTGAAATCAAGAGTCAGACACTTAACTGACTGAGCCACCAAGGTGTCCCCAGAAAATATTCTTAACAATATCTGGTGCTATGAAAAAGGAAGGAAGCTTTAAGTTGGGGTAATGGCTATGGAAGGTGGTACGTACCATCATCCTTGGTATTTTGCCATATTATTCTGACTTCTCCTTTAAAAAAATTCTATTCCATTTACACTTAAAATAAGGAAAAAATTAAAGGACCCAAGAACTTTGTTTCATCCTTTTGACTGTCATATTATATAATATAATGTAATAAATATACATTATGATAGATATTAATACATAATCTATAATATGGATAATATACAATAAATATATATTATATACATATATATGCATTATATATAACATTATATACATACCTAATGTATATACATGTACACATATAATATAGTGTAATTAATATGTTATAAAAGTTCTGTTTGAACTTATGCTTTGATACTCTATTCTCTTTTTAAACTTTTTAACTGTTTTGCAGCTAAAAAAACAAAGACTTTTGGCTTTGTATGACTGAACACTGACCCTCTCTATATATTACATATTCTTGACATATTGACATATCATGCTTTGACAGATTTCAGGCATACATACCTGCAGTAAATAATACCTGGCTGTTTTTTAATGTCTTCTATTTATTTTTAGTGATCTCTAACTGATAATTTCTTCTTTTTTTTAAGCTTATCTATTTATTTTGAGAGTTGGGGGATAAGAGAGAGAATCCCAAGCAGGATCCACACTGTCAGCACAGAGCTTGATTCAGGGCTCAGTCTCACCAACTGTGAGATTATAACCTGAGCCAAGATCTGTCAGACACTTAACCAACTGAGCCACGCAGGTGCCCCGTAACTGATCATTTCTTAAGTGAGATTGTGTCTGTCATCAATTCTAGAAATTTCACATATAAAAATACTTCCAGTATTTTCTTTCTGTTACTATTTTATATTCAGATATGTATTACCTTCTCTCATGCTATTCACCAGGAGCACTTAAACTTTTTTGTATTTTAGATTATTTTATACTTCTAACTTTTTATATTGAATGTTCTGTATTTTCTTCATATGGTTCATCCAACCAACTAATTCTTTCTTCAGCTGTGTCTTTTCTGTTGTTTAACTCATGCAAAATTTTTAATTTGAGTTATTATGTTTTTGAAAATTTTTACTAGTTGGTTTTTAGCGGGCTTTCCTCCACAGAAAATCCCCTTATACATACATAGTTTCCTATCTTCAGGAAAATTTCAATTTATATTCTAATAATTTAAGTTCTTAAGTGTTCTTATTTCATTTATTTGTGTATTAATTTTCTATTACTACCATAGCAATAATTTGTGATCATTATTACAATAGTTACCTTAGTGAATTAAAGCATTACATTTTTATTCTCTTATAGTTGTGGAAGTTAAAAGTCTTAAATCCTAAGGTGCTAAAATCAAGATGTTGGCAGGTCTGGTTCTTTCTGTAGCTCTAGAGGAGAATCTATTCTTTGCATTCTAGCTTCTAAAGGCTGCTAGTGTTCTGTGATTCTTTGGATCATAGTTTTATCTCTTCAATCTCTATTTCTATTATCACATCACTTCCTCTCTGTCTGTAACTCTAATCCTTATAAGACCTTTGTGATTATAGGATAACCCTGCATAATGTCTTCATCTTAAAATCCTCAACTTAATCACATCTTAAGGTTCTTTTACTATGTAAAGTAACATATCCACAGGTTACAAGGATCCAGATGTCAACATATATGGAGGCCAGTATTCAGCCTAACATAATATACAATAATTCTAATACATAATATTTATGTATCTAGTTTTTAAATTACTTTTCCCTGATGTGTATAATTTATGGAGCCTTGTTTCTTATAATATTTTGTTATTTTTTAATTGGGACTTGTATTTTTTTTATATGTCTATGGCATTTCTATGAGGTTTGGTTTTAAGTTTGATTCTTTACAGAGGATGTCTTTTTTTTTTTTTTTATTCTTTCTTTCTTTGCCTGAGACCTGGGGGAAATACAAATCCAGTTTGCTTTATTTTTTCTTTCATACTTTTTGAACCAGACAAACAGTGCAAATTCAATTCCCATACATAGCCAGTTGCCATAAAATCTCAAGAGAAGCAATTTCTATTTTACTTCTATCAAGAACCTGGAACACAAGAGATAATTTTTTTTTTCTTTCTGTCTTTAAAATTATTTCAGTTAACTTTTTATAGTATAGGGTCTTTCTCCATTCCTAACTCTATATGTGGTGAATTCTTATATTGGTCCCTACCCTGCACAGGTGCAGGTTCACTGAGGTGTACAAATTCAGGATTTATAGCAGTTTCAGCAATTGCTTATTTTCCTATATTTGTCTTCTCAATTTGTTCTGACCTCTAAGAAATTCCATTTCTCTGTGATATGTACAGCTACTCTATTAAAAATATGATTATGGTCTTGCCATTTTAGAAATTTTGTAGCCACTTGTTCATATTGAAGTAAACATAACTATGCTTCAGGTTTTGTAAATATTAATTTATTTAGTTCATTAAAAAGTGGATTCCACTTCAAAATGGTAATTTAATACTACTTTAGATCTATTTCAGGTAAATAGAGCTTACCAAATAGGTTTTAGAAATTTACTTCCATGTCCTACGTTTTATTGCAGTAATTACTGCTTATTGATAGTTTGCCAATATATGTTTAATAATTATTGATAATTTATCTTTTATTTTTATTTACTTATTTCTTTAGAGAGAGAGAGTGTGTGTGAGCAGGGGAGAGAGGCAGAGGGAGAGAGAGAAAATCTTCAGCAGTCTCCATGCTCAGCACAGAGCCCAGTGCAGGACTCAGTCTCACAATGGTGAGATCATGAGCTGAGCCAAAATCAAGAGGCAGACACTTAACCAACTGAGCCACCCAGGAGTCCCTATAGTAGCTTTTAGATTATTCATTTAGGATGATAATACTCTGTAGTGCAGTGCTCTGCATGATGTGGATGAGGAAAAGGCATTCAATATTCATTTCTCAAACTTAAAAGCTGATTTCTGTCAGAGATTCTATAAAGCAGAATACTCCACATAAGTTAATATTTACCCACATGCTTTGATCAGACCTCACTGAATCCGAAATGTACAAAGCCAAAAGAAAAAGAAACCTTACCAAAATGTCTTTAAATGAGCTATAAAGGAATTCTATTTTTAAAATAAGGATACATTTCCATATTAATTGGCAAAATTGTTATTGTACCTTTAAGTGTAATAATAATTACAAATGGTCTATTTCCTGTATATTTGGAAATACATTTTCTGAGTAACTTAGAAAAACTATTTTAATATATTTTCACTTATGCCCACAAAGCCAGGATTTGATTTACTAGTGTTCCAACATGGAGTATTTACTTCAATCCATTGGTGATGTTCTATTCTTATCACTGACACGGAAGCAAATGGAATTTTGATGTTTATATGTCCATAACCTGAGGAAGAATCAATATAAATTAATACCTGTGACCAAAGGACAAGTCTCCTCTTGAATATTAAATCAAACTGAATTTCCTTACAGTATCTCAATAGTCACATTTTAAATTCAAAACAGAGAGAATGACTATTTTTGTTTACTTCTCAGGAAAATGTACTTTTCTGTTACTCATTTTAGTTAAAGGTTTTCATTATTTTGTTTTCACAAGGAATTATTTGTATTGCTCATAAACAGTTTGCTTGTAAATTTGAGCAATGATTCCTTTAAGGATCCGTAATTTATGAAGCCTATAAAGATTTGGGGTAAAAGAATGACAGCACGGTCTGGTAGACTTAAACTATAATTTTAAGAATGTGACTTGTAGCATCTGGCTGGCTCAGTCGGTTAAGTGTTCGACTCTTGATCTTGGCTCCGGTTATGATCTCACACTACCTGGGATTGAGCCTCGCGTTGGGCTCTGCACTGACAGCGCAGAGTCTGCTTGGGATTCTAAACAAACAAACAAACAAACTTTGAAAAATAAAGAATGTGACTTAAAGTAAGATTACAGAATTAGATAATCCTCTGAAAAATGCATACGATGTAGCATTTATTGTTTTCATTGTGTGCATTTGGTTTTCTACCAAATTAGCCAATGTATCTTAGAAGTCCTTAGAATAAAAGTCCTAATAGCCACAAAGTTAGAATATAAAACAAATTCAGGGGGTAAAGAAAATTTTCTATAGCTATAGATCAATGATGCAGCTCTAGAAATATCTTAAAAACTTGCAGTAAAGCTGTTTTAGTGTTGTGTTTCCCAGATTCTGCTTCATTGCTCATTTGTGAAAACAAACATTTGCCATGAAGACATAACTGCCAATTTAGCCTAAATAAGACAAATGAGATAATGAGACCAGTGGCAAATGCGAGTTGACAAATCCTGCAGAATGCCCAGCTTCAAGTAAAAAGCTTTCCTTTCCTGCCAAAAGGTCTATATGCTAATGTTAACTAATTTGCCAACCTTGGCCCTACATTGTTTGACAATAGCTGAGCATCCCAATTTGTTATAGTTGTGACATTAATTTGGATGTAAAATGTGGCTTGATCTAGTAATCTATGCAACCTCTTCACCCAGCAACCAATCACACAGATGTATACTTTGTACTGAAAAGGCTTAGAAATGCAGAGAGGTTTTTTGTTTTTTGTTTTTTGTTTTTGTTTTTGTTTTGTTTTCATTTTTGTTTTAAAGCTCAAGATATATTAATATAGAAAAGGTAATGGTATAGACATCATAAGTGTGACTTTCACTTGCACATATCCTGGTTAGAGTAAAAAAGGTGAAATAAAGCATGTTATTTACTTTAACATTATGGGCTCATTACAGATATTTGCCCTGAATCAGTTATTCAAATATCTGTAACTTAGCCACCAGTTTTGATGGACTTTGAAAAGTCAATTTACAGGATTTAAAAAAAATCTATCATCTGTCTATCATCTATCTATCTATCTATCTATTGAATCTTCCCAGAATTGCAAAATAATCACAGGTATTGATTCTCATACATTTTTCAATTCAATTTCCTTATTATTGAAAAGAAAACTGTTCCTAAGTGTTTGTATTACTCCTGAAACAACTTAATTTTATGGATTACAGTAGAAATAAGCTAAAATTTCAGTTTAGAGAAATCTGGTATTTAAAAATAAACTAGGTAATTAGAGTCAATACATGCTTGCTTTGTGCCTTTAACTAAGTTAAGCAATAATAGTACTACAATTGTATATAGGGACGATAGATTTTGAAAACAAGTGCTTATTTTGAATGAGTATGAATTGGTGTAGCTCATTCATTTTAGAAGTAGACTAGAATTGCAGGGCTTTAATTCAGACTTCATAAATGCCATGCAACATTTAGTTCCTCTCAGGTAGCTAAAAATGAATGTAAGACATTTTACAATTACAAAATTATGCTAATTCTACCATTATAAAATCAATTAATAAAAAATATTTACTTTGCTTTGGAAAGCAGCATTAAAAACTAAATATATCAAACAGATTTCTCCCCAAATTATGACAATTCATGATAATACCTACAAGTTTCTGTAAGTAGCTTTTTAAATTTCATTTAAAATATATTTATAGAAAATACTGAAGCTTAAAATATTTTGAATTTCAAAAACAGAATTTTGAAAAAATATTTTGAATTCTTATCTTCTAGATCTATATTCTTATTGAGGGGGAAATAGCCTAAAATATAAGATCTATTCACAGTTTTTAAAAATGCATTAAAATGTTTCTAACTCTTCCGTTAACTTATAAAATTATAAACATATAGAACTGCAAAGAACTAAGAAGTTATATGAACTCACTTCCAGACAAACGCTAATTTGATTCTTGAATATTTTTTATTACACATGCTGTAGGCAGCCTCAAAGACGGTTCCCAGTGGCTGTCCCTCCTAGTATTCATGCCCTTATTATATATAATTTTCTTTTTGGTTTGTAGGATGGTAATGACTCACTTCTAACAAACAGAATATGGCAAAATTTATGGGATGTCACTTCTAAAATTAGGTTACAAAAAGACTTTGACTTCTGTCTGGTTTGGTCTTCCTCACTTTCTCATTCACTGGAAAACAGGGAATATATCAAACTACAAAATATCAGTGCATCCATGGGTCTCCTAATAGCCAGGGCTCTCCAGGCTTTTCAAGGCACAGGGCATATTTGAATGCAAAAGAAGCTGAAGAAGGTCCAGACACCACCACTCAGGGAAGAAACCCATGAGAAAACCTTTTCTCACTTAACTTTTATTTTGTTTTCCCATGAAGTTCTTCTGGTGGTGTGGACCAAGATGCATCATTCAAGGGCAGCCACAACTTACTTATGGAGTTTAATAATAAACATTTCTGATAACCAGGTATAATATGCTTGGTACAGCAGCGATCATATTGTCAACACATTCCAGAACAGAGTTGCAAGAAGGTAAATCCAGGATCATATTATCAGCTGTTGTTTGGTATGAGTATGAATTAAGACCCACTGTTAACACTTTAACATCAGTGTAACCCTGTATTCTGGACACAGTCAAATCATATAGACTTTTAATACCATTTTAGCTCTCTTTTGAACAACAATTTTTTGAACTGTAAACAAAAAGGCAGTTTTCTTGTCTATAGACAATACAACATGTAAAATTCAGTGAGTGTTAGTATCATTGACTAAATATGTTAGTCTTGACCACAGCTTTTCACATATTTTTAAACTAATTTAATTTTACTTTTTACACCTTTATTTATTACTAATTGTACTGTTCAAAAAATAAATATGATAGATGTATTTAAACATATATCTGATTAATCTTAAAGCAAATTTATTGTCTCTTCAGTCAAGCCAATTTCCATGTGAGCTACATCAATTAAAGATTGAAAATCAATTTTCTTAAATAATATTCCTTTCTGCGATTTTTCATTGGAATATATCCTTTTTTACTCAGTTTCTTTCAAACAGCCAGTGTATCTTTTATTATACCAAATACCAGTGGATGTGCCATTAAAGTAATGTTTTGTACACCAAATATTTAGTCACAATATATCAATGGTGTCTTCCAATAAGACAAGTAACTATTAAAAAGTTCATTGAATTTAGTTGGAGCCTATCAAGTCTGTGCTATCAGTCATAACCCAGTTAAAAACAATCAGCTCTGACAAATATTATATTTTAAGTATCATTGTGTACTATGATTCATCTACTTCCCACTGAGATGACATACCACAGATTATATTTTTCCCTCTTCCTATCAATTGTGTTACCAGGAAGCCTTTCCTAGTCAATGCTTCTCTGACATTCTTCACAACTTGTTCTGTTGAGACTTTTTCCATGAGTAAGTGCCTCTAGCCTGATAGCCAGGAATTTTCCTCACAACATATTTGACTCCATGGTCATCAACATATAAGACACCCATTCTAAACAAAGGATCATGCCTTCTTCCAAAGTGTCACTCAGGAAAACTGCCCAATTATTATATAGATATTTGTGCTCCACATACCTATTGTTCATCATCTTTCCAAGTCTTGCCAACTTTGGCTAATTTCTTGCCAAAGTAATCCCTCTAAAATTTCTACATGGGATAGTATATACTTTTCAACATGTGGCATGCTTCCAAAAATGCTATTTCTGCTTGGCTCAAAACACTGTTATAAATCAAAAGTTCCTGAATCCCTTCAAGACCACTGTGGTCAGTGTTGACTTCACCACTACACTTGCACTGGTATTATTAAGCATGAGTATGGTCTAGAGAAACTGTATTTACATACCCCGCTTCATATTGAGGTTATTAGGAAATCATTAATCACACATGTTCTATTCCTAAAATCTACTCAAATGGTTTGTACTGTAAGAGCTTCCTAAAGGGAGTTTGTTTGGAGCTCTAGAAGAAAACATCAGTGAGTGTGCACCTACATCTTCCTTGTATTATTAGCCCCTCATGATCATCAACCTCTTTTCAGTTCCTATTCTTGATCTCTTTACATTCACGTTTACTATATTCAGAACAGCAGAGAAGGTTCTGGCATACCATATAAGCTATAGCAATATAACATTCCTCATATCTTGGCAACTGCTCTAACAGTGTGTCAGTCTGGTTTGCAGTTATTTAATGCACAGGTGATCAAATATTGTACAATCCTAGATCTGTGCAATGTAAATATAATACTTCTTTCAGCATAAAAACTTGATTAGTGAACACCGTTTATAAACCTTTAACTAAAGGAAGGTTCCAAATGATAAAGACCGAATAGGGTCATCAATGAGTGATGCATCATATTTTTTCCTCTCTGGATTACATGAGAAGAATTTTTTTGGCAAAATTCCTAATTCATCTTCAGTGCAATGACTCTTTTTTCTGGAGAAAACAGCTGGTAGTCTTCCCCAGGGACCAAAAACTAACTTTGGTCATTTTCTTGCCTTGAGACACTCGTGAGGAAACAAAGCATTAGCAATTTTCCTGATGTTATCATTCACTTGCTAGTTCCTTTATTTAAGCTACCATTTACCTGTTTTTCATTATCCCCAAATTTTACCCACTTTCTACTTGAATTTGGTTGAGGGGCTCAAGCACAATCCACAACCATAAAGTTGGGAGAAGGTGTAACTGTACTAATGTATTTTCTTTCATCCATTCTCATTCTTGGATTTGTGAGCCACAGAGATCCTACATACCAAAAAGAGTCAGAGCTACCAACATAAGGCCTATCTAACCCAACAATTCTTCTGAAATAAGTGCTACAAGATTTGAGTCTTAGAGTTAATATCATGTGCCAAAATGTCTCTCTTAATAGGAGCTAACAAACTGAATTAAGGCCTTGGTACCAAGTGATCCTACATTACAACAGAAAAAAAATGTCAAGTGGGAAAGACAAAGATTTGTATTATGACATCATCTGCTACATATGCATTCCCATTTCTGCACCCAAAAATATTCCTTTTATATCCTCCCTATTCAAGCATTAAACCCAGTCACCTGACTGCAGACCAGCTCTTTGTTCCATGTTCCATTTTTTAGCAAATGTTTTAATTGTCCTTTTCAATTTCTTTTCAAAGCACCACTCTGATGGTGAGAATGAAAGAAATATCTCCAAATAGTATGGTGCTTTTAGCAGATCAGTATATCATAGTCATTGTGAAGTAGGTCCCTTAAGCTGAGAAAACATTTATGGGTGCTCCAAATTGAAATGATTCAAATTATTCCTATCTTTCTATAACATTTTTGACCATTGTTTCAGTATAGACATTTACAACAACAACAACAACAACAACAACAACAACAAAAGTGAAGAATGTACCAACGCCTATCAGAACCCTTAGAAATCCTCTAGAAGCTTTAAGTAATGGTCCAAAATGATCTGCCTGATAGTAATCAGCTGGACTCTGTCCCTATGAAATTCATTCCATGGCAAGTTAAAAAAGAAAATAGATTTTTCTTGTTATCATTCTGAAGAGTCATAGGCAACTATTGGTACCTCAACTGAGAACAAAGAAATATATGTATCTTCATTCAGATGAACTGCATAGCTTGGTAGCCCCTATGGAAACTCATCTCTTATACTCAGCCAACTACTTCAAATATTTTTTGAAACATCCCATTCTTGTTCCTTTGGAACTTTCTGCTAGGTTTTGTAGGGACCATTCCACATCTACTACCTTTTCTTCATTTCTTGGGATTCCAGAAGTTCTTCCAAAATTAGGGATCTCCGCAAGCTGGTATTTTTAATTATCCAATTGTCTATGATTCACTTAACCAAACACACAGGCAGGCTATCACCACTGCCCAAGAATTTGTTAAAATCCACCCATATCCCCTTAGAATAAACTCCTAGTTTTTATACAAAAAGCTAAATGTACTACTGCAAGTAATCTGGCCCTTCCCTACTTCTCCAGGAATACTTTTCCTCCACCAGCTGATTTGCTGAAATTCCTTCTTCTGAGCATTGTCACAGGTATATCATGCTGCTTGCATTGTTTTATCAAGAAGAATCATACAGTTAGGTCATTCAGCAATGGGATATGGGAGAGAGAAGGTCCTAGGGTTGATTAATTGTCATGCAAATGGTAGCCATATTATGTGATGATTCTTCTGAGCCATCAGCTACAGTATTCAGTATGTATATATGGATAAACACATATTAGTATATCTATACAGCACACAGACACACACACACACACACACAATTTTCACTTGATAAATGAACTTTCTTTGGGAACTTCCAATGGGAGTCTCAATTGTCTTCATCACAGGCTCAGAGTTTCCCTTTTTCTTCTGACATACTTTCTCTGAATTATTCTAACTTTTTTCTCAGCCACAAATTCCATGAAAGATAATTAAGAGAGTAAATTTTTTATTTTTATCCTGTATATGTTTAGTTGTCAGGTGCTGTCTCTATTAGACCCAATACCAAGTGAATAGTTCCTGGTGAAAATGCAGTGACGTAGCAGTCTATTACCATAGCAGCCTTTAATGAGGAGGAGTTCAGGAGGCATAAACTGACTTCCACCACAAAGTTCAATAAGCCTGATGGCAAGTTAGTAAAATGTCTAATGTCATATATTCATTTGGTTCTTTTGGTCCAAGTGGCCCAGCACAAGTGCTATGCTACAGCACATTTGTATCCCACAATGTGAAACTTTGTTCAGATGTCCATTTGAATTGTCTTTTTCTAGTCCACTTAGCTTAAATAGGCAATAAGAGTCCCAGAATTAGGAAGGCATGTAATTAAGAATTAAATATATTCACTAAATGCTGGACTGTCTTATTAGTAGTCAAATTCTTCAGAAACAGTAATTTGTTTCCATTTTTGGAAAGCTCTCTTGAGGCACCAAATGTATCCCAAAATTTTATAGTCTTAGCCTATTTCTGAAATTTTGAAATCTATTAACAATTCTCTACAAAACTTACATGTAACTTTTGTTATCAACATTTTTTTCTTCTTTTCCTCATTCTGTTACTGTTATAATGCCAACAACACAGTAATTCAGTTTTTTCTTCACTAATATCATGTTCAAATCTCTCTTCACAGAAGTATAATAGTATATGATAAAACTGTAATTGTACCTTTGACAATGTGGTAAAAATGTGTTGAATTTCTACCCATGTAAAGGCAAATATGAGTTTTACTTTCTTCTGCTGAAAGTATGAATATAAAGCATGAACACAATCAATCACAGTATATCAGTCTCCATTAGCTTGTGGCATCTTTTGTATAGTTTATATCAGATATTGCTATCAACTACACCACATTATTCGTTCTTTGTTAGTCCACCATCAGTCTTCACAATCCTTCTTCCTTTCTTATTAATCAAACTCAAACTGCTATAGGGTACATTGATATTATTACCCTCACTTCTACCATTTCTTAAGTCAAAGTTGAAATTTTTTGTTGCCCTTGGGAATTCTTTTTGTTTTTTTTAAATTTTTTAATGTTTATTTATTTTTGAGAGAGAGACAGAGAGACAGAGCATGAGCAGGTGAAGGGCACAGAGAGAGGAAGACACAAAATCCAAAGCAGGTTCCAGGCTCTGAGCTATCATCACAGAGCCCGACACAGGGCTCAAACTCACAGAATGTGAGATCATGACCTGAGCTGAAGTTGAATGCTCAACCGACTGAGCCACCCAGGTGCCCCTGTCCTTGGGAATTCTATATTGCCTAATACTTATTGAAAAATAAGCCTAGGAAGGTTCATTTTGCATGTCCAATTTATTCTGAATGAGGATAGGCTTGCCTGAAATTTCCTAAAGGAGATAACAGCAGTGTTTGCCACTTACATCACATTTATTGCAAATATGAATTTAGGTAAATACTTTTTAGCTTCCATGATTTTTTAAATTTTTTTTTACATTTATTTATTTATTTTTGAGAGACAGAGAGAGAGAGAGAGAGAGAGAGTGTGTGCATGAGTGGGGGAGGGGCAGAAAGAGAGGGAGACACAGAATCCAAAGCAGGCTCCAGGCTCTGAGCTGTCAGCACAGGGCCCGACAGGGGGCTCGAACCCATGAACTGTGAGATCATGACCTGAGCTGAAGTCAAACGCTCAACCGACTGAGCCACTGAGGTGCCTCTGCTTCCAAGATTTTGATTTGCAATTTTATTTCATTCATGAGTAACTTCATTCATTGAATACTTTTCAAGAAAGCATTTTCATAACCACCCAATCCTACTGAAGTTCCTGCAGGATCTCCTCACTGTCATAGGTAGGGATGCTGGTATATTATTTATCCAATAAGCCAAAGAGGAAATGCTCCACATGCCCTGATGTTTAACCTAAAAATTTAACATAGCCTTCAGATCATGCTGGGGAAAGCAGTTACAAGTTCCTGGAGTAAGTCATATTTCACAGATAAGATTAATTTTGCACCATGTTTCAGGCCTCCTTTTTAGTTCTTCTTTCCTTTTTCCTATTTTAAAGTCATTCAGGTAAGGATAGATTGAATATAACAAGATCGTTTAGGAGAGATGACTTGCAAGGTAGATGTTTTGTGGGTACCTGTCTATTTTTTTTTCCATTTTAATTCTCTCCTTTTAAGAAACATGGCAGCACAACTCTACTTGACTTAATCTTCCTTCTTTTTTCAATCATTATACTTAGGCTTAGTTTCCCTTTCTCTTTTTTTGCCCTTTTAAAAATTGCTCTAACCTTTTGCACATTCTCAAACTCTATGGAAAATAATTGAGGAAGTTAATCCTTTACTATATTATAATGCTCATTTGTTCCCTAAATAGAAAGATTGGAGTTTCTCTGAATTATTACACCCAACATTGTTTGGACAAGGAGCATGTCATTAGGAATAACTCTATTTTGATTACCATATACCCAATCCAATAGAGTTGCCACTATCAGCCTTTTATTGTTCAATAGACATGTTCCGTTTTAACATGGAAGAAGAGACAAGGACAATTCTTGTTTTTAGTGAGTACTCACTTGATTGCCTTTTACCGTTTTGAAGAGGATATATCTTTCACATATTGGTCATTAATGGGATGAATGAAAAAAACACAACTAATTTTAGGAGGTACTCACTCCATGTAGATCTCTTCATTCTGTAATGTCCAAGCAATCAAATTATTAGGTTAAATTAAATTATGTTCCAATCTTCAAAAGATTACTGGAACATCAACATGAATCACTATTTTTTCCCAAATATTTATCGTAAATTTTTATTGTTATTTTCTATTTAATGGTTTTCTTTTTGCCAATATAGTCACTATATCTATGGGGGGGGGGTCATTTTCACTGTTATTCAATTGTAGTCAAGTTTACATCATATAATTTCCATGGCAAAACTATCACCATCTCAGATCACAGATGGACAGGTCACCACCCAGGGATCAAAGTCTTATCATTCCTTTCTTCCCATGTTGTCTCTTACCTCATAAATCTTTTGCTATGTTGAAAAGGGGTCTTTGTGTCAATTCCATGTCTTCCTCTAATCTGCCTGTGACACAGCCATTGATTCCATTTCAGGTGATACTAAGTTTAGAATTCATGGAAATTCACAAGAAATTTTTACTTCCATTTGAATGATGTGTAATAGGTAATACAGTACTCTGACCTGCAGTTGCTTTGGGAGGTGAGGCTCCATCTCAAGCAGAACTTGCAGGTCTCTTCACTGTATAGGTGCCCTTTTCTATAAAAGACAAGGTTGAAGACACTTCTGTCCATTTCAACTAATTAAATCTATCCCTGCCATTTCTTTCTTATTTATTATATTCTGCATGTCACATAGCCCATCAAGGAGTATGTGCAAAGGCACATACCTCCTATCATAGGTGCAGGTCACCAGTCAGCAGATCACAATAAAGAATTCTGACAGCTGGGGGTGCCTAGCTGACTCTTTTACTTAAAAAATTTTTTTAAAGTTTATTTATTTTTGAGAGAGAGAGACAGAGTGTGAGCAGGAAAGGGGCAGAGAGAGAGGGAGACAGAGAATTAGAAGCAGAGCTCCAGGCTCTGAGCTGTCAGCACAGAGCCCAACATGGGGCTCGAACTCACAAGTGATGAGATCATGATCTGAGATGAAGTCGGCTGCTTAACGTTCTGAGCCACCCTAAGCCATACCTAAGCATCTGACTCTTGATTTTGGCTCAGGTCATGATCTCATTATTTATGAGTTCGAACACTGTGATGGACTCTGCCCTGACAGTGCAAGGCCTGCTTAGGATTCCCGCTCTCCCTCTCTCTTCCCCTCTCTTGCTTGTGCTCTCTCTCTCTCTCAAAATAAATAAACATTTAAAAATATTTAAAAAATTGATAGCTAGATACAACCGCCCTGCTTGGTAAAACAGATAACATATCACTTCACATTTATTTCTGGAGGCAGGAGTCCTGGATCAAATTTTCAGGAGTTTCTGAGCCTAGGATAATAGTTTAAAGCAGCTATTATTTTTTTTATCTGTATATGTATCTGGATACATCATCATTATGATTATCAGCCTGTAGATATATCTTGTCAAAGATATTTTGCAGTTGTGCAGTTCAGAAATAGACTCAATCAATACATAAGATGTATCTGACTAGCAAAATCACAGAAGGCTCCATAAAATTTTTAGAAAAAATTCCTGTATTGTAAGCCCACTCCAAAGCTTAGTAGCTCTAAACAACCACCATTTGTTTGCTCACTTTTCTATCAGTAGACAGTTTGGTGAGCTAGGCTCAACTAGGCAGTTCTTTTGCTCGTCTTGCCTATGTTGACTCATGCAGTGACAATTATCTGGGACTGGATGATCCCAGATGATCTCACTTACATGTCTGGAGCTTTTGCTGGGTGACTGGATATTCTTTATCTGTGTGATGTCTCTCTTTACATGATTTCTTATCTTCAAGAAAGCTAAACTGTATTTACTTACAAAAGGAAGGTTTCAGGGTCCTAAGAGGATACATTCTGTTAGTAAAAGAAAGCTGCCGGACCATCCAAGATTCAAAAGGAAAGATGGCTGATCTCACGTCTTGTGGGAGGAAAGAAAGAAAGAAAGAAAGAAAGAAAGAAAGAAAGAAAGAAAGAAAGAAAGAAGGAAGGAAGGAAGGAAGGAAGGAAGGAAGGAAGGAAGGAAGGAAGACATTTTAATCCACCACAATCCCTTTAATCAGAACACTGTATTTTTAACAAAGCAGAATCACGTTATACAATGGAGGATAGTATAGTGGTTAAAAGTGAAGATACTGGTGCTTGTTATCTACTAGTAAGACAAAACAATATGAAAGGCCGTAGAGTATTGCGGTTAAGACTGCAGACGTTGGAACCAATCTACCTAGGTTTGATTCTTGGTTTCTTCATGTAATATTTGTGTACTTTGGTTAGGTTAAACAATCTGTAATTTGGTTTTTTTTCTTTGTACAATAGAAATGATAATTATTAGTAACACATGTGTCATAGGGTGATGTGAGAATCAAATGAGCTCATGTATAATATATGAAGAGCCTGATCTAGTTCCTGAAGCATTTTAGGAACTGAATAAATGTTATGAATCTTTTGTTACTTAATTTACGTTGTGCATTGCTCATTTTGGTGTTAGTTTTTTAATTTTATAAATGAATATTGAGCTTGTAGTCAATTATAACTCACAGGATTTTTTCCCACATGCACCATGGTTAATTTCAAATAGACTATTCTTTAAATAATCTTTGAAACAAAGCTAACGTACTGTTTTACTCTGATAAATTATGGGTTTTATACAGTTTACAAATGTTTTTTATTCTAATTGTTTTACTATTGGAAATTCTCCAATAACTTTTCCATAATTGCTATTGTGACACTCTGAAATATGTGAGAAAATATACATACAGCAGTTTTTGTCCGAAGAAAGCAAAACACTACCATGAACTTTTTATTCTTCTTTTTTTCTGTGTCCTATTGGATTAAAAATTAATCCTTTTCTCCTTTCATTTTTACAAAGCTGGGAAACTATACACTACACTTATATACTTTTACTAACTTTTCTTACATTTTAAACATACTTTATTTTTTTACATTTTTCTAATTCATTCATGTTAAAAAGGCTAGCATGTTATAAAATTTCTCAAACATTCCCCACCTATCTGTTAAGTTTTGTCTTACAAAATTGTATTTCTACTTTGTTTCAAAACAAGCAAAAATAGTTTATTTTATAAGCTTTCAATAATTAATTTATTGACATGTTTTATTTATGTTTTGCCCACTATTATTTTTTGCTCCTCACTTTTTAGTGTGTTTGTCATTTTTTCTTGCCCAAGTACATCATTTAGTAAATTTTCAGCAAATTTCTGGAGTTATAAACTCTAATAGTGAAACTGTTTTGTTTCCTTTCTCAATAATATTAATTTAGCTAGATATAGAGCCAAATACTGTGATTTATTTTCTTGCATTATCCTAATGATTCTATCTATTGGTCTAATAGAATGTCTTACTTCAGATAACAGATTTATAATTCGGGTAGTTTTTAGTATTTTCTGATTTTCCTTGAGATTGTATTTTCTAATTTATTTTTCGTAAGTATGCTTTTTACCCTTATGTTTGTTTGTTTCACATGGTAGTGGAATATATTTTCATTCTAATGTATTTTTTGTTGTTGTTAATTACAGAAAATTTTGAGGCATTGTTTATTTGAATTCGGATGCTCTCCCGACTGTTCTATTCTCTTTTACTGGAAATTGCATTATATATAACTCATAATTACTCCATCTATCTTTTATGTTTTTCATTTCATAATGCCTTGGATGACTATGTCAATTCTAACTTTTGATTCATTAATTCTCTCTTTCCCTGTTCTCAAACAACTATTTATCCGTTCCTCTTATTTTCATTTTGATTACCCGCTGTTTTCCATTCCAACAGTTTTCTTCTTTTTCTTATTTTCTGATCTTGTTTTATGGACACCATTTTCTTCCTAGTCACTCTGAGCTTTAAAAATAAACTTATTTTAATATCTTAAGAGCATTCGGTATTTTCAATTCAACATTGTGAAATTCATCTATTTGTTGTGGGTTTTTCTCTATGGCTTTCGGTTTCTTTCTGTATGATGTAATTTTGTTCTGCAGGTCCACATTTCATATAAGTTTTTCTTTCTCTATGTTCATTTTTCTTCTCAAATATTTTTACAGTTGTCTCACACCCCAGCTACTTCCTAGGGACCACACCTCAGAGGCAATATTGCTTTGTAGACATCTTCAAGGAGACTGCATAATAATTTTCAACAGTACAGACTCACTAGGCTTCTGGATATGAAATTAGTTCTGTTTTCTCCCTTTTCTAAGGCAAATAGTGAATTATGGACCCAACCTGAAGAGACAGTTGGATCTTCTTTTGCTTCCTTTCACTTGTTAGTAAACATGGTAAGAGTCCCAGACTTCACCCAGCGTGCATCCACCTCTAGTCAGTATATGTGGGACTTGTTTCATGCTGTTTCTTTGTCAAGGTTGAAGTTCAAGGTCCCATTGTCTTCTCATAGTATCCAAAGATCTGCTCTTAGCCCCCACTCATTAATGTGAGTTGTCCTCTGACCCATAAAATAAGTTTTATGGGATGGAGAAGACCATGGAAGACTTGAGTATCACATTTTTAAAATGGCAGAAACTAATGTCTCTGAAAAACTATGGACAAGATCTGCCATGTGGACCTGTTTTTATGGTCACCTTTGTTACAAAAGCAAGAGGAAGACTGGTCTTTTGTTACATATTTGATGGTTGTTATCAGAGGTTAATCACCTTGGTTAATGAATTGTCTAACTTGAGTGTTTAATGTTTTAATAGCAACTTATTAAGTACTGAATTTTCTGCTGCACTATGGTGATAAAAAGAGGATTGCACTTCTTAATTTTTTTTCTCATCTGTTTCAAAAGATTTGTTTGGAGTCTACCCCAAACCCAATCCATCAGCATATGAAAATGCAAAAAGCATTATATTTCTCATATAATGCATTAAACATCCCCCCAATTAATTCAAAATTACATCAGTATCACTAATGTTTATTAACTTTATTCTCCAAATGGCATAAATTTGGCTTTGCACATGTAACAATCTGAAAGTCTGTTTTCAATGTAAAGATTTTGGAAGACTTCTTGCTATCCTTATCATCCACCCAGAAGTTACAAATCCTTATTATTCCTCTCTAAAAATATGCATTTCTAAATTAAATGATATTCCTTTATGTAACAATTTATTAAAGCCTCAGAAGAATCTCCCTAGGTGAACTTATACGTTGGATTTGTTTTTATTGTTGATCACATGATGTACATACACTTTTGAAGATTTGGTCTTAAGAGGTAGGGTCTTTATAGTAACATGAATACGGTACTTGAAGGATGACATCCATGTCACGTTTTATATCTGTGGACACTTTTAACTTCTTGTCAGTTTTTTTAAATAAAAAAAACTTCTTAGGTAAAGTCAGACATATTTTATCTGAATCTTTAGAAAGCTCTTTTGCTCAATTAAATAAGGGGATATTTTGTTTGTTGTAGATTTCTTAATTTTACTATTTTAACTTCTATGATGAGTATTAGTGTATTTATTTCACTTTTCCATCACTAGTCTGTTATGTATTTTTGGTCAGAATTAAGACCAGTGTATGATTGTCTCCTCTTATGTTTTTGCCTTTCAAAGTGCTATTTATTTAATTTAGCAACGTTGCAAATCTTGCTTTTAGCTTGTTGAAACTGTTACAGAATATGCAGATATCTGAAAACTCCCCTTTTTCAAAAACAATTTACACATGTGTTTTTAGCTGTATTAGAAAAGCACACACTCTGCCTACTTAAACACACTGTATTGTGGCCACATGATAATGCTCTACAACTCTTACCTAGTCTTTTCCTTCTTTCCTTTGGAACAACTTTTAGAATGCTTTATGTCTGTGGATTTCTCTACCTATCTACTTCTCTATCTATTGTCTATTGTTTTATTTAAATATCTATCTATGCATCTATCATTTTTTACAATTACACACTTGCACCAAATAATGGATGAGTTATTTGGGGGAGAAAATTCATTTTCTTTATCATATTTCTGTTATGAATTCCATATGCCAGAATCATTCGCAAGACTTACCTGGTGGATGGGCCTATGAATTTTGGTATCAACTCTCACATAGCTGTGAACTTTAAGTTACTGAACTCTAAGCCACCAAATGTGTGTATCTGCATATGTGTGTATATATGTGTACATATGTATATGATACTCGTAATTATAGATGTATGAAGTGAGTAGTATGTCAGATGACTTCAATAAATGTTAACTTTCATTTTTATGAAGTTGTTGTAATATTTCTTTTGTTAAAATTCCCATACAAAGAAACACTGACATCTGGAATATAAAAGGTTTTACCTTTCTCCCATTATTTTCATCAAAAAAAAAAATCAGTCACATCACAATCTTCATTTCTTTTCAAATCCTGTTCCCCACTCATATGTTTAATTTTATCTGAGTATATTTCTCTATCTTCCTTAGCTTAAAATTCTGTTGATCAGAGACAGAAATAGTAACCAAAAATTCCCCTTTCCGATTTTGCTTCGTGCACTGCAGTCCTTACCTAGGGATCATACTTTCAGAGTAACACCTTTTATTTTATTTTTCCTAATCTAAATACTTCTGTGTGCATTTTAACCAATTTCCTCTATTTTGTCTTTAGTATTAGAGACAGAGGCTAATATCAAAGTTATTTGTATATATAAACTCATATTATTTACTTCTAAGATTTCCCTATTTTGTACCAAAAAAGAGAAAAGAAAATTAAAACAATAAGACCAACTAAATGCTGCCTTGGAATTTTTTTTTTTTTTTTGCTTCTTTTGTTTTTAATTTTTTTAAATCAAAGAACTTATACTTTTTGGCCACCTCTCCAACATTTACAAATTCCTTTACAATTCTTAAATGTTTTTTAAACTTTGTATTATGGAGCTAAAAGCTAAATACACACACTCATAAGTTTTAATCAATACTAACCATAAATGGTAGATTGCTTTATAGTACTTGTATTTTGTATTCCCAATTAATATATTGCAGACTGCAGTTTGTTCCTAATTGCAAAAAAATCATTCACTGAAGTCAAAGCAACAAGTATTTTTGATTGCCTCCACAATAAAATGAACAATGCCAAGTTTTATAGTCGCTTTCCAGTGTTAATAGCTTATGAATCATGCATATAAAATAACAATTTAAAATTGCATAATAGGGGCACCTGGGTGGCTCAGTCGGTTAAGCGTCCGACTTCAGCTCAGGTCATGATCTCACAGTTCCTGCATCGGGCTCTGTGCTGACAGCTCAGAGCCTGGAGCCTGTCTTCGGATTCTGTGTCTCCCTCTCTCTCTGACCCTCCCCTGCTCTCTTTCTCTCTATCTCTCTCAAAAATAAATAAAAACATTAAAAAATTTTAAAATTGCATTAATAAAAATTGTTTGTGTAGTACTTTCAATTATAATGTTATTTAATTCTTTTTTTTTCATAGTGTATTTTATTTTATTTTATTTTATTTTTTATTTATTTATTTTTTTTTAAACTTTATAGTTTATTGTCAGGTTGGTTTCCATATAACACCCAGTGCTCTTCCCCACAAGTGACCTCCACCAAGACCATCACCCCCCTTCACCTTTT
>CM053574.1:96019466-96046325 GCA_028646485.1 Cryptoprocta ferox
AGGAAATTGCAAGAGATACATTTTTAAGGACAAAATGGCATGGGGAGATGAAAGTATGAGTGAAAGTGACAATATGAATATTGTACATAACATTTCATCAGTTATAATGATAAAATCAGAAGCCATGTGATGATACCAATAAAGTTATTTAATTCTTAAAAGCCCTTGTTAGTTAGGTATTAAAAATATTTTTAAAAATAAAAATTTAAAAAACCCATCTTATGTTACAAATAAGAAAATTGAGACACAGAGAAAAAGTGATTTTTTTTCAATGAAGCACAGCTAATAAGTGGCAAATCTCCAGACAATTTGCAAACTATGAAGTTAGATGACTTCATTTACCAGTTGACTAACATTTTTTGTTGTTGTTTACATACTCATTAGATGTATTGTTTACTAAAAGGTTGTTAAAGTTCTGAAGTTCCAGGTACATATCATTTTCTCTATTTCTTGCCCCTATTCCACGTTTACTTCTGCTATTTTAACTGAATTTTTCACTGTTATCAAAGAAACACTGTTTCTTTGTTTCACTGTTATCCATGTGTTTTTCAGCCTTTGTGGTTGAGTATTGCTATTCCCTCTTTAAAAATCTTTGCCCAATATCTATGTATCTATCCATCAGGAGATAAAACCAAGAGGTAGACTTCAGTTTCATATAGTGAGAGATTTTTTAATGAATACAATCAATGAACTTGGAGTATTCTATGCAATATTGAGACACAGGGCATTTTAGTAAGAATTCCCCTGTTGTTTAGGGAGATATTGGGCAAAGACATTAAAAAAAGTCTTTCCTTTTTAGCCTTAAGACAATTATCCTATTCTAATCTGTATTAGAGTACTTGTTTTATTCATTTCATTCCTCTTGTAGATTGCATGTCATTAGGGAAGGAAGGGGAGAGAATTCAAGTATTCTTGTGTTACTCATGGCATCTAAAGGTATCTTACTGACTTTGATCATTCCATATTTTTTTGTCAAATACCTTAATTATATAGGAATACAATGAATTAAAAGTATCATAAAGAAAATGTTTAAAAAAATCACCTAATGGAAATTTAAAAAGAAAATAATAAGAAAAACTAAGATAACAATAGAGTAGAGAAAAATATGGACAAACAGACATACCTATATGTAATAAAAAACAAAATAAGGCAAACATGTACTAAACAGAGGTGAGATAATTATTATACAGATATTACTCCTCAAAGCATAGTGGCCATACCTGCTGGAACATGTCATAGTAAATGAAAATTTTGGATAGTGGTACTTTGAGATTATTGGGAAATCTATATTTATCTATTTGTAGTGCTTCTTGACATTAAACATTTCATAGAAGTTTGGATACCAATACTTTTAGTTTGAGAATTCTTCAGATTCTTTTTTTTTTTTCAAAATTTACTGGTGTTTTTATGAAAGAAGAGCTGTCTGCTGACCTTAAAAATGCTTTTATTGTCAGCAATGACATTTAGAGACTAAATTGTCTTGCATGACAGGAAAATATATGATATTTAGTTTAGTTTTTTTCTATTATTTAACTTTAAAAACAATTACTTTTGCATAGTGGTTTTACTCAATCTTCCGTTTCTAGTGAAAGAAGATATTGAGAAGTAATATCTTTCCTCTATAATGATATCCACACTATATCCAAACAGGAGTTAATTGTAATTTTCCAAGGAATTTCAGAAGCTTCTAGTACTGTGCTATAACAGTGCAACATGGCATTTCTGTTCTGCTTTGTAGTTTGCAAAGCATCTTCATATACATATAATTTCTATGAAGAAAACCATTTTTAAAAGACAGAAAATGTTCAGATCACACCATCTTAGATAATGATATAGAGATGATTATTCTGGTTTCCTTTGGACAAGCAGTTCTCTAAGAAAAAGGAGTAACTGCTAATATTATTTTGCTTCTTTAGCCCATCTTTGCAGACAACACCATTTTAACTAATTCCTTTCTATGTGAAATATCAAGAATAGTCATAATAACAGGTCATAAACTAGTACATACGTTACAAGGAGTGGCCCCAAGACATAAAGCATTAATCCTATAAATTTGAAAATGGTTATACAACCTGATTGCAAATATTGACCTCATCACATTTGGAAAAATGAGACACAGATAATCCATAGCATGCAAAGACAAATGCTTACTTAAGCTATCCCCTGTTGCCTGAAATGAAGTGATTAGTGAAGGTAAGGCTGCGCTTAACTGTTATGGTGGGTGAGGCCTATAGGAATAAGGGATTTGTTGACTACTTCTGATTGTAGTGGAGAGTTTACTGAAAAATAATATGAGGTTTCATTGTTAAATTCTCAGATCAAGGTCTGGTCAGAGAATAAGTTAGTTTCTGTGATGACACTAAATAAAATTAAAATATAGTCCTACAACAGAAGTAGAATTCTGAGCCTCACCCAGTGACTTCTGTGAAATATTATTTGGTAAGAATTGGGGATCTGCAAATAGGAATTGAAAACATTTATTTTATTTTTTTAAGTTTATTTATTTATTTGTAGAGAGAGAAAGAATTCAAGCAGTGTAGGGGTAGAGGGAGAGAGAGGGAGAGCTAGAGAAAATCCTAGGCAGACTCCACACTGTCAGCACAGAGCCCGACATGGGGCTTGATCTCACATACGTGAGATCATAGCCTGAGTCAAAATCAAGAGTCAGACACCTAACTGACTGAGCTACTCAGGCACCCCAATAATGAACAAATACTTCAATTTAAACATAAAGGATATTAGGTTTATCAGGTAGATGAGATGAAGGAGGACAGAGAAAGATTTGGTATAGAAAAAAGTAAAAGCAAGACAGAATCTAAATTATCAGTCATAATCTCTGTATTCATTTCTCTTAGGCTTTGCACTATTAGTACACCCATTTGTCAGTGGGCAGCCACACTAAAAAATGGTGTCTATAATTTTTTTGCTGCCTTTCTGTTCATTTAGTGATGAGCACATAGTTCCTAAATTTCATTTTTAAAATAATTACACTGCATGGATACTCCTGACATCTTTCTAGTGGTGAAAAAGGCACTGAGATGACTTTGATATGAAATAATATGACTTCCTAATAAGTTTTTTCTCCTCTCTGATTTCAGCTTTTAGAGTCAATAACTTCAATGCATCAGAAAATCAAAGTAGTTTTTCCTTCTTTTCTTTTTCTTATTAATACAGTACTAATTTGTCTTCCCTCTGTCAAACCGAGCCATCCATCCCCCCGTCCCAGGCTGCCTGGGAGGTGTAGAAAAAGGAACATACAGGGCAGACAAGGCATGGGAGAAAGACCTATGGGAGGCAGAGATGGCTCCTTTATATGGCAAAGAGGATGAGAAAGGCCACCATCAGGCAAAAGAGCCCCATGGCCTCCAAGATGACAAAGCCCAGAATGGCATAGGAGAAGAGCTGTTGCTTCAGAGAAAGATTCCTGGCATAACCAATGATGAGGCTCCCAAACACAAATCCCAGTTGTAGCCACAGAACCAGCCACCCCTACCAAGGCTGCCCCAGCCCCAGTGAACTTGGCTGCTATGTCAATGTCCCTTGAAATGGCACTGGTTTGGAAGCTGCAGCTAGGAGTAAATGAGGTCAGGGGACGTGAGGTTGCCAAGCTGCTGAGGCTTTCATCTGTCAGTGACTCTGGTGGTTTTAGTACCACTGCAGACAGTGATGCGCTCAACACCTGAGTGGTGCTCCTGACCAAGAAAGGGGTGGAGAAGAACTTTGCATGGGTGTACATTTTCGGAGAATAAGGGGCTGTGGCAGGACAGATGCTTCTAGTGCAGAGAAGACAGCCAAAGTAGTTTTTCTGATTCACATTAATCTGACATTCAGGAGCAACTCCTTGCGATTATGGGGCAGGCACTCAATAGCACCTTTACAGTCTTAGAAGCTTTCAATATTATCAGGTAATTAGGCATTCAGGGAACTCTTGCTGCATATGTCAGGTTTAGAAATATTCCATTTTTTGTAGTTACCTGAAGATGTAGAGACTTTCTGCTTTTGTAATTGCATGGTCATGCTTTCTGATTTTTCCACAATATGAAATGCTCCCTGTGGTGCTTGTTCTACATTATCAGTGCTGATGACCACAATGGACAGACAGTTACTTTTATTTACCATTAAAGTCCCCATGGATAGAGAGAGCTTTGCATAAACTATTTAGAAATTGCTTAGCAAGAATCTTCTCAATTAAATAATTTTAATTTGTACATTATTACTGTCAGGCTTTAAAACGTACAGACAAAATGCTGCATTTGATTCACTAATATACAGATGGTAATGGTGGTGGTAGGGCAGTATGAAACAGCCTCACTTCTCTTTTATATATCTATAAAAACAGGAGAATTGAGTAAATATTTTAAAAGGTTTGAAATTTAACAAGTGATATTTATTACTTCGGCTTTGCATTCACCATCTTCTGCAAACATGAAAAAAATCTATGTGTAATAGAAAAGTATCACTAAAGTTCACTTGTCAAATGAAGGAGCAGAGGAACTTTTACTAAGATCTAGCTGAGGGTGGCCAAATGCAATTCCACTGAAGACTGCTTCAGTCATCATTTTCTCAAGCCAGGTTCAAAAGGGTGAAGTCAGTTTTTCAAAAAATTTTAATTATTGCATATGCCCTTTCAAGTCAATGAAAAACAACCACCTTTCCACTCATCAAGTAATTGTGTTCAGTGTCTACAGAGGACACTAGGCTCCAACAGTTCTCGTTGATATACGGACAAGTTGTGCTAGTGCTGAATAATGTTCTTATTTTGGATGTGCCAAGGCCAAAATAGCAAGCTTAATTTAAACATATAGCAAAGCATCGGTTTGTTTTCATTTTAAAGTAGAGTTACCAAATTGAAGACCGTTACTAAAATAAAACTGTTAAAACAAATTGACAGTCAATATTCTTAAGCTTTAATTTGATTAATCCCACTCTTAGCAATCACGCTATTGCATTATGTATGATCCTTGGTCATTCGATGAAGGAATGAGTAGAGAGTTTCCATAAGTAAATTTTTAACTTCATATTGAACTTTGCAACATATCAGGACTACTTAGAGGTTATATGTTCAATAAATGCATTATATTATTGTCTTTGTCATGACTAAAAGGGTGATGTGAACATTCCCAGGTTTATATAACTATAACTTTAAAAGGTATAAATAAATAGCCTGATTGTATCATGAATAATCAGAAAATCTTTAATTTTAAATATAGTTTAACTAATGTTCCTAATCATACTGTAGACTGGTAAGTATTTTGATTTAACAATAGCAAGAAAAAAAATCTTAAAATGTAAAATAAGAAGTCTGTTTCTTAAGTGATCAGAATAACTTTAATCCTTAAAAATAACCAGCTTATGAATCTAGTCATACTAATAGTTTGTTAATTAATATTGACTTACAGTGATAGGAAGAAAATCAAAATATAAGTAATCTTCAGATGCTAAAGTGGCATATTTACCATAACTATATTCATAAGAATAATATGATGCCTGTGAACTAATTGGGTACTCTTGGGATATTATATTTTTAATGACATATGCCATTTTCTGTATTTGACAATATAATATAATAAATTACTGTCTATTCAGAAAAACCAAATGTTGTTTCACAAAGGCCTAAGGCAATTGTATCAATATGAATATTTTCAACTTCAGAGCAATGATTTTGACAGATTAGAAGAGTAAATTCATATAATAGAGTGTCTTGATCCAAATAAAATATAATCACTTAGGGTAAAATTATACCCCATCTATGGAAGGATGACTAGAATCTTAAAGCACTATTCTTATGAAAGTTAATTTCCTTTCAGTGTGAATTTGTATTTATCTTTTTCAGTATATTACTGAACTAATGGAAAACAAAACTGATGTGTGGGATGATTAGTTACAGTTATACTACATTTGCCTTCAAATTATGGATCTTTGAAAAAATAGACTGGTGGGCAATAAATTGATTTTCATGTCTTTTTGGCATCCTTTATTTAATAATTTGTGTTTTCCATTGATATATGACTTTGTTACTTAAGTTCTTTAGTTTTAAATCAATAAGAATATTAAAAAGAAGAAGAAAATAAACAAGTACTTGAATTAAGCATCAGCACTGTCTGTTTCTATTATCACTTGCTTTTGTAATGTCACCCGAGCTCCTCCTAATTCCACAAGGTAATACAATGATATTTTCTGGACTTACTAAATAAAATACAGATGTAAGTAAAGTAGCTTAGTTTATAGATGCTTCCAGATTGGCTATAAAGATACTAAAAGGAAATAAAATCATCTTCAATAAATCTAGAGAAATAGATAGGTAGATAGATAGACAATAGATATGGATGGAGATAGATATATCTAAACTGACCATTCATAGCAGTCAAGTTATTTGTAATATATTCTGTTATATACATATCTATATTTAATAAAGGCAATATTTTAGGTTGAAAGGAGAGATAGGGCTAAGTCAAAATGAAAGCAAAGATGTAAAAGTGTAATCCATTGGTAGTCTAATCTTGAACTGTGAACAAGGTGAATGTGAGGGCCAGGTCAGGCATTTTGCCTAGTTTTATCATGGGTAAAATAAAGCCATGTAATACCGTGTATGGGGAATAGAAATTAAAGTTGACCTGTGTGCACAGAGTATTTTTCCCATTAGTCAAGCCAAGTAATTTTTTGTTTCTTTGTCTTTGAGAGGTTGGTCACCTTGGTAACAGTGAATACCAAATCCAGACTTTGGTTAATTAGTAGATAATTGCATAGTTGACTACAGCATCTCCATAAACCTTAGGCAAGCCTAGAAGTATGGCCCACTCTGCTTACATATACTCCTATCAATTGCATAGTGATAAGGAAGCACAGGAAAATCTTATAGAGTGCTTTTGCTGGGTCAGGTGATGATAGTTCCAAATGAGTACCTTTGAGTGCCTTCATTCCACTTCATACTGTATGTTCAATTCAGAGATGCTTGGCCTGGTATACTTTCTATGTTGTCAGTATTCTGGGAGGCAAATTGATATCTTGGTTAGAAATGATCAAATTGAGTGCCTTCTGTTACAGTGAAGGGCAACTCTCAGGCTAACTTTTATTGAGTGTGAGTTGGAATTTTCATTATAATAGCAAAGTTGAGAAACATTTTTAGTAGGCCCAAGGGGTAGTGTTTTTCTAACATTATTTTTCTCAATTTTTTAAAAAGTTTATTTATTTATTTTTGGGGGCGAAGGGCAGAGAGACAGGGGGACAAAGAATCCTAAGCAGGCTCCACGCTGTCAGCACAGAGCCAGTGCAGGGCTCCATCTCATCAACTGTGAGATTATGACCTGAGTCAAAATCAAGAGTTGGATGCTTAACCGAATGAGTCATCCAGGAACCCATATTTTTCTCAATTTTATAGGTTCTGCCCTCAAAAGCTGTATAAATGACAACTGTAAGATTTTTTTCAAATTAAATTGGCAGAAAATAATTGCCGATCAGGGTAGAAGAAAGGCTGTCTAACAGACATTCCCAGAAATCAAAGAACCAATATTTTAATTATCAAATGATAATGTGTAGAATATCTAGAGTGAATCTCTATAGAAAGTTGTTAATAGCATTTGATCAACTTAAAAAAAAAATTCCTTGCTTATCTCATTGACATTCATGCTTATATTTGGTACTTTGTTGCAGGACTATTTCTATAATGGATTATCATCTTATAAAACACAATTTTTAATTTTTATTCATTTATTTATTTATTTATTTATTAGAGTGATAAAGAGAGCACATGAGTAGGGGAGAGGGAATCTTAAGGAGGCTGCAAACCTAGCACGGAGCCTGACACAGGGCTCAGTCTCATGACCACAAGATCATGATCTGAGCCGAAATCAAGAGTCAGATGCTTAACTTACTGAGCCACCCAGACGCCCCACATATAATTTTTTAAATAAGCAAATAATAGAACAAAATGTAAACTAATAATCCTAATCTAATAAATAGTATCTTTGAGTCAAGTTTTGTTCAAACTTGGTGAAGCATTTTAAATATCTTTTATATACCTTTTTTGCTATACATAGGGAATCCTACATGTAACTACTTGTTTAGAAGGAGAAAAGTGTCCTTAATCAATTCTTTAGTATATTTGAAACCAATTTCAAATAAATAAACAAGAATAGAATTCTTCAGTTCTATCATAGATCCTGCTTCTTTGAGATTTATTCTGTAAGATCTTGGATTGCTAGTTTTTGACTAGGTGTAATATGTGGAGTCTGTTATGATGCAATGTTCCCAGTCCCAGGACCCATCCTATATAAACAACACAAATTTAAAGAAACACAATTTAAAATAAAGGAAAACATGTCTGATGAGATCATTAACATCTTTCATAATTCAATCCATTAGTGATCCAAAGCAATATACTTTATTCAGATATACTTACAAATTGCATAACTGTGTCACCTAACATCTTTTCCTTAAGGCCTTTATTCATTTTCTTCTGCTAACAATCACTTCTTTGTGTTGGCCTATCCTTCATATTTATAATAATGTTAATGCTTTTTGTTTTTATATTGAATATGTGAGAAGGAAGATAATTTTTTTAAGATAGAGAACAATGATATGTTTGATGCTAAGGAGGTGGGAGAAAAAATGGGGAAAAAGTTTTTTGCTTGTAGGTAGCTTAATCTTGTTGCTTATCTTCATGGGAGAAATCAGAACAAGTGTAGGGTAAACTATGCAAATGATTAAATCTAAACAGATTTGGAAACTTTTAGTAGCTAAATTGAGAATTATATTCTAAATATGATAGGGGATGATAAAGAAGAGACAACAAATACAAAATGGAGTCACTTGTGCTAAACCTACATCTGCATACTGAACTTATTACCTACCCAAATTGCAGTTTCACCCACTACCAGAAATTTTAACTGGTCAGTGTGGAACTTCCTGGTCAGCATTAGTGAGGTAATGTGCCTGATAGACACCTGCTATGTTCCAAAGAAAAGTGAATCTGTCTGAACCAGTCTACTCTGCTAATAATTTCTTTGTCCCATCTCCTTCCGCCTATCAGAAGCTTTCATTCTGTAAGCTCTTTGGAGCTTCTTCTTATCTGCTAGATGGGATGCTGCCTGACTCATGAATCATTGAATAAAGCCAATAAGATCTTTGAAATATACTCGGTTTTTGTCTTTTAATGGATCCCCTCCCCGCCTCCCCAGCCAGGATAGCATTTTACTTCAAAGAAGTAATAAGAAGCAAGTATTCCAGGAGATCCAGGAAAACTGAAGGGAATTGAAGGAAGTAATATGACAGCTACTGAAGTTTTGAGGTGTTCCAAATGTGGGACCAAGGTGCCCAAAGACAAAACATATCAAAGTGAAACATTCCCGTTGGCTTAGTGCTGCAAATCCCAGAAGTACATGCCTGTGGGAGAAGGCAGGCCCCACATTATTAATAAGCTTAAAAATAAATTGAAATTGATCTCTTTAGGTTATCTGACTTCTTTTATATTCTGTTCTCTCCCTTGTGTTTAATTTCACTGGGTTTTAATCAGATTACTTAAAAATGTTCTGAACCCAGGTTATAATTTAGCATGAAAACAACAGAAGAAGAGAGAAAGCAAGTATTTTGAGTAGCGTATTTCAAACAACTCACCACAATTAAGGTGACGAGGACTCCCGAAGGGCAGAGAGAAGCAGAGGAAACTCATGCATTTGACACAAGAAAAGCTGCGTAGCCAGAAGAGTTAGTCAGAGGGAAGGTGCTGGGGATGAAAGGTTGGCAACAACTCCCTTAGGAATTGCACTCTGAAAATCCAAGTTTCAATACAAGCTTCTTTCATTAGTCTAAGTGTTTCTGCACAAATAACTTGTCATTATAATTCAGTTTAATCTTAGAAATTGGAAGGGCAAAAGACCTGTGAGGTCATAGTGCCTGTCACTCCAGTGCAAAATAGAAACAATGGTTCTAGGTATAGGATTGCATAAATTAACACAAAAATAGAAAATATAAAACTATTTTTTCTATAAAAAGATTTAAGAAGTACAATGTTTACTTTTATTTTTATTTTTTAATTGAGATCTTTAAGCAATAGGGCTCTTCAATAAAGCTGAGGCGAGATTTTTAGGACAAAATAGTAGGAATGGTAAATAGCATCATAGTGTAAGGACCCATGGATAAGAGACTGACCTATTTTACTCTGTAACTTTGATACTGATGCTTAATCCTTCCCTGCCAGAGTGTAATTAAAAATAGCAGTAGGATGCTATCTCAGATCATTGCTATGGAGAGCATTAAGCTATAAACTACATTTTAAGCTACTCTTTAAATGTATTCTGTTAAGAGAAATCCAGATGGTGTAATTTATTTCCCTTCATATACAGTGGAAAACAATTGGTGTAACTGATAGAAAACATGACTGATTGATAGGCATATTCAGATATGCTGATCCAAAATGCTCTGATCTTATGGTAGCTTTTGTTTGTTGTTTTACATTCAGAGGGAAAAGAAAAAAAAGCAGAAGAGTGTTAAATCACAAACAACAAACCACTCAGCTCCCAAACTGCATAAATATTATAGAAGAGTGAAGATATGAATTATCTGAAAATTGTTTCTATGCTTTGGACTGTAAAACAATGTGGCATTCATAAATAATTTTACCCTCAGTATTGTTCTGTCTTTAAAAATTTAAGTTGTAGAATCTCTTTTCATCTCTAATTTCAGATTGCATTTATTTCACTTACCTCTTCATTTAGCTGACAGTGATAATATGCCTGTGAAATATCATTTTTTTGATCATGTGTTTTTGACAGACACGTTTTTATTTCTTTTCCCTGTTTCTCTAGGCTAGCGCTCTGTCTAGATGATGTAGCCCTGCTGGTGATGTCAGTCATCAAACACTATAGCAAATGATGGGAGATCAAAGGAAACAGGAGATGGTTTAAGTGATCAATCAATTTAATATGTAGGTTGTTGAGGCATGGAAATATTCCAACCAACTGTGGCATTCCTGGCCAGATTTAGATATATGAATTGCATGTGTATGAGCTTAACTGAGAAATATGATTTGATGATTTATATACTATTTTTTTTCTTTTCATGGCAGTTTAATTCATGTACTATCCTACTGAGAGTTTTGGAGCTTTTCCCTTGGGAGATGTAGTGATGGCCCCATAATTTACTTTTTATGGTCTACTGAAGAGAAAAAGAAAGCCCAGAGTTTTTATTTGTTAATCAAAAAATGTTGTATGATGACAGCAGTTTTTTAAATAAAAATGCATGCAAGTTTCAAAAGTGTCACCACTCAATTTTCTCAACAACTGAATGATATGAATCTAAGAAGCAAGACTGCAGAGAATGCTATACAAGAGAACTATTCACAAGCCTTTATATCTAAAACTCATAAGATGGGTTAAAGCAACAGGGAATTTTAACTTTAGACAAATAATAGCAATTTCTAAGATCTTTGAGGTAAACCATTATAATTACAAATAGAGTAAATGCTTTTGAGCAAAGTCTTAAGAATAATTGTGAGTTTAAGTGATTAGGGTCTACAAACAGTATCTCTAACTGCATATCAAAGAACAAGTGTATAAACTATGTTCAGCTTGGGATGGGCTGTTAGTAATTTATTAGTCTTTTCATCCTCACAGAGATAATGATCTTCATCTTAAGTATTTTGGTTGGATTTGAATAGCTGCGATATAAAATAGGCAGGTACATTTAAAATTATTTTGCACTAATTGATTACTTTAAATGCCCCCCCCCCTTTTGGTTGGGATGAAGTCCCTCTCTTAACATACTAAGATGCCATCTAAAAATTTATTTAGTATTTGCATAAGGTTCTTTGTTTGGAGCATCTTGGAATCTCATCCAGATCCTAGCTGCCTTTACCTACCTTCTCCTCTTAAGAATTATTATGTATCAGAGCTTTCATAAGTGAGGCTTGAATGGGGAAACAGAGTCTCTGTTCTTTCTGTCTGAAATCTTGTATTTTCTGGTGTCACTGTGAGATCTTCTGCCTGATACAGTTATCTTGGGCTACTGTGTGGATAGAAATTTTGTCTTCTATACTGCATCAACAATTATCCTGGATCGAAGATCGACAGATGTATGAAATTTGTTCCACGCGTACTATGAGATATACTTGTATTAAAAATATTGATGTGAAATTTAAACTTAACTGGGCATCTTGTATTTTATCTGACAACTGAAAGACAAATACAAATTAAAAATAAATGGTGTAATACTACCTGTTGAAAATAAGGGAGGAAAAAAAAAGAGAAAAGGAAGGAGAGATTTCCTTCTCCTCTTTTTTCTTAGAACATTTTCCTTAGAAAACATGTAATTGTAAGCACTTTCCCATCTCTTTGAAATGTATATACTTTCTTTTGAAGATGAGAGAGGTCCTTTTATAGCTTGCTTTTTGTCACCTCTTATGTCCCAAGGATGTCTTTCTCAAGAATCTGGGAGTCATCTCTTTGAAATGCAAACATCAAGGGAGATCCTGGTTTCTGTGGGAAGGTAGAAGCCTAATTCCAAGTGAGCATGTTGCTCCTCCTTGCAAAACTGCTTCCTATAATGAAGCTATGAAAATGTTGTTTTTCCTCTGGAGAAAGATACCAAGTTAACACAGATGGCCCCCTCAATTGCTTGATGATTCTAGAATGAAGTGTAATGTTATCAAGTCCTCTTACTTTAGGACTAGCTAAAAGAGATACTAAGTGAACTACTAACCTGAAACCAGGATTGACAGATCTACTAAATTTATCCCCAATATGGCATGGGGCATACTCATGCTAAAATTGTATTATTCTCAGAAATTTATCTTTCTTGTTCAGTATTATTTGTTGAGATTAATCTTTGTTCATGTGGGCAATTGTAATTTATTATTTTCACTGTAATATAGGTTCCACTGAATGAATAAGCCTCAATTTTTACACCCTTTATTGATGATAGAGAATTGAGATGTTGATCTAACCTAAAAATTAATTTATATTTTAAACATTTAAAATTTAAAGAAAATCCATGAAAAAGCATGTGATGTTTGTAAATAAGGTTATTAAACATTATAAAGCATTGGTTCTTATAATATTGACTCATAGATTCAATTCTATTTCAATAAAATTCCAAAAAAATACATTCATGGGACTTGACCAAATGATTGTAAAGTTTCTTTGTAATTATAAATGGTCAAAAATAATTAGGAGAATCCTGAAAAAAAAAAAAGAAGAAGCAGGGAACTTGTCCTATCAGGTAATGTAATTCATCGTAAGGATTTTATAAAATGCTACAGGATTAATGTGAACAATGTGACATTAGATTATTAATGTGAAAATAGAATAAAACAATTGAATAGACTAGGGAATCCAGAACAGATACATGCTCTATGCAAATATGCTACACAACCAATTTGCTCTGCAGAACGTTGGGGAAAGGATGACTATTTACTAATTGATTTTGAAAACAAAATTATTGTTGGGAAATAAAGCTTCATGATTATTTTCATATTTCAGCACGGTCTAGTATTAAATGACAGGCATTCCTTGGAATTTAGAGATAGTGATCTGCTTAGGAGAGATTTAAAGATCCATCTTCCCTGAATCCATTGGCATAATTTCCAAAGGAAATAAACCTAGAAAACTTTTACTCTATCCAAGGATGATTCGTCTATTTTATAAAGCAAAATTTTTCTCCTTTTAGAGAGGCAAAGGTACAGGTCTGACAGCTGCTCCCTATAGACAGAAGCCTCATCATTTTAGGGCTCCTCCTTTGTGGTATAAACCCCACTTCACATGTAGGTATGTCTGAACCTCATCACATCACTCTGTGTGGGAACACGAGCTGCTAAGATGCTTTGCAGGTTAAATGGTGTGGTGTGGGGTGTGTGTGTGTGCGTGGTGTCATGTGTTTACCTGTAGTAGGTTAACTTGTTAACTTGCACATAGGGTAATATCTCTGACCCTTTATAGTTTGATACTAGTTATCCTTTAATTGAAAACAAAAAGAACTCTAGCTTATTTAGTATACAAAAATAATTTCAAGACAGATTATGACTTAAATATGGAAAGCAAATCTCTAATGTCCTAAAATGAATGGATTTTATTGTGTCATGTTATGAAGGATTTTCCTTAAGTTTTGTTTTCATGGGATTCTGACAAAATACCTGGAAATGATATTGTCACTGAAGCACGGTGTGTGGTGGTATGTTTCACAATGCCATGTGGTTTCAACTTTTTAGAGCTTATAATGTGTATAGATGAACAAGAACAATAGTTTGGACATATATGAAATATCTGGAGTTTGTAACTAAAGACAAATAGAAGAACTATGAAAGTTGATGAGAAAAACTGGTGTGGTAGGGTAGAAGATAGGTCAGAGTACAGAAGAGAATGGTGTAAGATATATAAATCAATTGCCTGTTAAATTAACATAGGCAAAATACAATGACAGCCTCAGAGTGTTTGCAGTAATAATAAAAAAGCAAAATAGAAACATAATTCTAAATGAAGTCACAAATGTGAAGGATCAGCATCTTGACAATTATTCTAACCTGTGAAACCTCATTTGCAATAATTTTTTAAACTCTTGCATTTACTTTAGATGACCAAATGGAATTACTACTGTGTAACTCATAGATTAAATCTAAAATAGTGATATCAGTCCTGAAACCATCAAAATGAAGATTATGAATCTAACTGTATTTCTTAGGAAACATAATTCATAGTAGAGAAGAAGTAACTGAGAAAAGATTGAGACTCTTCATCATTAGAAGGCCAGGGGTTTCTGGTTCATGAAGTAAAGTACTTAATTTAGGTATATTATTGAAATTGAAAATGTAATTAAAGGAAGAATAAGAAAAATATTCACACTATCAAAAATTGGAGGGTAAAAGTTTGAGGATTGATATGAGACCAATTTTGATCTATTTGCTAATTATTTATTTGTTCAACAAATGCTGAGTGACAGGCCCTATTCTACCACTAAGAATACAGCAGTGAAAAAAAGAGACATACATTTCTGCTTTCTTAGGACTTAAAAATAGTATGTGGAGATAGACAATAACTTATAAAATAGGAGAATTTTGAGATACACAAGGAAAACTGTTTTCCAACAAGCACCTCAAGGGCTCTTTGGCCCAGCCAGGTTTTTTCTTTCTTTCTCTCCCTCCTTTCCCTCTCTCCTTTTTATCCTTACTTGATTGCTTCCCTCCTTAATTCCTCCCTACCCTCCTTCCCTCCTTCATTCCCTCCTTCCTTCCTTCCTTCCTTCTTTCCCCTCTCTCCTCTCCTTCCTCCTTCCTTTTTTCCCCTCCTCTCCTCTTCCCTTCCTTTCCCTTTCTTTCCTTCCAAAAAGAATCTCAAGAAGTAATACAATTTGTATTTTGTATCCTTTGGATAAATACCTAGTAGTGCAATTACTGGGTCTTAGTGTAGTTCTATTTTTAACTTTCTAAAAAATCTCCATACTGTTTTCCAAAGTGCCTGCAGCAGTTACACTGTTGGTGGGAATGCAAACTGGTGTTTACAGAAGCACTGTAAACAATAGCCACATTGTGGCAGAGCCCTAATGTCCTTCAACTGATGAATGGATAAAGAAGAAGTGGTAAATATACATATACAAAGGAATATTACTCAGCCATCAATAAGAATGAAATCTTGCCATTTGCAGCTAGAGTGTATTATTCTAAGCAAATTAAGTCTGTAAGAGAAAGACAAATACTATCTGATTTTACTCAGATGTGGAATTAAGAAACAAAAGAGATGAACATAGGGGAAGAGGCAAAATGAAAAGACAGGAGGCAAACCATGAGAGACTCTTAAGATAGAGAACAAATTGATGGTTGATAAAAGGGAGGTGGGTAAGGGATGGGATAAATGGGTGATGGGTATTAAGAAGGCACTCGTTGGGATGAGGACTGAGTGCTTTGTGAACTGATGAATCACTAAATTCTACTCCTGAAACCAATGTCACACTATGTGTTAAATAACTGGAATTTAAATAAAAACTTGAAATAAGAAAAAATAAAAACCCCAAACAACAACAAACTCTCTATGTGTCTATAAATCTGTATGTTTGTACTTGAGAGAAGATTTTCTCTTTTGTGTAGGTGTGAAATACGTTCCAACTATTACATCTCTTAAATGAAAGGAGCTCTGTTTTCATAGACTTATCAGTATTAATAAGTGCTTAGTAAATAAAATATTCTCAAATTCTTGAGAATAAAGAGATCAAATCTGAAAACATTGTGTATAGTATCTTAAGGAAAAATAATCTTTAGAGCAACTGCTGGCTCATAGACATTTTCAGAATTTATGTTCATAGTTAAGATAAATCTTTAGACTGGTATAACAATTTTGTGTGTTTTAAAAAATATTAAATAGCTATGTGTATTTTTCTTGAGGATAATACACATGCGTATCTTATTTATTTGCTTATTTATCTTTAACAAATTTGTATTTGCTTTAAATGAAGAGTCAGTCTAGTTACATCTGAGTTCTTAAATATTTTATACTAGTTATCTGATTAAGTAAGCTAACATAAATCATAACATAATATTATGGTTTTTTACATCACTAGTTTTTCTTAGCTTAAACTATTTCTAAGACTTACCTAACTTAAAACCTTGAATTATTAAATCGAGTTAATTAATGAATAATCTTGGATATCTGAGTACTCTCTTAGTAAAACTGAAAAATAAAACATCAATTATGAAGCATAGATATAAATTTATGTACTTTCTTTTCTTACTTTTAGGTATTATAAAGTGGTTTTCTTTTTTTGTCACATTAACAAATTTGTTCATTTTTACCACATTAAAAGAGGTGTAAAGAAGAGGTTTACAACTATAGAAAGTTGTGTTAGGTATATTTTGAAGCTTTGGTAACCTACTAAAATATTTGACTATAGCACAATTCTGAGCTTTCTATCTCCCACTTTTCTCTGAATTAGAAGTTAGCTATTCTGATTAAAAGTTATTCATGTGGCTAATATAAAGTATGCACAAAACAATAATGATAAAGAAATAAAACTATGCATGCAAGATAATAGAAAGAATTTTAATTTTTTCAAGGGTAAATAGCTTTGTCCTAAGGTATAGATATAGATTGTCTCAGAATATGTAAGAGTATAACAAAAGACATAACTTGAGGAAGTATAGCAAGTTATAAAAGGTATGAGAAGAAGGGATATTATTTGCCTTGATTTATAAAACTTTATACTAGTTTTCTATTACTACTGTAAAAAAATTATCACAAACTTATGGCTTAACCCCCCCCCCCCAATTTATTATCTTACAATATTGGAAGTCAGACTTCCAAATTGGGTCTCACTTGACTAGAATAAAGATGTCAGCAGGGCAGCATGCCTCCTGGGACTTTAGGGAAAACTTTGTTAACTTGTATTTCTCAGCTTCTAAAGGCTACGTCCACTCCTTGGTTCATGGACTCTTTGCTGCCAGCAATCACATCACTCTGGCCTGTGCTTCTGTAGTTACATCTCACAGCTTAAAAACTCACTTGTGTCAGGGCATAAACTAGAGTATTCACAGGGCTCATCTTTGTTGTTCTTTGTTCAGGAATCAGCCCCAAGTTTCCAATTGTTCAAATTCTTTTTTTTTTTTTAATTTAAATTAAAGTTAGCTAACATATAGTGTAGTATTGGTTTCAGGAGTAGAATTTAGTGATTTATCACTTACATATAACACCCAGTGCTCATCCTAGCAAGTGCCCTCCTTAATGCTCATCACCAATTTAGCACCTTCCCTCCAGCAACCCTCAGTTTGTTCTCTGTATTTAAAAAAGTCTCTTATGGTTTGCCTCCCTCTATGTTTTTCTTAATTTCCCTTCTCTTCCCCTATGCTCCTCTCTGCTATATATATAAACACACCACACCTTCGTATTCGTCCATCAGTCAATGGACATTTGCGCTCTTTGCTTAATTTGGCTATTGTTGATAGTGCTGCTATAAACCTTGGGGTGGATGTGTTCCTTTGAATCAGCATTGTTTTTAACCCTTTGGATAAACACCTAGTAGTGCAATTGCTGGGTTTAGGGTAGTTTTATTTTTAATCTTTTGAGGAACCTCCATACTGTTTCCAGAGTGTTTGCATCAGTTTGCATTTACACCAACAATGCAAAAATGTTCCCCTTTTTCTGCACCTTGACCATGTCTGTTGTTGCCTGAATTGTTAATTTTAGCTATTCTGACAGGTGTGAGGTGGTATCTCATTGTGGTTTTGATTTGTATTTCCCTTATGATAAATGACGTTGAGCATATTTTAATGTCTATTAGTCATCTAAAAGTCTTATTTGGAAAAGTGTCTATGCATGTCTCTGCCTGTTTCTTCACTGGATTATTTGCTTTTGGGGTGTTGTGTTTGATAAGTTTATAGATTTTGGATTAGATTTTGGATACTAACCTTTTATCTGATATGTCATTTGCAAATGTCTTCTCCCATTCTGTACGTTGCCTTTTAGTTTTAGTTGATTGTTTCCTTTGCTGTGCAGAAGCTTTTTATCTTGATGCGGTTTTAATAATTCATTTTTGCTTTTGTTTCCCTTACCTCTGGAGATGTGTCTAGTAAGAAGTTCCTGTGGCTGAGGTCAAGGAGGTTGTTGCCTGCTTTCTCCTTTAGGGTTTTGATAGTTTCCTGTCTTTTTTTTTAAATTCTTTTTTTAATGTTTATTTTTATTTTTTTGAGAGAGAGACAGACAGAGTGTGATTTTGGGAGAGGCAGAGAGAGAGAGAGGGAGTCACAGAATTTGAAGCAGGCTCCAGGCTCTGAAGTGTCAGCATAGAGCCTGACACAGGGCTTGAACTCACAAACAGTGAGATCATGACCTGAGCCAAAGTCGGACGTCTAACTGACTGAGCCACCCAGGCACCCATAATGGTTTCCTATCTTACATTTAGATCTTTCATCCCTTTTAAATTTATTTTTGTTATTCTTACGGTGTAAGAAAGTGGTCCAGTTTCATTCTCCTGCATATAACTGTCCAGTTTTCCCAACACCATTTGCTGAAGAGACTGTCTTTATCCATTGGATATTCTTTATCCATTGGATATTCTTTCCTGCTTTGTTGAAGAGTAGTTGATCATACATTTGTGGATCCATTTCTGGATTCTCTATTCGGCTGCCAGTTGTTCAAATTCTGAAATCTATTTTTGGAAAAATTTTGTCTGATCTTTTCATTGTTTCATGTGGGGGAGAATAAGTCCAGTCATTCCATCTTAATCCAGTGAAAGTCCTGGAATACTGTTGGCATTATTTTTAATGTTCTACCTTATATGGGTATATGAAGCAGCTCCTTTTCCTTATATATATATATATATAATTTATTTTTGAGAGAGAGAGGAAGAGAGAGAGAGAGAATGTGTGGGGGAGGGGCAGAGAGAGAGGGAGACAAAGATCCCGAAGCAGGCTCCAAGCTCTGAGCTGTCAGCACAGAGCCTGATGCAGGGCTTGAACTCACAACTGTGATATCATGATCTGAGCCGAAATCAGACTTAACTGACTGAGTCACCCAGGCACCCCACTCCTTTTCTTTTTTTTTTTTAAGCTATCTCTAACCCACAATTGAGTAGATTGTGCTTTTTAAAACTGAGAAAGACCATTCTAAGTTAATTTCTGATTTTCACTATTTCCTCAAAAATCTAAAACAATTGTTTTGCTGAGTTTTTTTACTTATAATGGTAATCACTTATTTGCCTCCAATTCTGTCCTCTGTCTTATCAGAGTATAATTGGACAAATTACTAATGCAACCAAGGCTATGCTTAGAGTGTTACATATGAGAAAAATCTCATTTAATCAGGTATGACAAGCCCATATTAAGAACTAGGGGTCAACTTAATATTTGGAGTCAAATTCTAAAATGAACCCTCCTAAGAAATCTGACTTGTTACCTGGATTAGTAAGTCTTAGTCTCAGATTTTTAGAATTTACAGGTAAATTTCTTAGTAAGAAATTCAATATTTAGTAACCTAGGGAACTTAACAAATCTTAGAGAGTCTCAATTCAAGAAAAATTTATCCAAATATATTGACATTACAGTTAAGTCTAATGGAGAGTGTATATTGGGTTGGATCCTTAGCCTCAGGGATAAAGAGTGAGTCATAATTTTGAGAATCAATCTATGTATGATTCCTTGTGAAACTCTACACACAGAAGTTAGTTATTTGGCATTATTGGTTGCCAAAAGTACTCAGGTCTGATCTGCAGAACAAAGTCTGGAAGTTTTATTGAGTTAAATAACACCCTTGCTTTACCTATGCAAATAATCAGGTCAATTCTAATAAGATCAGCTTTTTGTGAACAAGGATAATTTTTGGAGATTCTGACCACAACCAGGAGAAACTGTCAAAACAAAATATCCACAACTTTAATATAGGTAAAAAAGAGATTATTAAGCCTTCTCATAGTACAGTGCTGGGTTTATTTACTGGTGATTTTCAACCCTGTAGGGGTAGTGGTTAACTTGTGGAATTTTGCCTGGGAGAGATGTAAATATTCTGTCCAGCAGAAAAGATAACCTTAATATTATGGCGTATGGATTTGTTGGACATTAGCCAGTTTTGCATTTTACCCAGCTATCTATCAAATTTCATATCTATATTATCTATTTCTATAGTTACACTTAAATGTTCTTTAACCTGGTCATAACATGTTACTGCTCCCATTATTAAATAGTAAGTTAAATGTCAACTTTGACAAATGTTTATTTAATTTTCTTTGAGTGTCATAATTTTTAACCTTTTGAAAATAACATATTAAAAAACTCTATTGGAAAGTTTCTATTATTCCTGGATTTAAAGATGAATGCACTTATGTGCTGTTAGGCTTTGTAACTATCTTAAGGTCACATATTATAATTAGATAAAGTAAGGTTTGCCTACGAGTATCTGGTTGTCTAGAATATATTCATATTCAGCTTTCTATATAAAAAAACTCACTTTGGAGCAAATATATTCCATTACACAATACCTTCTTAATGAAAAAATTGAGATCAAAACAAGCATGTTTGCAAAATTTCCCTACTAGAAATTCTAATATTCCCTATTAGAATATTGTATACCCTCAACAGAATGTTTTAAACTTAGCCTCTAATGTGATTCTAAAAGCTATCTATAAGAGAAATTATAAAAGCATAAATCACATTTGATGATTAAGTCTGGTACTTGACCTAAATAATACTCTCTCTGTATATATATTTTTGACCATAAGTTTCCCTTAAAGAAAATGTATTATTTTTAATAAACAATTTAATAAAGATTATCAGTTGGACTGAATACATGTCTTTCTGCTACCACCAATAAGATTTGAGCATTTTTACTATCCTAAATTACACACGTCTTATGTAGACAATCAATATTAATTATATCAAACATAAAATTTCATATTTGGCAGACTCTGAATGAGGAATCATAATTTAATTATCAAATAAATAAAACATTCACCTACTTAAGACACATTATGCTCTAAAATAATCATGGTGGTCTCATAAAAATATAATCATAATATATTTAAAATCAGACATTAAAAATTTCTTCAAAGGAAAACCTCATTAATTAACATGTTCCATTTAATGAAATTAATATTTATTAGTCCATTTATGTGCTATATTTTCCATTAAACATAGGATATAATACTGATATTTAAAACTACGTTCAGTAACAAAGCTAAATACAATTTAAATAAATGTATCTATGCATCCTCCCTTGTTTACTATTTTATGCATGAGACTACAATTATGAGCCCTTAGTTTTGCATTTATTTTTTAAAAAAGCAAATTGCCTTCTCTTCTAGATGAATTGGTGGAGTTTTGGAACTTTGACAGCACCCATACAACCCACATTGCCAAAATAGTGAACACATATTACATTGATTTGCTGAATGTACTTTGAAGTAACAGTAACTTCTGAATGGCCTCTGCAGTATATTTTCTTATTTGAAGTGAATGGGATATAGACTGTTCTTGTACTATATCACAAGAATTAGTTTCTTGGGATTAGCATAATGCAATTCTCTGAATCCTCCTTTCCACTTTACTGTTTCTATGTGCCTGTTTGTTTATAGGAAAGCACTATCACTCACTCCGATTCATTAAAGAAATGCCTAAGCAGCATAGTTCTGTATAATTCTGAGCATCACTTTAAAAATTGTGCATGAGAAAACTGGATCTGTGCAATTTTTTATTCAGCTTTAACACTTTATGTTGAGACATATACCAGATTTATTTCAGGGCTGATTTTGCCAAAATATGATCAAACTGCCATAAAAGTGTATAAAAGCAGCTACACTTCTTATTAAATAGGTTCATTTTAATATGAATATTCTTTGTTATGGGCTAACAGGGAAGACATTTTGCTATTTCTATTATGGAAAAATTATAGCCAACTTCTATTTAGCATTTTATTGCAAAATATAGCTCAAAATGGGAATAGATGATGCCAACTGGAGTGCGCACATGCCTTACCTGAATATTTTGATCAATTTGAACAATAAGGGACCAAAGTGCAATGTATTGTTTTGAAAATTCAGAACATCACTTTGCATTGATCAATTACGTGGAACACTTTTGAACATTCACTGTTTTATGCAGAGTTTATTTTTGATCATGTATCTGTCATTTAATCTGCTTTACTGTCTCTCAGGTTCTCTACACATAATCTAATCTTGCATAAAACTATCAAAATCGAATTTTAAAACTGTCTAAATATCTGTAGATTCTGTGTCTGATGCTACACACATTTTCAAATGAAAGCCTTTTTAAATTAATTCAGTTGGTAGATTGTCAGTGGACTCATGCTAGCTACTTCGAAAAGTAGTGGAGAATTTGAAAAATAATATCTTTGAGTTAGGTTCAAATTAGGATAATGTTACAATGTTACTTGTTAGCCTTTTGTTCCAATATCTATGTTGATTACTAACCAAGAGTCCTAACTGAAAATTCAGCTCTAAACCAATCAAAGATACTTTAATTTTTGTCTCTCTTTACTTCTGATTTCAAATATTCCCTCTTGATTTATTATTTCTTTCATGATGTTCTGCTGACCTTGAGTGACTGATTCCAATTTTAGCTCACATGTGTCACAAGTTGATTACATGAGTGTGTATATTTGAGCATACACATACATTTGTGTTTGCTAGAGCTTTTATCCTCTGGAAACATTTATCACACGCAGTATATGAAAAACATATAACATTGGTCCTTATGTTTAATAAATTCATCATCTAGAGTGAAAAGCGTTTATGTATATGTGGTATATGATGTGAATATACACACAAAATTGCAAAGAACACAACTATGAATAAAGGTTATAACATGCTTGATATAATCTAATCCATTCAAAAAATTATTAACACCTATTCTCTGACAGGCATTGTTTTAAGCACAGGGACTAAAAAGATAATTATGAAAACACAGAAGAGGCTTTTAATCTGGATTGAATAAATTTATAGAGATGTTACATAGTAAATGACATTTTAATTGATCCTAGAAAATAAGGTAGGATTTTTCTGGGAAATAAAATAGTAAGATAAAGGTTCTTTCAGACAGATAAGAAAAATAGAAGATAAAAAAGGGATAAAAACCTAGATTTTCATAGATTACAGGAATGGTAAGTAAGAGTTGTAAACTAATGCTGTAATTATTGCAAAAACAATGTTTTAAAAGAAGCACTAGAAAGCCAGAATTTTTTGAACCCTTCTTTCTGAACTTTTAACCCATGAATTACAGAATGGAGGTTGAAGTACTAGAGAAGATCAGATTTCAGTAGAAGGAGGAAAGTAAAATAAACCTGTTTATTGTACACATTATAAATGGCTTCAAAAATGCTAAATATTGGTCAAGGAATAGAAGTAGATGAGGAAAAAAGTTGTGGAAAGCTAATATATGTTTATTTATTTTGAGAGAGACAGCATGGGGGAGGGACAGAGAGAGAGAGGGAGAGAGAGAATCCCAAGCAGGTTCCACACTGCCAATGCACAGCCCAATGCAGTGTTTGATCTCATGAACTGTGAGATCATGACCTGAGCTGAAATCAAGAGTCTGATGCTCAGCCAGCTAAGTCACCCAGGCACCTCTATAAAGAAATATAATACAATTTACTACAGGAAAGAAGGAAAAAGTGTTCAACATTATCAATAAATGCAGATTAAATAATTAAATATTACTTCATCATTATCTTTTCAAAATTTGAATACATGTATTTCATATATAAGTGGTGAAATATTTCAAACTATATTAGAAAGTCTAGTAATCAATGTGGTATGGTATTTGCTTAAAAACAGACACACAAATTAGTGGGACAGAATAGGGAGCCCAGAAATAAACCCATGCATATATGCTCAATTAATTTACAATAGAAGAGCCAAGAATATACAATCAGGGAAAAGACAGTCTCTTTGATAAACAGTGTTGGGAAAACTAGAGAGCCATATGCAAAAGAATGAAACTAGACCACTTTCTTACAACATAAGCTTACAAAAGTTAGCTCAAAATGGGTTAAAGATTTGAATGTAACACTTGAAACCATAAAACTCCTAGAAGGAAACATAGGCAGTTAGCTCCTTGGCATCAGTCGTGGCAATGGAGTTTTTGGATTTGACACTGAAAGCAAAGGCAACAAAAGCAAAAATAAACTGGGACTAAATCACGCTAAAAGATCACCCATAGCAAAGGAAACCATCAACAAAATAAGGCAACCTGCGGAATGGGAGAATATATTACCAAATGATACACCTGATAAGGAGTTTATACCCAAAATATACAAAAAGCTCATACAACCCAACAACAGCAAAACAATCTGACTGAAAAATAGGCAGAGGATCTGAATCAATATTTTTCCAAAGAAGACATGCAGATGGACAACAAGGATGGAACAGAGGCTCAGCATCACTAATTATCAAGGAAATGCAAATCAAAACCACAATGATACATCACTTCACATCTGTTAGAAAGGCTTTCATCAAAAGGACAAGAAATAGCAACCATTGGCAAGGATGTAGCAAAAAAGGGAACCTTCATACACTGTTGGAATGTAAATTGGTGCAGCCACTATGGAAAACAGTATGGAGGTTCCTCCAAAATTTAAAAATAGAACCACCATATGATTCAACAATTCCACTTCTGGGTATTTATCCCCCAAACCAAAAAACACTCACTCAAAAAGATAAATGCATCCCCATGTTCATTGCAGCATTATTTACAATAGCTGAGATATGGAAACACCTGGAGTGTCCACTAGTGGTTGAATGGAAAAGAAATTGTGATATATATTCTACATATTCAATGAAATATTATTCAGCCATAAAAAGGAATGAAAGCTTGCCATTTGGAGAACATGAATGGGCCTGGAGGGCATTACATTGAGATAAGTCAGACACAGAGCAAAATACCACATGATCTCACTTGCACGTGAAATCTAAAACAACTGCCACAATAACAAAAGCAAGCTCACTGACACAGAATACAGAGAACAGACTGGTTGTCACCAGAGGCAGGGGGTGGGGGTGAATGAAATTGGTGAAGAGAATTAAAAGAAACAAATTTCCAGTTATAAAATACATATGTCATTAGGTTGTAATATACAGCATGGAGACTACAGTTATTAATACTATTGTATATTTGAAAGTTGCTTAAAGAGTAAATCTTAAAATTTTTCCCAAGAAAAAAATTCTCTAATTGTATGGTAATGGGTGTTAACAAGACATTGTGGTGATCATCTTGCAATGTACACAAATAGCAAATCATTATGTTGCATATCAGATTAATATAATGTATGTTAATTATACCATAATAAAAATGTGGTGAAATAATACACATTATAATGCTTCTTTTTTGGAAGGTAACTCAGACATAAATATTTAACATGTTCATATTCTTTTGCCAGTTAATTGTAATTGCACAAAAATATTTTTAAAAGGTAATCGTATTCAGCCAAATATTTAAAGCACTCTGATTTTTATTCAGCTTTATTTACCTTAGTAGGAAATTGGAAAATAAAAAATTAAATATCCTAAATACATAACATTTAGTTAAATATGGTATAACCATATATGGGATAACTGTATTGAATAGACTAGCATACAAAAATTAAAACTATGTTTATAATAATTTTATCTAATATATGATAAAATGTGAAATGCCAAAAAGTAGTATACACAATTTTAAATACAGCATTATCTTAAGTATGTAAATATGTATTTGATACACACACATGTTGACAATAATTATTAATTGGTAAAAGATTATGGGTAATTTTCATTTTTTAAAAATTATATGTGCTTCCTTAATTTTCCATATGGGATATATATTTTTTTCTAAAGAAATAGACTAGCATTTTTTTTATATCTATTTTTTTATTTATAGTTTATTGTCAAGTTGGTTTCCATATAACACCCAATGCTCTTCCCCACAAGTGACCTCCACCATGACCATCACTCCCCTTCTCCTTTCCCCCTCCCCCTTCCCCCCTCAGTTTGTTTTCAGTATTCAAGAGTCTCTCATGATTTATCTCCCTCCCTCTCCCTAACTCTTTTTCCTCCTTCCCCTCCCCATGGTCCTCTGTTAGGTTTCTCCTGTTAGACCTATGAATGAAAACATATGGTATCTGTCCTTCTCCGCCTGACTTATTTCGCTTAGCATGACACCCTCGAGGTCCATCACGTTGCTACGAACGGACAGATTTCATTCTTTCTCATTACCATGTAATATTCCATTGTATAGATGAACCACATCTGCCTAATCCATTCATCAGTTGATGGACATTTAGGCTCTTTCCATGATTTGGCTATTGTTGAAAGTGCCGCTACGAACATTGGGGTACATGTGCCCCTATGCATCAGCACTTCTGTATCCCTTGGGTAAATCCCCAGCAGTGCTATTGCTGGGTCATAGGG